>CM053793.1:662988262-664188262 GCA_028749045.1 Cupressus sempervirens
TTATCAGTGATACTTTAGTTGCCAATAGAGAGCTGTTGTAGTCATGATTTTCTATGGATATTGCTCATGGAGATTTGATGCTTTTATGCATATTTGATAATTTTATCATGGATATTTGATGATTTTTATTGTGGATATTTGATGATTTTATGGACTTTCTTTATGATTATGATAACATGAGCATTAGGGTAGGATATCTGCATGTAGTGTCGAGAAGTGGCTTGCAATGGGGGTTGGGGCCCTAAGAGGCTGCCAGGGTAACTCATTGTAAGTTGGATTAATAAGTGATAACATTCACACTTAATACTAACTGAATGAACCTAAAAAGATAAGAATTTTGGTTCTCGCCCATGCCTTGAGTGCTTGTATAGGCTAGGATGGGAGTAGAGAGAATGCATGGTTGCAACCTTGCATTACATAGTATGCCTTGCTAGTATGAAAGCATACTAGTGGCTGTATGAGATCTATATGGACCTGTGGAGTTTAGCTAACTGCCAGGGTAACTTGTACGAGATAAATGCGATGACACTTTCCTGCTTGCATAGTAGGTTCCTACATGTCATTGTGTGCCTCTGAGAAGTAGATGTCTGTTTTGGTTATTTGAACCTTTGAGTTAGTATACTTTTAGCATTCCTGGACTTTAGAGACTTATGCTATGTGGTTTTGATAGCTTGTTTGGGACTTGAGATTATCTCCTCAGCATAGTGGGAGTGGACCACTTAGGTACCACGCGGTCGGGTGGTAGTGTATTTTCTACTCTTATCATTTGAGATTCATTGAGACATCGTGGCTGATGCGTCCTTCGTGATGGTGGATATGTATCCTTTCATTGATGATTAGCATATGTTAGATGATCTTATCTTATGCTTATATCTGCATGTTAGATTACTTTCTACATATGATGTTGTATTTATTAGGAGTGACATTCCTACTATGTTAATACCGATGACCTCTTCGGTGATTTGGGATGTTATGCACAGAGGGATGGCTAGGGCCCACGATGGTCTAATGATGCTATTAACGGTTGGGAGGAACCGTGCACTTAGTTTATTTTATTTGATCTTTATGATAGATGTAAATGACTTTTATGATGTTGTATCATGAGTATCATGTGATTATCTTTACTTTGATGTATCATGGATTAGAATAGGATGATGTACCTTATTCTACATATGTATATTCTTTTAAGCCTTCATACCCTGTGACATGTACAGTGGATGAATGAGCAGTTGGATATGTAATAATTGAACATTGGACTTATCATTATTATTTCATGTGGATATTGTATTCATGTATGTAATCCAACGTTAAGGGATCTTAAAGAATGTAACCTATTGTGCATATCATGTTTACTCTTTAGATGGACATTGTTGTTGCTTCCATTATTGTGAATAAGTTTTATGTGGTATTTACTTTTTAAGAAAAAAAAAATGTTACCAAACTTAGTGAAATTCTAGGTTAATTCTTTGGATCCCTTGGCGGGGCGTTACATCTGGTCAACTTTTGGTCAAATTTAAACTTTGCGTATGTGAATATGAGCAAATGTGAGTATGAATTCCAACAACAATTCAATGCAAATTCTCATTCAACCTTTCAAAATGAAGAGATGAGGGTCTCTTAAGTAGACTTTCCTAGAATTCATCAATGGTTGAGATCGATTTCAATCAACGGTCAGGATTAAAGGTGAAGTTCAGTAATAAACGGAGATTTCCAAATTAAAGAGAGTTAACAGATTTAATTTGAGTAAAATAAGGAGATAACTGATTATATTTTAGTAGAAAAAAGAGTTAACTGATTTAACTCATTTGTTATCAATAGTGAACTGAAAATTTATCTTTTTGAACTGAAGAGAGATTTTGTTGAGATATTTAATTTAATAACAGGAGATATGCTCTCATAATTACTTTTTCTATTTAATTAAATAATCTTTAATTAATTAGAGACACTTTTCTTATTAAATTAAATAACTTCATTTAATTAATTAGGAATGGCTTCTCATTTAATTATATAACTTTGTTTAATTAATTAGAAGTAATTACTCCATATAATTAAATAATTTCGTTTCATTATTTCAAAATTATTTTCAAAACTAGTCAACTCAAGTCAACCGTGGTTAAATCTGGTCAACTTGTGGTCAAACTTGATCTTTGCATATGTGAATATGAGCAAAAGTGAGTATGAATTCTAGCAACAATTCGATGCAAATTCTCATTCAACCTTTCAAAATGAAGAGATGAGGGTCTCTTAAGTAGACTTTCTTGGAACTCATCAACGGTTGAGATTGATTTCAATCAACGGTCAGGATTAAAGGTGAAGTTCTATCATAAAGGAAGATTTTCAAATTAAAAGAAATTAACAGATTTAATTTGAGTAAAATAAGGAGTTAACTGATTCAATTTGAGTAAAAAACAGAGTTAACTCATTTTTGATCAATAGTGAACTCGAAATTACCCTTTTTGAACTAAAGAGAGATTTTGTTGAGATATTTAATTTAATAAAATGAGATATGCTCTCATAATTACTTTTTCTATTTAATTAAATAATCTTTAATTAATTAGAAACAGTTTTCTTATTTAATTAAATAACTTCATTTAATTAATTAGGAATGACTTCTCATTTAATTAAATAACTTTGTTTAATTAATTAGAAGTAAGTACTCCATTTAATTAAATAATTTTGTTTAATTATTTCAAAATTCTTTTCGAAACTAGTCAACTCAAGTCAACTGTGGTTAAATCCAGTCAAATTTTGGTCAAACTTGATCTTTGCGTATGTGAATATGAGCAAATGTGAGTGTGAATTCCAGCAACAATTCTATGCAAATTCTCATTCAACCTTTCAAAATGAAGAGATGAGGGTCTCTTAAGTAGACTTTCCAGGAATTCATCAACAGTGGAGATCGATTTCAATCAACGGTCAGGATTAAAGTTGAAGTTTAGTCATAAAGAGAGATTTCCAAATTAAAGGGAGTTAACAAATTTAATTTGAGTAAAATAAGGAGTTAACTGATTCAATTTGAGTAGAAAAAAGAGTTAACTCATTTAACTCATTTTTTATCAATAGTGAACTGGAAATTTCTCTTTTTGAACTGAAGATAGATTTTGTTGAGATATTTAATTTAATAAAATGAGATATGCTCTCATAATTACTTTTTCTATTTAATTAAATAATCTTTAATTAATTAGAGACACTTTTCTTATTTAATTAAATAACTTCATTTAATTAATTAGGAATGGCTGCTCATTTAATTAAATAACTTTGTTTAATTAATTAGAAGTAAGTACTCCATATAATTAAATAATTTTGTTTAATTATTTCAAAATTATTTTCAAAACTAGTCAACTCAAGTCAACCGTGGTTAAATCTAGTCAACTTGTGGTCAAACTTGATCTTTGCATATGTGAATATGAGCAAATGTGAGTATGAATTCTAGCAACAATTCAGTGCAAATTCTCATTCAACCTTTCAAAATGAAGAAATGAGGGTCTCTTAAGTAGACTTTCTTGGAACTCATCAACGGTTGAGGTCGATTTCAATCAACTGTCAGGATTAAAGGTGAAGTTCTATCATAAAGGAAGATTTTCAAATTAAAGGGAATTAACAGATTTAATTTGAGTAAAATAAGGAGTTAACTGATTCAATTTGAGTAAAAAATGGAGTTAACTCATTTTTGATCAATAGTGAACTCGAAATTACCCTTTTTGAACTAAAGAGAGATTTTGTTGAGATATTTAATTTAATAAAATGAGATATGCTCTCATAATTACTTTTTCTATTTAATTAAATAATCTTTAATTAATTAGAGACAGTTTTCTTATTTAATTAAATAACTTCATTTAATTAATTAGGAATGGCTTCTCATTTAATTAAATAACTTGGTTTAATTAATTATAAGTAAGTACTCCATTTAATTAAATAATTTTGTTTAATTATTTCAAAATTCTTTTCGAAACTAGTCAACTCAAGTCAACTGTGGTTAAATCCAGTCAAATTTTGGTCAAACTTGATCTTTGCGTATGTGAATATGAGCAAATGTGAGTGTGAATTCCAGCAACAATTCTATACAAATTCTCATTCAACCTTTCAAAATGAAGAGATGAGGGTCTCTTAAGTAGACTTTCCAGGAATTCATCAACGGTTGAGATCGATTTCAATCAACGGTCAGGATTAAAGTTGAAGTTTAGTCATAAAGGGAGATTTCCAAATTAAAGGGAGTTAACAAATTTAATTTGAATAAAATAAGGAGTTAACTTATTCAATTTGAGTAGAAAAAGGAGTTAACTCATTTAACTCATTTTTTATCAATAGTGAACTGGAAATTTCTCTTTTTGAACTGAAGACAGATTTTGTTGAGATATTTAATTTAATAAAATGAGATATGCTCTCATAATTACTTTTTGTATTTAATTAAATAATCTTTAATTAATTAGAGACACTTTTCTTATTTAATTAAATAACTTCATTTAATTAATTAGGAATGGCTTCTCATTTAATTAAATAACTTTGTTTAATTAATTACAAGTAAGTACTCCATTTAATTAAATAATTTCGTTTAATTATTTTAAATTTTTTTTTGAAACTAGTCAGCTCAAGTCAACTATGGTTAAATCTGGTCAACTTTTGGTCAAACTTGATCTTTGAGTATGTGAATATGAGCAAATGTGAGTATGAATTCGAGCAACAATTCGATGCAAATTCTCATTCAACCTTTCAGAATGAAGAGATGAGGGTCTCTTAAATAGACTTTCTTGGAACTCATCAACGGTTGAGATCGATTGCAATCAACGGTCAAGATTAAAGGTGAAGTTCAGTCATAAAGTGAGATTTTCAAATTAAAGGGAGTTAATAGATTTAATTTGAGTAAAATAAGGAGTTAACTGATTCAATTTGAGAAGAAAAAGGAGTTAACTCATTTAACTCAATTTTTATCAATAATGAATTGGAAATTTCTCTTTTTGAACTGAAGAGATATTTTGTTGAGATATTTGAATTAATAAAATGAGATACGCTCTCATAATTAATTTTTTTATTTAATTAAATAATCTTTAATTAATTAGAGACACTTTTCTTATTTAATTAAATAACTTCATTTAATTAATTAGGAATGGCTTCTCATTTAATTAAATAACTTTTTTTAATTAATTAGAAGTAAGTACTCCATTTAACTAAATAATTTTGTTTAATTATTTCAAAAAAAAATTCGAAATTAGTCAACTCAAGTCAACTGTGGATAAATCTGGTCAACTTTTCATCAAACTTGATGTTTGCGTATGTGAATATGAGCAAATGTGAGTATGAATGCCAGCAACAATTCAATGCAAATTCTCATTCAACCTTTCAAAATGAAGAGATGAGGGTCTCTTAAATAGACTTTACTGGACCTCATCAACGGTTGAGATTGATTTCAATCAACGGTCAGGATTAAAAGTGAAGTTCAGTCATAAAGGAGGTTTTCAAAATTAAAGGGAGTTAACAGATTTAATTTGAGTAAAATAAAGAGTTAACTGATTCAATTTGAGTAGAAAAAGGAATTAACTCATTTAACTCATTTCTGATCAATAGTGAATTGGAAATTTCCCTTTTTGAACTGAAGAGAGATTTTGTTGAAATATTTAATTTAATAAAATGAGATATGCTCTCATAATTACTTTTTCTATTTAATTAAATAAACTTTAATTAATTAGAGACATTTTTCTTATTTAATTAAATAACTTCATTTAATTAATGGATCACTCTTTTAATGATTTAAAATATTGATATTGAGCTTGTCAATTATGAAGAGATATTAATAATTAATTTAATTAAACTCAGTTTAATTAAGATTAGTTATTAGAATATATAATCGAAGTTTTGATTCATTGAGAGTGTCAGTTTTCAAACAATGTTATATAAACAAAATATTATTAGATCAATTAGAAAATTGAGTCTAATAGTTTTGGGGAGAAACTTTTATCTATCAAACAAATACATGGGTTAGGAAAAACGTGAAATTTCTCCATTTAATATAATTTGGAAAAATGTAAACTGAGACTTTTAAATTCAAATTTGAAAACTTAGCAAAACTAAAACATGTGTTTACATTGTGTATTCTTTATGCTATTGTTTTGGGTTTTGGGTTGACTAGTGTTGACCAGTATAGGACGTCTACCAGAGGCTTGGGGGTTATGTGATTGTGATGTCATGATGATGTTTTAATCTTGATTTTTATAAACCCAACCATGGTTTGTGATGGAATGCTCTATGTATTGGATGTGATTACTAATTGTTATAGTTGAGATTCTTGTGTATGAGACTCTTGACCTAACCATTAATTTGGTCATCGATCAGCTATCCTTGATTATTTTCTAGTCGCCATGATGGAACTAAGATGTGGATTTATTTTTGATGATGTCATGTTGTGACATGTTTGACTCAACCATTTTTGGAGTCTTCGATCAGTATGATTGAGATATATATTTTGGTTATTGAGAACCATTGGATATTTGATTATCAGTGATACTTCAGTTGCCAATAGAGAGCTATTGTGTTCTTGATTTTCTATGGATGTTTGCTCATGGAGATTTGATGCTTTTATGCATATTTGATGATTTTATGGATTATCTTTTGTGATTTTGAAATTTATGAGTCCATGAGCATTAGGGTAGGATATCTGCATGTAGTGACGGCAAGTGGCTTGCAATGGGGGCCAGGGCCCTAAGAGGCTGCCAGGATAACTCATTGTAAGTTGGATTAATAAGTAATAACATTCACACCTAATACTAACTGAATGAACCTAAAAAGCTAAGAGTTTTGTTCTCGCCCATGCCTTGAGTGCTTGTACAGGCTAGGATGGGAGTAGTGAGATGCATGGTTGTGACCTTGCATTCTGTAGTATGCCTCATCAGTATGAGAGGATACTAGTGGCCGCATGAAATCAGTATGGACTAGTGGAGTTTAGCTAACTGCCAGGGTAATTTATACGTGATAATTGCGATGACACTTTTTCGCTTGCATAGTAGGTTCCTACATGTCATTGTGTGCCTCTGAAGATTAGATGTCAGATTTTGTGTTTGGAACCTTTGACTTAGTATACTTTTAGGATTCCTGGACTTATAGAGATATGTGCTATGTGATTTTGATATCTTTTTTGGGACTTGAGATTATCTCCTTAGCATGGTGGGAGTGGACCACTTTGGTACCATGCAGTCAGGTGGTAGTGTATTCTCCACTCTTATCATTTTGAGATTCATTGAGACATCATGGCTGATGTGTCCTTCATGATGGTGGATATGTATCCTTTTCAATTGATGATTAGCATATGTTAGATGATGTTATCTTATGATTTTATTTGCATGTTAGATTACTTTGTACATATGATGTTGTATATATTAGGAGTGACATTCCTACTATGTTAATACCGATGATCTCTTCGGTGATTTGGGATGTTACACACGGAGGGATGGCTAGGATCCACGATGGTCTAATAATGCTATTAACGGTTGGGAGGAACCGTGCACTTAGTTTATTATGTTTGATCTTTATGATGGATGTATATGTTTTCTATGATGCTGTATCATGTGATTATCTCTACTTTGATGTATCATGGATTAGAATAGGAGTATGTACCTTATTCTAGATATGTATATTCTTTGAGCTTGTCATACCATGTGACATGTACAGTGGATGATTGAGTATTTGAAATGTAATGTATAAACATTGGACTTATCATTTCATGAGGATGTTGTACTAGATGGATTTGTGTATGTAATTCAACGTTAAGGGATTTTAAAGAATGTAATATGCTATGTATATTATGTTTACTTTCAGATGGACATTACTATTGCTTCCATTAATATGCATAAGTTATATGTGATGTTTACTTCTATGAAAAAAAAAATGCTACTAAACTTAGTTAAATTCTAGGTTAATTCTTTGAATCCCTTGGCGGGGCATTACACAACTTAAGTCAACCGTGGTTAAATTTGGTCAATTTTTGGTAAAATTTGATCTTTGCGTATGTGAATATGAGAAAATGTGAGTATGAATTCCAGCAACAATTTGATGCAAATTCTCATTCAACCTTCCAAAATGAAGAGATGAGGGTCTCTTAAATAGACTTTCCTAAAATTCATCAACGGTTGAGATCGATTTTAATCAACGGTAAGGATTAAAGGTGAAGTTTAGTCATAAAGGGTGATTTTCAAATTAAAGGGAGTTAACAGATTTAATTTGAGTAAAATGAGGAGTTAACTTATTCAATTTGAGTAGAAAAAGGAGTTAACTAATTTACCTCATTTTTTATCAATAGTGAACTGAAAATTACCCTTTTTGAACTGAAGAGAAATTTTGTTGAGATATTTATTTTAATAAAATGAGATATGCTCTCATAATTACTTTTTCTATTTAATTAAATAATCTTTAATTAATTAGAGACACTTTTCTTATTTAATTAAATAACTTCATTTAATTAATAAGGAATGACTTCTCATTTAATTAAATAACTTTGTTTAATTAATTAGAAGTAAGTACTCCATTTAATTAAATAATTTCGTTCAATTATTTCAAAATTCTTTTCGAAACTAGTCAACTCAAGTCAACCGTAGTTAAATTTGGTCAACTTTTGGTCAAACTTGATCTTTGCGTATCTGAATATGAACAAATGTGAGTATGAATTCTACTAATAATTCGATGCAAATTCTCATTCAACCTTTCAAAATGAAGAGATGAGGGTCTCTTAAATAGACTTTCTTGGAGCTCATCAACGGTTGAGATCAATTTCAATCAACGGTCAGGATTAAAGGTGAAGTTCAGTCATAAAGGGAGATTTTCAAATTAAAGGGAGTTAACAGATTTAATTTGAGTAAAATAAGGACTTAACTTATTCAATTTGAGTAGAAAAAGGAGTTAACTGATTTAATTCATTTTTTATCAATAGTGAACTAGAAATTTCCCTTTTTGAACTGAAGAGAGATTTTGTTGAGATATTTAATTTAATAAAATGAGATATGCTCTCATAATTACTTTTTCTTTTTAATTAAATAATCTATAATTAATTAGAAAATCTTTTCTTATTTAATTAAATAACTTCATTTAATGAATTACGAATGGCTTCTCATTTAATTAAATAACTTTGTTTAATTAATTAGAAGTAAGTACTCCATTTACTTAAATATTTTCGTCTAATTATTTAAAAATTATTTTCGAAACTAGTCAACTCAAGTCAATCGTGGTTAAATCTGGTCAACTTTTAGTCAAACTTGATCTTTGCGTATGTGGATATAAGCAAATGTGAGTATTAATTTCAGCAACAATTCGATGGAAATTCTCATTCAACCTTTCAAAATGAAGAGATGAGGGTCTCTTAAATAGACTTTTCTTAAATTCATCAACGGTTGAGATCGATATCAATCAACGGTCAGGATTAAAGGTGAAGCTCAGTCATAAAGGGAGATTTCTAAATTAAAGGGAGATGACAAATTTAATTTGAGTAAAATAAAGAGTTAACTGATTCAATTTGAGTAGAAAAATGAGTTAATCTATTTAACTCATTTTTTATCAATAGTGTACTGGAAATTTCCCTTTTTGAACTGAATAGAGATTTTGTTGAGATATTTAATTTAATAAAATGAGATATGCTCTCATAATTACTTTTTTTATTTAATTAAATAATCTTTAATTAATTAGTGACAGTTTTCTTATTTAATTAAATAACTTCATTTAATTAGTTAGGAATGGCTTCTCATTTAATTAAATAACTTTGTTTAATTAATTACAAGTAAGTACACCATTTAATTAAATAATTTCATTTAATTATTTAAAAAAAAAATTCAAAATTAGTCAACTCAAGTCAATCGTAGTTAAATTTGGTCAACTTTTGGTCAAATTTGATTTTTGCGTATGTGAATGTGAGCAAATGTGAGTATGAATTCCACCAACAATTCGATGCAAATTCTCATTCAACCTTTTAAAATAAAGAGATGAGGGTCTCTTAAAAAGACTTTCTTGGAATTCATCAACAGTTGAGATCGATTTCAATCAACAGTCAGGAATAAAGGTGAAGTTCAGTCATAAAGGGAGATTTTCAAATTAAAGGGAGTTAACAAATTTAATCTGAGTAAAATAAGGAGTTAACTGATTCAATTTGAGTAAAAAAAGGAGTTAACTCATTTAACTCATTTTTTATCAATAGTGAACAGGAAATTTCCCTTTTTGAACTGAAGAGATATTTTGTTGAGATATTTAATTTAATAAAATGAGATATGCTCTGATAATTACTTTTTCTATTTAATTAAATAATCTTTAATTAATTAGAGACACTTTTCTTATTTAATTAAATAACTTCATTTAATTAATTAGGAATAGTTTCTCATTTAATTGAATAACTTTGTTTAATTAATTAGAAGTAAGTACTCCATTTAATTAAATAATTTCGTTTAATTATTTCAAAATTCTTTTCGAAATTAGTCAACTCAACTCAACCGTGGTTAAATATGGTCAACTTTTGGTCAAACTTGATCTTTGCGTATGTGAATATGAGCAAATGTGAGTATTAATTTCAGCAACAATTCAATGAAAATTCTCATTCAACCTTTCAAAATGAAGAGATGAGGGTCTCTTAAATAGACTTTCTTGGAATTCATCAATGGTTGAGATCGATTTCAATCAACGGTTAGGATTAAAGGTAAAGGTCAATCATAAAAGGAGATTTCCAAATTAAATGGAGTTAACAGATTTAATTTGAGTAAGATAAGGAGTTAACTGATTCAATTAGAGTAGAAAAAGTAGTTAACTCATTTAACTCATTTTTGATCAATAGTGAACTGGAAAGTTCTCTTTTTGAATTGAAGAGAGATTTTTTTCAGATATTTAATTTAATAAAATGCGATATGCTCTCTTAATTACTTTTTCTATTTAATTAAATAATCTTTAATTAATTCGAGACAGCTTTCTTATTTAATTAGATAACTTCATTTAGTTAGTTAGGAATGGCTTCTCATTTAATAAAATAACTTTGTTTAATTAATTACAAGTAAGTACTCCATTTATTTAAATAATTTAGTTTAATTATTTCAAAATTCTTTTCAAAACTAGTCAACTCAAGTCAATCGTAGTTAAATTTGGTCAACTTTTGGTCAAATTTGATTTTTGCGTATGTGAATATGTGCAAATGTGAGTATGAATTCCAGAAATAATTCAATGCAAATTCTCATTCAACCTTTCAAAATGAAGAGATGAGGGTCTCTTAAATAGACTTTCTTGGAATTCATCAATGGTTGAGATCGATTTCAATCAACGGTCAGGATTAAAGGTGAAGTTCAGTCATAAAGGGAGATTTCCAAATTAAAAGGAGTTAACGGATTTAATTTGAGTAAAATCAAGAGTTAACTGATTCAATTTGAGAAGAAAAAGGAGTTAACTCATTTAACTCATTTTTTATCAATAGTGAACTGAAAATTTCCCTTTTTGAACTGAAGAGAGATTTTGCTGAGATATTTAATTTAATAAAATGAGGTGTTATCTCATAATTACTTATCCTATTTAATTAAATAATCTTTAATTAATTAGAGACACTTTTCTTATTTAATTAAATAACTTCATTTAATTAATTAGGAATGGCTTCTGATTTAATTAAATAACTTTATTTAATTAATTAGAAGTAAGTACTCTATTTAATTAAATAATTTCATTTAATTATTTCAAAATTCTTTTCGAAACTAGTCAACTCAAGTCAATCGTAGTTAAATCTGGTCAACTTTTGGTCAAACTTGATCTTTGCGTATGTGAATATGAGCAAATGTGAGTATGAATTCCAGCAACAATTCGCTGCAAATTCTAATCCAACCTTTCAAAATGAAGAGATGAGGGTCTCTTAAATAAACTTTTTTGGAATTCATCAACGGTTGAGATCAATTTCAATCAACGGTCAGGATTAAAGGTGAAGTTCAGTCGTAAAGGGAGATTTCCAAATTGAAGGGAGTTAACAGATTTAATTTGAGTAAAATAAAGAGTTAACTAATTCAATTTGAGTAGAAAAAAGAGTGAACTGATTTAACTCATTTTTTATCAATATTGAACTGAAAATTTCTCTTTTTGAACTGAAGAGAGATTTTGTTGAGATATTTAATTTAATAAAATGAGATATGCTCTCATAATTACTTTTTCTATTCAATTAAATAACTTTGTTTAAATAAATGTAAGTAAGTACTCCATTTAACTAAATAATTTTATTTAATTATTTCAAAATTCTTTTCTAAACCAGTCAATCGTGGTTAAATCTAGTCAACTTTTGGTCAAACTTGATCTTTGTGTATGTGAATATGAGCAAATGTGAGTATGAATTCCAGCAAAAATTTGATGCAAATTTTTATTCAACCTTTCAAAATGAACAGATGAGGGTCTCTTAAATAGACTTTCCTGGAATTCATCAACGGTTGAGTTCGATTTCAATCAACGGTTAGGATTAAAGGTGAAGTTCAATCATAAAGGGAGATTACCAAATTAAAGGGAGTTAACAGATTTAATTTGAGTAAAATAAGGAGTTAATTGATTCAATTTGAGTAGAAAAAGGAGTTAACTCATTTAACTCATTTTTGATCAATAGTGAATTGGAAATTTCCCTTTTTGAACTGAAGAGAGATTTTGTTGAGATATTTAATTTAATAAAATGAGATATGCTTTCATAATTCCTTTTTCTATTTAATTAAATAATATTTAATTAATTAGAGACACTTTTCTTATTTAATTAAATAACTTCATTTAATTAATTAGGAATGGCTTCTCATTTAATTAAATAACTTTGTTTAATTAATTAGAAGTAAGTACTCCATTTAATTAAATAATTTCATTTAATTATTTCAAAATTCTTTTTGAAACTAGTCAACTCAAGTCAACCATGGTTAAATCTGGTCAACTTTTGGTCGAACTTGATCTTTGCATATGTGAATATGAGAAAATGTGAGTATGAATTCCAACAACAATTCGATGCAAATTCTCATTCAACCTTTCAAAATGAAGAGATGAGGGTCTCTTAAATAGACTTTCCTAGCATTCATCAACAGTTGAGATTGATTTCAATCAACGGTCAGGATTAAAGGTGAAGTTTACTCATAAAGGGAGATTTCCAAATTAAAGGGAGTTAACCGATTTAATTCGAGTAAAATAAGGAGTTAACTAATTCAATTTGAGTAGAAAAAAGAGTTAACTGATTTAATTCATTTTTTATCAATAGTGAACTGAAAATTTCCCTTTTTGAACTAAAGAGAGATTTTGTTGAGATATTTAATTTAATAAAATGAGATATCCTCTCATAATTGTTTTCTCTATTTAATTAAATAATCTTTAATTAATTAGAGACACTTTTCTTATTTAATTAAATAACCTCATTTAATTAATTAGGAATGGCTTCTAATTTAATTAAATAAGTTTTTTTAATTAATTAGAAGGAAGTACTCCATTTATTTAAATAATTTTGTTTAATTATTTCAAAATTCTTTTTGAAACTAGTCAACTCAAGTCAACCATGGTTAAATCTGGTCAACTTTTGGTTAAACTTCATCTTTGCGTATGTGAATATGAAAAAATGTGAGTATGAATTCCAGCAACAATTTGGTGCAAATTCTCATTCAACCTTTCAAAATGAAGAGATGAGGGTATGTTAAACAAACTTTTCTAAAATTCATCAACAGTTGAGATTGATTTTAATCAACAGTCAGGATTAAAGGTGAAGTTCAGTCGTAAAGGGAGATTTCCATATTAAAAAGAGTAAACAGATTTAATTTGAGTAAAATAAATTGTTAACTGATTCAATTTGAGTAGAAAAAAGAGTTAACTCATTTAACTCATTTTTTATCAATAGTGAAGTGAAAATTTCCCTTTTTGAATTGAAGAGAGATTTTGTTGAGATATTTAATTTAATAAAATGAGATATGCTCTCATAATTACTTTTTCTATTTAATTAAATAATCTTTAATTAATTAGAGACACTTTTCTTATTTAATTAAATAACTTCATTTAATTAATTAGGAATGGCTTCTCATTTAATAAATAACTTTGTTTAATTAATTAGAATTAAGTACTCCATTTAATTAATAAAATTCGTTCAATTATTTCAAAAAAAAATTCGAAACTTGTCAACTCAAGTCAACCGTGGTTAAATCTAGTCAACTTTTGGTAGAACTTGATCTTTACGAATGTGAATATGAGCAAATGTGTGTATGAATTCCAGCAACAATTCAATGCAAATTCTCATTCAACCTTTCAAAATGAAGAGATGAGGGTCTCTTAAATAGACTTTCTTGAAATTCATCAACGGTTGAGATCGATTTCAATCAAGGGTCAGGGTTAAAGGTGAAGTTCAGTCATAAAGGGAGATTTTCAAATTAAAGCGAGTTAACAGATTTAAGTTGACTAAAATAAGGAGTTAACTGATTCAATTTGAGTAGAAAAAAGAGTTAACTCATTTAACTCATTTTTTATCAATAATGAAATGGAAATTTCCCTTTTTGAACTGAAGAGAGATTTTGTTGAGATATTTGATTTAATAAAATGAGATATTCTCTCATAATTACTTTTTCTATTTAATTAAATAATCTTTAATTAATTAGAGACACTCTTCTTATTTAATTAAATAACTTCATTTAACTAATTAGGAATGGCTTCTCATTTAATTAAATAACTTTGTTTAATTAATTAGAAGTAAGTACTCCATTTAATTAAATAATTTTATTTAATTATTTCAAAATTCTTTTTGAAACTAGTCAACTCAAGTCAACCGTGGTTAAATCTGATAAATTTTTTCTCAAACTTGATCTTTGCGTATGTGAATATGAGCAAATGTGACTATGAATTCCAGCAACAATTTGATGCAGTTTCTCATTCAAACTTTTTAAAATGAAGAGATGAGGGTCTCTTAAATAAACTTTCTTAGAATTCATCAACGGTTGAGATCGATTTCAATCAACGGTCAGGATTAAAGGTGAAGTTCAGTCATAAAGGGTGATTTCCAAATTGAAGGGAGTTAACAGATTTAATTTGAGTAAAATAAGGAGTTAACTAATTCAATTTGAGTAGAAAAAAGAGTTAACTTATTTACCTCATTTTTTATCAATAGTGAATTAGAAATTTTTCTTTTTGAACTGAAGAGAGATTTTGTCGAGATATTTAATTTAATAAAATGAGATATGCTCTCATAATTACTTTTTCTATTTAATTAAGTAAACTTTAATTAATTAGAGACACTTTTCTTATTTAATTAAATAACATCATTTAATTAATTAGGAATGGCTTCTCATTTAATTAAATAACTTTGTTTAATTAATTAGAAGTAAGTACTACATTTAATTAAATAATTTCGTTTAATTATTTCAAAATTCTTTTCGAAGCTAGTCAACTCAAGTCAACCTTGGTTAAATCCTGCCAACTTTTAGTCAAACTTGATCTTTGCATATGTGAATATGAGCAAATGTGAGTATGAATTCCAGCAACAATTCGATACAAATTCTCATTCAACCTTTCAAAATGAAGAGATGAGGGTCTCTTAAATAGACTTTCCTAGAATTCATCAACAGTTGAGATCGATTTAAATCAACGGTCAGGATAAAAGGTGAAGTTCAGTCATAAAGGGAGATTTCTAAATTAAATGGAGTTAACAAATTTAATTTGAGTAAAATAAGGAGTTAACTGTGTCAATTTGACTAGAAAAAGGAGTTAAGTGATTTAACTCATTTTTGATCAATAGTGAACTGGAAATTTCCCTTTTTGGACTGAAGAGGGATTTTGTTGAGATATTTATTTTAATAAAACGATATATGCTTTCATAATTACTTTTTCTATTTAATTAAGTAATCTTTAAATGATTAGAGACACTTTTCTTATTTAATTAAATAACTTCATTTAATTATTTAGGAATGGCTTCTCATTTAATTAAATAACTTTTCTTAATTAATTAGAAGTAAGTACTCCATTTATTTAAATATTTTCATTTAATTATTTTAAAATTCTTTTCGAAACTCTTCAACTCAAGTCAACCGTGGTTAAATCTGATCAAGTTTTGGTCAAACTTGATCTTGGCGTATGTGAATATCAGCAAATGTGAGTGTCAATTCCAGCAAAAATTTGATGCAAATTTTCATTCAACCTTTCAAAATGAAGAGATGAGGGTCTTTTAAATAGACTTTCGTGGAATTCATCAACGGTTGAGATCGATTTCAATCAACGGTCAGGATTATAGGTGAAGTTTAGTCATAAAGAGAGATTTCCAAATTAAAGGGAGTTAATAGATTTAATTTGAGCAAAATATGGAGTTAACTAATTCAATTTGAGTAGAAAAATGAGTTAACTCATTTAACTCATTTTAGATCAATAGTGAACTGAAAATTTCCCTTTTTGAACTGAAGAGTGATTTTGTTGAGATATTTAATTTAATAAAATGAGATATGCTCTCATAATTACTTTTTCTATTTAATTAAGTGATCTTTAATTAATTAGAGACACTTTTTTTATTTAATTAAATAACTTCATTTAATTAATTAGGAATGGTTTCTCATTTAATTAAATAACTTTGTTTAATTAATTAGAAGTAAGTACTCCATTTAATTAAATAATTTTGTTTAATTATTTCAAAAAAAAATTTGAAACTAGTCAACTCAAGTCAACTGTGGTTAAATCTAGTCAACTTTTGGTCAAACTTGATCTTTGCTTATGTGAGTATGAATTCCAGCAACAATTTGATGCAAATTGTAATTCAACCTTTCAAAATGAAGAGATGAGGGTCTCTTAAATAGAGTTTCCAAGAATTCATCAACGGTTGAGATCGATTTCAATCAATGGTCAAGATTAAAGGTGAAGTTCAGTCATAAAGGGAGATTTCCAAATTAAAGGGAGTTAACAGATTTAATTTGAGTAAAATAAGGAGTTAACTGATTCAATTTGATTAGAAAAAAGAGTTAACTCATTTAGCTCATTTTTGATCAATAGTGAACTAGAAATTTTCCTTTTTGAACTGAAGAGAGATTTTGTTGAGATATTCAATTTAATAAAATGAGATATTATCTGATAATTACTTTTTCTATTTAATTAAATAATCTTTAATTAATTAGAGACACTTTTCTTATTTAATTAAATAATTTCATTTAATTAATTAGGAATGGCTTCTCATTTAATTAAATAACTTTGTTTAATTAATTAGAAGTAAGTACTCCATTTAATTAAATAATTTCATTTAATTATTTGAAAATTCTTTTCAAAACTAGTCAACTCAAATCAACCGTGGTTAAATCTATTCAAGTTTTGGTCAAACTTGATCTTTGCGTATGTGAATATGAACAAATGTGAGTATGAATTCCAGCAACAATTCGATGCAAATTCTCATTCAACCTTTCAAAATGAAGAGATGAGGGTCTCTTAAATACACTTTCTTGGAATTCATCAACGGTCGATATCGATTTCAATCAACGGTCAGGATTAAAGGTGAAGTTCAGTCATAAAGGGAGATTTCCAAATTAAAGGGAGTTAACAGATTTAATTTGAGTAAAATAAGGAGTTAATTGATTTAATTTGAATAGAAAAAGGAGTTGACTGATTTAAATCATAATTTATCAATAGTGAAATGGAAATTTTCCTTTTTGAACTAAAGGGAGATTTTGTTGAGATATTTCATTTAATAAAATGAGATATGCTCTTATAATTACTTTTTCTATTTAATTAAGTAATCTTTAATTAATTAGAGAAACTTTTCTTATTTAATTAAATAACTTCATTTAATATATTATGAATGGCTTCTCATTTAATTAAATAACTTTGTTTAATTAATTAGAAGTAAGTACTCCATTTAATTAAATAATTTTGTTTAATTATTTCAAAATTCTTTTTGAAACTAGTCAACTCAAGTCAACCGTGGTTAAATCTATTCAACTTTTGGTCAAACTTGATCTTTGCGTATGTGAATATGAGAAAATGTGTATGAATTTCAGCAACAATTCGATGCAAATTCTCATTCAACCTTTCAAAATGAAGAGATGAGGGTCTCTTACATAGACTTTCCTGGAATTCATCAACAGTTGAGATCGATTTCAATCAACAATCAAGATTAAAGGTGAAGTTCAGTCATAAAGGGAGATTTCCAAATTAAAAGGAGTTAACAGATTTAATTTGAGTAAAATAATGAGTTAACTGATTCAATTTGAGTAGAAAAAATAGTTAACTGATTTAACTCATTTTTTATCAATAGTGAACTGGAAATTTCCCTATTTGAACTGAAGAGTGATTTTGTTGAGATATTTAATTTTATAAAATGAGATATGCTCTCCTAATTACTTTTTCTATTTAATTAAGTAATCTTTAATTAATTAGAGACACTTTTCTTATTTAATTAATTAGGAATGGCTTCTCATTTAATTAAATAACTTTGTTTAATTAATTAGAAGTAAGTACTCCATTTAATTAAATAATTTCGTTTAATTATTTCAAAATTCTTTTCGAAACTAGTCAACTCAACTCAACCGTGGTTAAATCTAGTCAACTTTTGGTCAAACTTTTGTTGGAATATTCAAATATGGAAAGAGTACTTTTGAGAAGGGGTGGGGGGGGGGGGGGGGGGGGGTGAATCAGAAGTACCACACTTTATGCAATAAAACTTTTAGGTGAATGTAAATTGCATGCATGTAAGTACATTAGGTAAACATGAAGCTAAACACATGCATCAATAGCACTTAACACTAAAATTTGGTATCCCAAAAACCCTCCAGGAATAAAAAGGTAAAATTGGGGTGGGGATGATACCAACAAAAAATTACTGCAACAATATTGTTTAACCACTTCTGATGGTCTGCCCTATTAAAGGCTTTACACTATGTCAATAGTGACCTAGTTAGAGGCTTTCAAACACTTAACATGAAGTGTTACCATGTTAAAGGATTTTATCGCCTAGTTAAAGGATTTATCGAAATAGCTATTAAGCTAACCTAACACCATAGGATTTTTATTCTAATACAACTGCTAGAAAGTATTAGGCACAATAAACCTGACTGATTACAATCCTTGATTGCTGAATGCAGGCTCTATTCCACTTTGTCTGATCTCGATCCTTTGTGATCTGATATCTTTCGCTTCTAAAAATAGATTTCCTTTCATACCCTTGTCCATCCACTCATTATCATATATATTTACAAATAAAATTTTGTCTTCCTTATAAAGACTTTTGACAATTTAGGGTTAGGTATGGATCTACGATCCATATTCAATCTTCATTTTCTACTTATTTTTTGTACTTCTTCTATTGGTTGCATGCTTTTATCATTTTTGTTATTAGCTACATGTAGATTTCATAGGAAGGATAAAATATTTGATCTTATCATTAAATCCTTCGAGATTTACCTCATGTCGACTATAAAAATGATTTACATCATAATATGTGCAAGTACAAATTCCTATGCTAATATCCTGACTTACTTGGCTCCTGAAGCATTCCTGATGCTCAACACATGTTGTTTTCTGGATTACTTGGCACTTACACAAAACTGTATCACTCGGCACTTTATGCTACTCGGCACTTGATATCACTTGGCATCTGTTCTTCACTCGACATCTAATCTTTGCTCGGCATCTAAACTTTACTCGACACTTGATCTTCACTCGGCATCTGAAAGTTTCTCGGCACCTGAATACCTTCCTGGCTTGGCTTATGTTGTGGCTCAACTTACATGGTGTAGCATGTGATTAAGTGTGTTGGCACTCAATTGTCAAAAACCATTATGAGGGTAACAATCTCCCCCTTTGACATGAGTGACAAAAACACTTAACCGTCCTTATGAGTACAATAACTAATCTGTTTGGTATATACAGAGTGTTAAAGAAAACTTGATCAAAATTTGTACTTTGGAATATATACCTCAAAATTTTTGTAACTCCCACTGAGTTGATTGTGCCTTATCTATATATTATTTATATATCAATGCTCCTCCTTTGTATCTGTTCTCCCCTTATTAATCCGTATCTCCCCCTTTAAAAAATATATCTCCCCCTTTTTGACACTTTTGTCAAAGAGTGTTTAAGGGTTAAGACCATATTTAGCCAAAAATGTGCTATTTACCTCCATAATCATTCTGAGAGCTGCATCCCAATTATTCAAAGCGATTTCTAATGACTTATGTTGGATAGCAGTCTTGGCAGCAAGTTGAATAAGTCCATCTAATGTAGAAAGATTTGGATCTTTCTTGAGTACATTTTCAGCATATACTTGCTCTTTATGGAGTATCTCTAAATGTGGGGTAATGGAGGATTGGAGCTGTATTACTTTGGCCTTAATATTAGCCTCATCTGCTGTTAAGACAACTATTTCTTTGTGAGTGTGAAGCAATTGAGCAAAATGCTTCTCACTTTGAGCTGGATCACTTCATAGTTGCATGCTTGAAATGTTTAAATTTCTTTCCAAGCTCAGTATCTTTTGGCTAGTTTCTTGTGTGAAGTATGAAAAATCACACAACTTTTTATACAGTGAGAATATATTCTCAAGTACCTTCTTCACCTTATCAATAAGCTTTGCTAATTCTACTTGTGAAAGTGCAATTTGTCTTGATATTTTCTCATTAACTTTCCCTTGAAATTTTCTTTCTGACCATTCCACAAGTTTTGCATTGGTTTCTAGGTCTTCATTTGTCACCTGGTGAACAATATCTGTTAGTTGCTCTATGATGTGCTTCGACCCATCCGGTGATTGCAAACTAAAGGCATCCATAAAGATGTCCTTGATCTCATAAAGTGTTTGCTTATTTTTATACTCTTTCCTGAGTATTTCCTGCCTTTTCCTTCTATTTAGTGCATCTTGCACCTCATTGATTTGATCAATGGTTATTGATTTCGAGTCATAGCTCGGTATGACTATATCTTCATCTAATTCAGGGTAGTGAAGTACCCTTGCAACTCTAGCAGTACTAGATGATGGTACTAAAATCTATAATGGCTAGTGTGAAGGAGTTCCTAAGGTAGGAAAATTTATTAATGTTTGAATTGCCCCCTATTCTTTAGGGGTTTTTACTATTTCCTCCTCCTTCTATCTACCATGATCAATTATTGTTATCTGTGGAAGTGCACCTTGTGTTTGTGCTGTAGGATCAGATGTAATAGTCTATCCTGTTTGTTCTATTCGTTCTTTTTGTCCTGTTCCTTTTTCTATAGCTGCACTTTGCTTTTGTCTTGCAGCATCAACTATACTAGTTGGTATTTCAAATTGACTACTAGTAGTTGTGATAGAAGGTGGTTCTTGTGTATTCACCTTATCTTTAACTGTACTTTCTACTAGTTTTTGCAGCTCATCCAAACTGACCAAAATTGGATCTAAACATAATAAAGCTTGTTGTGTTGATTGGTTAAGAATTCTTTTAAGATCTTCTGCAATTAATGGATTGATATTCTGATCAGAAGTATCAGTAACATCAACAATAGTTACAGTGTTTACAGGTGAGATCGATGCTTGAGGAGGGCTAGGGGGTGGCAATTGTGTGTCTTGCACACTCTGATCTGGTTGCTACTCTTGCTCAGTTGTTCCCATTTCATCCTATTTTTTGTGTCTCTTCCTCCTCTCCATCTTTCTTTTCTTCTTCCTTCTTCTCTTCTTCTTCCTTCTTTTCTCCTTCCACTTTCTTCTCTTCTTCTCCTTTTTCTACTACTGTCTTCTCTTCTCTTATTTTTCTCCTCTCTTCTACTGGAACAACAGCTTCTTCCTTGTATTCTTCTTCAAGAAGATCTTCAACCTTTTTGTATAGATTCTTCCATGATTTCATTGTTCTTTGAACAATTTCTTCTATCTTATTTTGAAGTATAAAGAATGCCCTATATTTGGGTGTAAACCTGTTATTATGCCTTTTGACTGCATTCTTTACTTGTTCCTTAGTCAAATCTAGCAATATACTGGCTAGGGTTGATTCCCTCATCTCTTTCTCCATTTTTAGACAAAAATGCCATCTGTCTTCTATAATTTTTGACAGCTCCTTTGGCAATTGACCATCTAGTTCACGTGGGGTGTACTTGAACTGTTCCATCATTCCATACACTGTTTCTTCTATCTTATTTTGTTCTTCTTTATTAAATTTACTAAAATCAACTTTATT
Organism: Cupressus sempervirens; assembly: GCA_028749045.1. Lineage (NCBI taxonomy): Eukaryota > Viridiplantae > Streptophyta > Pinopsida > Cupressales > Cupressaceae > Cupressus > Cupressus sempervirens. The sequence continues at coordinate 663,010,345 of CM053793.1, forward strand.
TAAATTATTCAAGTCACCACTTGTAATCCTTTTACATAAGATATCAACTGATGAATTGCTTACCTTTTCTGTTTGCTCTTCTTCATCAGTGTCAGGTTGAGCCACATACCTTCTTCTTTTCCTCGGCTCTTCTTGTGATTCCTTGACTTGTTTCTTCTTGGCAACTTCCTCTTTAGCCTTTTGAGTAGAGGCTCTTGTTGATGCTCGTGTTGTTGGCTTTTGAGGTGATGGAGTGGGAGCTTTCTTTGTTCTGGGCTTGGCTGAAGGCTGTTCTGTTGCCTTTCTCTTCTTTGGCTCAGCTTCAGTTGGTGCTTCCTTGGCTTCTTCTTCCTTTGCACCTTCCTCCTTGTCTTCTCTAAGATCTTGGGTTAGTTCTATTGGCCCTTGTTCTTGCTCATCTTCATCCTCACTGTCATCTTCTTCTTCTTCTGCCTCAGCCTCAATTTCTTTGCCAAACTTCTTCTTGATCTCCTTGATTAATTTATCTTTCTTCTAAAATGTAGAAGCAATTTTTAATTCCATATTTATTTTTGATCTTACCACATCATAAGTGCCAAAATGTGGTGCATTTTTATCTCCTTCCTCTGCCAATAATGCAGTTATTGCTGTTGATGCCTCATCAATATTGATTTCATATCCAAATGGCCTTAGCCATCTTACCCTTGGTATTACTGCTTGAATGTATGTGAAATCTATGTCAACTAAGAAACATATGTCATTAGTATTGTTTTCTACTAATGAAGCTGGTATCCTTGACCTTTGCTTCATGGATTTCTTGAAATCCTCAAAATAGCTTGTCATCAAGGTATCAAAATTTTCTCCCATTTGCTCTATATATTCATTAATTTGTTCAACAATCGTTTTATCTGGATTCCATTTTACTTTCCCTATAGAAGGAAATTCTTTCATCAGATAGAAGAACATACACATCAAAACTAATCCAAATTTACATTGAGCTCCCTTGCTTTTCCTTATAGCTCCCAGATTTTCATTAATCTGTTGAAACATGAGCTCTGCCAGATCATAAGTGTGATCTCTTTTGATTATCTTGTATGCAACATCAACTACTATACAAGGTACACTATTCAACCTGCTTGATTGATAGAATTTGTGTGAGATAATTCTTACAGCAAAGTCTAGTAGGGGATCTATGACTGTGTCGATAGTCATTCCTCTATTGTTCCATTTTGCACCTATATTTTTCTCTATTATTTCCCTTTTGTCACTTCGTAGGGTCTTTCATCAATCTAGGGTTGGAATACCAGTAACCCTATGAACAGTTTTCTTGGTAAATTTTACTGGCCTTGACTCTAACCAAAAAGCTTCGTCATGTATTAGGCTCAAAATTATCCTTACCCATTCTATTTTGAAAATAGTCGGAAATGCTAGGGTTTTGGTCAATCCTTTTCTTTCTACTATTGAAAACTCATTTTTCAGTACTTTGTTTTCACACAATTTATCATATGCATTATGAATTTCTAAGTCTCCTATGGTGCCAATTTTGCAATTGTAACATTTCCTCACATCTTGAACCATTAGAACTTTTGGGGGAATGTGGGAGAGAGCTCTGGCTGGGTCATTTTTGTAGGCAACTTCAGGAATAGGGCAGAAATTAGGTTGCTTTATTTCATTTGAAACTAACTAGACTTCAAATGACTCTTTTTCTTGGGTTTTCTTTGAACTTGACGCCATTATTGTGAACTAAGGTTTATACAGCAAATGAATATGAAACTACGTAGCTCGGCACAAACGAAAATACCTTTAGATCAATGAAAAATGCATTGAATGAGTTTGCAATCTGCTTCAAATACTGGATTCTTGCTATGAAGTCGCTCAGCTCTCTTTCTTCTCCTTTGCTTCTTGATCGCAATGTGAAAAACTGATTGAAATCATGATAATATACCCCAATTTTATCGCATTGAATGCTCAATTGTCAACTTGGCTTCTGAAGAAATTTTAACCTAACTCGGCATCCACTACATTTCCTCTTTACTCGGCTTCCATTAGAGTTATCCAACTCGGCATCAGTTATCAGCTCAATCGTTGTTGGGAGTTCGACATCTATTTGAGTTTAACTCGGTATCCAAAGGCAGCTCGGCATCAACATTTAGTTTTTGTCTTGACATCTTGTTTCATGTAGATTTATACCTTGCTTTAGCTTCTTTATCTTGGGACTGATGTATGATATAGCTTTTTATATCAATCCTATGGACTTCTCATGCTTAGTTTGATGAAGTGTGATCACTTGACCCATTGGGTGAAGTGATCCCTCCACTTGATGTGTTGCACTCTTCCTTCTTTTTCCAAGTCTTACTCATTTTCTCCCTTATCTTTTTGACATCAACCTTTTCTTTTCCCTTATTTTCTTTAGTCTTGGGTGCCTTTGATCTTGTAGGACAGTTTCTGCTGATATGACTAGTTTTCAGACAACTGAAATGTGTAGTTTGATTCAACCATCTTTTGTAGTTCCCTCTGAAATGTGTTCTCATGTAGCTCTGTGGTAGATGTCCATATTCTTCACAATAATGACAACTGTACTTGGTGTTGTAATCCCAATGATGATGACTTTCATTCCCTTCTATTTTTTTTGGTTGATTTGATGTCCACATAGGTTTTGATTTGCATTCAAATGCCCTATGTCCATACTTTTTGCAATTATAACAATGTCGATCAAATCTTTGAGTCCTTGTGACATTGGATCTACAATTTTGTGTCATATGTCCTTGCACGTTGCACTTGTGACAGAAACTTTTGGGTATATTTGATTGATTGAATCTTCTACTCATGCACACATTAGCTGTATGCCCCTTCTTATTATAGTAATGACAAGTGGGTTTTAAATTCTTACCTTTATCACTTCTTTGTTCAGCATTCTTTGATGATTCTCCAACTTCAATGCTATTGTATCCTAGTCCTGATGTATCATGGGCAGATTTTAGTGATTTCAACAACTGTTCAAAATACTTGATTGCTTCACTTGATTTGTTGAGATTCTCTGCTACCTCTTTTTCTCTGTTCAATTCACTCTGCATTTGTTCATTCTGCATCTTCAAAGTAGATATCTCAATATCTTTCACATTGAGTTCATGATGAAGGTTCATCATTTGAGCAAGTGTATCCATCTGCATGTTTGAGATCCTTGTCAATTTAGTACATTTTACTTCAAGTCTGTTTGCAAGATTTCTTTTGTCATTTTCCATCATGACTTTATCTTCGACTGCTCTTTTCTTTTGTTCAGTGATTTCACATATCATTATGGCCTGTGATTCATGTTCCATCTTGAGAGATCTTATCTCCTCTGCTTGAATTTTGTTTTTCTCCATTAATTCTTCTATTGTTGCATCAAACTCTTTGGTATCTCCGTTGGAAAATATGTTGGTGGTATCAATCTCCTTGTAGTGTATATCATTCTCAGCTATGGCTAGATCCTTCCTCTTTTTTAATGAGTTTCTCAACTTGTTTCTAAATTCCTCCAAGCTATGCAGAGCAAGTTGCATATCTATCACCTGATTTTCAATGATCTTTCCAAGTTTGAAAGCTTCCATCTTTAGATCTTTTCCTTCAAGTTGTTAGGCTTTCCCTTGTGAGAACCTGGACAATCTCATACCAATTGTTGGAATATTCAAATATGGAAAGAGTACTTTTGAGAGGGGGGGGGGGGGTTGAATCAGAAGTACCACACTTTATCCAATAAAATTTTTAGGTGAAAGTAAATTGCATGCATGTAAGTACATTAGGTAAGCATGAAGCTAAACACATGCATCAATAACACTTAACACTTGAATTTGGTAACCCAGAAACCCTCCAGGAACAAGAAGGTAAAATTGGGGTGGAGATGATACCAACAAAAAATTACTGTAGCAATATTGTTTAACCACTTCTGATGGTCTGCCCTATTAAAGGCTTTACACTATGTCAATAGTGACTTGGTTAGAGGCTTTCAAACACTTAACATGAAGTGTTACCCTGTTAAAGGATTTTATCACCTAGTTAAAGGATTTATCGAAATAGTTGTTAAGCTAACCTAACACCATAGGATTTTTATTCTAATACAATTGCTAGAAAGTATTAGGCACAATAAACCTGACTGATTACAATCCTTGATTGTTGAATGCAGGCTCTGTTCCACTTTATCTGATCTTGATCGTTTGTGATCTAATAACTTTCACTTTTGAAAATAGATTTCCTTTCATACCCTCGTCCATCCACTGATTATCATATATATTTACAAATGAAATTTCATCTTCCTTATAAAGACTTTTGAGGATTTAGGGTTAGGTATGGATCTACGATCCATATTCAATCTTCATTTTTCGCTTATTGTTTGCACCTCTTCTATTGGTTGCATGCTTTTATCATTTTTGCTATTAGTTGCATGTAGATTGCATAGGAAGGATAAAAGATTTGATCTTATCATTAAATCCTTCGAGATTTACCTCATGTCGGCTGTAAAAATGATTTACATCATAATATGTGCAAGTACAAATTCCTATGCTGATATCCTGACTTACTCGGCTCCTAAAACATTCTTGATGCTCGGCACATGCTATTTTTTGGATTACTCAACACTAACACAAAATTGTATCACTCAGCACTTTATGCTATTCGGCACTTGATATCACTCGGCATCTGTTCTTCACTCAGTATCTAAACTTTTCTCGGCATCTAAACTTTACTCGGCACCTGATCTTCACTCGGCATCTGAAAGTTGCTCGACACCTAAATACCTTCCTGACTCAGCTTATGTTGTGGCTCGGCTTACATGTTGTACTCGGCTTACATGGTGTAGCAACATGTGATTAAGTGTGTTGGCACTCAATTGTCAAAAACTATTATGAGGGTAACTACTTGATCTTTGCATATGTCAATATGAGCAAATGTGAGTATGAATTCCAACAACAATTTGATATAAATTCTCATTCAACCTTTCAAAATGAAGAGATGAGGGTCTCTTAAATAGACTTTCCTCAAATTCATCAACGGTTGAGATTGATTTAAATCAGCGGTCAGGATTAAAGGTGAAGTTCAGTCATAAAGGGAGATTTCCAAATTAAAGGGAGTTAACAAATTTAATTTGAGTAAAATAAGAAGTTAACTGATTCAATTTGAGTACAAAAAGGAGTTAACTCATTTAACTCATTTTTGATCAATAGTGAACTGAAAATTTCCCTTTTTGAACTAAAGAGAGATTTTGTTGAGATATTTAATTGAATAAAATGAGATATGCTCTCATAATTACTTTTTCTATTTAATTAAGTAATCTTTAATTAATTAGAGACACTTTTCTTATTTAATTAAATAGCTTCATTTAATTAATTAGGAATGGCTTCTCATTTAATTAAATAACTTTGTTTAATTAATTAGAAGTAAGTACTCCATTTAATTAAATAATTTCGTTTAATTATTTCAAAATTCTTTTCGAAACTAGTCAACTCAAGTCAACTGTGGTTAAATCTAGTCAACTTTTGGTCAAACTCGATCTTTGCGTATGTCAATATGAGAAAATGTGAGTATGAATTCGAGCACCAATTCGATGTAAATTCTCATTCAACCTTTCAAAATGAAGAGATGAGAGTCTCTTAAATAGACTTTTCTAGAATTCATCAACGGTTGAGATTGATTTCAATTAGTAGTCAGGATTAAAGGTGAAGTTCAGTCATAAAGGGAGATTTCCAAATCAAAGCGAGTTAAGAGATTTAATTTGAGTAAAATAAGGAGTTAACTGATTCAATTTGAGTAGAAAAATGAGTTAACTGATTTAACTCATTTTTGATCAATAGTGAACTAAAAATTTCCCTTTTTGAACTAAAGAGAGATTTTGTTGAGATATTTAATTTAATAAAATGAGATATGGTCTCATAATTACTTTTTCTATTTAATTAAGTAATCTTTAATTAATTAGAGACACTTTTCTTATTTCATTAAATACCTTCATTTAATTTATTAGGAATGGCTTCTCATTTAATTAAATAACTTTGTTTAATTAATTTGAAGTAAGTACTCCATTTAATTAAATAATTTTGTTTAATTATTTCAAAAAAAAATTTGAAACTACTCAACTCAAGTCAACCGTGGTTAAATCTGGTCAACTTTTGGTCAAACTTGATATTTGCGTATGTGAATATGAGAAAATGTGAGTATGAATTCCTGTAACAATTCAATGCAAATTCTCATTCAACCTTTCAAAATGAAGAGATGAGGGTCTCTTAAAAAGACTTTCCTGAAATTCATCAACGGTTGAGATCGATTTCAATCAGAGGTCAGGACTAAAGGTGAAGTTCAGTCATAAAGGGAGATTTCCAAATTAAAGGGAGTTAACAGATTTAATTTGAGTAAAATAAGGAGATAACTGATTCAATTTGAGTAGAAAAAGGAGTTAACTAATTTAACTCATTTTTTATCAATAGTGAACTATAAAATTTCTCTTTTTCAACTGAAGAGAGATTCTGTTGAGATATTTAATTTAAAAAAATGAGATATGCTCTCATAATTACTTTTTCTATTTAGTTAAATAATCTTTAATTAATTAGAGACACTTTTCTTATTTAATTAAATAACTTCACTTAATTAATTAGGAATGGCTTCTCATTTAATTAAATAACTTTTGATTAATTAATTAGAAGTAAGTACTCCATTTAATTAAATAATTTAATTTAATTATTTCAAAATTCTTCTCGAAACTAGTCAACTCAAGTCAATCGTGGTTAAATCTAGTCAACTTTTGGTCAAACTTGATCTTTGCGTATGTGAATATGAGCAATTGTGAGTATGAATTCCAGCAACAATTCGATGCAAATTCTCATTCAACCTTTCAAAATGAAGAGATGAGGGTCTCTTAAATAGACTTTCCTGGAATTCATCAACAGTTGAGATCGATTTCAATCAATGGTCAGGATTAAAGGTGAAGTTCAGTCATAAAGCGAGATTTCCAGATTAAAGGGAGTTAACAGATTTAATTTGAGTAAAATAAGGAGTTAACTGATTCAATTTGAGTAGGGAAAGGAGTTAACTGATTTAACTCATTTTTGATCAATAGTGAACTTGAAATTTCCCTTTTTGAACTGAAGAGTGATTTTTTTGAGATATTTAATTTAATAAAATGAGATATTCTATCCTAATTACTTTTTCTATTTAATTAAGTAATCTTTAATTAATTAGAGACACTTTATTTATTTATTTAAATAACTTCATTTAATTAATTAGGAATGGCTTCTCATTTAATTAAATAACTTTGTTTAATTAATTAGAAGTAAGTACTCCATTTAATTAAATAATTTTGTTTAATTATTTCAAAATTCTTTTCAAAACTAGTCAACTCAAGTCAACCGTTGTTAAATCTGGTCAACTTTTGGTCAAACTTGATCTGTGCATATGTGAATATGACCAAATGAGTGTATGAATTCTAGTAACAATTCGATGCAAATTCTCATTCAACCTTTCAAAATGAAGAGATGAGGGTCTCTCAGAAAGACTTTCCTAAAATTTATCAACAATTGAGATCGATTTCAATTAGCAGTCAGGATGAAAGGTGAAGTTAAGTCATAAAGGGAGATTTCCAAATTAAAAAGAGTTAATAGAATTAATTTGAGTAAAATAAGGAGTTAACTGATTCAATTTGAGTAGAAAAAGGAGTTAACTGATTTAACTCATTTTTGATCAATAGTGAACTGGAAATTTCCCTTTTTGAACTAAAGAGAGATTTTGTTGAGATATTTAATTTAATAAAATGAGATATGCTCTCATAATTACTTTTTCTATTTACTTAAATAATCTTTAATTAACTGGAGACACTTTTCTTATTTAATTAAATAACTTCATTTAATTAATTAGGAATGGCTTCTCATTTAATTAAATAACTTTTGATTAATTAATTAGAAGTAAGTACTTTATTCAATTAAATAATTTCGTTTAATTATTTCAAAATTCTTTTAGAAACTAGTCAACTCAAGTGAACTGTGGTTAAATCTGGTCAACTTTTGGTCAAACTTGATCTTTGCATATGTGAATATGAGCAAATGTGAGTATGAATTCCAGCAACAATTCGATGCAAATTCTCATTCAAACTTTCAAAATGAAGAGATGAGGGTTTCTTAAATAGACTTTCTTGGAATTTATCAACGGTTGAGATAGATTTCAATCAGCGGTCAAGATTAAAGGTGAAGTTGAGTCAGAAATGGAGATTTCCAAATTAAAGGGAGTTAACAGATTTAATTTGAGTAAAATAAGGAGTTAACTGATTCAAATTGAGTAGAAAAAGGAGTTAACTCATTTAACTCATTTTTGATTAATAGTGAATTGGAAATTTCCCTTTTTGAACTGAAGAGAGATTTTGTTGAGATATGTAATTTAATAAAATGACATATGCTCTCATAATTACTTTTTCTATTTAATTAAATAATCTTTAATTAAATAGAGACACTTTTCTTATTTAATTAAATAACTTCATTTAATTAATTAGGAATGGCTTCTCATTTAATTAAATAACTTAATATAATTCTCCACTTAATATAATTTGGAAAAATGTAAACAAAGACTTTTAAATTCAAATTTGAAAACTTAGCAAAACCAAAACATGTGTTTACATTGTGTATTCTATATGCTATTGTTTTGGATTTTGGGTTGACTAGTGTTGACTAGTATAGGACGTCTACCCGAGGCTTGGGAGTTATGTGATTGTGATGTCATGATGATGTTTTAATCTCGATATTTATAAACCCAACCATGGTTTGTGTTGGAATGCTCTATGTATTAGATGTGATTACTGATTGTTATAGTTGAGATTCTTGTGTATGAGACTCTTGACCTAACCATTATTTTGGTTATCAATCAGTTATCCTTGATTATTTTCTAGTCGCCATGATGGGACTGAGATGTGGATTTATTCTTGATGATGTCATGTTGTGACATGTTTGACTCAACCATTTTTGGAGTCTTCGATCAATATGATTGAGATATATATTTTGGTTATTGAGAAATATTGGATATTTGATTATCAGTGATACTTCAGTTGCCAATAGAGAGCTGTTGTGTTCATGATTTTCTATGGATGTTTGCTCATGGAGATTCGATGCTTTTATGCATATTTGATGATTTTACTATGTATTATCTTTTGTAATTTTGAGATTTATGAGTCCATGAGCATTAGGGTAGGATATCTGCATGTAGTGACGGAAAATGGCTTGCAATGGGGGTCGGGGCCCTAAGAGGCTGCCAGGGTAACTCATTGTAAGTCGGATTAATAAGTGATAACATTCACACCTAATACTAACAAAATGAACCTAAAAAGATAAGAGTTTTGTTCTCGCCCATGCCTTGAGTGCTTGTACAGGCTAGGATGGGAGTAGTGAGACACATGGTTGCGACCTTGGATTCCGTAGTATGCCTCATTAGTATGAGAGGATACTAGTGGCCACATGAAATCAGTATGGACCCGTGGAGTTTAGCTAACTGCCAGGGTAACTTGTATGTGATAATTGCGATGACACTTTCTCACTTGCATAGTAGGTTCCTACATGTCATTCTGTGCCTCTAGGATTAGATGTCAGATTTTGTGTTTGGAACCTTGGAGTTAGTATACTTTTAGGATTCCTGGACTTATAAAGATATGTGCTATGTGATTTTGATAGCTTGTTTGGGACTTGAGATTATCTCCTTAGCACGGTGGGAGTGGACCACTTTGGTACCACTCAATCGGGTGGTAGTGTATTTTCCACTCTTATCATTTTGAGATTCATTGAGACATTGTGGTTGATGTGTCCTTCATGATGGTGGATATGTATCCTTTTTCATTGATGATTAGCATATGTTAGATGATGTTATCTTATGCTTTTATTTGCATGTTAGATTACTTTCTACATATGATGTTGTATATATTTAGAGTGACATTCCTACTATATTAATACCGATGATCTCTTCGGTGATTTGGAATGTTACGCACGAAGGGATGGCTAGGATCCATGATGGTCTAATGATGCTATTAACGGTTGGGAGGAACCGTGCACTTAGTTTATTATGTTTGATCTTTATGATGGATGTATAGGTTCTCTATGATGTTGTATCATGTGATTATCTCTACTTTGATGTATCATGGATTAGAATAGGATGATGTACCTTATTCTATGTATGTATATTTTTGAGCTTGTCATACCCTGTGACATGTACAGTGGATGAATGAGCATTTGAAATGTAATGTATAAACATTGGCCTTATCATTATTTCATGTGGATGTTGTACTAGATGGATTCATGTATATAATTCAATATTAAGGGATCTTAAAGAATGCAATCTGTTATTTATGTCATGTTTACTTTCAGGTGGACAATGCTATTGCTTTCATTAATCTGCATAAGTTATATGTGATGTTTACTTCTATGGGAAAAAAAAAATGTTAGTGAAATTCTAGGTTAATTCTTTGGATCCCTTGGCGGGGCATTACATTTGGTATTAGAGCCTGAGTTTCTACATTGGGAGCTCTGGATAATTTGGAACAACTAGAACTTTGAACTATTAAGTGTAACTTTCCAAACTTGAACTAGGTGAACTGAAACAGGACTCAAACTATTACTTGAATATTTTTCATACTTCAACACTTAGGTTCAAAACTGGAAATTTTACTTAAACCTAAACATAGAACTGAACATAGTCTATGGCAACATGTGATTTTAATAGTACTTTGTACTATTGTAGGATGGTATCTGGGACTAGGCCTTCTATTAGAGGCCATGGTAGAGGCCGTGGTCATGGAAAAACTATCAGTGCCCATGAGTTTTCCCATGAGGGATCGGCTTGTGTAGAGAGTAGGGAAGAGCACTCTAGTAGACAGCAGGAAGAGAGCCATAGAGAGGACCAAGCTAAGTCTGAAGAGGTCAGTTTGAGACAAATGAATCAAACTATTCTAGAATGTCTACCTCCTATTCAAGAACAACCTAAAGTGCATCAGACAGAACAAGAGCATAGACCCAGATCTAGAAGTCCTCGGAAGGATCGTCAGAGGTCAATTGTGTCCACTCAGATGAAGGATCTTTCAAGATCCAAGGTTAAGCCTTTTAATGGGCAATGTTCTAGTTATGTGGCCGAGCAGTGGCTTATTTCTCTCGATAGGATTTTTGCCATGCAGGAGTTTGACAGCAATGTTAAGGTAAGGTTTGCGATCACTAATTTAGAGAATTTTGGGGCCACTTGGTGGGCAATTGAGGAGAAGAAGTTGGGAATCGATATGAGCAGTGTTACTTGGGAGTTATTCCTAGAGAGTTTCTGTGAACGATTTCTACCAGAGGAATGGAAACAATGAAGGGCTGATTAATTTCATAATCTCAGACAGTACACTTTGTCAGTGATCGAGTATGAGCGTAAGTTTTATGAGCTTATGCTTTTTTCAGGGTTCAGTGAAAATTTAGCTCAGTTGACACAACACTTTATTAGGGGTTTGAATAACCGTATTATTGGGGGAGTTAAGGTATTTGAGCCAAAAACCCTCAAGGATGTCGTGCATCGAGCTATCCTTGTTGAGCAAAGTGTTAACCTTGGTCAAGGTGGTTTTGTAGGAGCGCCATCAGCATCAGGATCTAAAGGCAACTTTAATTCAGGTGGTAACAAGAAGTTCTCTTTTTCTAAGGGGAAACAATATTAGCAGTAGTCTTAACAGACATAGCAACAGAAGGGCTCAAATTCTCAAGCTCAAGGTGGTGGTAAAGGTTCTAACACCAAGAATAACTACAATGCTCAATGCAATAGACAGAATCAGACCAATCAGCCAACTTAGAGTAGCCAGTCTTTTGTGAGCAGGAATAGTCATCAACAATCAAATGTACCACCTATGGGAAGAGGTTTCGACAAAAATATAGAATTTTTTTCATGTGGTTAGATTGGACATTATGCAGCTCAGTGTCCTCAGTGAGCACCTCAGTTTTTAGGACCTAGGCCTACAGTTTCAGAGCCTACAGTTGGTGATGCCGATAGAGCTCATAGAGTATTTGCATCAATTGATCAACGTCAGGCAGATCACCAGGGAATAGTGGTTGAGACCATAGGAGCTATTAAAGGTATATCTCTTTCAGTATTGTTTGATTCAGGAGCTACATATTCATTTATTTCACCATATATAGTTTCTAAGTGTAAGCTAGATGCGGTGAAGCAAGATCGTGGTTGGCAAGTGGAACTAGCCTCAGGCATTAAGGTTTCCACAGATTTTGTAGTTCATAAGTGTGGGCCTAGCTTAGGAAGCTTTGATATGACAGTGGATCTTTGAGTCATACCCCTTGGATCTTATGATGTGGTTCTAGGCATGGACTGGCTTGGATCTCATAGAGCTAGTATAGATTGTAGGAAGAAGATTATTATGTGCCAGGATGACCAAGGGAATGATGTGAAGATAGTTGGGATACCGAGGCCTATATCTCTATAGATGATTTCTGCTATGCAAATGAAGGGAAGTTTCTATAAGGGATGTTAGATATTTGCTGTTATGGTAAATGATCTTGATGAGGAAGATCCTATGAGGAAGACTTTGGATCACCCAATTTTGCAAGAGTACGTGGATGTTTTTCCAAGTGAGATTCCAAGCATGCCTCCTAAAAGGGACATTGATTTTAGTATTGATCTGATTCCTGGAGTGGAGCCTATCTCTAAAGCTCCTTATCACATGACTACTCAGGAATTGGGTGAGCTACGTCTTCAGCTAGAGGAACTTCTAGCCAAAGGGATCATTCGACCTAGTGTATCACCATGGGGAGCTCCAGTACTCTTTGTGAAGAAGAAAGATAATTCTTTATGCCTTTGCATTGACTACAGACAGTTGAATAAGGTGACTATTAAGAACAGATATCCTTTACCTAGGATTGATGACTTATTTGATCAGATCAAGGGAGCTATGGTATTCTCCAAGATTGATCTTAAGTTAGGATACCACCAGCTTCACATTAAGGAAGCAGATATTCACAAGATTTCTTTTCGAACTCGTTATGGAAAATATGAGTTCACAGTGGTTCCTTTTGGATTGACTAATGCTCCATCAGTTTTCATGACTTTGATGAATGGTGTTTTTTGATCATATCTTGATAGGTTTTACTTGTGTTTCTTGATGACATATTGATATATTCTAAGACTCAGAAGGAGCATGAGGAACACCTACGGTTGGTATTGCAGTGTTTGAGGGACAATTAGCTTTATGCTAATGCAGCTAAGTGTGAATTCTTCAAATCGGAGATTCAGTATTTAGGGCATGTTATTTCAGGTGATGGTATTTCAGTGGATCCTGCAAAGATTCAGGTGATAATAGAATGGCCTACACCGACTAATGTGTCAGAAATTCATAGTTTCATGGGTTTAGTCGATTATTATCGCAGCTTTGTCTAGAACTTCTCTAGGATAGAACATCCTATCACTTCTCTTCAAAGGAAAGGAAATAAGTTCGTATGGACAGAGAAATGTAAGGAAGCTTTCCAGAAGCTCAAGGAGCTTTTGACTAGTGCACTGATTCTAGCTATACTGGATCTAGAAGGTGATTTCATGGTATGTACAGATGCTTCTCTTGAATGGATTGGGGCAGTGTTGATGCAGAATGGATGGGTGATTGCATATGAATCACGAAAGCTCAAGGATCATGAGTTAAATTATCCTACACATGATCTTGAGTTAGCAGCAGTAGTTCATACTTTGACGAGGTGGAGACATTTCTTGTTGGGGCACAAATTTAAGCTACACAGCGATCATCGTAGTCTTCAGTACATTTTTACTTAGCCTAATTTGAATGCTCGCTAGAGGTGATGGATGGAGTTTCTATGCGAGTATGATTTTGAGGTTAAGTACATTCAGGGTAAGGAGAATGTGGTGGTGAATGCTTTGAGTCGCAGGAGACATGTGTTATCATCGATGACTCTTAGTGTGGATTTGAGGAGTTAGATTCTTTAGGCACTTCCTATGGATTCTTGGTATCAGGAAGTGTGTAGAGAGATAGATTTAGGAAGATCTTTGGAAGGTAAGTTTGCAGGTTACGATCGAGAGTCAGATGGTCTTTTGAGACATTTGGGGAGGATTTATGTGCCATTTTTGGATGAGCTTCACACCTTGATACTGGCAGAAGCCCATCGTACACCTTACTCAGCACATCCAGGTGTCAAGAAGATGCATGCTGATTTGAGACATTTGTTCTTTTGGTCTGGGATCATGATGTTATCATGGTTACCGTTGATGTTATCATAGTTACAGTTCGGCATCATGATTTTATCATGGTTACCATTGATCGATTGACTAAGGTGGCACATTTCTCATCAATCAGGTCTTCCTACACAGCAGCTTCTGTAGCTAATATCTTTATGCATGATATTGTGAGATTACATGGTATTCCTAGAAAGATCATTTCTGACAGGGATCCTATATTCACATCTGCATTTTGGATATGGCTGCAGCATGAGCTTGGAGCGCAGTTAAACTTCAGTTCAGCATATCATCCAGAGACTGATGGTCAGACAGAGAGGGTGAACCAAGTTTTGGAGGATATGTTACGGATGTATGTGATGGATAGGCAGACACATTGGGAGGATTATCTCTATCTAGTGGAGTTTGCTTACAACAATGGGTATCATAGTGCTATTGGTATGGCACCATCTCAGGCATTATATGGACATCCTTGTCATACACCATTGAGTTGGGACAGTCTTGGGGATCACATCCTGTTGGGTCCTAAGATGCTTCATGATATGGAGCAATAGGTAGTGCGTATCCGTGAGCATTTGACTACGGCACAGGATAGGCAGAAGAAGTATGCCGATACTCATAGGACTGATAAGCAATTTACTGTGGGAGATAAGGTTTTCTTGAGAGTGCGACCGTGAAAGCATCCGATCCAATATGGAAAGGGTTCTAAGTTAGCACCTCGTTTTGTGGGACCATTCAAGATTTTGGAGAGGATTGGCCCGGTTGCTTACCGTCTTGCTCTACCACCCAGCCTAGCTCGCATTCATGATGTTTTCCATGTTTCAGTGCTTAGCTAGTATATTCTTAATATTGTGCATGTTCTTGATTGTAATGCATTGCAAGTAGAGGATAGGCAGCTGGCTTTGGAGCCGATTCGTATTCTGGAGCAGCGGGGGTTGACCCTCAGGGGTCGAACCATCGAGCAGGTAAGGGTCCAATGGGACCCTACTGATGATTCTTCAGCTACTTGGGAGGATGCAGCTAGATTGAGGGAGTTATATCCCTACTTGTTTGTAGGTTTCCAGGAGTAAGCCTAACCCAAGGGGGGGTGGATATAGTGCCTACCCTCGTTCACATCTTTTCTGGATCTTGTTATTATTATCAGACTATGATAGACTAGTTTTATGTTGATGGATTAGTGGTATTGTTTTGACACTATCAGACATTATGTTATGGATTCAGTGGTTATATGATGAGATCATTTAGATTTTACATTTCATGCATACATGATGATCATTATACTGTTTTTAGTTATTATTGATGATTAGATGGATGGTTATTATCTTATGTGTTTTATTATGGATACTTACCCCATACTTGCATGTGTATGGTGTGCGTGTCTTCATGTTGTATGGCATTTCTGATGTGGTTAAGGAAGGGAGTTGTAGTCACCTGCTTAGTCAGGATCTACACGATGCACCACTTCCTGCCATTGTCTGTTTAGCTTAGCATTATATATTGTATGTACATGCATGGTTTTTCTGCAGGTTGCAAGTACCGGGTATTGACTTCCCTGAATTGCCAGGATGAGCATACCCTATTATACTATCTCAATGATAAGAGAAGGGAGATAAATTCTCAAGTCCAAATCCCAAACCCTTAAACCATTTTTCCTAGTGAGTTAGGACAAGTATCAGAGTTGAGTACCCATCGAATGTGTCAGATGACATATTTCGTGATTTTTAACCCTTTAGACTGATTTTGTATGATTTTTTCTATGATGGGTTTTCATATTTTATCTTGGAGGTCTATGGTGAATTTTCTATTAATTAAGTCTTAATAAATAGATTTAATTAATAAATTAATTATTTTGGAGAAAATTAATAAAATATCATGATCTTTGATATTTTGAGTATAATTAATTAAATGAGAATTAATTGAGAGAAAAGAATTAAATAAAAGAAAATTAAAAATTAAAAATTAATAATAATTATAAAATAATAGTAAAGTAATAAATAAATAATAATAATAAAAGTTATAAAAAAATAAAAATAAAAGTTATAAATATTTAAATAGAAATTATATAAAAAGTGGATTGGAGTTATAAGCTTGCATGGGAATTAATGCACTTCTCTATTTCTCATGTGTCAACAACACGGGAGTTAGTGCATCAATTAAGCACATGGTGTCTACAACCCTAGGGCTCATCTTGAAGGTTGGAAAAGACCCATGCTTAGTTGGTGACACCTTCTAGTTGTTTCTAGAAACATTCTAGAGGTTTCCTGAGAGCTCTTTATATTCAAGCATCCCTAGAAGCTTAGACATAGTGTTTGGAGTGCAATTGGAGCATTGGAGGATTCGAGAATTCTTAAGAAGGGAGCTTGCTCTGTGAGTTTTCTGAGGAAGAGCAAATTAGCATCAAAATCTAGGTAGATTTTTGTGATTTTACTTATGCTATTTCCGCATCTTGCATTCCCTATCTTCTTCATGTCTTCCATATGTCTCTTGAAGAATTTTATATTTTTATTGTATGCATTTTCAATATGGGCAATTGAATGTGGAAATCTTTATATGCATAGATCTGAAAGAAAATGGGGCTAGGGTTTAAATTCATAGCCAAACCCATTAGATTATTTATTGGATAAATTTGAAGATCAAATATTTAAAAAAAAATTTTGGAAATTAGAATTTCTAAGTAAACTGTGTATATTCTTGAATCTACTTACACATATACGTATATATCATTATATATATGTATGTGTTGTGATGGTGATAAACTCTGCGTGTATATATATATACACATACACACATATATATATACATACATATATATACCCATATATATATACATACATACATTATTTCATATGAGATTTGGATATGAATCTCAATTTTGTTGCAATATCATTAATTATTAAATGTTATTATATATATATATATATATATATATATATATATATATATATATTTATGTATGTCTATATATATATATATATATATATATGTATGTATATATATGTATATATATATATATATATGTATATATATATATATATATCTATATATACATATATATATATACATATATATATATATATATATATATTAGTATATATAATTAATTATAAATGAGTATTATAAAGTTCTAAATTAATGGATCACTCTTTTAATGATTTAGAATATTGATATTGAGCTTCTCAATTATGAAGAGATATTAATAATTAATTTAATTAAACTCAATTTAATTAAGATTAGTTATTAGAATATATAATCGAAGTTTTGATTCATTGAGAGTGTCAATTTTCAAACAATGTTATATAAACAAAATATTATTAGATCAATTAGAAAATTGAGTCTAATAGTTTTCGAGAGAAACTTTTATCTATCAACCAAATACATGGGTTAGGAAAAATGTGAAATTTGAAAAAATGTAAACAGAGACTTTTAAATTCAAATTTGAAAACTTAGCAAAACCAAAACATGTGTTTACATTGTGTATTCTTTATGCTATTGTTTTAGATTTTGGGTAGACTAGTGTTGACCAATATAGGACGTCTACCAGAGGCTTGGGGGTTATGTGATTGTGATGTCATGATGATGTTTTAATCTCGATCTTTATAAACCCAACCATGGTTTGTGATGGAATGCTCTATGTATTGGATGTGATTACTGATTATTATAGTTGAGATTCTTGTGTATGGGACTCTTGACCTAACCATTATTTTGGTCATCGATTAGTTATTCTTGATTATTTTCTAGTCGCCATGATGGGACTAAGATGTGGATTTATTCTTGATGATGTCATGTTGTGACATGTTTGACTCAACCATTTTTGGAGTTTTCGATTATTATGATTGAGATATATATTTTGATTATTGAGAACCATTGGATATTTGATTATCAGTGATACTTCAATTGCCAATAGAGACTTGTTTTGTTCATGATTTTCTATGGATGTTTGCTCATGGAGATTTGATGCTTTTATGCATATTTGATGATTTTATTATGGATTATCTTTTGTGATTTTGAGATTTATGTGTCCATGAGCATTAGGGTAGGATATCTGCATGTAGTGACAGGAAGTGGCTTGCAATGGGGGTCGGGGCCGTAAGAGGCTGCCAGGGTAACTCATTGTAAGTTGGATTAATAAGTGATAACATTCACACCTAATACTAACAAAATGAACCTAAAAAGATAAGAGTTTTGTTCTCGCCCATGCTTTGAGTTCTTGTATAGGCTAGGATGGGAGTAGTGAGATGCATGGTTGGGACCTTGCATTCCATAGTATGCCTCGTCAGTATGAGAGGATACTATTGGCCACATGAAATCAGTATGGACCCATGGAGTTTAGCTAAATGCTAGGGTAACTTGTACATGATAATTGCGATGACACTTTCCTGCTTGCATAGTAGGTTCCTACATGTCATTCTGTGCCTCTGGGATTAGATGTCAGATTTTGTGTTTGGAACCTTTGAGTTAGTATACTTTTAGGATTCCTAGACTTATAGAGATATGTGCTATGTGATTTTGATAGCTTGTTTGGGACTTGAGATTATCTCTTTAGCATAGTGGGAGTGGACCACTTTGGTACCACGCGGTCGGGTGGTAGTGTATTTTTCACTCTTATCATTTTGAGATTCATCGAGACATCGTGGTTGATGCATCCTTCATGATGGTGGATATGTATCCTTTTTCATTGATGATTAGCATATGTTAGATGATGTTATCATATGCTTTTATTTGCATGTTAGATTACTTTCTACATATGATGTTGTATAGATTATGAGTGGCATTCCTACTATGTTAATACCGATGATCTCTTCGGTGATTTGGAATGTTACGCATGGAGGGATGACTAGGATCCACGATGGTTTAATGATGCTATTAATGGTCGGGAGGAACCGTGCACTTAGTTTATTATGTCTGATCTTTATGATGGATGTATAGGTTCTCTATGATGTTGTATCATGTGATTATCTCTACTTTGACGTATCATGGATTAGAATAGGATAATATACCTTATTCTATGTATGTATATTTTTTAGCTTGTCATACCCTATGACATATACAGTGGATGGATGAGCATTTGAAATGTAATGTATAAACATTGGCCTTATCATTATTATCTCATGTGGATGTTGTACTAGATGGATTCATGTATGCAATATAACGTTAAGGGATCTTAAAGAATGTAATATGTTATTTATGTTATGTTTACTTTCAGATGGACAATGCTATTGATTTCGTTAATGTGCATAAGTTATATGTGATGTTTACTTCTATGGAAAAAAAATTAATCCCTTGGCAGGGCATTACCATTTAATTAATTAGAAGTAAGTACTCCATTTAATTAAATAATTTCATTTAATCATTTCAAAATTCTTTTCGAAACTAGTCAACTCAAGTCAACCGTGATTAAATCTGGTCAACTTTTGGTCAAACTTGATCTTTGCGTATGTCAATATGAGCAAATGTGAGTATGAATTCCAGCAACAATTCGATGCAAATTCTCATTCAACCTTTCAAAATGAAGAGATGAGGGTCTCTTAAATAGACTATGTTGGAATTCATCAACGGTTGAGATCGATTTCAATCAACAGTCAGGATTAAAGGTGAAGTTCAGTCACAAAGGGAGATTTTCAAATTAAAGGGAGTTAACAGATTTAATTTGAGTAAAATATGGAGTTAACTGATTCAATTTGAGTAGAAAAAGGAGTTAATTGATTTAACTCATTTTTTATCAATAGTGAACTGGAAATTTCCCTTTTTGAACTGAAGAGAGATTTTGTTGAGATATCTAATTTAATAAAATGAGCTATGCTCTCATAATTACTTTTTCTATTTAATTAAGTAATCTTTAATTAATTAGAGACACTTTTCTTATTTAATTAAATAACTTCATTTAATTAATTAGGAATGGCTTCTTATTTAATTAAATAACTTTGTTTAATTAATTATAAGTAAGTACTCCATTTAATTAAATAATTTCATTTAATTATTTCAAAATTCTTTTCAAAACTAGTCAACTCAAGTCAACTGTGGTTAAATCTAGTCAAATTTTGGTCAAACTTGATCTTTGTGTATCTGAATATGAGAAAATGTGAGTATGAATTCCAACAACAATTTGATGCAAATTCTCATTCAAACTTTCGAAATGAAGAGATGAGAGTCTCTTAAATAAACTTTCTTGGAATTTCGTCAACGGTTGAGATCGATTTCGATCAATGGTCAGGATTAAAGGTGAAGTTTAGTCATAAAAGGAGATTTCCAAATCAAAGGGAGTTAACAGATTTAATTTCAGTAAAATAAGGATTCAACTGATTCGATTTGAGTAGAAAAAGGAGTTAACTGATTTAACTAATTTATTATCAATAGTGAATTGAAAATTTCCCTTTTTGAATTGAAGAGAGTTTTTGTTGAGATATTTAATTTAATAAAATGAGATATGCTCTCATAATTACTTTTTCTATTTAATTAAGTAATCTTAAACTAATTAGAGACACTTTTCTTATTTAATTAAATAACTTCATTTAATTAATTAGGAATGACTTCTCATTTAATTAAATAACTTTATATAATTAATTAGAAGTAAGTACTCCATTTAATTAAATAATTTCCTTTAATTATTTCAAAATTCTTTTCGTAACTAGTCAACTCAATTCAACTGTGGTAAAATCTGGTCAACTTTTGGTCAAACTTGATCTTTGCGTATGTGAATATGAGCAAATGTCAGTATGAATTCCAGCAACAATTCGATGCAAATTCTTATTCAAACTTTCAAAATGAAGAGATCAGGCTCTCTTAAATAGACTTTCCTAGAATTCATCAACGGTTGAGATCGATTTCAATCAACGGTTAGGATTAAAGGTGAAGTTCAGTCAATAAGAGAGATTTCCAAATTAAAGGGTGTTAACAGATTTAATTTGAGTAAAATAAGTAGTTAACTAATTCAATTTGAGTAGAAAAAGGAGTTAACTGATTTAACTCATTTTTGATCAATAGTGAACTGAAAATTTCCCTTTTTGAACTGAAGAGAGATTTTGTTGAGATGTTTAATTTAATAAAATGAGATATTCTCTCATAATTACTTTTTCTATTTCATTAAATAATCTTTAATTAATTAGAGACACTTTTCTTATTTAATTAAATAAATTCATTTAATTAATTATAAATGGCTTCTCATTTAATTAAATAACTTTGTTTAATTAATTAGAAGTAAGTACTCCATTTAATTAAATAATTTCATTTAATTATTTCACAATTCTTTTCGAAACTAGTCAACTCAAGTCAACCGTGGTTAAATATGGTCAGGTTTTGGTCAAACTTGATCTTTGCGTATGTGAATATGAGCAAATGTGAGTATGAATTCCAGCAACAATTCGATGCATATTTTCATTCAACCTTTCAAAATGAAGAGATGAGGGTCTCTTAAATAGACTTTCCTAGAATTCATCAACAGTTGAGATCGATTTCAATCAACAGTCAGGATTAAAGGTGAAGTTCAGTCATAAAGGTAGATTTCCAAATTAAAGGGATTTAACAAATTTAATTTGAGTAAAATAAGGAGTTAACTAATTCAATTTGAGTATTAAAAGGAGTTGACTGATATAACTCATTTTTTATCAATAGTGAACTGAAAATTTCCCTTTCTGAACTGAAGAGAGATTTTGTTGAGATATTTAATTTAATAAAATGAGATATGGTCTCATAATTACTTTTTCAACTCAAGTCAAGCACGGTTAAATCTGGTCAACTTTTGGTCAAACTTGATCTTTGCGTATGTGAATATGAGAAAATGTGAGTATGAATTCCAGCAACAATTTGATGCAAATTCTCATTCAACCTTTCAAAATGAAGAGATGAGGGTTAATTAGAGACACTTTTCTTATTTAATTAAATAACTTCATTTAATTAATTAGGAATGGCTTCTCATTTAATTGAATAACTTTGTTTAATTAATTAGAAGTAAGTACTCCATTTAATTAAATAATTTTGTTTAATTATTTCAAAATTCTTTTCGAACCTAGTCAACTCAAGTCAACCATAGTTAAATCCAGTCAATTTTTGGTCAAACTTGATCTTTGCGTATGTGAATATGAGCAAATGTGAGTATGAATTCCAAAAAAAATTCGATGCAAATTTTCATTCAAAATTTCAAAATGAAGAGATGAGGGTCTCTTAAATAGACTTTCTTGGAATTCATCAACAATTGAGATCGATTTTAATCAACGGTCAGGATTAAAGGTGAATTTTACTCAAAAAGGGAGATTTCTAAATTAAAGGGAGTTAACGGATTTAATTTGAGTAAAATAAGGAGTTAACTGATTATATTTGAGTAGAAAAAGGAGTTAATTGATTTAACTCATTTTTGATTAATAGTGAACTGGAAATTTCCCTTTTTGAACTGAAGAGAAATTTTGTTGAGATATTTTATTTAATAAAATGAGATATGCTCTCATAATTACTAATTCTATTTAATTAAATAATCTTTAATTAATTAGATGCACTTTTCTTATTTAATTAAATAACTTCATTTAATTAATTAGGAATGGCTTCTCGTTTAATTAAATAACTTTGTTTAATGAATTCGAAGTAAGTACTCCATTTAATTAAATAATTTTGTTTAATTATTTCAAAATTCTTTTCGACACTAGTCGTCTCAAGTCAACCGTGGTTAAATCCAATCAACTTTTGGTCAAACTTGATCTTTGCATATGTGAATATGAGCAAATGTGAGTATGAATTCGAGAAACAATTCGATGCAAATTCTCGTTCAACCTTTCAAAATAAAGAGATGAGGGTCTCTTAAATAGACTTTTTTGGAATTCATCAACGGTTGAGATCGATTTCAATCAGCAGTCTGGATTAAAGGTGAAGTTCAGTCATAAAGGGAGATTTTCAAATTAAAGGGAGTTAACAAATTTAATTTGAGTAAAATAAGGAGATAACTGATTCAATTTGAGTAGAAAAAAGAGTTAACTGATTTAACTCATTTTTGATCAATGGTGAACTAAAAATTTCTCTTTTTGAACTGAAGAGAGAGTTTGTTGAGATATTTAATGTAATAAAATGAGATATGCTCTCATAATTACTTTTTCTATTTAATTAAGTAATCTTTAGTTAATTAGAGACACTTTTCTTATCTAATTAAATAAATTCATTTAATTAATTACGAATGGCTTCTCATTTAATTAAATAACTTTGTTTAATTAATTAGAAGTACTCCATTTAATTAAATAATTTTTTTTAATTTTATCAAAATTCTTTTCGAAGCTAGTCAACTCAAGTCAACCGTGGTTAAATCTGGTCAGCATTTTGTCAAACTTGATCTTTGCATATGTGAATATGAGAAAATGTGAGTATGAATTAGAGCAACAATTTGATGCAAATTCTATTTCAACCTTTCAAAATGAAGAGATGAGAGTCTCTTAAATAGACTTTTCTAAAATTCATCAACGGTTGAGATCGATTTCAATCAACGGTCAGGATTAAAGGTGAACTTTAGTCATAAAGGGAGATTTCCAAATTAAAGGGATTTAACATATTTAAATTGTACTAAAATAAAGAGTTAACTAATTCAATTTGAGTAGAAAAATGAGTTAACTCATTTAACTCATTTTTTATCAATAGTGAACTGGAAATTTCCCTTTTTGAACTAAAGAGAGATTTTATTGAGATTTTTAATTTAATAAAATGAGATATGCTCTCATAATTACTTTTTCTAGTTAATTAAATAATCTTTAATTAATTAGAGACACTTTTCTTATTTAATTAAATTACTTCATTTAATTAATTAGGAAAGGCTTCTCATTTAATTAAATAAATTTGTTTAATTAATTAGAAGGAAGTACTCCATTTAATTAAATAATTTCGTTTAATTATTTTAAAATTCTTTTGGAAAGTAGTCAACTCAAGTCAACCATGGTTAAATCTGGTCAACTGTTGGTCAAACTTGATCTTTGCGTATGTCAATAGGAGCAAATGTGAGTATGAATTTCAGAAACAATTCAATGCAAATTCTCATTCAACCTTTCAAAATGAAGAGATGAGGGTCTCTTAAATAGACTTTCCTGGAATTCATCAATGGTTGAGATCAATTTAAATCAACAGTCAGGATTAAAGGTGAAGTTCAGTCATAAAGGGAGATTTCCAAATTAAAGGGAGTTAACAAATTTAATTTGAGTAAAATAAAGAGTTAATTGATTCAATTTGTGTATAAAAAGGAGTTAACTGATTTAACTCATTTTTGATCAATAATGAACTGAAAATTTCTCTTTTTGAACTGAAGAGAGATTTTGTTGAGAAATATAATTTAATAAAATGAGATATGCTCTCGTAATTACTTTTTCTATTTAATTAAATAATCTTTAATTAATTGAAGACACTTTTCTTATTTAATTAAATAACTTCACTTAATTAATTAGGAATGGCTTCTCATTTAATTAAATAACTTTTTTTAATTAATTAGAAGTAAGTACTCCATTTAATTAAATAATTTTGTTTAATTATTTGAAAAAAATTTTGAAACTAATCAACTGAAGTCAACCGTGGTTAAATTTGGTCAACATTTGGTCAAACTTGATATTTGCGTATGTAAATATGAGCAAATGTGAGCATGAATTCCAGCAACGATTTGATGCAAATTCTCATTCAACATTTCAAAATGAAAAGATGAGGGTCTCTTAAATAGACTTTTTCTGGAATTCATCAACGGTTGAGATCGATTTCAATCATCGATCAGGATTAAAGGTGAAGTTCAGTCATAAAGGGAGATTTCCAAATTAAAGGGAGTTAACAAATTTAATTTGAGTAAAATAAGGAGTTAACTAATTCAATTTGAGTAGAAAAAGGAGTTAACTCATTTAACTCATTTTTTATCAATAGTGAACTGGAAATTTTCCTTTTTGAACTGAAGAGAGATTTTGTTTAGATATTTAATTTAATAACATGAGATAACCTCTCGTAATTACTTTTTCTATTTAATTAAATAATCTTTAATTAATTAGAGACACTTTTCTTATTTAATTAAATAACTTCATTTAATTAATTAGGAATGGCTTCTCATTTAATTAAATAAATTTGTTTAATTAATTAGAAGTAAGTACTCCATTTAATTAAATAATTTCGTTTAATTATTTCAAAATTTTTTTTGAAACTAGTCAACGCAAGTCAACCCTGGTTAAATCTAGTCAACTTTTGGTCAAACTTGATCTTTACGTATGTGAATATGACCAAATGTGAGTATGAATTTCAGAAACAATTCGATGCAAATTCTCAATTAACCATTCAAATCGAAGAGATGAGGGTCTCTTAAATAGACTTTCCTGGAATTCATCAATGGTTGAGATCGATTTCAATCAACGGTCAGAATTAAAGGTGAAGTTCTATCATAAAGGGAGATTTCAAAATTAAAGGGAGTTAACAGATTTAATTTGAGTAAAATAATGAGTTAACGGATTCAATTTGAGTAGAAAAAAGAGTTAACTGATTAACTCATTTTTGATCAATAGTGAACTGAAAATTTCCCTTTTTGAACTGAAGAGAGATTTTGTTGAGATATTTAATTTAATAAAATGAGATATGCTCTCATAATTACTTTTTCTATTTCATTAAATAATCTTTAATTAATTAGAGACACTTTTCTTACTTAATTAAATAACTTCATTTAAATAATTAGGAATGGCTTCTCATTTAATTATATAACATTTTTTAATTAATTAGAAGTAAGTACTCCATTTAACTAAATAATTTCGTTTAATTATTTCAAAAAAAAATTCGAAACTAGTCCACTCAAGTCAACCATGATTAAATATAGTCAATTTTTTGTTAAACTTGATCTTTGCGTATGTGAATATGAGCAAATGTGAGTATGAATTCCAGCAACAATTCGATGCAAATTCTCATTCAACCTTTCAAAATGAAGAGATAAGGGTCTCTTAAATAGACTTTCCTGGAATTCATCAACGGTTGAGATCGATTTCAATCAACGGTCGGGATTAAAAGTGAAGTTCAGTCATAAAGGAAGATTTCAAAATTAAAGGGAGTTAATGGATTTAATTTGAGTAAAATAAGGAGTCAACTGATTCAATTGGAGTAAAAAAAGGAGTTAACTGATTTAACTCATTTTTTATCAATAGTGAACTGAATATTCCCCTTTTTGAATTGAAGAGAGATTTTGTTGAGATATTTAATTTAATAAAATGAGATATGCTCTTATAATTAATTTTTCTATTTAATTAAATAATCTTTAGTTAATTAGAAACACTTTTCATATTTAATTAAATAACTTCATTTAATTAATTAGGGATGGCTTCTCATTTAATTAGATAACTGTGTTTAATTAATTAGAAGTAAATACTCGATTTAATTAAATAATTTTGTTTAATTTTTTAAAAGTTCTTTTCGAAACTAGTCAACTCAAGTCAACCGTGGTTAAATCTTGTCAACTTTTGGTCAAATTTGATTTTTGTGTATGTGAATATGAGCAAATGTGAGTATGAATTGCAGCAACAATTCGATGCAAATCCTCATTCAACTTTTCAAAATGAAGAGATCAGGGTCGCTTAAATAGACTTTACTGAAATTCATCAACAGTTGAGATCGATTTCAATCAACGGTCAGAATTAAAGGTGAAGTTCAGTCATAAAGGGAGATTTCCAAATTAAAGGGAGCTAACAGATTTAATTTGAGTAAAATAAGGAGTTAACTGATTCAATTTGAGTAGAAAAAGGAGTTAACTGATTTAACCCATTTTTTATCAATAGTGAACTAGAAATTTCTTGTTTTGAACTGAAGAGAGATTTTGTTGAGATATTTAATTTAAAAAAATGAGATATGCTCTCATAATTACTTTTTCTATTTAATTAAATAATCTTTAATTAGTTAGAGACACTTTTCTTATTTAATTAAAATAATTCATTTAATTAATTAGGAATGGCTTCTCATTTAATTGAATAACTTTGTTTAATTAATTAGAAGTAAGTACTCCCTTTAATTAAATAATTTCGTTTAATTATTTCAAAATTCTTTTCGAACCTAGTCAACTCAAGTCAACCGTAGTTAAATCTAGTCAATTTTTTGTCAAACTTGATCTTTGCGTATGTGAATATGAGCAAATGTGAGTATGAATTCCAGCAAAAATTCGATAAAAATTCTCATTCAACCTTTCAAAATGAAGAGATGAGGGTCTCTTAAATAGACTTTACTGGAATTCATCAACGATTGAGATCGATTTCAATCAACGGTCAGGATTAAAGGTGAATTTCACTCAAAAAGGGAGATTTCCAAATTAAAGGGAGTTAACGTATTTAATTTGAGTAAAATAAGGAGTTAACTCAAGTCAATCGTGGTTAAATCTGGTCAACTTTTGGTCAAACTTGATCTTTGCATATGTGAATATAAGCAAATGTGAGGATGAATTGCAGCAACAATTCGATGCAAATTTTCATTCAACCTTTCAAAATTAAGAGATGAGAGTCTCTTAAATAGACTTTCCTTGAATTCATCAACGGTTGAGATCGATTTCAATCAACGATCAGGATTAAAGGTGAACTTCAGTCATAAAGGGAGATTTCCAAATTAAAGGGATTTAACATATTTAAATTGTAGTAAAATAAGGAGTTAACTAATTCAATTTGAGTAGAAAAATGAGTTAACTGATTTAACTCATTTTTGATCAATAGTGAACTGGAAATTTCCCTTTTTGAACTGAAGAGAGATTTTGTTGAGATTTTTAATTTAATAAAATGAGATATGCTCTCGTAATTTACTTTTTATCTTTAATTAAATAGTCTTTATTTAATTAGAGATATTTTTTTATTTAATTAAATAACTTCATTTAATTAATTAGGAAAGGCTTCTCATTTAATTAAATAAATTTGTTTAATTAATTAGAAGGAAGTACTCCATTTAATTAAATAATTTTGTTTAATTATTTTAAAATTCTTTTGGAAAGTAGTCAACTCAAGTCAACCATGGTTAAATCTGGTCAACTGTTGGTCAAACTTGATCTTTGCGTATGTCAATAGGAGCAAATGTGAGTATGAATTTCAGAAAAAATTCAATGCAAACTCCCATTCAACCTTTCAAAATGAAGAGATGAGGGTCTCTTAAATAGACTTTCCTGGAATTCATCAATGGTTGAGATCGATTTAAATCAACGGTCAGGATTAAAGGTAAAGTTCAGTCATAAAGGGAGATTTCCAAATTAAAGGGAGTTAACAAATTTAATTTGAGTAAAATAAAGAGTTAATTGATTCAATTTGAGTATAAAAAGGAGTTAACTGATTTAACTCATTTTTGATCAATAATGAACTGAAAATTTCTCTTTTTGAACTGAAGAGAGATTTTGTTGAGAAATATAATTTAATAAAATGAGATATGCTCTCTTAATTACTTTTTCTATTTAATTAAATAATCTTTAATTAATTGAAGACAATTTTCTTATTTAATTAAATAACTTCACTTAATTAATTAGGAATGGCTTCTCATTTAATTAAATAACTTTGTTTAATTAATTAGAAGTAAGTACTCCATTTAATTAAATAATTTTGTTTAATTATTTCAAAAAAAATTTGAAACTAGTCAACTGAAGTCAACCGTGGTTAAATTTGGTCAACTTTTCGTCAAACTTGATATTTGCGTATGTAAATATGAGCAAATGTGAGCATAAATTCCAGCAACGAATTGATGCAAATTCTCATTCAACATTTCAAAATGAAAAGATGAGGGTCTCTTAAATAGACTTTTTCTGGAATTCATCAACAGTTGAGATCGATTTCAATCATCGATCAGGATTAAAGGTGAAGTTCAGTCATAAAGGGAGATTTCCAAATTAAAGGGAGTTAACAAATTTAATTTGAGTAAAATAAGGAGTTAACTAATTCAATTTGAGTAGAAAAAGGAGTTAACTCATTTAACTCATTTTTTATCAATAGTGAACTGGAAATTTTCCTTTTTGAACTGAAGAGAGATTTTGTTTAGATATTTAATTTAATAAAATGAGATAATCTCTCGTAATTACTTTTTCTATTTAATTAAATAATCTTTAATTAATTAGAGACACTTTTCTTATTTAATTAAATAACTTCATTTAATTAATTAGGAATGGCTTCTCATTTAATTAAATAACTTTGTTTAATTAATTAGAAGTAAGTACTCCATTTAATTAAATAATTTCGTTTGATTATTTCAAAATTCTTTTTGAAACTAGTCAACGCAAGTCAACTGTGGATAAATCTAGTCAACTTTTGGTCAAACTTGATCTTTACGTATGTGAATATGACCAAATGTGAGTATGAATTTCAGAAACAATTCGATGCAAATTCTCATTCAACCATTCAAATCGAAGATTTGAGGGTCTCTTAAATAGACTTTCCTGGAATTCATCAATGGTTGAGATCGATTTCAATCAATGGTTAGAATTAAAGGTGAAGTTCTATCATAAAGGGAGATTTCAAAATTAAAGGGAGTTAACAGATTTTATTTGAGTAAAATAATGAGTTAACGGATTCAATTTGAGTAGAAAAAAGAGTTAACTGATTAACTCATTTTTGATCAATAGTGAACTGAAAATTTCCCTTTTTGAACTGAAGAGAGATTTTGTTGAGATATTTAATTTAATAAAATGAGATATGCTCTCATAATTACTTTTTCTATTTCATTAAATAATTTTTAATTAATTAGAGACACTTTTCTTACTTAATTAAATAACTTCATTTAAATAATTAGGAATGGCTTCTCATTTAATTAAATAACATTTTTTAATTAATTAGAAGTAAGTACTCCATTTAACTAAATAATTTCGTTTAATTATTTCAAAAAAAAATTTGAAACTAGTCCACTCAAGTCAACCATGGTTAAATATAGTCAATTTTTTGTTAAACTTGATCTTTGCGTATGTGAATATGAGCAAATGTGAGTATGAATTCCAAAAACAATTCGATGCAAATTCTCATTCAACCTTTCAAAATGAAGAGATGAGGGTCTCTTAAATAGACTTTTCTGGAATTCATCAACGGTTGAGATCGATTTCAATCAACGGTCGGGATTAAAAGTGAAGTTCAGTCATAAAGGAAGATTTCAAAATTAAAGGGAGTTAATGAATTTAATTTGAGTAAAATAAGGAGTCAACTGATTCAATTGGAGTAGAAAAAGGAGTTAATTGATTTAACTCATTTTTGATCAATAGTGAACTGAAAATTTTCTTTTTTGAATTGAAGAGAGATTTTATTGAGATATTTAATTTAATAAAATGAGATATGCTCTTATAATTAATTTTTCTATTTAATTAAATAATCTTTAGTTAATTAGAAACACTTTTCGTATTTAATTAAATAACTTCATTTAATTAATTAGAGATGGCTTCTCATTTAATTAGATAACTGTGCTTAATTAATTAGAAGTAAATACTCGATTTAATTAAATAATTTTGTTTAATTATTTAAAAATACTTTTCGAAACTAGTCAACTCAAGTCAACTGTGGTTAAATCTTGTCAACTTTTGGTCAAATTTGATTTTTGTGTATGTGAATATGAGCAAATGTGAGTATGAATTGCAGCAACAATTCGATGCAAATTCTCATTCAACCTTTCAAAATGAAGAGATCAGGGTCGCTTAAATAGACTTTACTGAAATTCATCAACAGTTGAGATCGATTTCAATCAACGGTCAGAATTAAAGGTGAAGTTCAGTCATAAAGGGAGATTTCCAAATTATAAGGAGCTAACAGATTTAATTTGAGTAAAATAAGGAGTTAACTGATTCAATTTGAGTAGAAAAAGGAGTTAACTGATTTAACCCATTTTTGATCAATAGTGAACTAGAAATTTTTTTTTTTGAACTAAAGAGAGATTTTGTTTAGATATTTAATTTAATAAAATGAGATATGCTCTCATAATTACTTTTTCTATTTAATTAAATAATCTTTAATTAGTTAGAGACACTTTTCTTATTTAATTAAATAACTTCATTTAATTAATTAGGAATGGCTTCTCATTTAATTGAATAACTTTGTTTAATTAATTAGAAGTATGTACTCCATTTAATTAAATAATTTCGTGTAATTATTTCAAAATTCTTTTCGAACCTAGTCAACTCAAGTCAACCGTAGTTAAATCTAGTCAATTTTTGGTCAAACTTGATCTTTGCGTATGTGAATATGAGCAAATGTGAGTATGAATTCCAGCAAAAATTCGATAAAAATTCTCATTCAACCTTTCAAAATGAAGAGATGAGGGTCTCTTAAATAGACTTTCTTAGAATTCATCAATGATTGAGATCGATTTCAATAAATGGTCAGGATTAAAGGTGAATTTCACTCAAAAAGGGAGATTTCAAAATTAAAGGGAGTTAACGTATTTAATTTGAGTAAAATAAAGAGTTAACTCAAGTCAATCGTGGTTAAATCTGGTCAACTTTTGGTCAAACTTGATCTTTGCATATGTGAATATAAGAAAATGTGAGGATGAATTGCAGCAACAATTCGATGCAAATTCTTATTCAACCTTTCAAAATTAAGAGACGAGAGTCTCTTAAATAGACTTTCCTTGAATTCATCAACGGTTGAGATCGATTTCAATCAACGGTCAGGATTAAAGGTGAACTTCAGTCATAAAGGGAGATTTCCAAATTAAAGGGATTTAACATATTTAAATTGTAGTAAAATAAAGAGTTAACTAATTCAATTTGAGTAGAAAAATGAGTTAACTGATTTAACTCATTTTTTATCAATAGTGAATTGGAAATTTCCCTTTTTGAACTGAAGAGAGATTTTGTTGAGATTTTTAATTTAATAAAATGAGATATGCTCTTGTAATTTACTTTTTATCTTTAATTAAATAATCTTTATTTAATTAGAGATAATTTTCTTATTTAATTAAATCACTTCATTTAATTAATTAGGAATGGCTTCTCATTTAATTAAATAAATTTGTTTAATTAATTAGAAGGAAGTACTCCATTTAATTAAATAATTTCGTTTAATTATTTCAAAATTCTTTTGGAAAGTAGTCAACTCAAGTCAACCATGGTTAAATCTGGTCAACTGTTGGTCAAACTTGATCTTTGCGTATGTGAATAGGAGTAAATGTGAGTATAAATTTTAGAAACAATTCAATGCAAATTCTCATTCAACCTTTCAAAATGAAGAGATGAGGGTCTCTTAAATAGACTTTCCTGGAATTCATCAATGGTTGAGATCGATTTCAATCAACGGTCAGGATTAAATGTGAAGTTCAGTGATAAAGGGAGATTTCCAAATTAAAGGGAGTTAACAAATTTAATTTGAGTAAAATAAAGAGTTAATTGATTCAATTTGAGTATAAAAAGAAGTTAACTGATTTAACTCATTTTTTATCAATAATGAACTGCAAATTTCTCTTTTTGAACTGAAGAGAGATTTTGTTGAGAAATATAATTTAATAAAATGAGATATGCTCTCGTAATTACTTTTTCTATTTAATTAAATAATCTTTAATTAATTGAAGACACTTTTCTTATTTAATTAAATAACTTCATTTCATTAAATAGGAATGGCTTCTCATTTAATTAAATAACTTTGTTTAATTAATTAGAAGTAAGTTCTGCATTTAATTAAATAATTTTGTTTAATTATTTCAAAAAAAAAATTGAAACTAGTCAACTGAAGTCAACCGTGGTTAAATTTGGTCAACTTTTGGTCAAACTTGATCTTTTCGTATGTAAATATGAGCAAATGTGAGCATGAATTCCAGCAACAATTTGATGCAAATTCTCATTCAACATTTCAAAATGAAAAGATGAGGGTCTCTTAAATAGACTTTTTCTGAAATTCATCAACAGTTGAGATCGATTTCAATCATCGGTCAGGATTAAAGGTGAAGTTCAGTCATAAAGGGAGATTTTCAAATTAAAGGGAGTTAACAAATTTAATTTGAGTAAAATAAGGAGTTAACTAATTCAATTTCAGTAGAAAAAGGAGTTAACTCATTTAACTCATATTTTATCAATAGTGAACTGGAAATTTTCCTTTTTGAACTGAAGAGAGATTTTGTTTAGATATTTAATTTAATAAAATGAGATAAGCTCTTGTAATTACTTTTTCTATTTAATTAAATAATCTTTAATTCGAGACACTTTTATTATTTAATTAAATAACTTCATTTAATTAATTAGGAATGGCTTCTCATTTAATTAAATAACTTTGTTTAATTAATTAGAAGTAAGTACTCCATTTAATTAAATAATTTTGTTTAATTATTTCAAAATTCTTTTTGAAACTAGTCAACGCAAGTCAACCGTGGTCAAATCTAGTCAACTTTTGGTCAAACTTGATCTTTACGTATGTGAATATGACCAAATGTGAGTATGAATTTTAGAAACAATTCGATGCAAATTCTCATTCAACCTTTCAAATCGAAGAGATGAGGGTCTCTTAAATAGACTTTCCTGGAATTCATCAATGGTTGACATCGATTTCAATCAACGGTTAGAATTAAAGGTGAAGTTTTGTCATAAAAGGAGATTTCAAAATTAAAGGGAGTTAATAGATTTAATTTGAGTAAAATAATGAGTTAACGGATTCAATTTGAGTAGAAAAAAGAGTTAACTGATTAACTCATTTTTGATCAATAGTGAACTAGAAATTTCCCTTTTTGAACTGAAGAGAGATTTTGTTGAGATATTTAATTTAATAAAATGAGATATGCTCTCATAATTACTTTTTCTATTTTATTAAATAATCTTTAATTAATTAGAGACACTTTTCTTACTTAATTAAATAACTTCATTTAAATAATTAGGAATGGCTTCTCATTTAATTAAATAACTTTGTTTAATTAATTAGAAGTAAGTACTCCATTTAACTAAATAATTTCATTTAATTATTTCAAAAAAAAATTTGAAACTAGTCCACTCAAGTCAACCATGGTTAAATATGGTCAATTTTTTGTTAAACTTGATCTTTGCGTATGTGAATATGAGCAAATGTGAATATGAATTCCAGCAACAATTCGATGCAAATTCTCATTCAACCTTTCAAAATGAAGAGATGAGGGTCTCTTAAATAGACTTTCCTGGAATTCATCAATGGTTGAGATCGATTTCAATCAACGGTCGGGATTAAAAGTGAAGTTCAGTCATAAAGGAAGATTTCAAAATTAAAGGGAGTTAATGGATTTAATTTGAGTAAAATAAGGAGTCAACTGATTTAATTGGAGTAGAAAAAAGAGTTAACTCATTTAACTCATTTTTGATCAATAGCGAACTGAAAATTTCCCTTTTTGAACTGAAGAGAGATTTTGTTGAGATATTTAATTTAATAAAATGAGATATGCTCTTATAATTACTTTTTCTATTTAATTAAATAATCTGTAGTTAATTAGAAACACTTTTCATATTTAATTAAATAACTTCATTTAATTAATTAGGGATGGCTTCTCATTTAATTAGATAACTATGTTTAATTAATTAGAAGTAAATACTCGATTTAATTAAATAATTTTGTTTAATTATTTAAAAATTCTTTTCGAAACTAGTCAACTCAAGTCAACCGTGGTTAAATCTTGTCAACTTTTGGTCAAATTTGATTTTTGCGTATGTGAATATGAGCAAATGTGAGTATGAATTGTAGCAACAATTCGATGCAAATTCTCATTCAACCTTTCAAAATGAAGAGATCAGGGTCGCTTAAATAGACTTTACTAAAATTCATCAATAGTGTAGATCGATTTCAATCAACGGTCAGAATTAAAGGTGAAGTTCAGTCATAAAGGGAGATTTCGAAATTAAAGGGAGCTAACAGATTTAATTTGAGTAATATAAAGAGTTAACCGATTCAACTTGAGTAGAAAAAGGAGTTAACTGATTTAACTCAATTTTTATCAATAGTGAACTAGAAATTTCTTTTTTTGAACTAAAGAGAGATTTTGTTGAGATATTTAATTTACTAAAATGAGATATGCTCTCATAATTACTTTTTCTATTTAATTAAATAATCTTTAATTAGTTAGAGACAATTTTCTTATTTAATTAAATAACTTCATTTAATTAATTAGGAATGGCTTCTCATTTAATTGAATAACTTTGTTTAATTAATTAGAAGTAAGTACTCCATTTAATTAAATAATTTCGTTTAATTATTTCAAAATTCTTTTCGAACCTAGTCAACTCAAGTCAACCGTAGTTAAATCTAGTCAATTTTTGGTCAAACATGATCTTTGCGTATGTGAATATGAGCAAATGTGAGTATGAATTCCAGAAAAAATTCGATGCAAATTCTCATTCAACCTTTCAAAATGAAGAGATGAGGGTCTCTTAAATAGACTTTCTTGAAATTCATCAAAGATTGAGATCGATTTCAATCAACGGTCAGGATTAAAGGTGAATTTCACTCAAAAAGGGAGATTTCCAAATTAAAGAGAGTTAACGGATTTAATTTCAGTAAAATAAGGAGTTAACTGATTCAATTTGAGGATAAAAAGGAGTTAACTCATTTAACTCATTTTTTATCAATAGTGAACTGGAAATTTCCCTTTTTCAACTGAAGAGAGATTTTGTTGAGATATTTAATTTAATAAATTGTGATATGCTCTCATAATTACTTTTTCTATTTAATTAAATTATCTTTAATTAATTAGATGCACTTTTCTTATTTAATTAAATAACTTCATTTAATTAATTACGAATGGCTTCTCAATTAATTAATTAACTTTGTTTAATTAATTCGAAGTAAGTACTCCATTTAATTAAATAATTTCGTTTAATTATTTCAAAATTCTTTTCGAAACTAGTCATCTCAAGTCAACCGTGGTTAAATCCGATCAACTTTTGGTCAAACTTTGTCTTTGCATATGTGAATATGAGAAAATGTGAGTATGAATTTGAGAAACAATTCGATGCAAATTCTCGTTCAACCTTTCAAAATGAAGAGATGAGGGTCTCTTAAATAGACTTTCTTGGAATTCATCAACGGTTGAGATCAATTTCAATCAACAGTCAGGATTAAAGGTGAAGTTCAGTCATAAAGGGAGATTTCCAAATTAAATGGAGTTAACAGATTTAATTTGAGTAAAATAAGGAGTTAACTGATTCAATTTGAGTAGAAAAAAGAGTTAACTGATTTAACTCATTTTTTATCAATGGTGAACTAAAAATTTCCCTTTTTGAACTGAAGAGAGAGTTTGTTGAGATATTTAATGTAATAAAAGTAGATATGCTCTCATAATTACTTTTTCTATTTAATTAAGTAATCTTTAGTTAATTAGAGACACTTTTCTTATTTAATTAAATAACTTCATTTAATTAATTAAGAATGGCTTCTCATTTAATTAAATAATTTTGTTTAATTAATTAGAAGTACTCTATTTAATTAAATAATTTTTTTTAATTATTTCAAAATTCTTTTCGAAACTAGTCAACTCAAGTCAACCGTGGTTAAATCTGGTCAGCTTTTTGTCAAACTTGATCTTTGCGTATGTGAATATGAGAAAATGTGAGTATGAATTTGAGCAACAATTCGATGCAAATTCTCGTTTAACCTTTCAAAATGAAGAGATGAGGGTCTCTTAAATAGACTTTTCAAGAATTTATCAACGGTTGAGATCGATTTCAATCAACAGTCAGGATTAAAGGTGAAGTTCAGTCATAAAAGGAGATTTCAAAACTAAAGGAAGTTAACAAATTTAATTTGAGTAAAATAAGGAGTCAACTTATTCGATTTGAGTAGAAAAAGAAGTTAACTGATTTAACTCATTTTTTATCAATAGTGAATTAAAAATTTCCCTTTTTGAACTGAAGAGAGATTTTGTTGAGATATTTAATTTAATAAAATGAGATATGCTCTCATAATTACTTTTTATATTTAATTAAGTAATCTTTAATTAATTAGAGACACTTTTTTTATTTAATTAAATAACTTAATTTAATTTATTAGGAATGACTTCTCATTTAATTAAATAACTTTGTTTAATTAAATAGAAGTAAGTAATCCATTTAATTAAATAATTTTATTTAATTATTTCAAAATTCTTTTCAAAACTAGTCAACTCAATTCAACCGTGGTTAAATCTAGTCAACTTTTGGTCAAACTTTATCTTTGCATATGTGAATATGAGGAAATGTGAGTTTTAATTCAAGCAACAACTCGATGCAAATTCTCATTCAAACTTTTAAAATGAAGAGATGAGGGTCTCTTAAATAGACTTTCTTGGAATTCATCAATGGTTGAGATCGATTTCAATCAACGGTCAGAATTAAAGGTGAAGTTCAGTCATAAAAGGAGATTTCCAAATTAAAGAAAGTTAACAGATTTAATTTGAGTAAAATAATGAGTTAACTGATTCAATTTGAGTAGAAAGAGGATTTAACTGTTTTAACTCATTTTTTATCAATAGTGTACTGGAAAATTCCCTTTTCAAACCGAAGAGAGATTTTGTTGAGATATTTAATTTAATAAAATGAGATATGCTCTCATAATTACTTTTTCTTTTTAATTAAGTAATCTTTAATTAATTAGAGACACTTTTTTTATTTAATTAAATAACTTCATTTAATTAATTAGGAATGACTTCTAATTTAATTAAATAACTTTGTTTAATTAATTAGAAGTAAGTACTCCATTTAATTAAATAATTTTTTTTAATTATTTCAAAATTCCTTTTCGAAACGAGTCAATTCAAGTTAGTCGTGGTTAAATTTGGTCAACTTTTGGTCAAACTTGATCTTTGCGTATGTGAATATAAGCAAATGTGAGTTTGAATTGCAACAACAATTCGATGCAAATTCTCATTCAACCTTTCCAAATTAAGAGACGAGGGTCTCTTAAATAGACTTTCCTTGAACTCATCAACGGTTGAGATCGATTTCAATCAGCGGTCAGGATTAAAGTTGAAGTTCAGTCATAAAGGGAGATTTCCAAATTAAAGGGAGTTAACAGATTTAATTTGAGTAAAATAAGGAGTTAACTGATTCAATTTGAGAAGAAAAAAGAGTTAACTGATTTAACTCATTTTTGATCAATAGTGAATTGGAAATTTCCCTTTTTGAACTGAGGAGAGATTTTGTTGAGATATTTAATTTAATAAAATGAGATATGCTCTCATAATTTCTTTTTCTATTTAATTACGTAATCTTTAATTAATTAGAGACACTTTTCATATTTAATTAAATAACTTCATTTAATTAATTTGAAATGGCTTCTCATTTAATTAAATAACTTTTTTTAATTAATTAGAAGTAAGTACTCCATTTAATTAAATAATTTTATTTAATTATTTCAAAATTCTTTTCGAAACTAGTCAACTCAAGTCAACCGTGGTTAAATTTGGTCAACTTTTGGTCAAACTTGATCTTTGCGTATGTGAACATGAGCAAATGTGAGTATGAATTCTAGCAACAATTCGATGCAAATTCTCATACAACCTTTCAAAATGAAGAGATGAGGGTTTCTTAAATAGACTTTCCTGGAATTCATCAATAGTTGAGATCGATTTCAATCAGCGGTCAGGATTAAAGGTGAAGTTCAGTCATAAAGGGAGATTTCCAAATTAAAGGGAGTTAACAGATTTAATTTCAGTAAAATAAGGAGTTAACTGATTCAATTTGAGTAGAAAAATAAGTTAACTTATTTAACTCATTTTTTATCAATAGTGAACTGGAAATTTCCTTTTTTGAAATGAAGAAAGATTTTGTTGAGATATTGAATTTAAAAAAATGAGATATGCTCTCATAATTACTTTTTCTATTTAATTAAGTAATCTTTAATGAATTAGAGACAATTTTCTTATTTAATTAAATAACTTTTTTTAATTAATTAGAATTAGGTACTCTATTTAATTAAATAATTTCATTTTATTATTTCAAAATTCTTTTCGAAACTAGTCAACTCAAGTGAACCGTGGTTAAATCAGGTCAAATTTTTGGTCAAACTTGATCTTTGCATATGTGACTATGAGCAAATGTGAGTATGAATTCCAGCAACAATTCGATGAAAATTCTCATTCAACCTTTCAAAATGAAGAGATAAGGGTCTCCTAAATAGATTTTCTTGGAATTCATCAACGGTTGAGATCGATTTCAATCAGCGGTCAGGATTAAAGGTGAAGTTCAGTCATAAAGGGAGATATTCAAATTAAATGGAGTTAATAGATTTAATTTGAGTAAAATAAGGAGTTAACTGATTCAATTTGAGTAGAAAAAGGAGTTAACTAATTTAACTCTTTTTTGATCAATAATAAACTAGAAATTTCCCTTTTTGAACTGAAGAGAGATTTTATTGAGATATTTAATTGAATAAAATGAGATATGCTCTGATAATTACTTTTTCTATTTAATTAAGTAATCTTTAATTAATTAGAGACACTTTTTTTATTTAATTAAATAACTTCATTTAATTAATTACGAATGGCTTCTCATTTAATTAAATAACTTTGTTTAATTAAATAGAAATAAGTACTCCATTGAATTAAATGATTTCGTTTAATTATTTCAAAATTCTTTTCGAAACTAGTCAACTGAAGTCAACCATGGTTAAATCTGGTCAACTTTTGGTCAAAATTGATCTTTGCGTATGTGAATATGAGCAAATGTGAGTATGAATTCCAGCAACAATTCAATGCAAGTTCTTATTCAACCATTCAAAATGAAGAGATGAGGGTCTCTTAAATATACTTTTCTTGGAATTCATCAATGGTTGAGATCAATTTTAATTAGCAGTCAGGATTAAAGGTGAAGTTCAGTCATAAAGGGAGATTTCCAAATTAAAGGGAGTTAACAGATTTAAGTTGAGTAAAATAAGGAGTTAACTAATTCAATTTGAGTAGAAAAAGGAGTTAACTAATTCAACTCATTTTTTATCAATAGTGAACTGGAAATTTCCCTTTTTGAATTCAACTCATTTTTTATCAATAGTGAACTGGAAATTTCCCTTTTTGAACTGAAGAGAG
Source organism: Cupressus sempervirens (assembly GCA_028749045.1). Lineage (NCBI taxonomy): Eukaryota > Viridiplantae > Streptophyta > Pinopsida > Cupressales > Cupressaceae > Cupressus > Cupressus sempervirens. The sequence continues at coordinate 663,050,398 of CM053793.1, forward strand.
ATTTTGTTGAGATATTTAATTTAATAAAATGAGATATGCCCTCATAATTACTTTTTCTATTTAATTAAGTAATCTTTAATTAATTACAGACACTTTTCTTATTTAATTAAATAACTTCATTTAATTAATTAGGAATGGCTTTTCATTTAATTAAATAACTTTGTTTAATTAATTAGAAGTAAGTACTCCATTTAATTGAAAAATTTGATTTAATTATTTCAAAATTCTTTTCAAATCTAGTCAACTCAAGCCAACCGTGGTTAAATTTGGTCAACTTTTGGTCAAACTTGATTTTTGCGTATGTGAATATGAGCAAATGTGAGTATAAATTACAGCAACAATTCGATGCAAATTCTCATTCAACCTTTCAAAATGAAGAGATGAGGGTCTCTTAAAGAGACTTTACTGGAATTCATCAACGGTTGAGATCGATTTCAATCAGCGGTGAGGATTAAAGGTGAAGTTCAATCATAAAGGGAGATTTTAAAATTTAAGGCAGTTAACAGATTTAATTTGAGTAAAATAAGAAGTTAACTGATTCAATTTGTGTAGAAAAAGGAGTTAACTGGTTTAACTCATTTTTTATCAATAGTAAACTAAAAATTTCCCTTTTTGAACTAAAGAGAGATTTTGTTGATATATTTAATTTAATAAAATGAGATATGCTCTCATAATTACTTTTTCTATTTAATTAAGTAATCTTTAATTAATTAGAGACAATTTTCTTATTCAATTAAATAACTTCATTTAGTTAATTAGGAATGGATTCTCATTTAATTAAATAACTTGGTTTAATTAATTAGAGGTGAGTACTTCATTTAATTAAATAATTTTATTAATTATTTCAAAATTCTTTTCGAAACTAGTCAACTCAAGTCAACCGTGGTTATATCTTGTCAATTTTTGGTCAAACTTGTTCTTTGTGTATTTAAATATGAGCAAATGTGAGTATGATTTCCAGGAACAATTTGATGCAAATTCTCATTCAACCTTTCAAAATGAAGAGATGAGGGTCTCTTAAATAGACTTTCCTAAAATTCATCAACGGTTGAGATCGATTTTAATCAGTGGTTAGGATTAAAAGTGAAGTTCAGTCATAAAGGGAGATTTTCAAATTAAAGGGAGTTAACAAATTTAATTTGAGTAAAATAAGGAGTTAACTGATTCAATTTGAGTAGAAAAAGGAGTTTACTCATTTAACTCATTTTTTATCAATAGTGAATTGGAAATTTCCCTTTTTGAATTGAAGAGAGATTTTGTTGAGATGTTTAATTTAATAAAATGACATATGCTCTTATAATTACTTTTTCTATTTAATTAAGTAATCTTTAATTAATTAGAGACACTTTTCTTATTTAATTAAATAACTTCATTTAATTAATTAGGAATGGCTTCTCATTTAATTAAATAACTTTGTTTAATTAATTAGAAGTAAGTAATCCTTTTAATTAAATAATTTTGTTTAATTATTTCCCAATTCTTTTCGAAACTAGTCAACTCAAGTCAACCGTGGCTAAATCTGGTCAACTTTTGGTCAAACTTGATCTTTGCGTATGTGAATATGAGCAAATGTGAGTATGAATTCCAGCAAAAATTCGATGCAAATTCTCATTCAACCTTTCAAAATGAAGAGATGAGGGTCTCTTAAATAGACTTTCCTGGAATTCATCAACGGTTGAGATCGATTTCAATCAGCGGTCAGGATTAAAGGTGAAGTTCAGTCATAAAGGGAGATTTCCAAATTAAATGGATTTAACAGATTTAATTTGAGTAAAATAAGGAGTTAACTACGAGGGCAAAAACACTCTCAAATTTTATTTTTTCTTAATTAATAATTAAGATGTTCTAAGCTCGGTAAGGTTGAGATCGCATTGCATGAAAAGATTCTCTGCATTGCTAAATTAATACTCTTGTTATCAAGTTGATATCGACAATAGTTACATTATAACTTTACAATGATAGATTGAAATATTTTGAAAAACAATATATATAAGTCTTGAAGGTAGCTACGTAGAACAAATTCCCTTATCTCAGTAGTCTAACATAACTAGTCATGTACACAAACATAATGATTAACTTTCTTAACAACTAAACTAAATTTACATTTAACCAAGGTTTTACTAATCATTATATAAATGTGTAACATGCATCAATTTGAAATAGAATAACACTAACTACGTTACTAATCTGATCAAAACCATTTAATATTAATGAAATAAAACTAACCTAAGTAGCTTACATAACTTTTAAACTAATTAACTTCCTATCGATTAAATCTACTAAGCATTGAAAATTTATTGTAATTACAAACTGATATTGAGCATACATAAAACTTTGAATATACTTTTTTAATCTACTACTGAGTTTATACCACACCCATTTAAAAATTAAACTAAGATCTAAAATAACTTTAATTTTAAAGAAAACATTTACAAAACTAAACAAAAATTACATCTAAATATATATATAAATATATAGAACACTAACCAAATTTACTTAACTAACCTAACTAATCTAAATATATCAAAGAATATAAGAAATTAAAAAAAACATATAATTTAATGCAACATTGCACTATTATAATTTAAAATAAAATTTTAATAATTGACACAATATTTTAAATTATATAAAGCTTACTAACTTACACTAAAATCAACTATCTTAAAAATTAACTAAACATATATAATAACAACTTAAATCTTAACTAACTTAACTTTGCACTAAACTTAAAACTTAAACTAACTAAATCTACCACATAATACTAACCTATTACTAAAAAACATAATCATAACTAGACACAATTCCTAACACCTATACTAATTTCTAACTCTAACAACTTCAATATAAAAGAAATTTACTAATATAATCTAACTTACCCAAAACTCTTACCTACAAACCTAAATACTATCCCCCCCCCCCTTCCACATATCATCTGACCCTAAACCAACTTCGAGGGCCAAGTGCTTAAATGCCTTTTAAACATTACTATAATAATTTCCCACTCCTACTTTACAATGTGAAGGCGTGAGTAATGCCTAAAAGTCCGTCTGACATGAGAGGGATGTCAGCTATTCCACCAATGAGTGTGGAGCGATCCCCACATGCGCTGACCATCCAACCCCTGCGCTTTTTCAATCGCTGACACAGCATAGAGGATAGGCCTGTCCCTTCCCTCCCTCGCATGACAGAGAATGTCATGTCTGAGCACCAAGGGTGGAAGGAAAGCGCTTCAAGAAAACTAAATTTATGATAAAAGATTTGCCTCAACAAAGATCCCAAATGCTATGATGCCTTGCGCTACTAGCAGGAATTAAAAAGGTAGGGTGATGTCACCCACAATTGTTATGACTAGTTTAAAACTCTACTTCCACCCCTTTCCAAGAGCTGGCGCCTAGGGGGAGAGAGTAGTTATTGCAAAAGTTAACTTGGTAAGAGTTGATATAAGTTAGCTAGGATATTTAGGATAGGAATTCTTTTTGAAAAAGTAAATTTTACTAACCAATATTGTTATTTTATTGATGGTCTATTATTTTATTAGACTGTAATAGAATGAACTATATTGTGATTGCCATACAATTTCCAGAATGATATATGTGCTTCTATAGGTCACTTTTATATGCATTTTTGAAACTTACTTGGTGGTCTTGGTTTTACTATGCAGTCTTATAAGATTGGTGTTTTAATTCTTAATGATATTTACTTTTCATCTTATTAAACATCAAGCTCAACAAACAACTATTTCAAGATCATCAAAATCTACGTAAATCTCTTATGAATTCCTGGTTAATAATTTTTCCATAAACCTTAAATGCTATGAATTTCAATGATACCCACATTTCATGGAATAATCATCTAAATGTTCATTTAACTATCTATTACAACTGATGGAGCATAAATTTAATAACATAGTGACTAAACTAATCTTAGGGCAATTGAGAAAATAAAGAGGTCAGGATGATAATGCTCTATTCTTTTTGAAAGGAGTATCAAAACACACCAAGTTATTTCCTCTATTGTGTTTCAAATTTAAGTTTGGATATCTTGACATAATTCTTTCCTACAAGTTCTTTCAAATTTACTTTCAACACAATCATCCATGAACTAAATCATACCAAACTTAAAGGAGATGCCATACATTTACAAATTGAATCTTGCATAATCAAACATCATTGTTTCATCTTATCTTTGATATACATTCATATGATGACATAAAATATGAAAACTTTAAAAGAAGCAAAAATTACTCAATCACTTATTTTATTAACAACCTGATTCAAGGGCTCAGCCAGGAAAGAACCAGGAAGAAAACCCGGTGTCATGGCCACTACAACAAAATTGAAATACAATATTCTTAGGATTCCAATCCCCAAATTTTCAACAATCCAATATAAGTTTCCTTCATGGCCCTTATAAAAGGGTATGTATCTTTTTTCTGCATCACATTTCTAAGAATCGTGGAGGGAATAGAATTCTAATCAGGTGACAAAAAACATGACCAAGAACAATTCAACCATGCATATTCACACGAGGTTATCACTATATGATTCACAATGAATCAACACTAGGAAAAGGTGGATTCTTCCAACCAGGAGAAGTTAAGCACAACACCAAACAGATGCCTAATCGGAACTATAAACCAAGAACTTATGTTCTTCCATTTCAACATACCATAATCATGCAAGGTTTGTGTTGACAGGTAGGGGCCCATAACACCCTACCCTTTATCCCTCTTCTCATCCTAAGAAGAGACTCTACACTGGTTGGAGTCCGACTAAACAAACCTTTCCCAAAATTGGTCACTTCTGCCCTATCCAAGGGTGAGTAATACCAAAACTCCCATGCAAGAAAATCTCAAAATTTCAACATAAACATAAAAATAAATCATCCAAATAACATGGTTTTTCAAGCTTCGCAACATACCCACAAACATACAAACATTGAAACAATAATCAAGGTAGCATAAGCATGAAACCTAGAAAGAAATCTTAACAGGGGAGATGAGAATTCCAACCTTCACAAAGAGGTAATGGCAATTGAATAAGTTTGAGTAGAGCTTCCCTTTCGTTGATTCAATCTTCAAGAACTCCTCTCTAAATGTAGAGATTGGGTAACCACCTCCACAAGTCCAAGAAGGGCCTCTAAAACAGGCCTCCAATTCAACCACCCAAGAGCTCAATAACTACCCCCACCCACTTGCAATCTCTAGAAACTCCTAACTCAACCTACACTATGGTTAAACCTTAAGTGAAGATGAGGTGAGGTTACTCAAGATAACCATAGTCAATTTTCGCACAAAGGAAAAAAGAGACTTTTTGAGTGACCTCAAATGTCAACAAAAGGGGCTTAGGGGTTGGAAAAGATCCCTAACCCATACCCATACCCTTTGGGTATAATTATATCATGTTCTAGGCCTTAGGAAAGAGGTTTAGAACCAAACAAAAGCTAGGAATAAATAGGACCATCTAACTATTCTAACATTGCAGATTAAGCACTAATCCGGATTAAGGGAAGACTAACCTCGATTAAGGACCCAAAAGAAAACTGACACCAACTAAATTAACTTGGGTCCAAAGGTTAAACAACTAACCCTAAACAACACACTGAAGCACATACATAATTTACGAGTGTCAAGTGACACTAAAATAACATAGTTACAAACGCTAACATTTACTGAACACAGAAACATACATACATACATCTCACAATACAATACATGAATTATGAACAACAAGGTTTCCAAAACTAGCACATAGAGATCAGTTTTGTTCTTTCGTAGGGTTTCTTGGCTAAATATCTGCACACTCATTGCACACATCAATAGTCTCGTAAAAGCACATGTTCATAAATGTATACATATCAGAAATTCACATAAATTAAAACATGCATCAATAAAGGTTTCTTCATCCTACTTAATTTTTAATAATTTAAAATATCTTAAATCAAACTCTCCATCCTACATTTACTGATTTCATCAACATACATATACATGAAACATTAAATGACAATCATCAATATATCTGAAGTAACATCACAGAACATGAAATAATAAAGTAGCTTCTAAGCATCAGATAATGTCTCGACATCTCAAGTCATGAATATCAAAAAATAATAGTAATGTATCACTATGCTACGATGGGTCGGGGTGAGGCCTCACAAATTCGATGCAGATTCTCATTCAACCTATCAAAATGAAGAGATGAGGGTCTCTTAAATAGACTTTCTTGGAATTCATCAACGGTTGAGATCGATTTCAATCAACGGTCAGGATTAAAGGTGAAGTTCAGTCATAAAGGGAGATTTCCAAATTAAAGGGAGTTAACAGATTTAATTTGAGTAAAACAAGGAGTTAACTGATTAAATTTGAGTAGAAAAAGGAGTTAACTCATTTAACTCATTTTTGAACAATAGTAAACTGGAAATTTCCCTTTTTAAACTGAAGAGAGATTTTGTTGAGATATTTAATTTAATAAAATGAGATATGCTCTCATAATTACTTTTTCTATTTAATTAAGTAATCTTTAATTAATTAGAGACACTTTTCTTATTTAATTAAATAACTTCATTTAATTAATTAGGAATGGCTTCTCATTTAATTGAATAACTTTGTTTAATTAATTAGAAGTAAGTACTCCATTTAATTAAATAATTTTATTTAATTATTTCAAAATTCTTTTCGAAACTAGTCAACTCAAGTCAACCGTGGTTAAATCTGATCAGCTTTTGGTCAAACTTGATCTTTGCGTATATGAATATGAGAAAATGTGAGTATGAATTCCAACAATAATTCGATGCAAATTCTCATTCAACCTTTCAAAATGAAGAGATGAGGGTCTCTTAAATAGACTTTCCTGGAATTCATCAACGGTTGAGATCGATTTCAATCAGCGGTCAAAGTTAAAGGTGAAGTTCAGTCATAAAGGGAGATTTCCAAATTAAAGAGAGTTAATAGAGTTAATTTGAGTAAAATAAGGAGTTAACTGAGTCAATTTGAGTAGAAAAAGGAGTTAACTCATTTAACTCATTTTTGATCAATAGTGAACTGGAAATTCCCCTTTTTGAACTGAAGAGAGATTTTGTTGAGATATTTAATTTAATAAAATGAGATATGCTCTCATAATTACTTTTTCTATTTAATTAAATAATTTTTAATTAATTAGAGACAGTTTTCTTGTTTAATTAAATAACTTCATTTAATTAATTAGGAATGGCTTCTCATTTAATTAAATAACTTTGTTTAATTAATTAAAAGTAAGTACTACATTTAATTAAATAATTTCATTTAATTATTTCAAAATTCTTTTCAAAACTAGTCAAATCAAGTCAACCGAGGTTAAATCTGGTCAACTTTTGCTCAAACTTGATCTTTGCGTATGTGAATATGAGCAAATGTGAGTATGAATTCCAGCAACAATTCGATGCAAATTCTCATTCAACCTTTCAAAATGAAGAGATGAGGGCCTCTTAAATAAACTTTCCTGGAATTTATCAACAGTTGAGATTGATTTCAATCAACGGTCAAAATTAAAGGTGAAGTTCAGTCATAGAGGGAGATTTCCAAATAAAAGGGAGTTAACAGATTTAATTTGAGTAAAATAAGGAGTTAACTGATTCAATTCGAGTAGAAAAAGGAGTTAATTGATTTAAATCATTTTTTATGAATACTGAACTGAAAATTTCCCTTTTTGAACCGAAGAGAGATTTTGTTGAGATATTTAACTTAATAAAATGAGACATGCTCTACAAATTACTTTTCCTATTAAATTAAATAATCTTTAATTAATTAGAGACACTTTTCTTATTTAATTAACTTCATTTAATTAATTAAGAATGGCTTCTCATTTAATTAAATAACTTTTTTTAATTAATTAGAAGTAAGTACTCCATTTAATTAAATAATTTCGTTTAATTATTTCAAAATTCTTTTCGAAACTAGTCAACTCAAGTCAACCGTGGTTAAATCTAGTCAACTTTTGCTCAAACTTGATCTTTGCGTATGTGAATATGAGCAAATGTGAGTATGAATTCTAGCAACAATTTGATGCAAATTCTCATTCAACCTTTCAAAATAAAGAGATGAGGGTCTCTTAAATAGACTTTCGTGGAATTGATCAATGGTTGAGATCAATTTCAATCAGCAGTCAAGGTTAAAGTTGAAGTTCAGTCATAAAGGGAGATTTCAAAATTAAAGCGAGTTAACATATTTAATTTGAGTAAAATAAGGAGTTAACTGATTTAATTTGAGTAGAAAAAGGAGTTAACTGATTTAACTCATTTTTTTATCAATAGTGAACTGGAAATTTCCCTTTTTGAACTGAAGAGAGATTTTGTTGAGATATTGAATTTAATAAAATGAGATATGCTCTCATAATTACTCTTTCTATTTAACTAAATAATATTTAATTAATTACAGACACTTTTCTTATTTAATTAATTAGGAATGGCTTCTCATTTAATTAAATAACGTTGTTTAATTAATTAGAAGTAAGTACTCAATTTAATTAAATAATTTCATTTAATTATTTCAAAATTCTTTTCGAAACTAGTCAACTCAAGTCAACCGTAGTTAAATCTGGTCAACTTTTGGTCAAACTTGATCTCTGCGTATGTAAATATGACAAAATGTGAGTATGAATTCTAGCAACAATTCGATGCAAATTCTCATTCAACCTTTCAAAATGAAGAGATGAGGGTCTTTTAAATAGACTTTTTTGGAATTCATCAATGGTTGAGATCGATTTCAATCAGCGGTCACTATTAAAGGTGTAGTTCAGTAATAAAGGGTTAACTAATAAGGAGTAAAATAAGGAGTTAACTAATTCAATTTGAGTAGAAAAAGGAGTTAACTGATTTAACTCATTTTTCATCAATAGTGAACTGAAAATTTCTCGTTTTGAACTGAAGAGAGATTTTGTTGAGATATTTAATTTAATTAAATGAGGTATGCTCTGATAATTACTTTTTCTATTTAATTAAATAATCTTTAATTAATTAGAGACACATTTCTTATTTAATTAAATAACTTCATTTAATTAATTAGGAATGGCGTCTCATTTAATTAAATAAGTTTGTTTAATTAATTAGAAGTAAGTACTCCATTTAATTAAATATGTTCATTTAATTATTTCAAAATTCTTTTCGAAACTAGCCAACTCAAGCCAATCCTGGTTAAATCTTATCAACTTTTGGTCAAACTTGATCTCTACGTATGTGAATATGAGCCAATGTGAGTATGAATTTCAGCAACAATTCGATGCAAATTCTCATTCAACCATTCAAAATGAAGAGATGAGGGTCTCTTAAATAGACTTTCCTTGAATTCATCAATAGTGGAGATCAATTTCAATCAACGGTCAGGATTAAAGGTGAATTTCAGTCATAAAGGAAGATTTTCAAATTAAACGGAGTTAACATATTATTTTACTCAAATTAAATCTGTTAACGCCCTTTAATTTGGAAATCTCCCTTTATGACTGAACTTCACCTTTAATCCTGACCGTTGATTGAAATTGATCTCAACCGTTGATGAATTCCAAAAAAGTCTATTTAAGAGACCCTCATCTCTTCATTTTGGAAGGTTGAAAAAGAATTAACATTGAATTGTTGGTGAAATTCATACTCACATTTGCTCATATTCACATACTCAAAGATCAAGTTTGACCAAAAGTTGACCAGATTTAACCACAGTTGACTTGAGTTGACTAGTTTCAAAAAGAATTTTGAAATAATTAAACGGAATTATTTAATTAAATGGAGTACTTACTTCTAATTAATTAAACAAAGTTATTCAATTAAATGAGAAGCCATTACTAATTAATTAAATGAAGTTATTTAATTAAATAAGAAAATTTTCTCTAATTAATTAAAGATTATTTAATTAAATAGAAAAAGTAATTATGAGAGCATATCTCATTTTAGTAAATTAAATATCTCAACAAAATCTCTCTTCAGTTCAAAAAGGAAAATTTCCAATTCACTATTGATAAAAAATGAGTTAAATCAGTTAACTCCTTTTTCTACTCAAATTGAATCAGTTAAGTCCTTATTTTACTCAAATTAAATCTGTTAACTCCCTTTAATTTGGAAATCTTCCTTTATGACTGAACTTCACCTTTAATCTTGACCGTTGATTGCAATCGATCTCAACCGTTGATGAATTCTAGGAAAGTCTCTTTATTAGACCCTCATCTATTCATTTTGAAAGGTTGAATGAGAATTTGCATCGAATTGTTGTTGGAATTCACACTCACATTTGCTCATATTCAAATACGCAAAGATCAATTTTGACCAAATGTTGACCAGATTTAACCACGGTTGACTTGAGTTGACTAGTTTCGAAATATTTTTTGAAATAATTAAACAAAATTATTTAATTAGATGGAGTACTTACTTCTAATTAATTAAACAAAGTTATTTAATTAAATGAGAAGCCATTCTTAATTAATTAAATGAAGTTATTTAATTAAATAAGAAAAGTGTCTCTAATTAATTAAAAATTATTTAATTAAATACAAAAAGTAATTATGAGAGCATATCTCATTTTATTAAATTAAATATCTCAACAAAATCTTTGTTCAGTTCAAAAACGGAAATTTCCAGTTCACTATTGATAAAAAATGAGTTAAATTAGTTAACTCCTTTTTCTACTCAAATTGAATCATTTAACTTCATATTTTACTCAAATTAAATCTGTTAACTCCCTTTAATTTGGAAATCTCCCTTAATGACTGAACTTCACGTTTAATCCTGACTATTGATTGAAATCGATCTCAACCGTTGATGAATTCCAGGAAAGTCTATTTAAGAGACCCTCATCTCTTCATTTTGAAATGTTGAATGAGAATTTGCATCGAATTGTTGCTAAAATTCATACTCACATTTGCTCATATTCACATACGCAAAGATCAAGTTTGACCAAAAGTTGACCAGATTTAACAACGATTGACATGAGTTGACTTGTTTTGGAAAGAACTTTGAAATAATTAAATGAAATTATTTAATTAAATGAAGTACTTACATCGAATTAATTAAACAAAGTTATTTAATTAAATAAGAAGCCATTCCTAATTAATTAAATGAAATTATTTAATTAAATAAGAAAAGTGTCTCTAATTAATTAAAAATTATTTAATTAAATAGAAAAAGTAATTATGAGAGCATATCTCATTTTATTAAATTAAATATCTCAAAAAAATCTCTGTTCAGTTCAAAAAGGGAAATTTCAAGTTCACTATGGATGAAAAATCAGTTAAATCAGTTAACTCCTTTTTCTACTCAAATTGAATCAGTTAACTCCTTATTTTACTCAAATTAAATCTGTTAACTCCCTTTAATTTGGAAATCTCCCTTTATGATTGAACTTCACCTTTAATCCTGACCGCTGATAGAAATCGATCTCAACCGTTTTACGAATTCCAGGAAAGTCTATTTAAGAGACCCTCATCTCTTCATTTTGAAAGGTTGAATGAGAATTTGCATCGAATTGTTGCTAGAATTCATACTCACATTTGCTCATATTCACATATTCAAAGATGAAGTTTGACCAAAACTTGACCAGATTTAACCACGGTTGACTAGTTTCAAAAATAATTTTGAAATAATTAAACGAAATTATTTAATTAAATGGAGTACTTACTTCTAATTAATTAAACAAAGTTATTTAATTAGATGAGAGGCCATTCCTAATTAATTAAATGAAGTTATTAAATTATATAAGAAAAGTGTCTCTAATTAATATAAGATTATTTAATTAAATAGAAAAAGTAATTATGAGAGCATATCTCATTTTATTAAATTAAATATCTCAACAAAATCTCTCTTCAGTTCAAGAAGGGAAATTTCCAGTTCACTATTGATAAAAAATGAGTTAAATGAGTTAAATCCTTTTTCTACTCAAATTGAATCAATTAACTCCTTATTTTACTCAAATTAAATCTGTTAAGTCCCTTTAATTTGGAAATCTCCCTTGATGACTTAACTTCACCTTTAATCCTTACCGCTGATTGAAATCGATCTCAACCATTGATGAATTTAAGGAAAGTATATTTCAGAGACCCTCATCTCTTCATTTTGAAAGGTTGAACGAGAATTTGCATCGAATTGTTGCTTGAATTCATAATCACATTTGCTCATATTCACATATGCAAAGATCAAGTTTGACCAAAAGTTGACCAAATTTAACCACGGTTGACTAGAGTTGACTAATTTCAAAAAAAAATTGAAATAATTAAACAATACTATTTAATTAAATGGAGTACTTACTTCTAATTAATTAAACAAAGTTATTTAATTAAATGAGAAGCCATTCCTAATTAATTAAATGAAGTTATTTAATTAAATAAGAAAAGTGTCTCTAATTAATTAAAGATTACTTAATTAAATAGAAAAAGTAATTATGAGAGCATATTTCATTTTATTAAATTAAATATCTCAACAAAATCTCTCTTTAGCTCAAAAAGGGAAATTTCCAGTTCACTATTGATAAAAAATGAGTTAAATCAGTTAACTCCTTTTTCTACTCAAATTGAATCAATTAACTCCTTATTTTACTCAAATTAAATCTGTTAACTCCCTTTAATTTAGAAATCTCCCTTTATGACTGAACTTCACCTTTAATTCTAATCGCTAATTGAAATCGATCTCAACCGTTGATGAATTCTAGGAAAGTCTATTTAAGAGACCCTCATCTCTTCATTTTGAAAGGTTGAATGAGAATTTGCATCAAATTTTTGCTGGAATTCATACTCACATTTGCTCATATTCACATACGCAAAGATCAAGTTTGACCAAAAGCTGACCAGATTTAACAATGGTTGACTTGAGTTGACTAGTTTTGAAAAGAATTTCGAAATAATTAAACGAAATTATTTAATTAAATGGAGTACTTACTTCTAATTAATTAAACAAATTTATTTAATTAAATGAGAAGCCATTCCTAATTAATTAAATGAAGTTATTTAATTAAATAAGAAAAGTGTCTCTAATTAATTAAAGATTATTTAATTAAATAGAAAATTAATTATGAGAGCATATCTCATTTTATTAAATTAAATATCTCAACAAAATCTCTCTTCGATTCAAAAAGAGAAATTTCCAGTTCACTATTGATCAAAAATGAGTTAAATTAGTTAACTCCTTTTTCTACTCAAATTGAATCAGTTAACTCTTTATTTTACTCAAATTAAATCTATTAACTCCCTTTAATTTGGAAATCTCCCTTTATGACTGAACTTCACCTTTAATCCTGACCATTGATTGAAATTGATCTCAACCGTTTTATGAATTCTAGGAAAGTCTATTTAAGAGACCCTCATCTCTTCATTTTGAAAGGTTGAATGAGAATTTGCATTGAATTTTTTCTGGAATTCATACTCACATTTGCTCATATTCACATACACAAAGATCATGCTTGACCAAAAGTTGACCAGATTTAACCATGGTTGACTTGAGTTGACTAGTTTTGAAAAGAATTTTGAAATAATTAAACGAAATTATTTAATAAAATGGAGTACTTACTTCTAATTAATTAAACAAAGTTATTTAATTAAATGAGAAGCCATTCCTAATTAATTAAATGAAATTATTTAATTTGTGAGGCCTCAGCCAATTCATCATAGTACCAATGAGATAATTGCATTACGGTGATTTTAATCCTATGTTTGATACACTTTTAAGATTGTAGGGTTATGTCATTTTAATATCTGCATTTTGATGATCCGCAATTACCTCTGCATATTATGACCTAATTGATGCATTTAATGATTCTATTTCATGTTGTAAGCTATTGACATTGCTTTAATAGAAATTGAATGGTAGAAATGCTTGTAATATAAGAAGGTAATGTTGAAGTGGAAATTAGAGTTAAAAGATAAATTTTGTTATGCATTGAGACCTAACCCACACACCTAGGGATTCAATAGTTATGGATTCAGCATCTTGTCGTAGAATATGAAGTTATTCAGAATATTAAATTGACCATGTTATGTTGATAAGTAAAGTTTAGTTTTATAGTATTTTGAACATTTTACATGGAAATTGTTAGAAGAAGTAATGTAATTATAAGGAATGAAGTATGGAACTCAAATGTCGAATGTGATATTTAAGTTTTGATATTTTAATATTTTGAAGGTTATATTTGAAATGATTAAGAAAGGGAAAGTTAATTTGAGATGATGAAATATATACAAGTCTAATGTTGAATGAGATAATGATTTATTTTACATATGCTTATATGATTTTCTTGGACTACTGATGCTCGAGTTTAGTGTGCAAGAATTTGACCATGGGTTAAAGGGGAATTAAGACTCAAACTACTACAAACAGGACATAACGAAGGTTGAATCAGTGGAAAATATTCAAACCTAATTGTAATGTGTTTTATTTCGTATATGTGAATTGTATGTGTGCATAGTAGCCTAGTTCATGTATTATTGTAAAACAAGTCATTTTTTTAATATAATGTGATATTTTGTGTGTGTCACTTGACACTTGTGCTTGTTATGTGATATGACATGTTATTCGTCAATGGATCATGTGGCCACCTTATTCCATGATAAATGCCTCAATTGAGGAATTTGATTATTGCCTTAGTCAGTAAAAGGACAAGGTCATCACCTTGGGGAATTTGAAATTTGAATCACCTAGCTTTGGGAGGGTCATAAAGTAACTTTAAGGTAAGTTGGGATTAAAATTAACCCCACCCATGTTAGTACTATAGGCTAGGGAGCTATTAATGACCTCTAGGGTGTCTAGTGGACCTAGGAGACCCCATGAAAATGACATTTTTTATGGAATCCGAAAATGAGAAGGATATATATATATATATAGGTATGGCTAAATGAGAAACCACTTGTCCACTCTCTAATTTTAGAGACAGTTAGGTTTTGGCGGGAGAGGAGGGGAGCTCTACTGCAACTATCCTTACCCTAGCTTGGACCAAGGTTGGTATCTCAAGCTTACTTCCTTTCCTTTTTCTTTCTTTTAGCATGGTTAAGCCAATCTGCAAGTGTGGATTTTATCAATGGAGTATGCATTGCATTGCATTGTGGAGTAGAATTCATGTGAGTGTTTGAATGGTGTTCATTCCATGTAGATTAGTGTGACACCATTGTGCATCTTGTTGTATTGTGTGGAGTATTGTGAGTATGAGGTTTGGATTTCCTCTATTTCCTTGTTGCATTATGGGTGTTGATATTGTGTTGTGATAATGTGATGTGCTCTTGAAAATCTGTTGTTTTATTGCTACTTGGTTTTGTTTTCTTGTTGTGCTTGAGTGTTCTTATGGGTGTGGGACTTACACTCACCCTTGTGGGAAGGAAAGAGAAGTCCAAGGTAAACGGGCAGCAGTTGGATTGCATAGTTGAGGACCTTGGAGTATGGGCTCCATTGTATGCCATTGTTATATTCATATTTTGCCTTGGGGGAGAATAAGAAATTAAAAAAAGAGAAATGGTGAGGAAGGAAGTAACTAAAGTATGGGTTTGTAGGAAGCTAAAGCTATTGGTTGTGTGTGGTGGAGGATGTTGTGTTGGTAGTGTGTGTGGTGGAAGATGTTTATGAAGCCCCAAAAGGGCATGATATTATGAAGCCCTGAAAGGGCCTTGTATTTTGTTGATTTAGCCCTGAAAGGGCATGAGTTTTATGGAAAATATGATATGAAATGGTAAACCTTCTTGTGTTTCCACCTTCAGCCTATGTTCAAGGTTCCAATGCTGAGCCTTTGTGAAATATCCTTGGGATGGGATTTGTTGCAGTTTTGTTATGTGGTGTATATGTTTCTTACAAGTGTGTATGTGAATTTTTTTTGAGCCTTGTTCCCCTAGCGCGAGGGTGGTCTCTTTGAGGCCTATGGTTGGGTGGAAAGCACCCATGGTCCTTGTTGTTTTGTTGTGATGCATTTGCAAGTTCTTAGAGAAAAATCTTGGAAACTTGGAGTCCTTGTTATCTTCCATGTGCATAGGAGGAGAAGACAATATTGCATTGAGATGAGATTGAGAGAAAAACTCCATTTTGTTATGTGAGCCTAAATGTATTGTAAGAGAAAGCTACTGTCTTGGTTTGATTGTCAATGGAAAGGTTGTGAGTGCTCATGTGTAGTAAAAGTATTTTCCATTGTGTATATTATGATATGTTGACTTCACCACCTTTTTGTGTATCATGAGGGTATCACTGAAGATAATTCATTGTAATAATATTGTTGTTTTATTGGATGGTAACACCAATCACAGATCCAAATTACTTGATGCTCTTGAGTGGAATGCAAAAGAAATTTGATATCATAGAAGAGATAATATTCATAGGAAGGATTATCCTGGTGGATTGCTATTATCATTTTAGTTCCATTGTTTACCAATTGTGAATGGACATTCAAATCTAGATCTGCATAAGAAGATAATGTTGAGAAAATGGTTTCTAAATTTCATAATTCATAGATAGGGATAATCCAGATAACTTCATATAGAGTCTTGTCATGAAATGTTGAGTTATTGGATTAAGTTAATGTTTTGAATGCTAAATGAATCACAATTTTAAAACTATACTTAGTTTATAATTATCTCCTAATTATCCTTGCAATAACTTACCTTGAATATCCTAGATTACAGAAGAAGAAAATCAAGTGATGATATAAAATATACAAGACTTAAGACATAAGCTTGCTGTAGGTGCACATTTTATCCTCTGGAAAATGTATGAGAAAGTAAAATAAATCTCTTCTCTTAATATAGACATTAAAATATTCAAGAGTATTCCTTAGACTCCTAGGACCCTATAACCTATAAAGCATATTTTAACATAATAAACTAACCATCATATTAATTGCATTAGAAGGGACCTCATATGAGACACATAACTTGAGTCAACACCCTATCAAATCAAAAGAAACTTTTTTTAAAAAAAATATACAATGCTCATGTTAAACAAACCTAAACTAGCACCAAGTAATATTTTAAACAAGACATAGCATGACAAACAAACTACTATATTATCTACCCTAGGCTAGCATGGGTTGGTGAATGAGAAAACAATTTAATATGCTATGGAGACCAAGGTATTTAATTTCTCTGACATGACTAAGACTTATTTCATCCACCTATTCCCTAGGCACTTTGTGCCTTCAAATATTATATTGGAATACCATGCAAGTTTATGATATAATTCTGACAAGAGGGAATGGCTTCCATTTTGTCCTTGATGCCTTCATTTGCCTTGGAAGAAGTTATGGCATTTTATATGTCTTTCTTCACCCACCTAATTAAGACTAGGGTAAACTCCATGCTGCCAATAATATGGGACCAAGTAGCAAGTCGATTTAACATGGGAATTCGAAATGCATATCTTCTAGCTCAAAATTAATAGGATTTGACTCATGGAAAAGGTGCCTATGCTTGTCTTGGCCAAAACTTTGGTAAGTGAGTCCACCATGGAGAGAAACCCAAGGAATTCGCTTGGTCTATGGGTAAGTGAAGAAGATTATGGGGTAGTAGCACGTGGGTAGTAGGGTGATTTGGAACTTTGCTAGAGAAAAAGTATTTCATCTTCTTAAAAGAAATGTGAGTGGGGTCAAGTCAATGGACTATGACTAATAGGGTATATTAGATAGATGGATAGTTAATATGTTCATATGCATTCATTTTGTTACCTTAGTATTAGTAAGGATAGATTATCTTTTAAAATCATTATTTTGTTACCTTAGTATTAGTAAGGATCTAGATTATCTTTTAAAATCATTCTTTTATGATATATGTTTATATAAATGAATCGATCATTCTTTTCACTACAATTTCAATTGTAGTAGGTATTGACCCTAATATTAAAATGTGATGTCGCTTGCATTAGAGATATAATATGAATAATAAAAAGATAATTCAATCTTAATAACTATGTCAATGAAAGATGTAAGTTGGGATATGAAAAAAATAAAAATATACACCCATTGATTTTGGGAACATTTTAAATACTCTAGAAAAGTGTTAATTATGTATATATTGTTATTTGAATCGATTGCCTAGAGTAGCACAGTTGGCATCAAAGTTGATGATAGTTCTAATGGATGGTTAATTGAGGGTTACATGCATTGAAGAAATGTTAACTCATATGAAAAATTTGTAAAGATGACATTGAAATGTGGAGTATAGATTGAAGTAGTAGGTATGAGTATTCTCTTTCCAAACCCTGGGTCAGTAGATGTCAGAGGGATGTGCAACTCAATGATGATATAGTTGTAACACACATATGTCTTCTGGAGGTTATCTAGGCTTATGAAATTAATTAATTAAGAATAATCATAATAATAATAATAAATTTTTTTTAAAAAAAAATTGTGCTTAATGTACATTTAGGGTAAATTTAGGGCATGATATAATTAAAAAAGAAAAGTGTCTCTAATCAATTAAAGATTATTTAATTAAACAGAAAAAGTAATTATGAGAGCATATCTCATTTTATTAAATTAAATATCTCAACAAAATCTCTCTTCAGTTCAAAAAAGGAAATTTCCAGTTCACTATTGATCAAAAATGAGTTAAATCAGTTAACTCCTTTTTCTACTCAAATTGAATCAGTTAACTCCTTATTTTACACAAATTAAATCTGTTAACTCCCTTTAATTTGGAAATCTCCCTTTATGACTGAACTTCACCTTTAATCCCGACCATTGATTGAAATCAATCTCAACTCTTGATGAATTTTAGGAAAGTCTATTTAAGAGACCCTCGTCTCTTCATTTTGAAAGGTTGAATGAGAATTTGCATCAAATTGGTGGTCGTATTCATACTCACATTTGCTCATATTCACATACGCAAAGATCAAGTTTGACAAAAAGTTGACCAGATTTAACCAGAGTTGACTTGAGTTGACTAGTTTTGAAAAGAATTTTGAAATAATTAAACAAAATTATTTAATTAAATGGAGTGCTTAATTCTAATTAATTAAACAAAGTTATTTAATTAAATGAGAAGCCATTCCTAATTAATTAAACAAAGTTATTTAATTAAATGAGAAGCCATTCCTAATTAATTAAATGAAGTTATTAAATTAAATAAGAAAAGTGCCTCTAATTAATTAAAGATTATTTAATTAAATATAAAGAGTAATTATGACAGCATATCTCATTTTATTAAATTAAATATCTCAACAAAATCTCTCTTCAGTTCAAAAAGGGAAATTTCCAGTTCACTATTGATCAAAAATAAGTTAAATCAGTTAACTCCTTTTTCTACTCAAATTGAATCAGTTAACTCCTTATTTTACTCAAATCAAATCTATTAACTCCCTTTAATTTCGAAATCTCCCTTTATGACTGAACTTCAACTTTAATCCTAACCGCTGATTGAAATCGATCTCAACCGTTGAAGAATTCAAGGATAGTCTATTTAAGAGACCCTCATCTCTTCATTTTGAAAGGTTGAATGAGAATTTGCAACGAATTGTTGCTAGAATTCATACTCACATTTGGTCATATTCACATACGCAAAGATCAAGTTTGATCAAAAGTTGACCAAATTTAACCATAGTTGACATGAGTTGACTAGATTCAAAAAGAATTTTGAAATAATTAAATGAAATTATTTATTTAAATGGAGTACTTACTTCTAATTAATTAAATAAAGTTATTTAAGTAAATGAGAAGCCATTCCTAATTAATTAAATGAAGTTATTTCATTAAATAAGAAAAGTGTCTCTAATTAATTAAAGATTATTTAATTAAATAGAAAAAGTAATTATGAGAGCATATCTCATTTTATTAAATTAACTATCTCACCAAATTCTCTCTTAAGTTCAAAAAGGAAAATTTCTAGTTCACTATTGATGAAAAATGAGTTAAATCAGCTAACTCCTTTCTCTACACAAATTGAATCAGTTAACTCCTTAATTTACACAAATTAAATCTATTAACTCCCTGTAATTTGGAAATCTCCCTTTATGACTGAACTTCACCTTTAATCCTGACCGTTGATTGAAATCGATCTCAACCGTTGATGAATTCCAAGAAAGTTTATTTAAGAGACCATCACCTCTTCATTTTGAAAGGTTGAATGAGAATTTGCATCGAATTCTTGCTAGAATTCATACTCACATTTGCTCATATTCACATACGCAAAGATTAAGTTTGACAAAAAGTTGACGAGATTTAACCACGGTTGACTTGAGTTGACTAGTTTCAAATTTTTTTTTGAAATAATTAAACGGAATTATTTAACTAAATGGAGTGCTTACTTCTAATTAATTAAACAAAGTTATTTAATTAAATGAGAAGCCATTCCTAATTAATTAAATGAAGTTATTTAATTAAATAAGAAAAGTATCTCTAATTAATTAAAGATTATTTAATTAAATAGAAAAAGTAATTATGACAACATATCTCATTTTATTAAATTAAATATCTCAACAAAATCTCTCTTCAGTTCCAAAAGGGAAATTTCTAGTTCACTATTGATCAAAAATGAGTTAAATCAGTTAACTCCTTTCTCTACACAAATTAAATCAGTTAACTCCTTATTTTACTCAAATTAAATCTGTTAACTCCCTATAATTTGGAAATCTCCCTTTATGACTGAACTTCACCTTTAATCCTGACCATTGATTGAAATCGATCTCAACCGTTGATGAATTCCAAGAAAGTCTATTTAAGAGACCCTCATCTCTTCATTTTCAAAGGTTGAATGAAAATTTGCATCGAAATGTTGCTGGAATTCATACTCACATTTGCTCATATTCACATACGCAAAGATCAAGTTTGACCAAAAGTTGACCAGATTTAAGCACGGTTGACTTGAGTTGACTAGTTTTGAAAAGAATATTGAAATAATTAAATGAAATTATTTAATTAAATGGTGTACTTACTTCTAATTAATTAAACAAAAATATTTAATTAAATGAGAAGCCATTCCTAATTAATTAAATGAAGTTACTTAATTAAATAAAAAAAGTGCCTTTAATTAATTAAAGACAATTTAATTAAATAGAAAAAGTAATTATGAGAGCATATCTCATTTTATTAAATTAAATATCTCAAAAAAATCTCTCTTTAGTTCAAAAAGGGAAATTTCCTGTTCACTATTGATCAAAAATGAGTTAAATTAGTTAACTCCTTTTTCTACTCAAATTGAATCAGTTAACTCCTTATTTTACTCAAATTAAATCTATTAACTCCCTTTAATTTGGAAATCTCCCTTTGTAACTGAACTTCACCTTTAATCCTGACCGCTGATTGAAATCGATCTCAACCGTTGATGAATTTGAGGATAGTCTATTTAAGAGACCCCCATCTCTCCATTTTGAATGGTTGAATGAGAATTTGCATCGAATTGTTGCTGGAATTCATACTCACATTTGCTCATATTCACATACGCAAAGATCAAGTTTGATCAAAAGTTGACCAGATTTAACCATGGTTGACATGAGTTGACTAGATTCAAAAAGAATTTTGAAATAATTAAAAAAAATTAAATAATTAAATGGATTATTTACTTCTAATTAATTAATCAAAGTTATTTAAGTAAATGAAAAGCCATTCCTAATTAATTAAATGAAGTTATTTAATTAAAAAAGGAAAGTGTCTCTAATTAATTAAAGATTATTTAATTAAATAGAAAAAGTAATTATGAGAGCATTTCTCATTTTATTAAATTAAATATCTCAACAAAATCTCTCTTCAATTCAAAAAGGAAAATTTCCAGTTCACTATTGATCAAAAATGAGTTAAATCAGTTGACTCCTTTCTCTACTCAAATTGAATCAGTTAACTCATTATTTTACTCAAATTAAATCTATTAACTCCCATTAATTTGGAAATCTCCCTTTATGATTGAATTTCACCCTTAATCTTGACCGTTGATTGAAATCGATCTCAACCATTGTTGAATTCCAGGAAAGTCTATTTAAGAGACCCTCATCTCTTCATTTCGAAAGGTTGAATGATAATTTGCATCGAATTGTTGCTGGAATTCATACTCACATTTGCTCATATTCACATACACAAAGATAAAATTTGACCAAAAGTTGACCAGATTTAACAATGGTTGACTTGAGTTGACTAGTTTCTAAAAGAATTTTGAAATAATTAAATGAAATTATTCAATTAAATGGAGTACTTACTTCTAATTAATTAAACAAAGTTATTTAATTAAATGAGAAGCCATTCCTAATTAATTAAATGAAGTTATTTAATTAAATAAGAAAAGTGTCTCTAATTAATTAAAGATTATTTAATTAAATAGAAACAGTAATTATGAGAGCATATCTCATTTTATTAAATTAAATATCTCAAAAAAATATGTCTTCATTTCAAAAAGGGAAATTTCCAATTCACTATTGATCAAAAATGAGTTAAATCAATTGACTCCTTTCTCTACTCAAATTGAATCAGTTAACTCCTTATTTTACTCAAATCAAATCTGTTAACTACCATTGATGAATTCTAGGAAAGTCTATTTAAGAGACCCTCATCTCTTCATTTTGAAAGGTTGAATGAGAATTTGCATCGAGTTGTTGCTGGAATTCATACTCACATTTACTCATATTCACATAAGCAAATATAAAGTTTGACCAAAAGTTTACCAGATTTAACCACAGTTGACTTGAGTTGACTAGTTTCGAAAATAATTTTGAAATAATTAATCAAAATTATATAATTAAATGGAGTACTTAGTTATAATTAATTAAACAAAGTTATTTAATTAAATGAGATGCCATTCCTAATTAATTAAATGAAGTTATTTAATTAAATAAGAAAAGTGTCTCTAATTAACTAAAGATTATTTAATTAAATGGAAAAAGTAATTATAAGGGCATATCTCATTTTATTAAATTAAATATCTCAACAAAATCTCTCTTCAGTTCAAAAAGGGAAATTTCCAATTCACTATTGATCAAAAATGAGTTAAATCAGTTAACTCCTCTTTCTACTCAAATTGAATAATTTAACTCCTTATTTTACTCAGATTAAATGCATTAACTCCCTATAATTTCAAACTCTCCCTTTATGACTGAGCTTCACCTTTAATTTTTACCGTTGATTGAAATCGATCTCAACCGTTGATGAATTCCAAGAAAGTCTATTTAAAAGAGTCTCATCTCTTCATTTTGAAAGGTTGAATGAGAATTTGCATCGAATTGTTGTTGGAATTCATACTCACATTTTCTCATATTCATATACGCAAAGATCAAGTTTGACCAAAAGTTGACCAAATTTAACCACGATTGACTTGAGTTGACTAGTTTCGAAAAGAATTTTGAAATTATTTAATTAAATAGAGTACTTACTTCTAATTTATTAAACAAAGTTATTTAATTAAATTAGAAGCCATTCATAATTAATTAAATGAAGTTATTTAATTAAATAAAAAAAGTGTCTCTAATTAATTAAAGATTATTTAATTAAATAGAAAAAGTAATTATGAGAGCATATCTCGTTTTATTAAATTAAATATCTCAACAAAATCGCACTTCAGTTAAAAAATGGAAATATCCAGTTCACTATTGATCAAAAATGAGTTAAATAAGTTCATTACTTTTTCTACTCAAATTGAATCAGTTAACTTCTTATTTTACTCAAATTAAATCTGTTAACACCCTTTAATTTGAAAATCTCCCTTTATGACTGAACTTCACCTTTAATCCTGACCATTGATTGAAATTGATCTCAACCGTTTTACGAATTCCAGGAAAGTCTATTTAAGAGACCCTCATCTCTTCATTTTGAAAGGTTGAATGAGAATTTGCATCGAATTGTTGCTGGAATTCATACTCACATTTGCTCATATTCACATACGCAAAGATCATGTTTGACCAAAAGTTGACCAGATTTAACCACGGTAGACTTGAATTGACTAGTTTCGAAAAGAATTTTTAAATAATTAAACGAAATTATTTAATTAAATAGTGTACTTACCTCTAATTAATTAAATAAAGTTATTTAATTAAATGAGATGCCATTCCTAATTAATTAAATGAAGTTATTTAATTAAATAAGAAAAGTGTCTCTAATTAATTAAAGATTATTTAATTAAATAGAAAGAGTAATTATGAGAGCATATCTCATTTTATTAAATTAAATATCTCAACAAAATCTCTCTTCAGTTCAAAAAGGGAAATTTCCAGTTCACTATTGATCAAAAATGAGTTAAATTAGTTAACTCCTTTCTCTACACAAATTGAATAAGTTAATTCCTTATTTTACTTAAATTAAATCTGTTAACTCCCTGTAATTTAGAAATCTCCTTTTATGACTGAACTTCACCTTTAATCCTCACCGTTGATTAAAATCAATCTCAACCGTTGATGAATTCCAGGAAAGTCTATTTAAGAGACCCTCATCTCTTCATTTTGAAAGGTTGAATTAGAATTTGCATCGAATTGTTGTTGGAATTCAAACTCACATTTGCTCATATTCACATACGCAAAGATCAAGTTAGACCAAAAGTTGACCAGGTTTAACCATGGTTGACTTGAGTTGACTAGTTTGGAAAAGAATTTTAAAACAATTAAACGAAATTATTTAATTAAATGGAGTACTTACCTCTAATTAATTAAACAAAGTAATTTAATTAAATGAGAAGCCATTCCTAATTAATTAAATGAAGTTATTTAATTAAATAAGAAAAGTGTCTCTAACTAGTTAAAGATTATTTAATTAAATAGAAAAAGTAATTATGAGAGCATATCTCATTTTAGTAAATTAAATATCTCAACAAAATCTCTCTTCAGTTCAAAAAGGTAAATTTCCAGTCCACTATTGATCAAAAATGAGTTAAATCAGTTAACTCCTTTTTCTACTCAAATTGAATCAGTTAACTCCTTGTTTTACTCAAATTAAATCTGCTAACTCCCTATAATTTGGAAATCTCTCTTTATGACTGAACTTCACCGTTAATACTGACCATTGATTGAAATCGATCTCAATCGTTGATGAATTCCAAGAAAGTCTATCTAAGAGACCCTCATCTCTTCATTTTGAAAGGTTGAATGAGAATTTGCATCGAATTGTTTCTGGAATTCATACTCACATTTGGTCATATTCACATATGATAAGATCAAGTTTGACCAAAAGTTGACCAAATTTAACAACGGTTGACTTGAGTTGACTAGTTTCAAAAAGAATTTTGAAATAATTAAACGAAATTATTTAATTAAATAGAGTACTTACTTCTAATTAATTAAACAATGTTATTTAATTAAATGAGAAACCATTCCTAATTAATTAAATCAAGTTATTTAATTAAATAAGAAAAGTGTCTCTAATTAATTAAAGATTATTTAATTAAATAGAAACAGTAATTATAAGGGCATATCTCATTTTATTAAATTAAATATCTCAACAAAATCTTTCTTAAGTTCAAAAAGGGAAATTTCCAGTTCACTATTGATCAAAAATGAGTTAAATGAGTTAACTCCTTTTTCTACTCAAATTGAATCAGTTAACACCTTATTTTACTCAAATCAAATCTGTTAACTCCCTATAATTTGAAAATCTCCCTTTATGACTGAACTTCACCTTTAATCCTAACCGTTGATTGAAATCGATCTCAACTGTTGATGAATTCCAAGAAATTCTATTTAAGAGACCCTCATCTCTTCATTTTGAAAGGTTGAATGAGAATTTGCATCGAATTGTTGCTAGAATTCATACTCACATTGCTCATATTCACATACGCAAAGATCAAGTTTGACCAAATGTTGACCAGATTTAACCATGGTTGACTTGAGTTGACTAGTTTCAAAAAGAATTTTGAAATAATTAAACAAAATTATTTAATTAAATGGAGTACTTAATTCTAATTAATTAAACAAAGTCATTTAATTAAATTAGAAGCCATTCCTGATTAATTAAATCAAGTTATTTAATTAAATAATAAAAGTGTCTATAAGTAATTAAAGATTATTTAATTAAATAGAAAAAGTAATTATGAGAGCATATCTCATTTTAGTAAGTTAAATATCTCAACAAAATCTCTCTTCAGTTCAAAAAAAGAAATTTTCCAATTCACTATTGATAAAAAATGAGTTAAATCAGTCAACTCCTTTTTCTACTCAAATTGGATGAGTTCACTCCTTAGTTTACTCAACTTAAATCTGTTAACTCCCTTTAATTTGGAAATCTCCTTTTATGACTGAACTTCAGCTTTATTCCTGACCGTTGATTGAAATCGATCTCAACCGTTGATTAATTCTAGGAAAGTCTATTTAAGAGACCCTCATCTCTTCATTTTGAAAGGTTGAATGAGAATTTGCATCGAATTGTTGCTAGAATTCATACTCACATTTGCGCATATTCACATACGCAAAAATTAAGTTTGACCAAATTTTGACCAAATTTAACCACAGTTGACTTGAGTTGACTAGTTTCCAAAAGAATTTTGAAATAATTAGATGAAATTATTTAATTAAATGGAGTAATTACTTCTAATTAATTAAACTAAGTTATTTAATTAAATGAGAAGTCATTCCTAATTAAGTAAATGAAGTTATTTAATTAAATAAGAAAAGTGTCTCTAATTAATTAAAGATTATTTAATTAAATAGAAAAAGTAATTATGAGAGCATATCTCATTTTATTAAATTAAATATCTCAACAAAATCTCTCTTCAGTTCCAAAAGGGAAATTTTCAGTTCACTATTGATCAAAAATGAGTTAAATGAGTTAACTCTTTTTTCTACTCAAATTGAATTAGTTAACTCCTTATTTTATGCAAATTAAATCTGTTAACTTCTTTTAATTTGGAAATCTCCCTTTATGACTGAACTTCATCTTTAAATCTGATCGTTGATTGAAATTGATCTCAACCTTTGATGAATTCCAGGAAAGTCTATTTAAGAGACCCTCATCTCTTCATTTTGAAAGGTTGAATGAGAATTTGCATCTAATTATTGGTGGAATTCATACTCACATTTGCTCATATGAGAGCATATCTCATTTTATTAAATTAAATATCTCAACAAAGTCTTTCTTCAATTCAAAAAGGGAAATTTCCAGTTCACTATTGATAAAAAATGAGTTAAATCGGTGAACTCCTTGTTCTACTCAAATTGAATCAGTTAACTCCTTATTTTACTCAAATTAAATTCATTAACTCCCTTTAATTTGGAAATCTCCCTTTATGACTGAACTTCACCTTTAATCCTGACCGTTGATTGAAATCGATCTCAATCGTTGATGAATTCCAAGAAAGTCTATTTAAGAGATCCTCATCTCTTCATTTTGAAGGTTGAATGAGAATTTGCATCTGATTTTTGCTAGAATTCATACTCACATTTGCTCATATTCACATACGCAAAGATCAAGTTTGACAAAAATTTGGCCAGATTTAACCAAGGTTGTCTTGAGTTGACTAGTTTCGAAAAGAATTTTTAAATAATTAAATGAAATTGTTTAATTAAATGGAGTACTTACATCTAATTAATTTTAAAAATTTATTTAATTAAATGAGAAGCCATTCCTAATTAATTAAATGAAGTTATTTAATTAAATAAGAAAAGTGTCTCTAATTAATTAAAGATTATTTAATTAAATAGAAAAAGTAATTATGAAATCATATCTCATTTTATTAAATTAAATATCTCAACGAAATCTCTCTTCAGTTCAAAAAGGGAAATTTTCAGTTCAATATTGATCAAAAATGAGTTAAATCGGTTAACTCCGTTTTCTACTCAAATTGAATCAGTTAACTCCTTATTTTACTCAAATTAAATCTATTAACTCCCTTTAATTTGGAAATCTCCCTTTATGACTGAGCTTCACCTTTAATCTTGACCGTTGATTGAAATTGATCTCAGCCGTTGATGAATTCTAGGAAAGTCTATTTAAGAGACCCTCATCTCAGTTGGAGTTGAGAAAAACCAACTCCGAAGATGCCCAAGATCACTTGCATGCGAGAACCTGTCAAAGAGAAGCCAAAGAGAGGAAGAGCATGGAGCAAAGGCAAAACCCTAAACGGACATGAGAGACAATATGTGTAAACACAAAAAGAAATGTATTTACAATATGCAGTGATAATGTTATGATGTGATTTGATACAATGAGAGAGAGCCCGCTTATAAAGAGCTCATGGAAGCTTGTAGAACAATCTGGAAGGTGGTAGAAGATAAGGATGACAACTCAACACATATCCACAAAAAGGTGGAACATGCTAGAAAGGAACAAACTCCTGTGTTGTCAACAACTAACCACTACATGCATTAAATACAAAGTATTAAATAAATGCATTTACCTAAGTAAGCTTAAGTAATAGAATAAATAAATAATAATTAATTATTTACTCTAACACCCCCCCTTAATTGCAACTTAGGGAAATGCCTTAAGCTCATAAAACTAAGATGAATGCATAATGGGTCCTGGCAATGAGGCCATGTTAGGTACCCATGTACAATGCAAGAAAATGCAACCTCTGTAAATGAGGAAAGAGAGAAAACCTCATGGGAAAAACCCTCTCCCAAAAAGAGGTAAGAATCTAGTGAAGAACTGAAGAAGTCTACAACTAGGGAAATTGTCCCCTAAAACAGGAATAAGGAGAGATCATGTAGTAGCATCACTGAAGCATGAGGAAGTCGTAAATCTGCCAAATTGCTGATCTAAAGAACCTCCATGGAAGAAGAAGGCACGAACTGAGCATGTCTATATGGTAGATGATCCATCTCACCGAAATGCATAGGTAGCTAGCCACTGCAATTGCCTTGTATATAGGATCAACCACTGAATACATAGTTCACACTATCGAACCATCGAACCACGAATGCATTAGAACAATAGCATAACCCCCCCTTAATGCAGACGAGGTGTGATGACAGGCAACTGAGAAGGTTGGCCAAAGTCTCCTACAGATGAACCAAGAATGAGGAGAGAGGAAAAGAGGTGCAGACACCTATAAAGACACGGTCTAACTGACTCTGCATGGGGCCAATGTCATGGAAGGGGCACTCACTTAACAAAGGGAGAATGCCTAAAATAGCAAACAAATAATCCCCCCCATGGTGCTTTATGAAAATAGTGCATGTACAACTGACTCAAAACAACGTTCATGATCCCTAGAATGCAAAAGTGACACTTTATCTCAGTGCGAAATAGAAAAGTGCTTCAAAATGATAGCTGCAATGATCAAAATGGAAAAAGAGCTATGAAAAAAGAAAGTACAACCAAAAAAAAGAGAATCCATGCCAAGAAAATGATCTTCGAGCCTAAAACACTCAAAATATCCATCATATAGAAAAAATGCCAAAACAATGATACAAAGAGCAGAGGCCAAAAACTAAGAAAAAGGACTACAATTCTGAAAAGGTGACAGAAAGTTAGCTTTCTGAAAATATAAGGTTTTCAAAAAATGGGCATGGGACGCAAAAGATATGCATGGTAGAGTCAAAAATAGGACTTCATACTTCAACAGAAAAAAAGGAAATAAAAAGGCATCAAAACCTAAAAATATCTACACCAAAGTCTTCGTTTCGAAACCAGCTTTCTGGCACTTCTTTCGGATCAAAAAAATACCTCCGTATGCAAAAGTTATGGCCAAAAAACCAAAGGTAGCTCCAAAACAAAATAGAAGGAGAGTGCAAGCAAGGCTGATGACTTCATGCTGATGTTAGCAAATCATACGATTAAATTTGAAGGCTTGGAGGCCGTCGCCACAAAAAAAAAGCCACGTGGCATCGCCATGTGGCAGTATGGGTGATGACATGGCAGGGGCCATGTGGCAATGTGCCACGTGGTGCCCATGCCACGTGTCAAGCGCAGACTAGCGTTGACTGTGCAGAACAGGGCTGATGGAGGCTGCTGACAAGGACTGGGTGACACAGAGAAAATGGACGACGACTTTCGGTGGTGGTGGAAAAACTAAAGCGGTGGCCGAAAAAACCACCGGCGGTGGTGGCCGAAAAAACCACCGGCGGTGGTGGCCGCAGTGGTGGAGACTGAGCGGCGCCGAGGTGGCCCGCGGGAGGCACCGATCCACAGCAATGGTGCCGGTGGTAGTGGCTAGCGAGCTGTGTAGCGGTAGCCACTGGGTGGTGCAAGGGTGGCCACCTGACGGTGTGCTCCAAATTGATTTTTTTAAAATTTTTTTCGCACTATGTCTGTATGATCCATACGACAGCTACCTGGACGCTTCAAAAAATCTCCAAAAATGCCTTGTGTCCAAAATCGACAAATTTTATATAAATCCTGACTGCAAATGGCCTTCCCGATCCAATGGTAATGTCCATTTGGTTCCAAAGTGCTCCAAAAATTTGCTGATCCCTCGATTTGAAGAAAAATTGCACAAACAAACTAGGGTTTGTGACTTCAAATCACGGCTTCAAAATTTCTTCAACAAAGCTACAGCAGGAAGGCTCTGATACCATGTTGGAGTTGAGAAAAGCCAACTTCGAAGATGCCCAAGATCACCTGTATGCGAGAACCTGTCAAAGAGAAGCCAAAGAGAGGAAGAGCATGGAGCAAGGGCAAAACCCTAAACGGACATGAGAGACAATATGTGCAAACACAAAAAGAAATGTATTTACAATATGCAGTGATAATGTTATGATGTGATTTCATACAATGAGAGAGAGCCCACTTATAAACAGCTCATGGAAGATTGTAGAACAAGCTGGAAGGTAGTAGAACATAAGGATGACAACTCAAAACATATCCACAAAAAGGTGGAACATGCTAGAAGGGAACAAACTCCCGTGTTGTCAACAACTAACCACTACATGCATTAAATACAGAGTATCAAATAAATGCATCTACCTAAGTAAGCTTAAGTAATAGAATAAATAATAAATAATTAATTATTTACTCTAACAATCTCTTCATTTTGAAAGGTTGAATGAGAATTTGCATCGAATTGTTGTTGGAATTCATACTCACATTTGCTCATATTCACATACGCAAAGATCAAGTTTGACCAAAAGTTGATCATCAGATTTAACCACGGTTGACTTGAGTTGACTAGTTTCGAAAAGAATTTTGAAATAATTAAACAAAATTATTTAATTAAATAGAGTACTCAATTCTAATTAATTAAGCAAAGTTATTTAATTAAATGCGAACCCATTCCTAATTAATTAAATGAAGTTATTTAATTAAATAAAAAAAGTGTTTCTAATTAATTAAAGATTTTTTAATTAAATAGAAAAAGTAATTATGAGAGCATATCTCATTTTATTAAATCAAATATCTCAACAAAATCTCTCTTTAGTTCAAAAAGGGAAATTTCCAGTTCACTATTGATCAAAAAAGAGTTAAATCAGTTAACTCCTTTTTCTACTCAAATTGAATCAGTTAACTCCTTATTTTACTCAAATAAAATCCGTTAACTCCCTTTAATTTGGAAATCTCCCTTTATGACTGAACTTCACCTCTAATCGTAACCGTTGATTGAAATCAATCTCAACCATTGATGAATTCCAGAAAAGTTTATTTAAGAGACCCTCATCTCTTCATTTTGAAAGATTGAATGAGAATTTGCATCGAATTGTTGCTGGAATTCATACTCACATTTGCTCATATTCACATATGCAAAGATCAAGTTTGACTAAAAGTTGACCAGATTTAACCACGGTTGAATTGAGTTGACTAGTTTCGAAAAGAATTTGATATAATTAAATGAAATTATTTAATTAAATGGAGTACTTATTTCTAATTAATTAAATAAAGTTATTTAATTAAATGAGAAGCCATTCCTAATTAATTAAATGAAGTTATTTAATTAAATAAGAAAAGTGCCTCTAATTAATTAAAGATTATGTAATTAAATAGAAAAAGTAATTATGAGAGCATATCTCATTTTATTAAATTAAATATCTCAACAAAATTTCTCTTCAGTTCAAAAAGGGAAAATTTCAATTCACTATTGATAAAAAATGAGTTAAATCAATTAACTCCTTTTTTTACTCAAATTGAATCAATTAACTCCTTATTTTACTCAAATTAAATCCATTAACTCCCTTTAATTTGGAAATCTCCCTTTATGACTGAA
Source organism: Cupressus sempervirens (assembly GCA_028749045.1). NCBI lineage: Eukaryota > Viridiplantae > Streptophyta > Pinopsida > Cupressales > Cupressaceae > Cupressus > Cupressus sempervirens. The sequence continues at coordinate 663,082,341 of CM053793.1, forward strand.
CTTCACATTTAATACTAACCGTTGATTGAAATTGATCTCAACCGTTGATGAATTCCAGGAAAGTCTATTTAAGAGACCCTCATCTCTTCATTTGAAAGGTTGAATGAGAATTTGCATCGAATTGTTGCTGGAATTCATACTCACATTTGATCATATTCACATATGCAAAGATTAAGTTTGACAAAAAGTTGACCAGATTTAACCATGGTTGACTTGAGCTGACTAGTTTCGAAAAGAATTTTGAAATAATTAAATGAAATCATTTAATTAAATGGAGTACTTACTTGTAATTAATTAAACAAAGTTATTTAATTAAATGAGAAGCCATTCCTAATTAATTAAATGAAGTTATTTAATTAAATAAGAAAAGTGTCTCTAATTAATTAAAGATTATTTAATTAAATAGAAAAAGTAATTATGAGAGCATATCTCATTTTATTAAATTAAATATCTCAACAAAATCTCTCTTCAATTCAAAATGGGAAATTTCTAGTTCACTACTGATAAAAAATGAGTTAAATTGGTTAACTCCTTTTTCTACTCAAATTGAATCAGTTAACTCCTTATTTTACTCAAATTAAATCCGTTAACTCCCTTAAATTTTGAAATCTCCCTTTATGACTGAACTTCACCTTTAATCCTGACCGTTGATTGAAATCGATCTCAACCATTGATGAATTTCAGGAAAGTCTATTTAAGAGTCCCTCATCTCTTCATTTTGAAAGGTTGAATGAGAATTTGCATCAAATTGTTGCTGGAATTCATACTCAGATTTGCTCATATTCACATATGCAAAGATCAAGTTTGACCAAAAGTTGATCAAATTTAACCATGGTTGACTTGAGTTGACTACTTTCGAAAAGAATTTTGAAATAATTAAATGAAATTATTTAATTAAATGGAGTACTTGCTTCTAATTAATTAAACAAAGTTATTTAATTAAATGAGAAGCCATTCCTAATTAATTAAATGAAGTTATTTAATTAAATAAGAAAAGTGTCTCTAATTAATTAAAGATTATTTAATTAAATAGAAAAAGTAATTATGAGAGCATATCTCATTTTATTAAATTAAATATCTCAACAAAATCTTTCTTCAGTTCAAAAAGGGAAATTTCTAGTTCACTATTGATAAAAAATGAATTAAATTCGTGAACTCCTTTTTCTACTCAAATTGAATCAGTTAACTCCTTATTTTACTCAAATTAAATCTGTTAACTCCCTTTAATTTGAAAATCTCCCTTTATGACTGAACTTCACCTTTAATCCTGACCGTTGATTGAAATCGATCTTAACCGTTGATGAATTCCAAGAAAGTCTATTTAAGAGACCCTCATCTCTTCACTTTGAAAGGTTGAATGAGAATTTGCATTTAATTGTTGCTGAAATTCATACTCACATTTTCTCATATTCACATACGCAAAGATCAAGTTTGACAAAAAGTTGACCAGATTTAACCAAGGTTGACTTGAGTTGACTAGTTTTGAAAAGAATTTTGAAATAATTAAATGAAATTATTTAATTAAATGGAGTACTTACTTCTAATTAATTAAACAAAGTTATTTAATTAAATGGTAAGCCATTCCTAATTAATTAAATGAAGTTATCTAATTAAATAAGAAAAGTGTCTCTAATTAATTAAAGATTATTTAATTAAATAGAAAAATTAATTATGAGATCATATCATAATTATGAGATCATATCTCATTTTATTAAATTAAATATCTCAAAAAACTCTCTCTTTAGTTCAAAAAGGGAAATTTCCAGTTCACTATTGATAAAAAATGAGTTAAATAGGTTAACTCTTTTTTCTACTCATATTGAATCAGTTAACTCCTTATTTTACTCAAATTAAATCTATTAACTCCCTTTAATTTGGAAATCTCAGTTTATGACTGAACTTCACCTTTAATCCTGACCGTTGATTGAAATCGATCTCAACCGTTGATGAATTCCAGGAAAGTCTATTTAAAAAACCCTCATCTCTGTTGGAGTTGAGAAAAGCCAACTCTGAAGATGCCCAAGATCACCTACATGCGAAAACCTGTCAAAGAGAAGCCAAAAAGAGGAAGAGCATGGAGCAAAGGCAAAACTCTAAACGGACATGAGAGACAATATGTGCAAACACAAAAAGAAATGTATTTTACAATATGCAGTGATAATTTTATGATGTGATTTGATACAATGAGAGAGAACCCGCTTATAAAGAGCTCATGGAAGCTTGTAGAACAAGCTGGAAGGTGGTAGAAGATAAGGATGACAACTCAACACATATCCACAAAAAGGTGGAACATGCTAGAAGGGAACAAACTCCCGTGTTGTCAATAACTAACCAGTACATGCATTAAATACAAAGTATTAAATAAAAGCATTTACCTAAGTAAGCTTAGGTAATATAATAAATAATAAATAATAAATTATTTACTCTAACAGTGCCCCTTAAGTGCAACTTAGGGAAATGTCTTAAGCTCATAAAACTAAGATGAATGCAGAATGGGTCCTAGCAAAGAGGTGCAGACACCTATAAAGACATAGTCTGACTTTGCATGGGGCCAATGTCATGGAAGGGACACTCACTTGACAAAGGGAGAATGCCTAAAACAGCAAACAAATAATCCCTCCCATGGTGCTTTATGAAAATAGTGCATGTACAACTGACGCAAAACAATGTTCATGAGCCCCAGAATGCAAAAGTGACACTTTATCTCAGTGCGAAACAAAAAAGTGCTTCAAAATGATAGCTGCAATGATCAAAATGGAAAAAAAGCTATGACAAAAGAAAGGACAACCGAAAAAAAGAGAATCCATGCCAGGAAAATGATCCTCAAGCCTAAAACACTCAAAATATCCACCATATAGCAAAAATGCAAAAACTATGATACAAAGAGCAGAGGCCAAAAACTAAGAAAAAGGACTACATTTCTGAAAAGGTGACAGAACCAGCTTTTCGAAAATATAAGGTTTTCAAAAAATGGGCATGGGACGCAAAAGATATTCATGCTAGACTCAAAAATAGGACTTCAAACTTCAACAAAAACAATGGGCAATAAAAAGGCATCAAAACTTGAAAATACCTACACCAAAATCTCCGTCTCGAAACCATCTTTCTGGCACTTCTTTCAGATCAAAAAAATACCTCCGTATGCAAAAGTTATGGCCAAAAAACCAAAAGTAGCTCCAAAACAAAATAGAAGGAGAGTGCAAGCAAGGCTGATGACTTCATGTTGACGTCAGCAAATCATACAATTAAATTTGAAGGCTTGCAGGCCATCATCGAAAAAAATGAGCCACGTGGCATCGCCACATGACAGTATGGGTGATGACGTGGTAGGGGCCATGTGGCAATGTACCATGTGGCGCCCATGCCACATGTCAAGCGCAGACTGGCGTTGACTATGCAGAAAAGGGCTGATGCAGGCTATTGATGGGGATTGGGTGGCATAGAGCAAATGGGCGGCGACTTCTGGCGGCAGTGGAAAAATTGAAGTGGTGGCCGCAGTGGCGGAGACTCAGCGGCGCCGAGGTGGCCCGCGGGAAGCACCAAGGTGGCCCGAGAGACTGAATCAGTTAACTCCTTATTTTACTCAAATTAAATCTGTTAACTCCCTTTAATTTGGAAATCTCCCTTTATGACTGAACTTCACCTTTAATCCTGACCGATGATTGAAATCGATCTCAACCGTTGCTAAATTCCAGAAAAGTCTATTTAAGAGACCCTCATCTCTTCATTTTGAAAGGTTGAATGAGAATTTGCATCGAATTGTCGCTATAATTCATACTCGCATTTGCTCATATTCACATACGCAAAGATCAAGTTTGACCAAAAGTTGACCAGATTTAACTACGATTAACTTGAGTTGACTAGTTTCGAAATTTTTTTTGAAATAATTAAACAAAATTATTTAATTAAATGGAGTACTTACTTCTAATTAATTAAACAAATTTATTTAATTAAATGAGAAGCCATTCGTAATTAATTAAATGAAGTTATTTAATTAAATAACAAAAGTGTCTCTAATTAATTAAAGATTATTTAATTAAATAGAAAAATTAATTATGAGAGCATATCTCATTTTATTAAATTAAATATCTCAACAAAATCTCTCTTTAGTTGAAAAAGGGAAATTTCCAGTTCACTATTGATAAAAAATGAGTTAAATCAGTTAACTCCGTTTTCTACTCAAATTGAATTAGTTAACTCCTTATTTTACTCAAATTAAATTGGTTAACACCCTTTAATTTGGAAATCTCCCTTTATGACTCAACTTCACCTTTAATACCGACCGTTGATTGAAATTGATCTCAACCGTTGATGAATTCGAGGAAAGTCTATTTAAGAGACCCTCATTTCTTCATTTTGAAAGGTTGAATGAGAATTTGCATCGAATTGTTGTTGGAATTCATACTCACATTTGCTCAATATAACATACGCAAATATCAAGTTTGACCAAAAGTTGACCAAATTTAACCACGGTTGACTTGAGTTGACTAGTTTCGAAAAGAATTTTGAAATAATTAAATGAAATCATTTAATTAAATGGAGTACTTACTTCTAATTAATTAAACAAAGTTATTTAATTAAATGAGAAGCCATTCCTAATTAATTAAATGAAGTTATTTAATTAAATAAGAAAACTGTCTTTAATTAATTAAAGATTATTTAATTAAATAGAAAAATTAATTATGAGAGCATATCTCATTTTATTAAATTAAATATCTCAACAAAAACTCTCTTCAGTTCAAAAAGGTAAATTTTCAGTTTGCTATTGATAAAAAATGAGTTAAATCAGTTAACTCCTTTTTCTACTCAAATTGAATCAGTTAACTCCTTATTTTCCTCAAATTAAATCCATTAACTCCCTTTAATTTGGAAATCTCCCTTTATGATTGAACTTCACCTTTAATCCTGACCGTTGATTGAAATCGATCTCAACCGTTGATGAATTCCAAGAAAGTCTATTTAAGAGACCCTCATCTCTTCATTTTGAAAGGTTGAATGTTAATTTGCATCGAATTGTTGCTGAAATTCATACTCACATTTGCTCGTATTCACATACGCAAAGATCAAGTTTGACCAAAAGTTGACCAGATTTAACCACGGTTGACTTGAGTTGACTAGTTCCGAAAAGAATTTTGAAATAATTAAACGAAGTTGTTTAATTAAATGGAGTACTTACTTCTTATTAATTAAACAAATTTATTTAGTTAAATGAGAAGCCATTCCTAATTAATTAAATGAAGTTATTTAATTAAATAAGAAAAGTGTCTCTAATTAATTAAAGATTATTTAATTAAATAGAAAAAGTAATTATGAGAGCATATTTGATTTTATTAAATTAAATATCTCAACAAAATTTCTCTTCAGTTCAAAAAGGGAAATTTTCAGTTAACTATTGATAAAAAATGAGTGAAATCAGTTATGTAATGCCTCGCCAAGGGATCTAAAGAATTTCACTAAGTTTTCTAAACAATTTTTTTTATCATGAAAGTAAACCATTCATAACATTTACATGATAGTGGAAGTAATAGCAACATCCAACTGAAAGTAAACATAACATAACATAACAACTTACATTCTTTAAAGATCCCTTAATGTTGAATCACATCTAAATTAACTATTCATCTAACATCACATCCTTATGAGATAACGATGATACATCCAATGTTCATAAATTACATTTTCAGATTGTTCTATCATCCACCATACATATTACAAGGTATGAAAAGCTTAAAAGAATATACATCCGTATAAATAAACTACATCATCATCCAATATTAATCCATGATGCAATAACATAAATGAAACCACATATCATACATGATACATCATCATAGAAGATATAAACATCCATCAGAAAAGATACCCATACATCAGAAACATAAATAGCTAAGTGCACAGTTCCTCCCAACCGTTAATAGCATCATTAGACCATCGTGGATCCTAGCATTATCCCTCCGTGCGTAACATTCCAAAGAACCGAAGAGATCATCGGTATTAACATAGTAGGAATATCACTCCTAAAACATCCTACTAACATGCAAAGTAAAACATAAGATAACATCATCTAACAAAAGAAAATTATCAATATAAAAACATACCAGTAAATACATCCATCACAAGGTATATCATCTATCATAATGATCCAAAAACAAAATGAAGATAAATACCAACCAAGAATACTCCAGTCACGGTGTCTCAAACGAATCTCAAATGATAAGAGTAGAAAATACACTACCACCCGACTGCGTGGAACCTAAGTGGTCCACTCCCAATGTGCTAAGGAGATAATCTCAAGTCCCAAATAGGCTATCAATATCACAAAGCACAAATCTTTAATAGTCCAGGAATCCTCAAAGTATACTAACTCAAAGGTTCCATCACACAAAACTAACATCTAATTCCCAGAGGCACAACAATGACATGTAGGAAACCTACTCTGCAAGCGGAAAAGTGTCATCACATTTATCACATACAAGTTACTTTGGCAGTTAGCTAAACTCCACGGGTCCATACTAATCTCATGCAGCCACTAGTATCCTCTCATACTGATGAGGCATACTACAGAATGCACGATTGCAACCATGCGTTCTCACTACTCCCATCCTAGCCTGTACAAGTGCTCAAGGCATGGGCGAGAACATCAAAACAATTATCTTTTTAAGTTCATTTAATCTCCATTTAGTGTGTAAATGTTATCACTTAATAACCAAACTTACAATGAGTTACCCTGCCAGCCACTTAGGACCTTGGCCACCATTGCAAGCCACTTCCCGACACTACAAGTAGATTATCTACCCTAAGCTCATGGAATCATAAATCACCACAGTCTTGTACAAGAAACTGTAAAAAAAATCCAAAAGATAATCCATAAAAAGAATCATCAAATATCCATGATAAAAGCATCAAATATCCACAATAAAAATCATCAAATCACCAAGATAAGAATCATCAAATCTCCATGAGCATCTGAAAAAGCATCCATAGAAAATTATGACCACAACAGTTCTCTATTGGCAACTAAAGGCATCACTGATAATCATAAGTATCCATTGGTTCTCAATAACCAAAATATATCTCAAGATAAATGGTTCTCAACAAGCAACCAAGAATATCTCAAAATCATATTTTTGAAGACTCCAAAATGGTTGAGTCAAACATGTCACAACATGACATCATTAATAAATAAATCCACATTTTAGTCCCATCATGGCGACTAGAAAATAATCCAAGGATAACTGATCGATGACTCAAAAATGATTAGCTCAAGTGTCTCATACACATACATCTCAGCTTCACAGATGAAGACTGATGAACAATAACAGTCAGTAAATACAAACATTTCATAGAGCATACGATCACATTACCATGGTTGGGCTTATAAAGATCAAGACCAAATAAAATCAACATGCCATCACATCTCATAACCCCCGAGCCTCTGGTAACAACCTAGGACTGGTCAACACTAGTCAACCCAAAAAAACCCAAAACAAGAAGCATATAGAATACACGATGCGAACACATGTTTTGGTTTTGCTATAATCTCATAGTTGAATAATGTGTAGAGTTTCATTTTCCATTTTCAAGTATACTTCAAATGTCTAAGATTCATCATTTGACCTACAAGTCAACCCATTTGTTCCTCGATAGCATTATCCTTCCATTATTAAGAATTACATTCTAAGAATAACTTAAGGATAAATATTGACTAAACTGATCATCATTGACCTTTAATTAAATTGTTCTCTTTATTTAACTAAGATCCATATTCCTTTAATGTTACTACAACTTTCAAGATAATCAAATGATCATTATTCATTTATAAAAGAACCAATTTTCAATCTTCGAATAACTTTATTAAAATGATCAATTAACATAAGTACACCATCCATGACCTATTACATTCTAATAGTTTTCAATTACTAAGTCTCACCATTAAAACATCTAAGGTCATTATTCAAGTCATAAAGCCTATCAACTTTGATATCAATATTTTACAACCTCGTTAAAAGAATCATATCAATTAAATCTCTATTTCATAACATAATTATTAATTAAATCCAATTAGCTCTAGTTAATTGATCTAATTAATAATCACATATCCATATCATCAACTCAATGATTATCAGTTGACTAACATTAGTTGTATGTAAAAAAGTCAACTTCAATCCAAATATTAATATTTCAATAATACTAATAATAGTAAGTTATTTTGGAAATCTTATGCATAATGACCACATTCGTCATTCTTATATGAATACTAATGTTTCCTTAAATCCTATTACTGATAGTCATTGGGATAAGATAAATAAATAATCAAACAAATAATCAATAATTTTCCTTTAAGCACCTTAAAGATGATCATTTGTCTAAATTAATCTTTGACAATTCTAAATATAATAGTTTGCCAATTTCATTAATCACAATTTCATTCATGAATTCACTTCCATTATATTCCCCCCCCCCCCCCACCCCCCCCCACTAAATCAATCTCACTAAATTTCAATAAAAATAACTCAATTAAAACTTGATTAACTATTAATTAGTTTATCAATAATCTCGTAAATCAAAATCACCTTTGTTTCAACTCTCTTTCTCTTCAAAATTAGGAATTTAATAATAAATTGTTACTAAATAACAAGAAGTTATACTATGGTGGACGACCTCGAGAAGCCTAGACTCAATGAGCTAATTGACCCGGCTATGGTGGCTATTTCTGATAATGCAAGAGAAACGGGCATGAATCTGTTGAACAATGCCCGCAATAGCATGATCGACAACTTCAGATCAATTAAATGGCTTTTCCATGAGCTTGAGGATGTTAGAGATAGGGTTTCCCAAATGGAAAAAATCAAGAGCAAGACAGGTGCAGAAAGCCAAGGTGACCGAAACAGCTGGGAGACTCTGATGGAGAGGAGAGTAAAAAATATTGAGAACTACAATCACAACCTGGCAAGTCAAATGGTCTCCCTCCTCGCTTCGATCAACGACAACATCCTCTCTCTCTTGGAAAATCTCAAAGATAGGAACCAGATGGAGGAAGATGATAAACAGAACAGAGACAAAGATAGGCTGGATGTGGATAAAGCCAAGGATAGCACTATGGAGAAGGATTTGACGAACGCCCAGGATCATAAGGCAGAAGAGCAACAAGAGTGCGCCGAAGCTGCCCAGACCATGCTCGAGATGGAGAAGTAGTTTGCTAGGTTGGGTCTCTGTCCTTTGGTTTTTGTTTCTCCTGGCTTTGGCTTTTTGTCTGGTCTCTATTTTTCTGGTTGGTTCTCTAGCCTTTTTAGTGGGCAGTTGTTTCGGGCTGGGCCTTTGGGCTTATTTTCAACCGTAAGACTTATGTTTTGGCTGGGCATTTTTTCGCTTATTTTCAACCTTTCTTTTTGTTAAACTTATGGGTTTCAGGACCCCTTAAAACCTGTTTACCTTATCAAAAACAAGAAGTTATACTATAATATCTTACTAATAAACTACTATTAATAAATCGCATATAACATTGTTAATATGATGATAACCATCATCATTAAATAACATATCAACTTATTAAAAGAAACAAGTATTAATGTTAATTAATTCCCTAACATTAATATCACATACTAATACTGATACAGATATACTACCTAATGTCAACAAATGATTAAACTTATAATATTAAAACTAACAATATTAAGAAACAACTTAGTGAAGTCACATGCCACGGTTTATTGAATCAGTCGTGCGACCCTATATATGACTCGTCTATCATATTCCATTCGTTGGGTGCTTGCACTTAAAGGAATCCATTGCCACCGTATGAAATAGTGGGGGTAGGGGAGATAACCCACCTAAATGATATGATATAAATTCTTAAACACACCTATGATGCATGCGAATTCGATTCGCTGCAGAACCTTGTACAAGTTGTTAACCCACATGATGGGCCGTGGAGATTGATTACAATCTTTTGCCTCCTTTAAAATTTTTCATTAATTATTTCATATAGTTTTCTAGACTTAAGAAGGTTTCTCAACCAGCGATCCATATTATGAAAATTCAATAGCTTCTAATTCAATGCATTGTGGTCCAATTTGTTCTTTCTTGGAGGAGAATGAACCAATGTATGAGGATAAATTTTAGATCACTCTTACCTTGAAAATCAAGCGATTTCCAATTGATACACCATATGATCAACGTGTAGGAATAGTTCAAAAACAGAAAGTTTCAACTAATGTCTTAAATGTAATGGTCATAGAAACACGTGAAATCCAAAAGTTTCCAGTTAGGTGAAATTGAGAACTATCTGGGTGGATCACCATTTCATTGTCAAGCTATGTAGATGGGTTGATCGATGCAGTCTTGGGATCCACTGTTATCACCATTTCAGACAACTTGATCACTAAACATGACAAGGTGATTCTCCTTAGACACAGTGATGAGTATAATGCAAGTGATAGTTGCATTCAACCTACTTTGGAGAAGGTCTTGGTCTGCACATGCCCAGATGCCGACATGGGCAATTTCATGTGGTGAGCCATGATTACACAAGGTGGGGAAAGTGCACAATCGGTGGAAGAGAAATGCCTACCATCTATAGCCAGCGAAACAAACTCCTTGCTTCGGATTCCTGCAAGGAGGTATTTAGACTAGAAGATCACATTTTCTCACATTTTGGTTGATGATTACAGTATTTTCTATTAATGGTGACCCTAAATATAATCGCCAAGACAAAAGATTTCAGTTATTACAGATGGTAGTCTTTGTTATTACTCAAGGCTTTATCGGCAGAGAGAAGAGTTGTTAAAGAATGATTATCACAGACCAAAATACTAAATTGCCTGTTACTATAAGCCGCATATTGGAAGGTATGATCCATTGAGAACAAATCTGTAATAACTATCAAAGGGGTGGTAATCATGCAAATTAAAAATTGTAGACAAAGAGAAATTGTGTATACCCTAAGTGATAGTGTGGTTCGAGTGAAACATGGATACGACATGGTAAAACATTAAGGAAGATTGTGATCATTCTATAACACTCAAAATGTGGATCGTACTTACATTGATGTCTCCATGATACTGTCTGGAAAGATGATGCACCAAATAATCTATGGTTTAGCCTCGAAAAGTGATGCAAGATTCATTACAGCTCAGTATGAATTTTGAGAGCTAAACCATTGTATAATTATTGAGTTTTCAATCATTTTCTAAGGATTCTTCACATATTTATTTATTTATTTTAAACAATCACAGATTCAATGATATAAACTTCCATCAGTTCGAGGGACTAAATCAACAGAGACAACATTTTCATTGTACATATGTATAGTTCGAAAAGATGGGCAATAAAGTAATCATGATTAAAGAATTAGGTTATGGTCCTAGCTAGAATATGCAGAGCTTCCAAAATGGTTTCAACCCTAGCCCTGCAAATGCCTTGCTCTAATGATTTTAACCTAATTATTCATATTTAACCATGGATCATCTACTGCAATACTGTGAATGCAAGCAACCACTCCTATTCTGAAATAGATTGTTTCAATCTCTATGATAATGTGGCTAAAAGTATGATGTCGTATTCAAATAGTCTTTTTAGAAGATACGAATAGAATAGGAAAAGAAAAGGAGAGAGAGAGAGAGAGAGAGAGAGAGAGAGAGAGAGAGAGAGAGAGTCATGGTATATGCGGAATGGTCATGAGTACTTAGCTGGACTCTGATGCTTATCCACTATGCCTTTGGAGTCCATAGGCAAGTCCCCTTCTTCTCCCTCAATCACAATTCCTCCAGCAATTGAACCTCCTCCTAGTGACTAGAGGTGCTTGTAGAAGCATATGTTCTTCTCAAATGCATATAAGCTTGGAAGCTTCCCCAAACACACTAGGAGAGCCTCAATTTAAAGGTCTCTATGATGCATCTAGAGTGTCTCTAGAAACAACTAGAAGATAAGTATGACAACCAAGCATGGGTCTTCTCCAACCTTCTAGATGAGTCTTAAGGTTGTAGACACCATGTGCTCAAATAAAATGCTAACTCCTAAGTGTAGACAACTAGTGCATTCTTAGAGTTCAAATTTCCGTGTTGTCTACATGACAACTTTCAAAAATTTGCCAACTCCTATGTGAGCAAATATTAATATAATATTTAATTTACTCTTTCTAATTTAATTTATTTTTTAAATCTCATGCACTTACTTTAATAATTCCACTTTTCAATCTTAATATATTTATATTTTAAGCACATGAAATCTAGAATCTTTTAATAATTTTAAATATATTTTTCACTTTTAAATTTCGTTTTCCAAAACTTAATTGCTAAAATATTTATTATCTTTAATAATATTATTATTTAGTCATTTATTTGAAAATGAGCTTCAAATATATTATTATTAAAATAAATATTGTCACATTCCAAATTTAAACTTTTAACTTTTATTTTCAAATTTAATTATTTTATTTAATTAATTTTCCAATTAATTAAATAAAATAAATATTAAAATATCATATTAAATTTCCATTAAATTAAACCATTAATTAAATATTTTTAATTAGGCTTAATTAATAGAAAATGCATCAAAGACTAACAAGGTAAAAATATGAAAATCCATCATAGCCAAAATACATACAAAATCAAACCAAGGGTTAATATCACGAATTACGTTATCCAATGTATTTGGAGGGTACTCAACTCAGATACTTGTCCTAATTTCCAATTAGGAAAAATGGCTTAAAGGGTTGGGATTTGGACTTGAGAATTTATCTCCCCTCTCTTATCATTGAGATGATGTGATAGGGTACGCTCATCTTGGCAATTCAGGGAAGTCGATACTCGGCACCTACAACCTGCATAAAAATTACGCATGTACAAGCATAATATATACTAAACTAATTAGACAATGGCAGGAAGTGGTGCATCGTGTAGATCCCGACTATTAGGTGACTATGACTCCCTTCTTTAACCACATCAGACACGCCATACAAAAGCAAACATGCAAAGAAAACATGCACACCATACACATGCAAGTATGGGGTAAGTATCCATAAGAAAACACATATAATAATAAATCATCTTACTAATCATCATTAATAACTGCAACACTGAAAATAATCATCATGCATACATGAAATGCAAAGTCTAAGTAATCTCATCACATAATTAACTAAATCCATAGCACATTATCTGATAATCTCAAAAGAATGTTGCTAACCAACAACATAAAACTAGCTCTAAAAGAGTTCAACAATGATAACAAAATGTGAACTAGGGGCAGGCACTACATCCACCCCCCCTGGAATTAGGCTTACTCCTGGAAGCCTAGAAGAATGAGAAATTAAGATACTCACTATGTGGATCCCATCGAACCCTTTCCTTTATAGGGAAATATGATTCCACTGAGGATAATACAACACACTTAGAGCAATATGATTTTGATTTAATGGTAAACCAAAAACCATATCGATCCAACATTATTCTTTTAACAACTACTAAAATAGATGCCCTAATACATTCTAAACAAAAGCAACTTTATGCTTGCAAAGATAATCAAGGGCATACTACCTTAAATCATAGATAAAAGATACATGTTTTGCAACTAGAATGAGTTTCAATTTTAAGTTTTACCCATGTTTAGGTTTAAGTAAAATTTTCAGTCTTGAAAGCTAAGTGTTGAAATATGAAAAATATGCAAGTAACAGTTTAGGTTCTGTTTCAGTTCACCTAGTTTCAAGTTTTTAGTTTGAAACAGATACACATGATAGTTCAAGTTTTTTCATTTTGTTCAACTAATTTAATGACTAGTGGCATTCCAAATATACCCAGAGCTCCCAATGTTGAAACTAGGCTCTGATACCAAATGTAATGCCCCGCCAAGGGATCCAAAGAATTTCACTAAGTTTGCTAAACAATTTTTTTTAATCATGTAAATTTTATGAATGGTTAACTTTCATAATAAAAAAAAATTGTTTAGCAAACTTAGTGAAATTCTTTGGATCCCTTGGCGGGGCATTACAAGTTAACTCCTTTTTCTACTCAAATTGAATCAGTTAATTCCTTATTTTACTCAAATGAACTCCCTTTAATTTGGAAATCTCCCTTTATGACTGAACTTCACCTTTAATTCTTACCATTGATTGAAATCGATCTCAACCGTTGATGAATTCAAGGAAAGTCAATTTAAGAGACCCTCATCTTTTCATTTTGAAAGGTTGAATGAGAATTTGCATCGAATTGTTGCTGGAATTCATACTCACATTTGCTCATATTCACATACGCAAAGATCAAGTTTGACCAAAAGTTGACCAGATTTAACCATGGTTGACTTGAGTTGACTAGTTTCGAAAAGAATTTTGAAATAATTAAACAAAACTATTTAATTAAATGGAGTAATTACTTCTCATTAATTAAACAAAGTTATTTAATTAAATGAGAAGTCATTCCTAATTAATTAAATGAAGTTATTCAATTAAATAAGAAAAGTGTCTCTAATTAATTCAAGATTATTTAATTAAATAGAAAAAGTAATTATGAGAGCATATCTCATTTTATTAAATTAAATATCTCAACAAAATCTCTCTTTAGTTCAAAAAGGGAAATTTCTAGTTCACTATTGATAAAAAATGATTTAAATGAGTTAACTCCTTTTTCTACACAAATTGAATCAGTTAACCCCCTATTTTACTCAAATTAAATCCGTTAACTCTCTATAATTTGGAAATCTTCCTTTATGACTGAACTTCACCTTTAATCCTGACCGTTGATTGAAATCGATATCAACCGTTGATGAATTCCAAGAAAGTCTATTTAAGAGACCCTCATCTCTTCATTTTGAAAGGTTGAATGAGAATTTGCATCAAATTGGTCCTGGAATTCATACTCACATTTGCTCATATTCACATACGCAAAGATCAAGTTTGACCAAAAGTTGACCAAATTTAACCACGGTTGACTTGAGTTGACTAGTTTCGAAAACAATTTTGAAATAATTAAATGAAATTATTTAATTAAATGGAGTACTTACTTCTAATTACTTAAACAAAGTCATTTAATTAAATGAGAAGCCATTCCTAATTAATTAAATGAAGTTATTTAATTAAATAAGAAATGTGTCTATAATTAATTAAAGATTGTTTAATTAAATAGAAAAAGTAATTATGAGAGCATATCTCATTTTGTTAAATTAAATATCTCAACAAAATCTCTCTTCAGTTCAAAAAGGGAAATTTTTAGTTCACTATTGATAAAAAATGAGTTAAATCAGTTAACTCCTTTTTCTACTCAAATTGAATCAGTTAACTCTTTATTTTACTCAAATTAAATCTGCTAACTCCCTTTAATTTGGAAATCTCCCTTTATGACTAAACTTCACTTTTAATCCTGACCGCTGATTGAAATCGATCTCAACTGTTGATGAATTTCAGGAAAGTCTATTTAAGAGACCCTCATCTCTTCATTTTGAAAGGTTGAATGAGAATTTGCATCGAATTGTTGCTGGAATTCATACTCACATTTGCTCATATTCACATACGCAAAGATCAAGTTTGACAAAAAGTTGACCAGATTTAACCACGGTTGACTTGAGTTGAATAGTTTCAAAAAGAATTTTGAAATAATTAAACGAAATTATTTAATTAAATGGAGTACTTACTTCTAATTAATTAAACAAAGTCATTTAATTAAATGAGAAGCCATTCCTAACTAAATAAATGAAGTTATTTAATTAAATAAGAAATGTGTCTATAATTAATTAAAGATTATTTAATTAAATAGAAAAAGTAATTATGAGAGCATATCTCATTTTGTTAAATTAAATATCTCAACAAAATCTCTCTTTAATTTGAAAAGGGAAATTTCCAGTTTACTATCGATCAAAAATGAGTTAAATCAGTTAACTCCTTTTTCTACTCAAATTGAATCAGTTAACTCCTTATTTTACTCAAATTAAATCTGTTAACACCCAATAATTTGGAAATCTTCCTTTATGACTGAACTTCACCTTTAATCCTGACCGTTGATTGAAATCGATCTCAACCGTTGATAGATTCTAGGAAAGTCTATTTAAGAGACCCTCATCTCTTCATTTTAAAAGGTTGAATGAGAATTTGCATCGAATTGTTGTTGGAATTCATACTCACATTTGCTCATATTCACATACGCAAAGATCAAGTTTGACCAAAAGTTGACCAGATTTAACCAAGGTTGACTTGAGATGACTAGTTTCAAATTTTTTTTTGAAATTATTAAATTAAATGGAGTACTTACTTCTAATTAATTAAACAAAGTTATTTAATTAAATGAGAAGCCATTCCAAATTAATTAAATGAAGTTATTTAATTAAATAAGAAAAGTGTCTCTAATTAATTAAAGATTATTTAATGAAATTGAAAAACTAATTATAAGAGCATATCTCATTTTATTAAATTAAATATTCGAACAAAATCTCTTTTCAGTCCAAAAAGGGAAATTTCCAGTTCACTATTTATCAAAAATGAATTAAAAAAGTTAACTCCTTTTTCTACTCAAATTGAATCAATTAACTCCTTATTTTACTCAAATTAAATGAGTTAACTCCCTTTAATTTGGAAATCTCCCTTTCTGATTGAACTTCACCTTTAATCCTGACCGTTGATTGAAATCAATCTCATACGTTGATGAATTCCAAGAAAGTCTATTTAAGAGACCCTCATCTCTTCATTTTGACAGTTTGAATTAGAATTTGTATCGAATTGTTGCTGGAATTCATTGT
This sequence comes from Cupressus sempervirens, assembly GCA_028749045.1. NCBI lineage: Eukaryota > Viridiplantae > Streptophyta > Pinopsida > Cupressales > Cupressaceae > Cupressus > Cupressus sempervirens. The sequence continues at coordinate 663,099,060 of CM053793.1, forward strand.
CACATTTGCTCGTATTCACATACACAAAGATCAAGTTTGACCAAAAGTTCACCAGATTTAACTACAGTTGACTTAAGTTGACTAGTTTCAAATTTATTTTTAAAATAATTAAACGAAATTATTTAATTAAATGGAGTACTTACTTCTAATTAATTAAACAAAGTTATTTAATTAAATGAGAAGCCATTCCTAATTAATTAAATGAAATTATTTAATTATATAAAAAAGTGTCTCTAATTAATTAAAGATTATTTAATTAAATAGAAAAAGTAATTAGGAGAGCATATCGCATTTTATTAAATTAAATATCTCAACAAAATCTCTCTTTAGTTCAAAGAGGAAAATTTCCAGTTCACTATTGATAAAAAATTAGTTAAATCATTTAACTCCTTTTTCTACTCAAATTGAATCAGTTAACTCCTTATTTTACTCAAATTAAATCTGTTAACTCCTTTTAATTTGAAAATCTCCCTTTATAACTGAACTTCACCTTTAGTCCTGACCGTTGATTGAAATCGATCTCAATCGTTGATGAATTCCAGAAAAGTCTATTTAAGAGACCCTCATCTCTTCATTTTGAAAGGTTGAATGAGAATTTGCATCGAATTGTTGCTGGAATTCATACTCACATTTGCTCATATTCACATACGCAAAGATCAAGTTTGACCAAAACTTGACCAGATTTAACCACGGTTGACTTGAGTTGATTAGTTTTGAAAAGAATTTTGAAATAATTGAACGCAATTATTTAATTAAATGAAGTACTTACTTCTAGTTAATTAAATTAAGTTGTGTAATTTAATGAGAAGTCATTCTTAATTAATTAAATAAAATTATTTAATTAAATAAGAAAAGTGTCTCTAATTATTTAAACATTATTTAATTAAATTGAAAAAGTAGTTATGAGAGCATATCTCATTTTATTGAATTAAATATCTCAACAAAATCTCTCTTCAGTTCAAAAAGAGAAATTTCCAATTCGCTATTGATAAAAAATGAGTTAAGTCATGTAACTCCTTTTTTTACTTAAATTGAATCAGTTAACTCTTTATTTTACTCAAATTAAATCTGTTAACTCCATTTAATTTTGAAATCTCCCTTTATTACTAAACTTCACCTTTAATCCTGACCGTTGATTGAAATCGATCTCAACCGTTGATGAATTCCAAGAAAGTCTATTTAAGAGACCCTCATCTCTTCATTTTGAAAAGTTGAATGAGAATTTGTATCGAATTGTTGCTGGAATTCATACACACATTTGTTCATATTCACATACGCAAAGATCAAGTTTGACAAAAAGTTGATCAGATTTAACCACGGTTGACCTGATTTGACTAGTTTTGAAAAGAATTTTAAAATAACTAAACAAAATTATTTAATTAAATGGAGTACTTACTTCTAATTAATTAAACAAAGTTGTTTAATTAAATGAAAAGCTATTCCTAATTAATTAAATGAAGTTATTTAATTAAATAAGGAGAGTGTCTCTAATTAACAAAATATTATTTAATTAAATAGAAAAAGAAAATATCAGAGCATATGTCATTTTATTAAATTAAATATTTCAACAAAATCTCTCTTCAGTTCAAAAAGGAAAATTTTCTGTTCACTATTGATAAAAAATGAGTTAAATCAATTAACTCCTTTTTCTACTCAAATTGAATCAGTTAACTCCTTATTTTACTCATATTAAATCTGTTAACACCCATTAATTTGGAAATCTTCCTTTATGACTGAACTTCACCTTTAATCCTGACCGTTGATTGAAATCAATTTCAACCGTTGATGAATTTCAGGAAAGTCTATTTAAGAGACACTTATCACTTCATATTGAAAGGTTGAATGAGAATTTGCATCGAATTGTTGCTAGAATTCATACTCACATTTGCTCATATTCACATATGCAAAGATCAAGTTTAACAAAAATGTTGACCAGATTTAACCACGGTTGACTTGAGTTGACTAGTTTCGAAAAGAATTTTGAAATAATTAAACGAAATTATTTATTTTAATAGAGTACTTACTTCTAATTAATTATAAAAAGTTATTTAATTAAATGAGAAGCCATTCCTAATTAATTAAATGAGGTTATTTAATTAAACAAAAAAAGTGTCTCTAATTAATTAAAAATTATTTAATTAAATAGAAAAAATAATTATGAGAACATATCTCATTTTATTAAATTAAATATCTCAACAAAATCTCTCTAAATTTCAAAAAGGGAAATTTCCAGTTGACTATTGATCAGAAATGAGTTAAATGAGTTAACTCCTTTTTCTACTCAAATTGAATCAGTTAACTCCTTATTTTACTCAAATTAAATCTGTTAACTCCCTTTAATTTGGAAATCTCCCTTTCTGATTGAACTTCACCTTTAATCATGACCGTTGATTGAAATCGATCTCAACCATTGATGAATTCCAGAAAAGTCTATTTAAGAGACCCTCATCTCTTCATTTTGAAAGGTTGAATGAGAATTTGCGTCGAATTATTGCTAGAATTCATAATCACATTTGCTCATATTCACATACGCAAAGATGAAGTTTGACCAAAAGTTGACCAAATTTAACCATGGTTGACTTGAGTTGACTAGTTTCGAAAAAAAATTTGAAATAGAAAATGTAATTATGAGAACATATCTCATTTTATTAAATTAAATATCTCAACAAAATCTCTCTTCAGTTCAAAAAGGGAAATTTCAAGTTCACTATTGATCAAAAATGAGTTAAATCAGTTAACTCTTTTTTCTACTCAAATTGAATTAGTTAGCTCCTTTTTTTACTCAAATTAAATCTGTGAACTTCTTTTGATTTAGAAATCTCCCTTTTTGATTGAACATAACCTTTAATCATGACCGTTGATTGAAATCGATCTCTACCGTTGATCAATTCCAGGAAAGTCTATTTAAGAGACCCTCATCTCTTCATTTTGAAAGGTTGAATAAGAATTTGCATTGAATTATTGTTGAAATTCATGCTCACATTTGCTCATATTCACATACGCAAAGATCAAGTTTGACCAAAAGTTGACCAAATTTAACCACGGTTGACTTGAGTTGACTAGTTTCAAATTTTTTTTTGAAATAATTCAATGAAATTATTTAACTAAATGGAGTACTTACATCTAATTAATTAAACAAAGTTATTTAATTAAATGAGAAGTCATTCCTAATTAATTAAATGAATTTATTTAATTAAATAAGAAAAGTGTCTCTAATTAATTAAAGATTATTTAATTAAATAGAAAAAGTAATTACAAGAGCATATCTCATTTTATTAAATTAAATATCTCAACAAAATCTCCCTTCAGTTCAAAAAGGGAAATTTTCAGTTCACTATTAATAAAAAATGACTAAACTTCACCTTTAATCCTGACCGCTAATTGAAATCGATCTCAACTGTTGATGAATTTTACATACGTCTATTTAAGAGACCCTCATTTCTTCACTTTGAAAGGTTGAATGAGAATTTGCATCGAATTGTTGCTGTAATTCATACTCACATTTGCTCATATTCACATACGCAAATATCAAGTTTGAGCAAAACTTGACTAGATTTAACCACAATTGAATTGAGTTGACTAGTTTCAAAAAAAATTTTGAAATAATTACACGAAATTATTTAATTAAATGGAGTATTTACTTCTAATTAATTAAACAAAGTTATTTAATTAAATGAGAAGCCATTACTAATTAAATAAATGAAGTTATTTAATTAAATAAGAAAAGTGTCTCTAATTAATTAGAGATTATTTAATTAAATAGAAAAAGTAATTATGAGAGCATATCTCATTTTATTAAATTAAATATCTCAACAAAATCTCTCTTTAGTTCAAAAAGGGAAATTTTTAGTTCACTATTGATAAAAAATGAATAAATTAGTTAACTCCTTTTTCTACTCAAATTGAATAAGTTAACTCCTTATTTTACTAAAATTTAATCTGTTAACTCCCTTTAATTTGGAAATCTCCCTTTATGACTGAACTTCACCTTTAATCCTGACCATTGATTGAAATCGATTTCAACCGTTAATGAATTTCAGGAAAGTCTATTTAAGAGACCCTCACCTCTTCATTTTGAAAGGTTGAATGAGAATTTGCATCGAATTGTTGCTGGAATTCATACTCATATTTGCTCATATTCACATATGCAAAGATCAAGTTTGACCAATAGTTGACCAAATTTAACCACGGTTGACTTGATTTGACTAGTTTCGAAAAGTATTTTAAAATAATTAAACGAAATTATTTAATTGAATGGAGTACTTACTTCTAATTAATTAAACAAAGTTATTTAATTAAATGAGAAGCTATTCCTAATTAATTAAATGAAGTTACTTAATTAAATAAGAATAGTGTCTCTAATTAATTAAAGATTATTTAATTAAATAGAAAAAGCATTTATTAGAGCATATGTCATTTTATTAAATTAAATATCTCAACAAAATCTCTTTTCAGTTCAAAAAAGAAAATTTCTTGTTCACTATTGACCAAAAATGAGTGAAATCAATTAACTCCTTTTTATAGTGAAATTGAATCAGTTAACTCCTTATTTTACTCAAATTAAATCTGTTAACTCGCTCTAATTTGGAAATCTCCCTTTATGACTGAACTTCACCTTTAATCCTGACCGTTGTTTGAAATCCATCTCAACCGTTGATAAATTTTAGGAAAGTCTATTTAAGAGACCCTCATCTCTTCATTTTGAAAGGTTCTACGAGAACTTGCATTGAATTGTTGCTGGAATTCATACTCACATTAGCTCATATTCACATACGCAAAGATCAAGTTTGACCAAAAGTTGACAAGATTTAACTACAGTTGACTTTAGTTGACTAGTTTCAAAAAAAAATTTGAAATAATTAAATGAAATTATTTAATTAAACGGAGTACTTACTTCAAATTAATTAATCAAAGTTATTTAATTAAATGGGAAGCCATTCCTAATTAATTAAATGAAGTTATTTAATTAAATAAGAAAAGTGTATCTAATTAATTAAAGATTATTTAATTAAATAGAAAAATTAATTATGAGAGCATATCTGATTTTATTAAATTAAATATCTCAACAAAATCTCTCTTCAATTCAAAAAGGGAAATTTCCAGTTCATTATTGATAAAAAATGAGTTAAATTGGTTAACTCTTTTTTCTACTCAAATTGAATCAGTTAAGTCTTTATTTTACTAAAATTAAATCTGTTAACTCCCTTAAATTTGAAAATCTTCCTTTATGACTGAACTTCTCCTTTAATCCTGACCGTTGATTGAAATCGATCTCAACCGTTGATGAATTTCAGGAAAGTCTATTTAAGAGACCCTCATCTCTTCATTTTGAAAGGTTGAATGAGAATTTGCATCGAATTGTTGATGGAATTCATACTCACATTTGCTCATATTCACATATGCAAAGATCAAGTTTGACCAAAAGTTGACCAAATTTCACATACGGTTGACTTGAGTTGACTAGTTTCGAAAAGAATTTTGAAATAATTAAACGAAATTATTTAATTAAATGCAGTACTTATTTCTAATTAATTAAACAAAGTTATTTAATTAAATGAGAAGCCATTCCTAATTAATTAAATGAAGTTATTTAATTAAATAAGAAAAGTGTCTCTAATTAATTAAAGATTATTTAATTAAATAGAAAAAGTAATTACGAGAGCAAATCTCATTTTATTAAATTAAATATCTCAACAAAATCTCTCTAAAGTTCAAAAAGGGAAATTTCCAGTTCACTATTGATAAAAAATGAGTTAAATGAGTTAACTCCTTTTTCTACTCAAATTGAATCAATTAACTACTTTTTTTACTCAAATTAAATCTGTGAACTCCTTTTAATTTGACAATCTCCCTTTATGACTAAACATCACCTTTAATCCTGACCATTGATTGAAATCGATCTCAACCATTGATGAATTTCAGAAAAGTCTATTTAAGAGACCCTTATCTCTTCATTTTGAAAGGTTGAATGAGAATTTGCATCAAATTGTTGCTAGAATTCATGCTCAAATTTGCTCATATTCACATACGCAAAGATCAAGTTTGACAAAAATGTTGACTAGATTTAACCACGGCTGATTTGAGTTGACTAGTTTCGAAAAAAAATTTGAAATAATTAAATGAAATTATTTATTTAAATGGAGTACTTACTTCTAATTAATTAAACAAAGTTATTTAATTAAATGAGAAGCCATTCCTAACTAATTAAATGAAGTTATTTAATTAAATAAAAAAAGTGTCTCTAATTAATTAAATATTATTTAATTAAATAAAAAAAGTAATTATGAGAACATATCTCATTTTATTAAATTAAATATCTCAACAAAATCTCTCTAAAGTTCAAAAAGGGAAATTTCCAATTCACGTTTAATCCTGACCGTTGATTGAAATTGATCTCAACCGTTGATGAATTCAAAGAAAGTCTATTTAAGAGACCCTCATCTCTTCATTTTGAAAGGTTGAATGAGAATTTCCATCGAATTGTTGTTGGAATTCATACTCACATTTTCTCATAGTCACATACGGAAAGATCATGTTTGACCAAAATTTGTCCAGATTTAACCACGGTTGACTTGAGTTTACTAGTTTCAAAAAGAATTTTGAGATAATTAAACGAAATTATTTAATTAAATGGAGTACTTACTTCTAATTAATTAAATAAAGTTATGTAATTAAATGACAATCCATTCCTAATTATTAAATAAAGTTATTTAATTAAATAAGAAAAGATAATCTAATTAATTAAAGATTATTTAATTAAATAGAAAAAGTAATTATGAGAGCATATCTCATTTTATTAAATTAAATATCTCAACAAAATCTCTCTTCAATTCAAAAAAGGAAATTTTGATTTCACTATTGATCAAAAATGAGTTGAATCAGTTAACTTCTTTTTCTACTCAAATTGAATCAGTTAACTCTTTATTTTACTCAAATTAAATCTGTTAACTCCCTTTAATTTGGAAATCTCCCTTTATGATTGAACTTCACCTTTAATCCTGACCGTTGATTGAAATCGATCTCAACTGTTGATGAATTCCAGGAAAGTCTTTTTAAGAGACCCTCATCTCTTCATTTTGAAAGGTTGAATGAGAATTTGCATCAACTTGTTGCTGGAATTCACACTCACATTTGCTCATATTCATATATGAAAACATCAAGTTTGACCAAAAGTTGACCAGATTTAACCACTGTTGACTTGAGTTGACTAGTTTCGAAAAGAATTTTGAAATAATTAAATGAAATTATTTAATTAAATGGAGTACTTACTTCTAATTAATTAAACATAGTTATTTAATTAAATGAGAAGCCATTCCTGATCAATTAAATGAAGTTATTTAATTAAATAAGAAAAGTGTCTCTAATTAATTAAAGATTATTTAATTTAATAGAAAAAGTAATTACAAGAGCATATCTCATTTTATTAAATTAAATATCTCAACAATATCTCTCTTCTGTTCAAAAAGGGAAATTTTTAGTTCACTAATGATAAAAAATGAGTTAAATCAGTTAACTCCTTTTTCTACTCAAATTGAATCAGTTAACTCCTTATTTTATTCAAATTAAATCTATTAACTCCTTTTAATTTGGAAATCTCACTTTATGACTGAACTTCACCTTTAATCCTAACCACTGATTGAAATCGATCTCAACTGTTGATGAATTTTAGGAAAGTCTATTTAAGAGACCCTCATCTCTTCATTTTGAAAGGTTGAATGAGAATTTGTATCGAATTGTTGCTGAAATTTACACTCACATTTGCTCATACTAACATACGCAAAGATCAAGTTTGACCAAAAGTTGACCAGATTTAACCATGATTGACTTGAGTTTAGTACTTTTGAAAAGAATTTTTAAATAATTCAACGAAATTATTTAATTAAATGGAGTACTTACATCTAATTAATCAAACAAAGTTATTTAATTAAATGAGAAGCCATTCCTAATTAATTAAATGAAGTTATTTAATTAAATAATAAAAGTGTCTCTAATTAATTAAAGATTATTTAATTAAATATAAAAACTAATTACAAGAGCATATCTCATTTTATTAAATTAAATATCTCAAAAAAATCTCTCTTCAGTTCAAAAAGGGAAATTTTCAGTTGACTACTGATCAAAAATGAGTTAAATCAGTTAACTACTTTTTGTACTCAAATTGAATCAGTTAACTCCTTATTTTATTCAAATTAAATCTATTAACTCCCTTTAATTTTGAAATCTCCCTTTATGACTGAACTTCACCTTTAATCCTGATCGTTGATTGAAATTGATCTCAACTGTTGATGAATTTCAGGAAAGTCTGTTTAAGAGATCCTCATCTCTTCATTTTGAAAAGTTGAATGAGAATTTGCATCGAATTTTTGCTGAAATTCATACTCACATTTGCTCATATTCACATATGCAAAGATCAAGTTTGACCAAAAGTTGACCAGATTTATCCACGGTTGACTTGAGTTGACTACTTTCAAATTTTTTTGTGAAGTAATTAAACGAAATTATTTAAATGAAGTTATTTAATTAAATAAGAAAAGTGTCTCTAATTAATTAAAAATTATTTAATTAAATAGAAAAAGTAATTATTAGAGCATATCTCATTTTATTAAATTAAATATCTTAAAAAAATCTCTCTTTAGTTCATAAAGGGAAATTTCCAATTCACTATTGATCAAAAATGAGTTAAATCAGTTAACTCCTTTTTCTACTCAAATTGAATCATTTAACTCATTATTTTACTCAAATTAAATCTGTTAACTCCCTTTAATTTGGAAATCTTCTTTTATGACAAAACTTCACCTTTAATCCTGATCGTTGATTGAAATCGATCTCAACCGTTTATGAGTTTCAGGAAAGTCTATTTAAGAGAGCCTCATCTCTTCATTTTGAAAGATTGAATGAGAATTTGCATCGAATTGTTGCTGGAATTCATACTCACATTTTCTCATATTCACATACGCAAAGATCAAGTTTGACCAAAAGTTGACCAGATTTAACCACGATTGACTTGAGTTGACTAGTTTCGAAAAAAAAATTTAAATAATTAAATGAAAATTATTTAATTAAATGGAGTACTTACTTCTAATTAATTAAACAAAGTTATTTAATTAAATGAGAAGCCATTGCTAATTAATTAAATGAAGTTATTTAATTAAATAAGAAAAGTGTCTCTAATTAATTAAAGATTATTTAATTAAATAAAAAAAGTTATTATGAGAGGATATCTCATTTTATTAAATTAAATATCTCAACAAGATCTCTCTTCAGTTCAAAAAGGGAAATCTCCAGTTCACTATTAATATAATCCCCCGCCAAGGGATCCAAAGAATTTAACCTAGAATTTCACTAAGTTTAATAGCATTTTTTTTCATAGAAGTAAACATCACTTATAACTTATGCATAAAAAAAGAAGCAATAGCAATGTCCATCTGAAAGTAAACATAACATAAATAACATATTACATTTTTTAAGATCCCTTAATGTTGAATTACATACCTGAATCCATCTAGTATAACATCCACATGAAATAATAATGTTAAGTCCAATGTATATACATTACATTTCAAATACACAATCATCCACTATACATGTCATAGGGTATGACAAGCTCAAAAGAATATACATACATAGAATAAGGTACATCATCCTATTCTAATCAAAGTAAAGATAATCACATGATACAACATCATAGAGAACATATACATCCATCATAAAGATCAAACATAATAAACTAAGTGTACGGTTCCTACCAATCGTCAATAGCATCATTAGACCATCGTGGATCCTAGCCATCCCTCCGTGCATAACATTCCAAATCACCGAACAGATCATCGATATTACATAGTAGGAATGTCACTCCTAATAAATACAACATCATATGTAGAAAGTAATCCAACATGCTAATAAAAGCATAAGATAACATCATCTAACATATGTTAATCATCAATAAAAAGGGATACATATCCACCATCATGAAGGACGCATCAGCCACGATGTCTCAATGAATCTCAAAATGATAAGAGTGGAAAATACACTACCACCCGACCGCGTGGTACCTAAGTGGTCCACTGCCACCGTGCTAAGGAGATAATTTCAAGTCCCAAACAGGCTATCAAAATCACATAGCACATATCTCTATAAGTCCAAGAATCCTAAAAAGTATACTAACTAAAAGGTTCCAAACACAAAATCTAACATCTAATCTCCAGAGGCACACAATGACATGTAGGAACCTACTATGCAAGCGGGAAAGTGTCATCGCAATTATCACATACAAGTTACCCTGGCAGTTAGCTAAAGTCCACTGGTCCATATTGATTTCATGTGGCCACTAGTATCCTCTCATACTGACAAGGCATACTACGAAATGCAAGGTCGCAACCATGCATCTCACTACTCCCATTCTAGCCTGTACAAGTGCTCAAGGCATGGGCGAGAACAAAACACTTATCTTTTTAGGTTCATTATGTTAGTATTAGGTGTGAATTTTATCACTTATTAATCCAACTTACAATGAGTTACTCTGGAAGCCTCTTAGGGCCCCGACCCCCATTGCAAGCCACTTCTCGTCACTACATGCAGATATCCTACCCTAATTCTCATGGACTCATAAATCTCAAAATCTCAAAAAGATAATTCATAACAAAATCATCAAATATGCATAAAAGCATCAAATCTCCATGAGCAACATCTATAGAAAATCATGAACACAACAGCTCTCTATTGGCAACTGAAGTATCACTGATAATCAAATATCCAATGGTTCTCAATAACCAAAATATATATATCTCAATCAAATTCATCGAAGACTCCAAAAATGGTTGAGTCAAACATGTCACATCATGACATCATCAAGATAAATCCACATAATAGTCCCATCATAGCGACTAGAAAAATAACTATAAAATATAGAGCATTCCAACTATAAAAATCAGTTATCACAACCAATACATAGAGCATTCCATCACATAACCATGGTTGGGTTTATAAAGATTAAGATTAAAATATCATATAAACTTTGTTCCATGCGATATAAATCGCGATGCGAATTGATAAATTTTCCACTACGATTTTATTAATCTCTCAATTCGATATATATATGTATGTGTATATATATATATTTGAATTTTATAATAGATTCATAATAAATGTATACATATGCATATATATAAATATATATTTATATATATGTATATGTATGCAGATCTGAATATATAACCATGTATGTTTTTCACAAAGATTATATCTACAATTAAGAATAAGATATTTGCAATACAGAATGCATATAAATATGAAACTTCTCAGAAGACATATAGAAGATACAAAGAAGACAGGGAATGCATGATGCGAAAATAGCATAAGTAAAATCACAAGAATCTACTCGGATTTTGATGCTAAATTGTTCTTTCTCAAAAAATCCGCAGAGCAAGCTTCTCCCTTCTTCAGAATTCTCGAGTCCTCTAATGCTCCAATTGCACTCCAAACGCTATCTCTAAGCTTCTATGAATGCCTGAATATAAAGAGCTTTCAGGAAACATCTAGAATGCTTCTAGAAATAGCTGGAAGGTGTCACCAACTAAGCATGGGTCTTTTTCAACCTTCCAGATGAGCCTTAGGGTTGTAGACACCATGTGCTTAATTTATGCACTAACCCCCGTGTTGTTGACACTTGAGAAATAGAGAAGTGCGCTAACTCCCATGCAAGCTTATAACTCCAATTCACTTATTATATAATTTCTATTTAAAAATTTATAACTTTCATTTTAACTTTTATAACTTTTATTATTATTATTTATTTATTACTTTATTATTATTTTATTATTATTATTAATTTTAATTTCTAATTTTCTTTTATTTAATTCATTTTTCCTCAATAATTCACATTTAATTAATTACAATCAAAATATCAAATAACATGATATTTTATGTTAATCTTCTCAAATAATTAATTTATTAATTAAATCCATTTATTAAGAATTAATTAATAGAAAATTAACCATAGACCTCCAAGATAAAATATGAAAACCCATCATAGAGAAAATCACTCAAAATCAGTCTAAAGGGTTAAAAATCATGAATTATGTCATCTGACTCATTCGACAGGTAAAATATCCAGATACTTGTCCTACCTCATTAGTACAATTGGCTTAAAGGTTTGGGATTTGGACTTGAGAATTTATCTCCCTTCTCTTATCATTGAGATAGTATAATAGGGTACGCTCATCCTGGCAATTTAGAGAAGTCGATACCCGATACCTACAACCTGTAGAAAAATTATGCATGTACATACAATATATATAATGCTAAGCTAAACAGACAATGGCAAGAAGTGGTGCATTGTGTAGATCTTGACTAAGTAGGTGACTACGACTCCCTTCCTTAACCACATCAAAAATGCAATACAATAAGAAAATACGCACACCATACACATGCAAGTATGGGGTAAGTATACATAATAAAACACATAAGATAATAAACCATCCATCTAATCATCAATAATAACTAAAAATAGTATAATGATCATCATATATGCACGAAATGTAAAATCTAAATAATTTCATCATATACCACTGAATCCATAACATAATGATTGACAGTGTCAAAAAAATACCAGTAATCCATCAAAATAAGACTAGTCTATCATAGTCTGATAATAATAACAATGTCTAGAAAAGATGTGAACGAGGGTAGGCACTACAATTGATCAAAAATGAGTTAATTCTATTTTCTACTCAAATTGAATCAGTTAACTCCTTACTTTACTCAAATTAAATCTGTTAACTCCCTTTAATTTGGAAATCTCCCTTTATGATAGAACTTCACCTTTAATCCTGACCGTTGATTGAAATCAATCTCAACCATTGATGAGTTCCAGGAAAGTCTATTTAAGAGACCCTCATCTCTTCATTTTGAAAGGTTGAAAGAGAATTTGCATCGAATTGTTGCTGAAAATCATACTCACATTTGCTCATATTCACATAAGCAAAGATCAAGTTTGATCAAAAGTTGACCAGATTTAACCATGGTTGAATTGAGTTGACTAGTTTCAAAAAGAATTTTGAAATAATTAAACGAAATTATTTAATTAAATGGAGTACTTACTTCTAATTATTTAAACAAAGTTATTTAATTAAATGAGAAGCCATTCCTAATTAATTAAATGAAGTTATTTAATTAAATAAGAAAAGTGTCTCTAATTAATTAAAGATTATTCAATTAAATAGAAAAAGTAATTATGAGAGCATATCTCATTTTATTAAATTAAATATCTCAACAAAATCTCTCTTCAGTTCAAAAATGGAAATTTCCAGTTCACTATTGATAAAAAATGAGTTAAATGAGTTAACTCCTTTTTCTACTCAAATTGAACTAGTTAGCTCCTTATTTTATTCAAATTAAATCTGTTAACTCTCTTTAATTTCAAAATCTTCCTTTATGAACAAAGTTCACTTTTAATCCTGACCATTGATGGAAATCGATCTCAATCGTTGATGAATTCTAAGAAAGTCTATTTAAGAGAAACACATCTCTTCATTTTGAAAGGTTGAATGAGAATTTGCATCGAATTGTTGTTGGAATTCATACTGACATTAGCTCTTATTCACATACGCAAAGATCAAGTTTGACCAAAAGTTGACCAAATTTAACCACAGTTGACTTGAGTTGATTAGTTTTAAAAAAAAATTTGAAATAATTAAATGAAATTATTTAATTAAATGGAGTACTTACTTCTAATTAATTAAACAAAGTTATTTAATTAAATAAAAACCCACTCCTAATTAATTAAATGAAGTTATTTAATTAAATAAGAAAAGTGTCTCTAATTAATTAAAGATTATTTTATTAAATAGAAAAAGTAATTATGAGAGCATATCTCATTTTATTCAATTAAATATCTCAACAAAATCGCTCTTTAGTTCAAAAAGGGAAATTTCTATTTCACTATTGATAAAAAAATAGTTAAATCAGTTAACTCCTTTTTCTACTCAAATAGAATCAGTTGACTCCTTATTTTACTCAAATTTAATCTGTTAACTCCTTTTAATTTGGAAATCTCCCTTTATGACATAACTTCACCTTTAATCTTGACCGTTGATTGAAATCGATCTCAACCGTTGATGAATTCCAAGAAAGTCTATTTAAGAGACCCTCATCTCTTCATTTTGAAAGTTTGAATGAGAATTTGCATCGAATTGTTGCTGGAATTCATACTCACATTTGCTCATATTCACATACGCAAATATCAAGTTTGACCAAAATTTGACCAGATTTAACCACGATTGACTTGAGTTGACTAGTTTCGAAAAGAATTTTGAAATAATTAAATGAAATTATTTAATTAAATGGAGTAATTACTTCTAATTAATTAAACAAAGTTATTTAATTAAATGAGAAGCCATTCCTAATTAATTAAATGAAGTTATTTAATTAAATAAGAAAAGTGTCTCTAATTAATTAAAGATTATTTAATTAAATAGAAAAAGTAATTATGAGAGTATATCTGATTTTATTAAATTAAATACCTCAAAAAAATCTCTCTTCAGTTCAAAAAGAGAAATTTCCAGTTCACTATTGATAAAAAATGAGTTAAATGAGTTAACTCTTTTTTCTACTCAAATTGAATCAGTTAACTCCTTATTTTACTCAAATTAAATCTGTTAACTCCCTTTAATTTGGAAATCTCCCTTTATGACTGAACTTCACCTTTAATCTTGACCGTTGATTGAAATCGATCTCAACCATTGATGATTTCCAGGAAAGTCTATTTAAGAGACCCTCATCTCTTCATTTTGAAAGGTTGAATGAGAATTTGCATCGAATTGTTGTTGGAATTTATACTCACATTTGCTCATATTCACATACGCAGAGATCAAGTTTGACCAAAAGTCGACCAGATTTAACTACGGTTGACTTGAGTTGATTAGTTTAGAAAAGAATTTTGAAATAATTAAACAAAATTATTTAATTAAATGGAGTACTTACTTCCAATTAATTAAACAAAGTTATTTAATTAAATGAGAAGCCATTCCTAATTAATTAAATGAAGTTATTTAATTAAATACGAAAAGTGTCTCTAATTAATTAAAGATTATTTAATTAAATAGAAAAAGTAATTATGAGAGCATATCTTATTTTATTAAATTAAATATCTCAAGAAAATCTCTCTTTAGTTCAAAAAAGAAAATTTTCAGTTCACTATTGATCAAAAATAAGTTAAATGATTTAACTCCTTTTTCTACTCAAATTGAATCAGTTAACTCCTTATTTTACTCAAATTAAATCTGTTAACTCCCTTTAATTTGGAAATCTCCCTTTATGACTGAACTTCACCTTTAATCCTGACCGTTGATTGAAATCGATCTAAATCGTTGATCAGTTCCAGGAAAGTCTATTTAAGAGACCCTCATCTCTTCATTTTGAAAAGTTGAATGAGAATTTGCATCGAATTGTTGCTGGAATTCATACTCAAATTTGCTCATATTCACATACGCAAAAATTAAGTTTGACCAAAAATTGATCAGATTTAACCACGGTTGACTTGAGTTGACTAGTTTCGAAAAAAATTTGAAATAATGAAACAAAATTATTTAATTAAATGGAGTACTTACTTCTAATTAATTAAACAAAGATATTTAATTAAATGAGAAGCCATTCCTAATTAATTAAATAAAGTTATTTAATTAAATAAGAAATGTGTCTCTAATTAATAAAAGATTATTTAATTAAATAGAAAAAGTAATTATGAGGGCATATCTCATTTTATTAAATCAAATATCTCAACAAAATCTCTCTTCAATTCAAAAAAAGAAATTTCCAGTTCACTATTGATAAAAAATGAGTTAAATGAGTTATCTCTTTTCTCTACTCAAATTGAATCATTTAACTCTTTATTTTACTCAAATTAAATATGTTAACTCCTTTTAATTTTGAAATCTCCCTTTATGACTGAACTTCACCTTTAATCCTGACTGTTCATTGAAATCGATCTCAACCGTTGATGAGTTCCAATAAATTTTACTTAAGAGATCCTCATCTCTTCATTTTGAAAGGTTGAATGAGAATTTGCATCGAATTGTTGCTGGAATTCATACTCACATTTCTCATATTCACATACGCAAAGATCAAGTTTGACCAAAAGTTGACTAGATTTAACCACGGTTGACTTGAGTTGACTAGTTTCGAAAAGAATTTTGAAATAATTAAACAAAATTATTTAATTAAATGGATTACTTACTTCTAATTAATTAAACAAAGTTATTTAATTAAATGAGAAGCCATTCCTAATTAACTAAATAAAGTTATTTAATTAAATAAGAAAAGTGTCTCTAATTAATTAAATATTATTTAATTAAATAAAAAAAGTAATTATGAGATCATATCTCATTTTATTAAATTAAATATCTAAATAAAATCTTTCTTCAATTCAAAAAGGGAAATTTCCAGTTCACTATTGATAAAAAATGAGTTAAATGAGTTAACTCCTTTTTCTACTCAAATTGAATCAGTTAACTCCTTATTTTACTCAAATTAAATCTGTTAACTCTCTTTAATTTTGAAATCTCTCTTTATGACTAAACTTCACCTTTAACCCTGACTGTTGATTGAAATTGATCTCAACCGTTGATGAGTTCAAGGAAGGTCTATTTAAGAGACCCTCATCTCTTCATTTTGAAAGGTTGAATGAGAATTTGCATTGAATTGTTGCTGGAATTCATACTCACATTTGCTCATATTTACATACGTAAAGATCAAGTTTGACCAAAAGTTGACCAGATTTAACCACAGTTGACTTGAGTTGACTAGTTTCCAAAAGAATTTTGAAATAATTAAACAAAATTATTTAAATAAATAGAGTACTTACTTCTAATTAATTAAACAAAGTTATTTAATTAAATGAGAAGTCATTCCTAATTAATTAAGTGAAGTTATTTAATTAAATAAGAAAAGTGTCTCTAATTAATTATAGATTATTTAATTAAATAGAAAAAGTAATTATGAGAGCATATCTCATTTTATTAAATTAAATATCTCAACAAAATCTCTCTTCAGTTCAAAAAGAGAAATTTCTAATTAACTCTTGATCAAAAATGAGTTAAATGAGTAAACTCCTTTTTCTACTCAAATTGAATCTGTCGACTCTTTATTTTACTCAAATTAAATCTGTTCACTCCTTTTAATTTGCAAATCTCCATTTATGACTGAATTTCTCCTTTAATCCCGACCCTTGATTGAAATCGATCTCAATCGTTGATGAGTTCCAAGAAAGTCTATTTAAGAGACCCTCATCTCTTCATTTTTTAAGGTTGAATGAGAATTTGCATTGAATTTTTGCTGGAATTTAAACTCACATTTGCTCATATTCACATATGCAAAGATCAAGTTTGACCAAAAGTTGACCAGATTTAACCACGGTTGACTTGAGTTGACTAGTTTCAAAAGAATTTTGAAATAATTAAATTAAATTATTTAATTAAATGGAGTACTTACTTCTAATTAATTAAACAAAGTTATTTAATTAAATGAGAAGCCATTCCTAATTAATGAAATGAAGTTATTTAATTAAATAAGAAAAGTGTCTCTAATTAATTAAATATTATTTAATCAAATAGAAAAAGTAATTAGAAGAGCATATCTCATTTTATTAAATTAAATATCTCAACAAAATCTCTCTGCAGTTCAAAAAAGGAAATTTCCAATTCACTATTGATAAAAAATGAGTTAAATAAGTTAACTCCTTTTTCTACTCAACTTGAATCAATTAACTCCTTATTTTATTCAAATTAAATCTGTTAACTCTATTTAATTTGGAAATCTCCCTTTATTACTGAACTTCACCTTTAATCCTCACCGTTGATTGAAATCGATCTCAACCGTTGATGAGTTCTAGGAAAGTCTATTTAAGAGACCCTCATCTCTTCATTTTGAAAGGTTGAATGAGAATTTGCATAAAATTGGTGCCGGAATTCATACTCACATTTGCTCATATTCATATACGCAAAGATCAAGTTTGACCGAAAGTTGACCAGATTTAACCACAGTTGACTTGAGTTGACTAGTTTCGAATTTTTTTTTGAAATAATTAAACAAAATTGTTTAATTAAATGGAGTACTTACTTCTAATTAATTAAACAATGTTATTTAATTAAATGAGAAGCCATTCCTAATTAATTAAATGAAGTTATTTAATTAAATAAGAAAACTATCTCTAATTAATTAAAGATTATTTAATTAAATAGAAAAAGTAATTATGAGAGCATATCTCATTTTATTAAATTAAATATCTCAACAAAATCTCTCTTCAGTTCAAAAACGGAAATTTCCAGTTCACTATTGATAAAAAATGAGTTAACTGCTTTTTTTACTCAAATTGAATTAGTTAGCTCGTTATTTTACTCAAATTAAATCTATTAACTCCGTTCAATTTGAAAATCTTCCTTTATGACTGAACTTCACCTTTAATCCTGACCGTTGATTGAAATCGATCTCAACTGTTGATGAGTTCCAAGTCTATTTAAGAGACCCTCATCTCCTCATTTTGAAAGGTTGAATGAGAATTTGCATCGAATTGTTGCTTGAATTCATACTCATATTTTCTCATATTCACATACGCAAAGATCAAGTTTGACCAAAAGTTGACCAGATTTAACCACGATCGACTTGAATTGACTAGTTTCAAAAAGAATTTTGAAATAATTAAATTAAATTATTTAATTATATGGAGTACTTACTTCTAATTAATTAAACAAAGTTAGTTAATTAAATGAGAAGCCATTCCTAACTAATTAAATGAAGTTATTTAATAAAATAAGAAAAGTGTCTCTAATTAATTAAAGATTATTTAATTAAATAGAAAAAGTAATTATGAGAGCATATCGCCATTTATTAAATTAAATATCTCAACAAAATCTCTCTTCAGTTCAAAAAGAGAAATTTTCAGTTCACTATTGATCAAAAATGAGTTAAATCAGTTAACTCATTTTTGTACTCAAATTGAATCAGTTAACTCCTTATTTTACTCAAATTAAATCTGTTAACTCTCTTTAATTTGGAAACCTCCCTTTATGACTGAACTTCACCTTTAATCTAACCGTTGATTCAAATCGATCTCAACCATTGATGAATTCCAAAAAAATCTATTTAAGAGACCCTCATCTCTTCATTTTGAAAGGTTGAGTGAGAATTTGCATCGAATTGTTGCTGAAATTCATACTCACATTTTCTCATATTCACAAATGTAAAGATCAAGTTTGACCAAAAGTTGACCAGATTTAACCACAGTTGAATTCAGTTGGTTAGTTTCGAAAAGAATTTTGATGTAATGCCTCGCCAAGGGATCCAAAATTTTTTTTGCTAAGTTTGCTAAACAATTTTTTTTTTAAAACATAAAAGCAAAATCATTCATAACATTTGCAGAAGCAATAGTAACATTCAACTGAAAATAACATAACAGATTACATTTTTTAAAGATCTCTTAACGTTGAATCACATCTAAATTAACTATTCATCTAACATCACATCCTTATGAAATAACAATGATACATCCAATGTTCTTAAACAAGATTACAAGTGTCTTTTTTAGTAATCTCATTTTAGATTGCTCAATCATCCACTGTACATGTTACAAGGTAGGAAAAGCTTAAAAGAATAAACATCCGTGTAAGTAAAGTACATCATCATCCAATATTAATCCCTGATGCAATTAAAATAAATGAAACCACATATCATACATGTTACATCATCACAAAAGATATAAACATCCATCATAAAAGATAACCATATATCACAAACATAATAACTAAGTGCACGGTTCCTCCCAACCGTTAATAGCATCATTAGACCATCGTGGATCCTAGCCATCCTTCCGTGCATAACATTCCAAAGCATCGAAGAGATCATCAGTATTAACATAGTAGAAATGTCACTCCTAAAAACATCCTACTAACATGCAAAGTAAAGCATAAGATAACATCATCTAACATATGCAAATCATCAATATAAGAAACATAACAATAAATACATCCATCATAAGGTATATCATCTATCATAATGATCCAAGAACATAATGAAGATAAATACCAATCTAGAAAGCATCAGCCACGGTGTCTCCAATGGATCTCAAATGATAAGAGTGATAAAACACTACCACCCGATCGTGTGGAACCAAAGTGGTCCACTCCCACCGTGCTGAGGAGACAATCTCAAGTCCTAAATAGGCTATCAAAATCACAAAGTATAAATCTCTATAAGTCTAGGAATCTTAAAAGTATACTAACTCAAAAGTTCCAAGCACAAAATTGACATCGAATCTCAGAGGCACACAAAGACATGTAGGAAACCTACTATGCAAGCGAGAAAGTGTTATCGCAATTATCACGTACAAGTTACCCTGGCAGTTAGCTAAACTCCACGGGTCCATACTGATCCCATGCGGCCACTAGTATCCTCTCATACTGACAAGGCATACTACGAAATGCAAGGTGACAACCATGCGTTCTCACTACTCCCATCCTAGCCTATACAAGCACTCAAGGCATGGGCGAGAATATCAAAACAACTATCTTTTTAGGTTTATTTAATCCCCATTTAGTGTGTAAATATTATCACTTATCAACCAAACTTACAATGAGTTACTCTGGCAGCCACTTAGGGCCCCGACCCCCATTGCAAGCCACTTCCCAACACTACAAGTAGATTACCTACCCTAAGCTCATGGAATAATAAAATCACCACAGTCTTGTACAAGCGACTATAAAGAAAATCTAAAAGATAATATAAAAAGAATCATCAAATATGCACAATATAAGCATCAAATATCCATAATAAGAATCATCAAATCTTCATGAGCATCTGAAAAGCATCCATCGAAAATTATGACCACAACAGTTCTCTATTGGCAAATGAAGGCATCACTGATAAATATAATAATCATTGGTTCTCAATAACCAAAATATATCTCAAGATAAATCACAATATCCATTGGTTCTCAACCAACAATCAAGAATATCTCAAAATCATACTGATCGAAGACTCCAAAATGATTGAGTCAAAACATTCACAACATGAAATCATCAAGAAATAAATGCACATTTCAGTCCCATCATGGTGACTCAAAAATAATCCAAGGATAACTGATCGATAACTCAAAAATAATTAGCTCAGGTGTCTCATACACATACATCTCAACTTCACACATGAAGACTAGTGAACAATAACAATCAATAAATACAAATATTTCATAGAGCATATGATTGGGCTTATAAAGATCGAGACCAATTAAGATCAACATGCCAACACATCTTATAACCCTCGAGCCTCTGGTCACAACCTAGGACTGGTCAACACTAGTCAACCCAAAACTCAAAACAAGAAGCATATAGAATACACGATGCAAACACATGTTTTGGTTTACTAAATTCACATAGTTGAATAATGTGTAGGGGTTTTCAATTTTCTATTTACAAGTATAATTTCTAGTGTCTTAAGTTTCATCATTTGACCTACAAGTCAACCCAATTGTTCCCCGATAGCATTATCCTTCCATTATTAAGAATTACATTCTAAGAATAACCTAAGGATAAATATTCACTAAACAGATCATTATTGACTTTTAATTAAATTGCCCTCTATATTTAACTATGATCCATATTTTAATTGATTAACTCTTCTTTAATGTTACTTCAACTTTTCAACATAATCAAGGATCATTATTCATTATATTATAAGAGGACCAATTATCATTCTTCGAATAAGAGATTATAACTTTATTAGAACGATCAATTAATATTGGTTCACAATCCTTGACCTTTTATCATCCTAATAATTCTCAATTATATATTACTAAGTCTACACCATTAAAATATCTAAAGTCATTATTCAAGTCATCGGAATAAGACCTCTAAACTTTGATATTAGTATTTCTACAATCTTATTAAAAGAATTATATCAATTAAATCTCTATTACATAACTTAATTATTAATTAAAATCCAATTAGCTCTAGTTAATTGATTTAATTAATAATATCACAACCAAACCATCAACCCAATAAGTATTAGTTGACTAACAATAGTTTGTACGTCAAAGTCAACTTTAATCCAATACAAAAATATTAATATTTTAATAATAATAATATTAATAAGTTATTTTGGAAATCTTATCCATAATGACTACATTCATCTTTCTTAACAATTTCGTATTAATGATAATCATTTGAAGTTAAAACTTTATCGCATAATATAATTATATTGACAACTCAATGAATATCAATTGATTAAAATCAATTATAATCCAACTCCAAAAATTATTATCTTTTACAAAACTTCAATCAATAAATAATCTCCACTAGATTAATTCTAATCAAATTTGTTGATATCTATTTAAACCATTATTTATTAATAGTCTGCTAGTCCTTAAAAACATTAATAAATAATAAACTCCTCAAACTATAAATACTTGATCTATAGAATCTTTCTATAAACTCATTAGTTAATATTTGGCTAACTGTTAACTTCATTAAGGTATTCAAACATATTAACCAATAACATAATAATTCAGTCTTAATCCAATATCATTTAGAGTTTCTAAATTTAAATCAACATAATATAAATTATCATCTTACAATTATTTAATCAATATTAAAATCAACTATTAGACTCCATTTTCAAAATGTTCTAATAATAGTTTGCCTATATAAACGTTGTTTGAAAAAGATCTCTATCACAAACCAATAAGTCTCATTGTAGATTTTAACATGAATAATCTCCAAATTCTTAACATTATCATCTTCATTAAACAACTCTAAAATTGTTTAATATATATTAAATAGTATTCAATATACATTATAAAAAGTCCACTATATAAACTATATTAAAATCTCTTTTCTTTTAATTTCCTCTCATTTAAAAATTCATTTACTTAGATTGACTAATAATTAATTACACTTCTTCTACTATTAACTAATCTTAATTAAATTTGATTTAATTAGATTAGATAATAAACCATATAAAACTAATGCATATTAATAAGATTCTAATAAGGGAAGATTGCAATAATATCTTAATTCATTCCATGCTTTGATATATTATTTTTGTGAAGTTTAAGCATAAATAACTCTTGGTTATGAGAAATGGAGAAATATCTGTCCTTGAATAAAATAATCTCAGTACGATGGCCATATCTCCCTAATGAACCATTGGATCGAGCTGAAATTGAAATATGTTAGAGAGGGCCAAGTTGCGCCACTTCTGACTGGAGCGATTGAATAAATTTGATCACGATAAAGAGTTATGAATGACTGAGTTCGGATCTATTCAAAGGGCAGCGACAAGACAATTTGTGATGAATTAAGAATTTTCTCTTAAAATAATTGTTCATTAATTTCTAAATAGGTTTGACTATAGATTAAAAAATCTTTTTTTCAAATCTATTTATCAATTTAATTCTAATTCGAACCCAAACCCGTTTAGATCTAATTTCTTCCTTAATTGGATATAGGGTTTTCTAATGTTTTCTTTGCAACTCTACATATCTAGATTCCAATTTAATTGTAGATTCATTCACAAGAGTATACAGACACATATAATAGAAATGATGAAGAAAGAAAGAAAAATAGTGCAAAGAGAATATGTGAATATCACGAGTGCACCTGGACACTGATGCTAATCCTCCATGCCTCAAAAATCTATAGAAAATCCCTTCCTTCTCCATCATTCGCAATTCCTCCAAGATCCAAGCCAACCGAATCTTTCAAGTGACTAGAAGTGCTAGAAGAAGCATAGAAGCATGTAAAAAATATATCAGCATGTAGAAGCATATGATCTTCTCAATGAATGTAAACTTTGAAGCTTCCATTTTAGCTTGAAGCTTGTAGCTTATAGCTTCCATTCAGCTTGTCCAAACACACTAGGAGAGCCTCTATTTAAAGGCCTCTAAGATGCATCTAGAGTGTTTTTAGAAACAATTAGAAGATAAGCATGACAACTAAGCATGAGTCTTCTCCAACCTTCTAAATGAGTCATAAGGTTGTAGACACCATATGCTCAAATAAAATGCTAACTCTTAAGTGTAGACAACTTATGCATTCTTAGAGTGCAAAATTCTGTGTTGTCTATATGACATCTTTCAAGAATTTGCCAACTCCTTTGTGAGTAAATATTAATATAATGCACATTAATTAATTTAATATTTACTTTTACTCTTTCCAATTTAATTTATTTATATATTAAATCTCATGTACTTACTTTAATAATTCCACTTTTCAATCTTAATATATTTATATTTTAATCACATGAAATCTAGAATCTTTTAATAATTTTAAATATATTTTCCACTTTTAAATTTCATTTTCAAAACTTAATTGCTAAAATATTTGTTAGCTTTAATAATAATATTATTTAGTCATTTATTTAAAAATGAACTCCAAATATATTATTATTAAAATAAATATTGTCACATTCCAAATTTAAACTTTAAACTTTTTATTTTAAAATTTAATTTATTTATTTAATTAATTTTTCAATTAATTAAACAAAATAAATATTAAAAATATCATATTAATTTTTCATTTAATTAAACCATTAATTAAATCTTTTTAATTAGGCTTAATTAATAGAAAATTCATCAAAGACTCATAAGATAAAAATATGAAAACCCATCATAGCCAAAATACATACAAAATCAAATCAAGGGTTTAAATCACGAATTATGTCATCCAACGTATTCGGAGGGTACTCAACTCAGATACTTATCCTAATTTTTCAATTAGAATAAATGACTTAAAGGGTTGGGATTTGGACTTGAGAATTTATCTCCCCTCTCTTATCATTGAGATAGTGTGATAGGGTACGCTCATCCTGGCAATTCAGGAAAGTCGATTCTCGGTACCTGCAATTTGCATAAAAACTATGCATGTACAAATACAATATACCAAACTAAACAGGCAATGGTAGGAAGTGGTGCATCGTGTAGATCCCGACTAGCAGGTGACTACGACTCCCTTCCTTAACCACATCAGACACGCCATACAAAAGCAAACATGCAAAGCAAACACGCACACCATAAACATGCAATTATGGGGTATGTATCCATAAGAAAACACATATGATAATAAATCATCTTACTAATCATCATTAAAAATTGCAAATATTGAAAATAATCATCATGCATACATGAAATGCAAAATCTAAGTAATCTCATCACATATCAACTGAATCCACAGCACAATATCTGATAGTCTCAAAACAATGCTACTAATCAACAACATAAAACTAGCTATAAAAGAGTTTAGCAATGAATACAAAATGCGAACTAGAGGCAGGCACTACATTTGAAATAATTGAATGAAATTATTTAATTAAATGGAGTACTTACTTCTAATTAATTAAACAAAGTTATTTAATTAAATGAGAAGTCATTCCTAATTAATTAAATGAAGTTATTTAATTAAATAAAAAAAGTGTCTCTAATTAATTAAAGATTATTTAATTAAATAGAAAAAGTAATTATGAGAGCATATCTCATTTTATTAAATTAAATATCTCAACAAAATCTCTCTTCAGTTCAAAAAGGAAAATTTCCAGTTCACTATTGATCAAAAATGAGTTAAATGAGTTAACTCCTTTTTCTACTCAAATTGAATCAGTTAACTCTTTATTTTACTCAAATTAAATCTATTAACTTCCTTTAATTTGAAAATCTCCCTTTATGACTGAACTTTACCTTTAATCTTGACCGTTGATTGAAATCGATCTCAACTGTTGATGAATTTCAAGAAAGTCTATTTAAAAGACCCTCATCTCTTCATTTTGAAAGGTTGAATGAGAATTTGCATCAAATTTTTGCTGAAATTCATACTCACATTTGCTCATATTCACATACGCAAAGATCAAGTTTGACCAAAAGTTGACTAGATTTAACTAAGGTTGACTTGAGTTGACTAGTTTCGAAAAGAATTTTGAAATAATTAAATGAAATTATTTAAATAAATAGAGTACTTACTTCTAATTAATTAAACAAAGTTATTTAATTAAATGAGAAGTCATTCCTAATTAATTAAATGAAGTTATTTAATTAAATAAGAAAAGTGTCTCTAATTAATTAAAGATTATTCAATTAAATAGAAAAAGTAATTATGAGAGCATATCTTATTTTATTAAATTAAATATCTCAACAAAATTGTCATGCCCAAAACTACGAGGGCAATTACGCAAATTTTTTTTTTTTTCTTTTAAAAGTATTATAATGCTCAAGTTGATAAGTTTGCAATCACATTACAAGAAAAGATTCACTTGATTACATCATAAGTTTATAAACTCTCGTGGAGGAATACATTGTTAAACTGAAGCTCTCGATATAACAATAATATCGACGTTTCCTTCGTTTCATATAATCTTGAAACAATAAATTTAAAATTTCCTCTATAACAATATAATTAAGATAGATTTAACGTTTATTACATAACATCTTTTATCTCATATAAAGTTAACATTATAAGAAAGAAATTTTAATCAAGTTCGACTAGATCAAGTTCAATTACAAATCTCATAGACAATTATCGATTTACAATTTAATCGATATTGAAAAGTCGCTAAGAAAAAATGATTAACTAGAATTAAAACATATATATATATATATATATATATATATATATATATATATATATATATATATATATATATATATATATATATATATATATATATATATATATATATATAATCTATTAACTTTAAATATTTCAACTACTTTAACATAATAATTAACTAACAAAATCCTACTGAAATTCAATTACAACTAATCAACCCTAAATTTGATCTAATCATAAGTAGAATAAGTGACTAAATTTCAAATAAACCTTAACTTTAAAACTTAAATAAAATTAAGACTAACTAAAGCATAAAACTATCTAACTACCCTTTTTATTAAATTAAATAATCTTATAAACAAACTAAAATAACTTAATCTAAACTAACATTTATCATTAACTTAATTTAAAAACATACTAACTAACTCATTAAACTAAAACTAATTTAACACTCCTCACATTTGATATGAATTAACTAACTAACAAATCCACTAAAATTTACTAAAATAAAAGAATAACAATATTACATAAACTAAATTAAATTACAATGACACTAACTAACTATAACAAAAAAAAATGCTAACAAAACATTACTAACAATCACCTAAACTAACCTAAGCTAACCCCTACACCCGTAACTCCCCACACTAACCTAGCCCCCTCACAGTCTCCCATGCACTCTCCACACTGCCCCAAAATGGCTCGCGGGAAATGAGGGCTTGCAATTCACAGCCCTAGGAAGACCTGGCCCAAGTACGTGGGTAAGCAGGCCAATCAAAAACAAGACCTCCCCTCCATGGTGATTTGTGGAAGAGAAACGGGGGGGGGAAACAAAATAAAGTAAAAACCAAATTTTAAACAAATTTTACACTCATCCAAAGGCAACGTCCAAAAGAAGGAGAGACTAGACAGGTGATGTCATCTACTATGATGACAAAAGACTTTGCAACAAAATTAAACATTTTTTTAATACCTCCTTTCAAACTGACATCTACCAAGGAGAAATTATATTAATGACATAAAGTTTTATAGATGGCAAAAGGGATATTTATAAGAGTTATTTCATAAAGTTTAGTTGTTAGGAATAACATATATATATGTTTTTTTTTTTGAATTTCTTTTGAATTTTGAACACTAATATCGATATTTTCTTTTTATTTGTCTTATTTCAAAATTTTAAAAATAAGAATATTCTAGGGAATATTCTCTGTTGCAAGAGACATTTAAATTTTCTCTCATACAAAAGACAGAGAGTTTTACTCTCTTGCAACACACATTTTTTTTTTTTAAAGAAATTTTCTAAGTATAGATTTCAAGCCATGTATATTTTTTTTTAAGGTGTATATTTTGAAAGGCTTTAAACATAGATACAATAGTTTAAGGTATCCTAACACCATATTTAATATGAACTCCTATGTAACTTGTATTGCAATAAATCAACCATAGACATTAATTCCTTTCCGGAACATAGTTATCATTTGAACATATAAGGAACATATAAAGAACTTGAAAATTTGCTTGATTAAATCAACACCATTTCTATCTTATTTTGATGTGCATCCATCCAAAATAAATTTTACAAATTAAATCACATGACAAGCAATTTGTCATGCCCAAAAATTATGGCCCAAAAAAAAAAAAACAAAACACACCCAATTTTTTTTTTTTTTTTTTTTTTTTTTTTTTTTTTTTAAATTTTAAATGTATTTATTTAAACTTAAGTGCACTAAGTTGATACAGTAAGTTCACATGAAACATGGATGCCAAGAAGGCGGTTACACGAACTCTTAACAATCAATTGATTCAGTTAACAACCCCTCTTATTTAATTAGAAGACCCAATTAATTGATAGATTTAATAAATCCCTTTAAAAGATTTACACTCTAAGAACATTAGTAAATTTCTTAAATACAATTTTATTTAAATTTTACATATGAATTTGTCGTCTACTTCGACAAGGAGTAAAACTAAAATTATCATTCATTTTATGAGTTAATCTGGATTGCATGACCCTCCAATAGACATAGATCAATTTTAAACTATAAAATTCTAATGTTTAAGGCTTATGAATTTAAACCACATTTTACTAATCCCGAAAATAAAACTTCCCATTAGGAACTGCTAATCGACTAATTAAACTTAATTAAGTTATCCTTAACTACATTAAATAATAACTATATTGCATTCACAGAATTTAATAATTAACGTTACAAATTAACGATTAATAAATAAACAGATAAAACTATTTTAGAACGATTCTTTAATTAATAATATTCATTAATTATTAAATTCGCTAAGCTAAAATTACTAAATTTATAAGTTGTTAATGAACTTCATTAATACACATTATCATTTAAACTAATAATTAAATAAACTAAAAATAAAACTACTAACAACTATTTTTAACAAATCTATATAAACGAAAATTTAATTTAAACTAAACTATATAAATGAAAATTTAATTTAAACCTAACTATATAAATGAAAATTTAATTTAAACTAAACTATATAAAAAAAAAATTTTTTAAAAAAAAACTAAATAAAAAAATTGAAACGCCGCCCCACGCATATATATGCGTGGGGGATCCCACGCAATATATGCGTGGGCCTCACGCATACACATGCGTGGGGATCCCACGCATTTAAATGCGTGGTCCTCACGCATGGGTATGCGTGGGGTCTTCCACGCGTACGTGGTCTGGCCGCCGGGTACGAGCCGCAGGCTCTGCCCGGAATTCGAAATTTTTTTTTTGTTTTTTTTTTTTTTTAAATTTTTTTTTTGATGGGTTGCATTAAATAAGGTAGGTCGCCCACCCTTTGAAGCCTTATAATAGGAGGGTGATTTACTATAATTTATTGACTGTAATAGAGGGGTCTCCCCTTTTTTTTTTTGCCCATACATTTTCCAGCAAGTTTGAGCACCTACAGGCCTCTATTTTTTTTTGAAGATTAAGTTTTTTATCAAATTTCTCCATTGATCTTGAGACATGGGTGTCAATAGATTGGTGAATCTATACATTGCATATTACATCATGAACACAACCATACATTAATCAAATGATATGCTTATAACTTTTTTTTTTTTTTTTTTTTTTTTTTTAAAAAAACTAACTTTAGTTCCTCTTCCTTTGTTGTTGGATCAATACAATTCTATTTTCTTTCACATACAAATGCAACAACTGCATATGAATCCAATTTTATACATAATGCAACTAATTACTCCATGGGAATGGAAAATAGGAAGATCACCATGGGTGTTTAAATTCTCTATAATTTCATATGCATATATTTTCTCCATACCATTCTAATGTCTAATTGAACTCAACCTTTCCTAACATAATTCCTTCATATACAAGATTAACATTCACCATTCACAATCCATCACAATAATATGCATGAACAAAAAGGTGGTTGAATTGGCTATAACAAGTTTCACAAAATGAGAAGACCATTTAACTTACATTACGCAAATTTTCCAAAGAACATGGGAGCAATGCAAGGAATTTCTCATAATCTCTTTTTTTTTTGTATTATTCATCCTGGTTCAAAGGCTCCACTCGGGAAAGAACCAGTAAGAAAACCCAAGGTCATTGCCCAATACTTCCAAGTTTCCAATCCATTTTACATCATTTTACAACTCACATAAATCTCTACAAACTTCCAACATGTGCTACCTTCCAAATAACTTCAAAATCACAATAAAGGATAATGGGGAAGACAAAACTAAAACAAGGTGGATAATCACAACAACATCAAATCAAACATACACTCCAAACCCGGTTTGCACAATAGATCTATACATGGAATCAAAACAAGGGGGGAGGTGGATTTTCCCAATGGGAGAAGTCAATCACCATTCCATTACATGGCCCTTTCGGGGCTTGAATTTTAAGAATTTCCATTCTATATAAGGCCCTTTCGGGGCTCCAATCACAAGGATACTCATTTTCTCTTCATACACATGATTTCACAACATCAATAAGGAAGGTTATGACAAGTAGGGGCCCATACACCCTACCCTTTTTCCTTCCTCTCACCATGAAAGGAGACTCTCACCAATGAGGTCCAACTAAAGCCCTACCCCCATACATGGCCACTTCTTCCCTATCCAAGGGTGAGTGATGCCATCACAATCCCCATGAAAACTCAAAGAACAAGGTCTCAACAAAGCAAGAAATGAAATCCAAAACAAGGTAAAATTCCCTCCAATATCCTCCCAATACACACAACATAAAAGGACAAGAACCTTCACAATACTATAACAAGATTCACACATGATCAACAAAAAGGAAAGCTAAGCCCATGAGAGAGAAATTCCTACCTCCACAAGTGTTATGGCAACAATGGAAGTTTTTTTGAGAAGAGCTTCTTTCCTTTCTCCTTCCTTCAATCTTCAAGCTTGCTCTCTCCCAACTAGAGATTGGGTAACCCCCCCTTCACTACTTCCCAAGTGCCTCTAAATAAGAATCTACTTAACTAGGCTTAGGGTAACCCCTTGGTGGAGTCAAGGTCACCAACCTATGAAGTGACAACCAATTTCGAATTCAAGCAAAGATGGAGTGTTTGAGTGACCATAAAGGTCAACCAAGGAGACTTGGGGAGTGGAAAACACTCCCAACCCAAACCCTTACCCTTAGGGTAATTAATTTTGAAGTTTTAAGGCTTAAGGATTGAATAAGGACAATAAAACTAGGGGAAACAAACTACCAAAAGAAATACACCTTAAAGATGGACTAGGTAAAAAAAAAAGAATATAGCACAAAATAAACATGGGGTTCAGCTTTTGTCTTCCCATTGGATTTCCCGGCTAAATTTCCTGCACACTCATTGCACACGTCAGTAATTCGAGAAGCACATGTATATATATAAATATAAAAATACGCATCAACAATTTCATGAAATTTAAAACATCCATTCTTCCATAATCTATTCATTCATCTCATTCTACTCATTAAAATTGGAGATTCAAAGTGTTAGTTTGCATTCATTCATTTTATCAACATATACGTTATAAAACATTAAACTACAGAAATCAAATATCTGAAATAAAGCATCATACATCATAATTAGCAAAATAATGTTCAGTGCCACAAATAATGCTCTAACATATCGAGCCATAAAAAAAATAATATATAGTATCATCGAGGCTAGGATGGGTCGAGGCGGGGCCTCACATCCTCCCCCACTAGGCATGAACTTCCTCCTGGAGTTCATCAAAAAGGTATGGGTACTGAGATCGCATCTGCGTTGTATCCTCCCATGTGGCCGTGATCTCATCGTAGCAATCCCACTGGACCCTAACCTGGTCCAGCTCTCGACCTCGAAGTGCGAGGGTCCGTCGGGCAATAATACGGATGGGCTCCAGCGCTAACTGGCCGTCCGACTCCACCTGCAAAGCATCCCAATCTATAATATGAGACTCATCATAGATATATCTTCTAAGTACTGAAATGTGAAACACATCATGGATGCGTGACAGGCTAGGTGGCAAAGCTAGACGGTAGGCAACTGGTCCTATCCTCTCTAGGATCTCGAATGGCCCAACGAAACGGGGTGCCAACTTAGAGCCCTTTCCGAATCGAATCGGACTCTTGTGTGGCCGCACCCTCAAGAAAACTCTATCCCCAACTTGATACTCTCGATCCATCCTATTTGCATCAGCATACTTCTTCTGTCGATCCTGTGCCTCTTTCAGGCGCTGCCTAATCCAAATCACCTGCTGTTCCATATCTCTAACTAACTGAGGTCCAATGGAAACTCGATCCTCGATCCTGTCCCAACTCAAAGGCGTCCTACAAGGTCTCCCATACAGGGCCTCATAAGGCAGCATACCTATGGAGGAATGGTGCCCATTGTTATAGGCAAACTCAACTAGGTGGAGGTATTCCTCCCACTTGACCTGATGATCCATCACGTACATACGCAACATGTCCTCCAACACTTGATTCACACGCTCAGTCTGCCCATCAGTCTGAGGGTGGTACGCTGTACTGAAATTGAGCCTAGTGCCCAAAGCTGACTGCAACTCTCTCCAAAAAGATGAGGTGAATAGTGAGTCCCTATCAGAGATAATCTTACGGGGAATGCCATGAAGTCTGACAGTGTCTCGCAAAAACACCTGAGCTATGTCTCGGGCTGTGTACGTAGTACGCACAGGTGAGAAGTGAGCAACCTTGGTCAATGTGTCAACTGTCACCATAATGGCATCATGACGACGAGAAGACAAAGGAAGACCAACAATAAAGTCCATCGATATAACATCCCACTTCCACTCTGGAATCTCATGAGGCTGAAGGAGCCCACCGGGATGACGATGTTCTGCCTTCACCCTCTGACACTCGAGGCATCTCGCCACTATGTCGGCAATCTGCGCTCTCATGCCTGGCCAATGGTACAACTGCCTCAAATCTGCATGCAACTTCTTAACACCAGGGTGTGCCGCATAAGGTGCTCTGTGAGCCTCAAGTATGATGAGCTCGCGCAAACCCCCGATGGAAGGTACATACACACGTCCTCTATGACGTAAGAGTCCATCAGACTCCAAGGAATACTCTGAATACTTCCCCTCCAAGGGTCTCTGAGAATGCACAACCTGACTAACCTCTGTAAAAAGCTCATCTGCTGGCAAGTGCTGTAAAATCTGCTCTCTCAAATCGGTGCTCGTAGTCATAGATGAGAGCTCATGGCGCCTTCTACTTAAGGCGTCTGCAACTACATTCTCCTTTCCCTTGATGTAATGTACATCAAAATTGTACTCGCAAAGGAACTCCATCCACCTTCTCTGTCTAGCATTCAGGTTTGGCTGCGTGAATAGGTACTGCAAGCTCTGATGGTCGGAATGAAGTTCAAATCTATGACCTA
Organism: Cupressus sempervirens; assembly: GCA_028749045.1. Taxonomy (NCBI): domain Eukaryota; kingdom Viridiplantae; phylum Streptophyta; class Pinopsida; order Cupressales; family Cupressaceae; genus Cupressus; species Cupressus sempervirens. Next base: position 663,132,497 of record CM053793.1, read on the forward strand.
GTAGGAAGTGTTGCCACTTCACTAATGCATGAACCACCGCTGCAAGCTCTAGGTCATGAGTAGGGTAGTTGAGTTCATGAGTCTTCAACTTCCTAGACTCGAAGGAAATAGGCTGACCATCCTGCATAAGCACTGCCCCAATGCCATCCAAAGATGCATCAGTGCACACCACAAAGTCCGCCAATGGGTCTGGTACTGCAAGAATAGGTGCACTCGTGAGGGCTCTCTTGAGCTCTAGAAAAGCTCTCTCGCACTTCTCTGTCCATTCAAACTTCTTTCCTTTCCTCTGCAGCGATGTAATGGGGTGTGCCAATCTAGAAAATCCTGCAATGAAGCGTCGATAATAGCCTGCTAATCCCATAAAGCTCCTCACCTCAGTGACACTAGCAGGTGCAGGCCAATCCATGATGGCTCTAATCTTCGATGGGTCTACCGAGATACCCTCGCCTGATATGATATGGCCCAAATAATGGATCTCTGATCGGAAGAATGCACACTTCGATAAGCTACCAAACAACTGATTCTCTCTCACCTTCTGCAACACCTGCCTCAGGTGTTTCTCGTGCTCTTCCTCATCATGGGAATATATCAGGATGTCATCCAGGAACACAACTACGAACTTATCCAAGAAGGTACGAAATACTCCGTTCATGAGGCTCATGAATACAGCTGGAGCATTTGTGAGACCGAATGGCACCACTGTGAACTCATAGTGTCCATACCTAGTACGGAAAGGGGTCTTAGGAATATCACTCCCCACAATCCTCAACTGGTGGTACCCTGACTTAAGATCAATTTTTGAAAATACACGAGCACCCTGCAACTGATCAAATAGGTCATCAATTCTGGGAAGGGGATATCGGTTCTTGATGGTTACTTTGTTCAATTGCCGATAATCAATGCATAACCTAAGTGATCCATCCTTCTTCTTAACGAAGATCACTGGTGCACCCCAAGGTGACACACTAGGTTGAATATGCCCCTTCTCTAGGAGTTCCTCCAACTGAACCTTTAGTTCACTAAGCTCATGTGTAGTCATCCTGTATGGTGCTCTTGATACTGGTTCCGCGCCTGGCACAAGATCAATATGAAAGTCTACTGCCCTAGGTGGGGGTCTACCAGGGAGCTCTGAAGGAAAAACATCTGCAAACTCCTGCAATATAGGAAAGTCATCAAGGGATGGTTCCCCTTCTGAGCCTTCCTCTCTATCACTAATGGTGATTGCAAACAGCTGACACCCCTTCCGCATGCACCGCCTAAGCTGCATAGCGGATATCATACGAAGGGATATGGGTCTCTTAACCCCAAGAATCACTCTACCGATACCATCATCATCCACACATTCCATTTTCTTCTGTCGACAATCCATCTTGGCGCTGTGGGAATAAAGCCAATCTATGCCAAGAACAACATCATAAGAACCTAGTGGGGTAATGCGTAGATCAGACACCGTGAATGTGGCTCCCATCTGAATCGGGCAACTATGCACCATGGAACTAACTGACACTCTAGCTCCTGAGGCTAACTCTACCTCCCAACCGACATCTTGTCTAACTGCCACCAGCCCGCAACGCTCCACAGCAAAAGGAGATATAAAGGAGTCAGTAGCTCCTGAATCAAATAAAACTGTAACCACGCTACCCTGAATGATACCTGTAGCCTCAATGACTGTAGCCTGATGCTCGGCCTGGCGGTTGTCAACTGCTGTGAATACTCCGTGTGATCTGCCTACATCACCAACTGTCGGCTCTGAAAAAGCCCCTCCCTGACCACTGGAGGGTTGTCCCTGTGGACACTCTCTAGCTATATGACCCATGCCACCACAAGTGTAGCATGGTCCCCGTGCATGAGGCCGTGCACCCTGTGAACTAATCTGCTGTGGCCCTCCTGACCTGCTAGACCCACTGAAACCACCCCTAGAAGACTGCTGAGACTTCGCTGGCTGAGACTGTGGAGCCTGTACTTTCTGATCCTGCCTCGGTCCCTGTGAGTACCACTGCTTGGGCTTGGAGCCCTGATAACCCTGTGAGGGTTTCTGGTGCTGCTGCTGCTGAGGTTTCTGTTGCTGAGACTGTTGGCCCTTAGAGGACCCTGCTGAGTAGTTCTGATTCCCCTTCCAAGGGGGTTTCTGCTGGGTAGAGTTTTGGTTCTGAGATCGATCTCGTGACTCCTGTCTACTCCGAGTATCCTCTACAACCAAGGCCATCTCAACTACCTGTCTGAAAGTAGTAGGAAAAGCCATACGCACTGGACCCTGAAGAGAGAAATTTAGGCCCATGATAAATCTATGCACACGCTGTTTCTCGTCCTTCATGTACTCGACATATGGAAGGAGCTCGAGAAACCTGCTCTCATACTGAGCTACAGTGAGACCTCTCTGATGAAGAGAATGAAACTCCTCTATCTGCTTCTGCCTGAAATGCTCAGACAGGAATCTCTCTCTGAATCTCTCCAAAAAGGTCTCCCACGTGAGGGTATCCATGCTCATCCCTCTGATCGTCTCCTCCTGATGCCACCAATTGGAGGCATCTCCTCTCAACTGATGGACTGCAACACGTGCCTTCAGATTACTCCCATAGGAACGTAATCCAAAACACCGCTGGAGGCTCTGCAACCAAGCCTCTGCCACTGTCCCTTCTGTGGAACCGGTGAAAAGTGGGGGTCCAAGACGTATCAGCTCTCTGATGTCATCTCCTATGTGTCTAGGAGGTCTCTCGGGTGGTGGTACTCTCTGATGAATGGATTCCCCCTCGTGCTCACCTTGTCCCTCATCCTGCCTCGGTGGGGGACTCCTACTCCTCTCTCTACCACCAGGATCCTGTGCTTCCCTTTCGGGAACCTGCTGAACTGGCTCTGCTACAGGTGGGGGTAGTCTCTGCTGAACTACACCAATCAGTGTCTGAAGGGCATCCAAAATGTCCTGATTCGGGTTCTGAGGTGGTGGTGGTGGTGGTGGTGGAGGTGGTGGTCCATCCTCCTGTCTGACTCCACTACCTCTCGCCCTACGACCTCTACCTCGGCGGTTGTTCCGTGTAACAGGAGGCATCCTACACAATGAAAGTTTTTAATTAATTTCAGAAGCATAGTGGTTAAGGTTCCTAGTGTTGAAACTAGGCTCTGATACCAAAATGTCATGCCCAAAAATTATGGCCCAAAAAAAAAAAAACAAAACACACCCAATTTTTTTTTTTTTTTATTTATTTTTTTTTTTTAATTTTTTTTTTATTTTAAATGTATTTATTTAAACTTAAGTGCACTAAGTTGATACAGTAAGTTCACATGAAACATGGATGCCAAGAAGGCGGTTACACGAACTCTTAACAATCAATTGATTCAGTTAACAACCCCTCTTATTTAATTAGAAGACCCAATTAATTGATAGATTTAATAAATCCCTTTAAAAGATTTACACTCTAAGAACATTAGTAAATTTCTTAAATACAATTTTATTTAAATTTTACATATGAATTTGTCGTCTACTTCGACAAGGAGTAAAACTAAAATTATCATTCATTTTATGAGTTAATCTGGATTGCATGACCCTCCAATAGACATAGATCAATTTTAAACTATAAAATTCTAATGTTTAAGGCTTATGAATTTAAACCACATTTTACTAATCCCGAAAATAAAACTTCCCATTAGGAACTGCTAATCGACTAATTAAACTTAATTAAGTTATCCTTAACTACATTAAATAATAACTATATTGCATTCACAGAATTTAATAATTAACGTTACAAATTAACGATTAATAAATAAACAGATAAAACTATTTTAGAACGATTCTTTAATTAATAATATTCATTAATTATTAAATTCGCTAAGCTAAAATTACTAAATTTATAAGTTGTTAATGAACTTCATTAATACACATTATCATTTAAACTAATAATTAAATAAACTAAAAATAAAACTACTAACAACTATTTTTAACAAATCTATATAAACGAAAATTTAATTTAAACTAAACTATATAAATGAAAATTTAATTTAAACCTAACTATATAAATGAAAATTTAATTTAAACTAAACTATATAAAAAAAAAATTTTAAAAAAAAAAACTAAATAAAAAAATTGAAACGCCGCCCCACGCATATATATGCGTGGGGGATCCCACGCAATATATGCGTGGGCCTCACGCATACACATGCGTGGGGATCCCACGCATTTAAATGCGTGGTCCTCACGCATGGGTATGCGTGGGGTCTTCCACGCGTACGTGGTCTGGCCGCCGGGTACGAGCCGCAGGCTCTGCCCGGAATTCGAAATTTTTTTTTTGTTTTTTTTTTTTTTTTAATTTTTTTTTTTATGGGTTGCATTAAATAAGGTAGGTCGCCCACCCTTTGAAGCCTTATAATAGGAGGGTGATTTACTATAATTTATTGACTGTAATAGAGGGGTCTCCCCTTTTTTTTTTTGCCCATACATTTTCCAGCAAGTTTGAGCACCTACAGGCCTCTATTTTTTTTTGAAGATTAAGTTTTTTATCAAATTTCTCCATTGATCTTGAGACATGGGTGTCAATAGATTGGTGAATCTATACATTGCATATTACATCATGAACACAACCATACATTAATCAAATGATATGCTTATAACTTTTTTTTTTTTTTTTTTTTTTTTTAAAAAAAAACTAACTTTAGTTCCTCTTCCTTTGTTGTTGGATCAATACAATTCTATTTTCTTTCACATACAAATGCAACAACTGCATATGAATCCAATTTTATACATAATGCAACTAATTACTCCATGGGAATGGAAAATAGGAAGATCACCATGGGTGTTTAAATTCTCTATAATTTCATATGCATATATTTTCTCCATACCATTCTAATGTCTAATTGAACTCAACCTTTCCTAACATAATTCCTTCATATACAAGATTAACATTCACCATTCACAATCCATCACAATAATATGCATGAACAAAAAGGTGGTTGAATTGGCTATAACAAGTTTCACAAAATGAGAAGACCATTTAACTTACATTACGCAAATTTTCCAAAGAACATGGGAGCAATGCAAGGAATTTCTCATAATCTCTTTTTTTTTTGTATTATTCATCCTGGTTCAAAGGCTCCACTCGGGAAAGAACCAGTAAGAAAACCCAAGGTCATTGCCCAATACTTCCAAGTTTCCAATCCATTTTACATCATTTTACAACTCACATAAATCTCTACAAACTTCCAACATGTGCTACCTTCCAAATAACTTCAAAATCACAATAAAGGATAATGGGGAAGACAAAACTAAAACAAGGTGGATAATCACAACAACATCAAATCAAACATACACTCCAAACCCGGTTTGCACAATAGATCTATACATGGAATCAAAACAAGGGGGGAGGTGGATTTTCCCAATGGGAGAAGTCAATCACCATTCCATTACATGGCCCTTTCGGGGCTTGAATTTTAAGAATTTCCATTCTATATAAGGCCCTTTCGGGGCTCCAATCACAAGGATACTCATTTTCTCTTCATACACATGATTTCACAACATCAATAAGGAAGGTGATGACAAGTAGGGGCCCATACACCCTACCCTTTTTCCTTCCTCTCACCATGAAAGGAGACTCTCACCAATGAGGTCCAACTAAAGCCCTACCCCCATACATGGCCACTTCTTCCCTATCCAAGGGTGAGTGATGCCATCACAATCCCCATGAAAACTCAAAGAACAAGGTCTCAACAAAGCAAGAAATGAAATCCAAAACAAGGTAAAATTCCCTCCAATATCCTCCCAATACACACAACATAAAAGGACAAGAACCTTCACAATACTATAACAAGATTCACACATGATCAACAAAAAGGAAAGCTAAGCCCATGAGAGAGAAATTCCTACCTCCACAAGTGTTATGGCAACAATGGAAGTTTTTTTGAGAAGAGCTTCTTTCCTTTCTCCTTCCTTCAATCTTCAAGCTTGCTCTCTCCCAACTAGAGATTGGGTAACCCCCCCTTCACTACTTCCCAAGTGCCTCTAAATAAGAATCTACTTAACTAGGCTTAGGGTAACCCCTTGGTGGAGTCAAGGTCACCAACCTATGAAGTGACAACCAATTTCGAATTCAAGCAAAGATGGAGTGTTTGAGTGACCATAAAGGTCAACCAAGGAGACTTGGGGAGTGGAAAACACTCCCAACCCAAACCCTTACCCTTAGGGTAATTAATTTTGAAGTTTTAAGGCTTAAGGATTGAATAAGGACAATAAAACTAGGGGAAACAAACTACCAAAAGAAATACACCTTAAAGATGGACTAGGTAAAAAAAAAAGAATATAGCACAAAATAAACATGGGGTTCAGCTTTTGTCTTCCCATTGGATTTCCCGGCTAAATTTCCTGCACACTCATTGCACACGTCAGTAATTCGAGAAGCACATGTATATATATAAATATAAAAATACGCATCAACAATTTCATGAAATTTAAAACATCCATTCTTCCATAATCTATTCATTCATCTCATTCTACTCATTAAAATTGGAGATTCAAAGTGTTAGTTTGCATTCATTCATTTTATCAACATATACGTTATAAAACATTAAACTACAGAAATCAAATATCTGAAATAAAGCATCATACATCATAATTAGCAAAATAATGTTCAGTGCCACAAATAATGCTCTGACATATCGAGCCATAAAAAAAATAATATATAGTATCATCGAGGCTAGGATGGGTCGAGGCGGGGCCTCACACAATTATATTCAACAACAATTTTATTGGCCAACCTGATTCAAAGGCTCGGCTGGGAAAGAATCAGGAAGAAAACCCGTCTTCGTTGCTAATTACAACAAGGTTTAAAATACAATTTACAATAGGATCTCAATCCCTAATTTCAACAATTAAATCAAATTTTCTTTGTGACCTTAATCAAGGGATTTATAATGTTTTCTACAACTCATTTCTAGAACCATGGAGAAAACAAAATCTGATCAAGTGACCAAAAGCATGACCAAGAACAATTCAAAACATGCATATTTATACAAGGTTTTCACAACAAGATCTACAATGAATCAACACTAGGGAAAGGTGGATTCTTCCAACTAGGAGAAGTCAAGCACAACACCAAATCAGATGCCCAATTGGGGCTATTAACCAAGAACTTCCGTTTTGTCATTCAAACATGCCATACTCATACCAAGTTTGTGCTGACGGGTAGAGGCCCATAACACCCTACCCTTTCTCCCTCTTCTCATTCTGAGACGAGACTCTACACTGGTTGGAGTCCAACTAAATAGACCTTTCCCAAAATTGGTCACTTCTTCCCTCTCCAAGGGTGAGTAATACCAAAACACCCATGCAAGAAAAAATCTCAAAATTGCAAACATAAACATGAAAAGAAAACAACCAAAATAACATGATTTTCAAATCTTCCCAACATACCCACAACATACAAACATTGAAACAACCACAAAGTAGCATGAGCATGAAATAAAACATGAAAACTAAATAAGGGAGATGAGAATTTCCTACCTTCACAAAGAGGTAATGGAAAAGAACAAGTTTGACTAGAGTTTCCACTTCCTTCCTTCAATCTTCAAAACTCCTCTCTAAATGTAGAGATTGGGTAACAACCTCCACAAGTCCAAGAAGGGCCTCTAAATAGGCCTCCAACTCAACCACCCAAGGGCTCAATAATTAAGCCCACTCACTTGCAATTCTAGAAACTCCTAACTCAACCTACACTATGATTAAACCCTAAGTGGAGATGAGGTGAAGTAACTCAATATAACCATGGTCAATTTTCGCACAAAAGTAAAAAGAGACTTTTTGAGTGACCTCAAAAGTCAATAAAAGGGGCTTAGGGGTTGGAAAAGACCCCTAACCCATACCCATACCCTTTGGGTATAATAATATCAATTTTTAAGCCTAAGGAAAGAGGTTTAGAGCCAAATAAAGTCTAGGAATAAAACAGGTCCATCTAACTACTCTAACTTGCAAATTAGACACTAATCTGGATTATGGGATGACTAACTTCGATTAAGAACCCAATTAGCAAACTAACACCAACTAAACCAACTTGGGTCCAAAGGTTAAACAACTAACCCTAAACAACACACTGAAGCACATAAACATTTTACGAGTGTCAAGCGACACTAAAATAACATAATTACGAACATTAACATTCACTGGACAAAGAAGATACATACATATATCTCACAAGACAATACGTGAATTACGAACAACAAGGTCTCCAAAATTAGCACAAGGAGATCAGTTTTGTTCCTCCGTAGGATTTCTTGGCTAAATATCTGCATACTCATTGCACACATCAGTAGTCCTGTAAAATCACATGTACATAATTGTATACGTATCAAAAATTCAAATAAGTTAAAACATACATCAATAATGGTTTCTTCATCCTGCTTAATTCTTAATCATTTTAAAATCTCTTAAATCAAAGTCTTAATCCTACATTTATTGATTTCATCAACATACATATTCATGAAACATTAAATGACAATCATCAAATATATCTGAAAGTAACGTCACAAAACATGAAATAATAAAGTATGCTCTAAGCATCAGATAATGTCTCGACATCTCGAGTCGTGAATATCAAAATAATAGTAATGTATCACAATGTTGCGATGGGTCGGGGCGAGGCTTCACAAAAATCTCTCTTCAGTTCAAAAAAGGAAATTTTCAGTTCACTATTGATCAAAATTTTCAGTCTCTAATTAATTAAAGATTATTTAATTAAATAGAAAAAGTAATTATGAGAGCATATCTCATTTTATTAAATTAAATATCTCAACAAAATCTCTCTTCAGTTCAAAAAGGAAAATTTACAGTTCACTATTGATTAAAAATGAGTTAAATGAGTTAACTCCTTTTTCTACTCAAATTGAATCTGTTAACTCCATATTTTACTCAAATTAAATTTATTAACTCCCTTTAATTTGAAAATCTCCATTTATGACTGAACTTCACCTCTAATCTTGATCGTTGATTAAAATCGATCTCAACCATTGACGAATTCTAGGAAAGTCTATTTAAGAGACCCTCATCTCTTCATTTTAAAGGCTGAATGAGAATTTGCATTGAATTGTTGCTCGAATTCATACTCACATTTTCTCATATTCACATACGCAAAAATCAAGTTTGACCAAAAGTTGACCAGATTTAACCACGGTTGACTTGAGTTGACTAGTTACGAAAAGAATTTTGAAATAATTAAATGAAATTATTTAATTAAATGGAGTACTTACTTCTAATTATTAAAAAAAATTTATTTAATTAAATGAGAAGTCATTCCTAATTAGTTAAATGAAGTTATTTAATTAAATAAGAAAAGTGTCTCTAATTAATTAAAGATTATTTAATTAAATAGAAAAAGTAATTATGAGAGCATATCTCATTTTATTAAATTAAATATCTCAAGAAAGTCTCTCTTCAGTTCAAAAAGGAAAATTTCCATTTCACTATTGATCAAAAATGAGCTAAATTAGTTAACTCCTTTTTCTACTCAAATTGAATCAGTTAACTCCTTATTTTACTCAAATTAAATCTGTTAACTCCCTTTAATTTTGAAATCTCATTTTATGACTGAACTTCACCTTTAACCCTGACCGTTGATTGAAATCGATCTAAACCATTGATGAATTCCAGGAAAGTCTATTTAAGAGACCCTCATCTCTTCATTTTAAAAGGTTGAATGAGAATTTGCATCGAATTGTTGCTGAAATTCATACTCACATTTGCTCATATTCACATACGCAAAGATTGAGTTTGACCAAAAGTTGACCAAATTTAACCACGGTTGAGTTGAGTTGACTAGTTTTGAAATTTTCTTTGAAATAATTAAACGAAATTATTTAATTAAATGAAGTACTTACTTCTAATTAATCAAACAAAGGTATTTAATTAAATTAGAAGGCATTCCTAATTAATTAAATTAAGTTATTAAATTAAATAAGAAAAGTGTCTCTAAATAATTAAAGATTATTTGATTAAATAGAAAACTTAATTATGAGAGCATATCTCATTTTATTAAATTAAATATCTCAACAAAATCTCTCTTCAGTTCAAAAAGGAAAATTTTCAGTTCAGAATTGATTAAAAATGAGTTAAATTAGTTAACTCCTTTTTCTACTCAAATTGAATCTGTTAAATCCTTATTTTACTCAAATTAAATCTGTTAACTCACTTTAATTTGGAAATCTCCCTTTATGACTGACCTTCACCTTTAATCCTGACCGTTGATTGAAATCGATCTCAACCGTTGATGAATTCAAAGAAAGTCTATTTAAGAGACCCTCATCTCTTCATTTTGAAAGGTTGAATGAGAATTTGCATGGAATTGTTGCCGGAACTCGTACTCACATTTGCTCATATTCACATACGCAAAGATCAAGTTTGACCAAAAGTTGACCAGATTTAACCACGGTTGACTTGAGTTGACTACTTTCAAAAAGCATTTGGAAATAATTAAACAAAATTATTTAATTAAATGGAGCACTTACTTCTAATTAATTAAACATAGTTATTTAATTAAATGAGAAGCCATTCCTAATTAATTAAATGAAGTTATTCAATTAAATAGGAAAATTGTCTCTAATTAATTAAAGATTATTTAATTAAATAGAAAAAGTAATAATGAGAGCATAACTCATTTTATTAAATTAAATATCTCAACAAAATTTCTCTTCAGTTCAAAAAGGAAAATTTCCAATTCACTATTGATCAAAAATGAGTTAAATGAGTTAACTCCTTTTTCTACTCAAATTGAATCAGTTAACTCCTTATTTTACTCAATTTAAATCTATTAACTCCCTTTAATTTGGAAATCTTCCTTTATGACTGAACTTCACCTTTAATCTTGATCGTTGATTGAAATCGATCTCAACCGTTGATGAATTGCAGGAAAGTCTACTTAAGAGACTCTCATCTCTTTATTTTGAAAGGTTGAATGAGAATTTGAATCGAATTGTTGCTAGAATTCATGCTCAGATTTTCCCATATTCACATACGCAAAGATCAAGTTTGACCAAAAGTTCACCAGATTTTACTACGGTTGACTAGTTTCGAAAAGAATTTTGAAATAATTAAACGAAATTATTTAAATAAATGGAGTACTTACTTCTAATTAATTAAAAAAATTTATTTAATTAAATGAGAAGCCATTCCTAATTAATTAAATGAAGTTATTTAATTAAATAAGAAAAGTGTCTCTAATTAAATAAAGATTATTTAATTAAATAGAAAAATTAATTATGAGAGTATATCTCATTTTATTAAATTAAATATCTCAACAAAATCTCTCTTTAGTTCAAAAATGGAAATTTCCAGTTCACTATTGATAAAAAATGAGTTAAATTAGTTAACTCCTTTTTCTACTCAAATTGAATCAGTTAACTCCTTATTTTACTCAAATTAAATCTGTTAACTCCCTTTAATTTGAAAATCTCCCTTTATGACTGAACTTCACCTTTAATCTTGACCGTTGATTGAAATCTATCTCAACTGTTAATGAGTTCAAGGAAAGTCTATTTAAGAGACCCCCATCTCTTCATTTTGAAAGGTTGAATGAGAATTTGCATTGAATTGTTGCTAGAATTTATACTCACATTTGCTCATATTCACATACGCAAAGATCAAGTTTGACCAAAAGTTGACCAAATTTAACCACAGTTGACTTGAGTTGACTAGTTTCAAAATTTTTTTTGAAATAATTAAACGAAATTATTTAATTAAATGGAGTACTTACTTCTAATTAATTAAACAAAGTTATTTAATTAAATGAGAAAACATTCCTAATTAATTAAATGAAGTTATTTATTTAAATAAAAAAAAGTGTCTCTAATTAATAAAATATTATTTAATTAAATAGAAAAACAAATTATGAGAGAATATCTCATTTTATTAAATTAAATATCTCAACAAAATCTCTCTTTAGTTAAAAAAGGGAAATTTCTAATTCACTATTGATCAAAAATGAGTTAAATTAGTTAACTCCTTTTTCTACTCAAATTGAATTAGTTAACTCCTTATTTTACTCAAATTAAATCTGTTAACTCCTTTTAATTTAAAAATCTCCCATTATGCCTGAATTTCACCTTTAATCCTAACCGTTGATTGAAATCGATCTCAACCATTGATGAATTCTAAGAAAGTCTATTTAAGAGACCCTCATCTCTTCATTTTAGAAGGTTGAATACAAATTTGCATCGAATTGCTGCTCGAATTCATACTCACATTTCCTCATATTCACATACGCAAAGATCAAGTTTGACTAAAAGTTGACCAGATTTAACCACTGTTGACTTGAGTTGACTAGTTTCGAATTTTTATTTGAAATAATTAAACAAAATTATTTAATTAAATAGAGTACTTACTTCTAATTAAGTAAACAGAGTTATTTAATTAAATTATAAGCCATTCCTAATTAATTAAATGAAGTTATTTAATTATGAGAGCATATCTCATTTTATTAACTTAAATATCTCAACAAAATCTCTCTTTAGTACAAAAAGGGAAATTTCCTGTTCGCTATTGATTAAAAATGAGTTAAATCAGGTAACTCCTTTTTCTACTCAAATTGAATCAGTTAACTCCTTATTTTACTCAAATTAAATCTGTTAACTCCCTTTAATTTGGAAATCTCTGTTTATGACTGAATTTTACCTTTAATCTTGACCGTTGATTGAAATCGATCTCAACTGTTGATGAATTCCAAGAAAGTCTATTTAAGAGACCCTCATCTCTTTATTTTGAAAGGTTGAATGAGAATTTGCATTGAATTGTTGCTGGAATTCATACTCACATTTGCTCATATTCACATACACAATTATCAAGTTTGACCTAAAGTTGACCAGATATAACCACGGTTGACTTGAGTTGAATAGTTTCAAATTTTTTTTTGAAATAATTAAATGAAATTATTTAATTAAATGGAGTACTTACTTCTAATTAATTAAACAAAGTTATTTAATTAAATGAGAAGCCATTCCTAATTAATTAAATGAAGTTATTTAATTAAATAAGAAAAGTGTCTCTAATTAATTAAAGATTATTTAATTAAATAAAAAAAGTAATTATGAGAGCATATCTCATTTTATTAAATTAAATATTTTAACAAAATCTCTCTTTAGTTCAAAAAGAGAAATTTCCAGTGCACTATTGATAAAAAATGAGTTAAATCAGTTGACTCTTTTTTCTACTCAAATTGAATCAGTTAACTCTTTATTTTACTCAAATTAAATCTGTTAGCTCCTTTTAATTTGGAAATCTACCTTTATGACTGAACTTCACCTTTAATGCTGACTGTTGATTGAAATTGATCTCAACCGTTGATGAATTCTTGGAAAGTCTATTTATGACACCCTCATCTCTTCATTTTGAAAGGTTGAATGAGAATTTGGATCAAATTGTTGCTAGAATTCATACTCACATTTGCTCATATTCACATACGCAAAAATCAAGTTTGACCAAAACTTGACCAGATTTAACGATGGTTGACTTGACTTGATTAGTTTTGAAAAGAATTTTTATGTAATGCCCCGCCAAGGGATCCAAAAAAAAATTCACTAAGTTTGCTAAACAATTTTTTAAAAAAAAACATAAAAGAAAAACCATTCATAACATTTGCGGAAGCAATAGTAACATTCAACTTAAAATAACATAACAGATTACATTCTTTAAAGATCTCTTAACATTGAATCACATCTAAATTAACTATTCATCTAACATCACATCCTTATGAAATAACAATGATACATCCAATGTTCTTAAAGAATATTACAAGTGTCCATTTTAGTAATCCTATTTTAGATTGCTCAATCATCCACTGTACATGTTATAAGGTATGAAAAGCTTAAAAGAATAAAACGTCTGTGTAAGTAAAGTACATCATCATCCAATATTAATCCATGATGCAATTAAAGTAAATGAAACCACATATCAAACATGTTACATCATCACAAAAGATATAAACATCCATCATAAAAGATAACCATATATCACAAACATAATAACTAAGTGCACGGTTCCTGCCAACCGTTAATAGCATCGTTAGACCATCGTGGATCCTAGCCATCGCTCCGTGCGTAACATTTCAAAGAACCAAAGAGATCATCGGTATTAACATAGTAAGAATGTCACTCCTAAAAACATCCTACTAACATGCAAAGTAAAGCATAAGATAACATCATCTAACATATGCAAATCATCAATATAAGAAACATACCAATAAATATATTCATCATAAGGTATATCATCTATCATAATGATCCAAGAACATAATGAAGATAAATACCAACCAAGAAAGTATCAGTCACGGTGTCTCCAACGGATCTCAAATGATAAGAGTGATAAAACACTACCACCCGACCGTGTGGAACTTAAGTGGTCCACTTCCACCGTGCTGAGGAGACAATCTCAAGTCTCAAACAGGCTATCAAAATCACAAAGTATAAATCTCTATAAGTCTAAGAATTTTAAAAGTATACTAACTCAAAGGTTCCAAGCATAAAATCGACATCTAATCCCAGAGGCACACAAAAACATGTAAGAAACCTACTATGCAAGTGGAAAAGTGTCATTGCAATTATCACGTACAAGTTATCCTAGCAGTTAGCTAAACTCTATGGGTCCATACTGATATCATGTGGCCACTAGTATCCTCTCATACTGACGAGGCATACTACGAAATGCAAGGTTGCAACTTTGCGTTCTCACTACTCCCATCCTAGCCTGTACAAGCACTCAAGGCATGGGTGAGAATATCAAAACAATTATCTTTTTAAGTTCATTTAATTCTCATTTAGTGTGTAAATGTTATCACTTATTAACCAAACTTACAATGAGTTACCCTGGCAGCCACTTAGGGCCCTGGCCCCCATTGCAAGCCACTTCCCGACACTACAAGTAGATTATGTACCCTAAGCTTATGGAATCATAAAATCACCACAGTCTTGTACAAGTGACTGTAAAGAAAATTCAAAAGATAATATAAAAGGAATCATCAAATATCCACAATATAAGCATCAAATATCCATAATAAGAATCATCAAATCTCTAAGATAAGAATCATCAAATCTCCAGGAGCATCTGAAAAACATCCATAGAAAATTATGACCACAACAGTTCTTTATTGGCAACTGAAGGCATTATTGATAATCATAATAATCATTGGTTCTCAATAACCAAAATATATCTCAAGATAAATTATAATATCTATTGGTTCTCAACCAGAAACCAAGAATATCTCAAAATCATACTAATCGAAGACTCCAAAATGGTTGAGTCAAACCATTCACAACATGACATAATCAAAAAATAAATCCACATTTCAGTCCCATCATGGTGATTGGAAAATAATCCAAGGATAACTGATCGATGACTCAAAAATAATTAGCTCAGGTGTCTCATACACATACATCTCAGCTTCACACATGAATACTGATGAACAATAACAATCAGTAAATACAAATATTTCATAGAGCATATGATCACATTACCATGGTTGGGCTTATAAAGATCGAGACCAATTAAGATCAACATGCCAACACATCTCATAACCCCCGAGCTTCTGGTCACAACTTAGGACTGGTCAACACTAGTCAACTCAAAACCCAAAACAAGAAGCATATAGAATACACGATGCAAACACATGTTTTGGTTTACTAAATTCACACAGTTGAATAATTTGTAGGGGTTTCTAATTTTTTGTTTACAAGTATACTTTCTAGTGTCTTAAGTTTCATCATTTGACCTACAAGTCAACCCAATTGTTTCCCGATAGCATTATCCTTCCATTCTTAAAAATTACATTCGTTGAATAACTTAAAGATAAATATTTACTAAACTGATCATCATTGACTTTTAATTAAATTTTCCTTTATATTTAACTATGATCCATATTCTAATTGATTAACTCTTCTTTAATATTACTTTAACTTTTCAATATAATCAAATATCATTATTCGTTATATTATAAGAGGACCAATTATCATTCTTCGAATAAGAGATTATAACTTTATTAGAACGATCAATTAATATTGGTTCACAATCTTTGACCTTTTATCATCATAATAATTCTCAATTATATATTACTAAATCTACACCATTAAAATATCTTAAGTCATTATTCAAGTCATCAGAATAAGACCTATCAACTTTGATATCAGTATTTCTACAATCTTATTAAAAGAATTATGTCAATTAAATCTCTATTACATAACTTAATTATTAATTAAAATCCAATTAGCTCTAGTTAATTGATTTAATTAATAATTTAACAACCAAACCATCAACCCAATGAGTATTAGTTGACTAACAATAGTTTGTATGTTAAAGTCAACTTCAATCTAATACACAAATATTAATATTTTAATAATAATAATATTAATAAGTTATTTTGAAAATCTTATTCATAATGACTACATTCATCTTTCTTAACGATTTCATATTAATTATAATCATTTCAAGTTAAAACTCTATCGCATAATATAATTATATTGACAACTCAATGAATATCAATTGATTAAAATCATAATTCAACTCCAAAAATTATTATCTTTTAAAAAAATTCAATCAATAAATAATTTTTACTAGATTAATTCTAATCAAATTTGTTGATATCTATTTAAATCATTATTTATTAATAGTTTGCTAGTCCTTACAAACATTAATAAATAATAAACTCCTCAAACTATAAATACTCGATCTATAGAATCCTTCTATAAACTCATTAGTTAATATTTGGCTAACTGTTAACTTCATTAAGGTATTCAAACGTATTAACCAATAACATAATAATTCAGTCTTAATCCAACATCATTTAGAGTTTCTAAATTTAAATCAACATAATATAAATTATCATCTTACAATTATTTAATCAATATTAAAATCAACCATTAGACTCCATTTTTTAATTATTCTAATAATATTTTGTCTATATAAACATTGTTTGAAAAAAAATCCCTATCACAAACCAATAAGACTCATTGTAGATTTTAATATGAATAATCTCCAAATTCTTAACATTATTATCTTCATTAAACAACTCTAAAATTGTTTAATATATATTAAATAGTATTCAATATACATTATAAAAAGTTCACTATATAAACTATATTAAAATCTCTTTTCTTTTAATTTCCTCCCATTTAAAAATCTATTTACTTAGATTGACTAATAATTAATTACACTTCTTCTACTATTAACTAATCTTAATTAAATTTGATCTAATTAGGTTAGATAATAAACCATATAAAACTAATGCATATTAATAAGATTCTAATAAGGGAAGATTTCAATAATATCTTAATTCATTCCATGTTTTGATATATTATTTTTGTGAAGTTTAAGCATAAAGAACTCTTGGTTATGAGAAATGGAGAAATATCTATCTTTGAATAAAATAGTCTCAGTACGACGGCCATATCTCCCTAATGAACCATTGGATCGGGCTGAAATTGAAATATGTTAGAGAGGGCCAAGTTGCGCCACTTTTGACTGAAGCGATTGAATAAATTTGATCACGATAAATAGTTATGAATGACTAAGTTCAGGCCTATTCAAGGGGCAGCGACAAGACAATTTGTGATGAATTAAGAATTTTCTCTTAAAATAATTGTTCATTAATTTCTAAATAGGTTTGACTATAGATTAAAAAATCCTTTTTTCAAATCTATTTATCAATTTAATTCTAATTCAAACCCAAACTCATTTAGATCTAATTTCTTCTTTAATTGGATTTAGGGTTTTCTAATGTTTTCTTTGCAACTCTACATATCTAGATTCTAATTTAATTATAGATTCATTCACAAGAGTATACAGACACATATAACGGACATGATGAAGACAGAAAGAGAAATAGTGCAAAGAGAATATGTGAATATCACGAGTGCACCTGGACACTGATGCTAATCTATCATGCCTCAGAAGTCCATAGAAAATCCCTTCTTTCTCCATCATTCACAATTCCTCAAGGATTCAAGCCAACTGAATCCTCCAAGTGACTAGAAGTGCTAGAAGAAGTATAGAAGCATTTAAAAAATATATGAGCATGTAGAAGCATATGATCTTTTCAATGAATGTAAGCTTTGAAGCTTCCATTTTAGCTTGAAGCTTGTAGCTTCTAGCTTCCATTCAGCTTGTCCAAACACACTAAGAGAGCTTCTATTTAAAGGCCTCTAAGATGCATCTAGAGTGTCTCTAGAAAAAATTAGAAGATAAGCATGACAACCAAGCATGAGTCTTCTCCAACCTTCTAAATGAGTCATAAGGTTGTAGACACCATGTGCTCAAATAAAATGCTAACTCCTAAGTGTAAACAACTTATGCATTGTTAGAGTGCAAACTCCTGTGTTTTCTATATGATATCTTTCAAAAATTTGCCAACTCCTATGTGAGCAAATATTAATATAATGCACATTAATTAATTTAATATTTACTTTTACTCTTTCCAATTTAATTTATTTATATATTAAATCTCATGCACTTACTTTAATAATTTCACTTTTCAATCTTAATATATTTATATTTTAATCATGTGAAATCTAAAATCTTTTAATAATTTTAAATATATTTTTCACTTTCAAATTTCATTTTCAAAACTTAATTGCTAAAATATTTGTTAGCTTTAATAATAATATTATTTAGTCATTTATTTAAAAATGAACTCCAAATATATTATTATTAAAATAAATATTGTCACATTCCAAATTTAAACTTTCAATTAATTAAATAAAATAAATATTAAAAGATCATATTAATTTTTTATTTAATTAAACCATTAATTAAATCTTTTTAATTAGGCTTAATTAATAGAAAATACATCAAAGACTCATAAGGTAAAAATATGAAAACTCATCATAGCCAAAATACATGTACAAAATCAAACCAAGGGTTTAAATCACGAATTATGTCATCCAACGTATTCAGAGGGTACTCAACTCAGATACTTATCCTAATTTTTCAATTACAACAAATGGCTTAAAGGGTTGGAATTTGGACTTGAGAATTTATCTCCGCTCTCTTATCATTGAGATAGTGTGATAGGGTACGCTCATCCTGGCAATACAAAAAAGTCGATTCCCAGTACCTGCAATCTGCATAAAAATCATGCATGTAAAAATAAAATATACTAAACAAAATAGGCAATGGCAGAAAGTAGTGCATCGTGTAAATCTTGACTAGCAGGTGACTACAACTCTCTTCCTTAACAACATCAGACACGTCATACAAAAGCAAACACGCACACCATACACATGCAAGTATGGGGTAAGTATCCATAAGAAAACACATATGATAATAAATCATCTTACTAATCATCATTAATAACTGCAAATACTGAAAATAATTATTATGCATACATGAAATGCAAAATCTAAGTAATCTCATCGGATATCAACTGAATCCATAGCACAATATCTGATAGTCTCAAAACAATGATACTAATCAACAACATAAAACGATCTCTAAAAGAGTTCAGCAATGAATAAAAAATGTGAACTAGACGCAGACACTATATTTGAAATAATTAAAAAAATTTATTTAATTAAATGGAGTACTTACTTCTAATTAATTAAACAAAGTTATTTAATTAAATGAGAAGCCATTCCTAATTAGTTAAATGAATTTATTTAATTAAATAAGAAAAGTGTCTCTTATTAATTAAAGATTATTTAATTAAATAGAAAAAGTAATTATGAGAGCATAACTCATTTTATTAAATGAAATATCTCAATAAAATCTCTCTTCAGTTCAAAAAGGGAAATTTTTAGTTCACTATTGATAAAAAATGAGTTAAATCAGTTAACTCCTTTTTTACTCAAATTGAATAAGTTAACTCCTTATTTTACAAAAATTTAATCTGTTGACTCCCTTTAATTTGAAAATCTCCCTTTATGACTAAACTTCACCTTTAATCCTGACCGTTGATTGAAATCGATCTCAACCGTTGATGAATTCTAGGAAAGTCTATTTAAGAGACCCTCATCTCTTCATTTTGAAAGGTTGAATGAGAATTTGCATCGAATTGTTGTTGGAATTCATACTCACATTTGCTCATATTCACATATGCAAAAATCAAATTTGACCAAAAGTTGACCAGATTTAACCACGGTTGACTTGAGTTTACTAGTTTCAAATTTTTTTTTGAAATAATTAAATGAAATTATTTAATTAAATTAAGTACTTACTTCTAATTAATTAAACAAAGTTATATAACAAAATGAGAAGCCATTCCTAATTAATTAAATAAAGTTATTTAATTAAATAAGAAAAGTGTCTCTAATTAATTAAAGATTATTTAATTAAATAGAAAAAGTAATTATGAGAGCATATCTCATTTTATTACATTAAATATCTCAACAAAATCTCTCTTCAGTTCAAAAAGGAAAATTTCCAGTTCACTATTGATAAAAAATGAGTTAAATCAGTTAACTCCTTTTTCTACTCAAATTGAATCAGTTAACTCCTTATTTTACGCAAATAAAATCTATTAACTTCCTTTAATTTGGAAATCTCCCTTTATGACTGAACTTCACCTTTCATCCTGACCATTGATTGAAATCAATCTCAACCGTTAATGAATTCAAGAAAAGTTTATTTAAGAGACCCTCATCTCTTCATTTTTAAAGTTTGAATGAGAATTTGCATCGAATTGTTGCTAGAATTCATACTCACATTTGCTCATATTCACATACACAAAGATCAAGTTTGGCCAAAAATTGACCAAATTTAACCACGGTTGACTAGTTTCGAAAAGAATTTTGAAATAATCAAACGAAATTATTTAATTAAATGGAGTACTTACTTCTAATTAATTAGACAAAGTTATTTAATTAAATGAGAAGCCATTCCTAATTAATTGAACGAAGTTATTTAATTAAATAAGAAAAGTGTCTCTAATTAATTAAAGATTATTTAATTAAATAGAAAAAGTAATTATGAGAGCATATCTCATTTTATTAAATTAAATATCTCAACAAAATCTCTTTTCAGTTCAAAAAGGGAAACTTCCAGTTCACTATTGATAAAAAATGAGTTAAATCAGTTAACTCCTTTTTCTACTCAAATTGAATCAGTTAACTCCTTATTTTACTCAAATTAAATCTGTTAAGTCCCTTTTATTTGGAAATCTCCCTTTATGACTTAACTTCACCTTTAATCCTGACCATTGATTGAAATCGATTTCAACTGTTGATGAATTCTAGGAAAGTCTATTTAAGAGACCCTCATCTCTTCATTTTGAAAGGTTGAATGAGAATTTACATTGAATTGTTGCTGAAATTCATACTCACATTTCCTCATATTCACATACGCAAAGATCAAGTTTGACCAAAAGTTGACCAGATTTAAAAACAGTTGACTTGAGTCGACTAGTTTCGAAAAGAATTTTAAAATAATCAAACGAAATTATTTAATTAAATGGAGTACTTACTTCTAATTAATTAAATAAATTTATTTAATTAAATGAGAAGTTATTTCCAATTAATTAAATGTAGTTATTTAATTAAATAAGAAAAGTGTCTCTAATTAATTAAAGATTATTTAATTAAATAGAAAAAGTAATTATAAGAGCATATCTCATTTTATTAAATTAAATATCTCAACAAAATCTCTCTACAGTTCAAAAATAAAAAATTTCAGTTCAATATTGATAAAAAATGAGTTAAATCAGTTAACTCATTTTTTTACTCAAATTGAATCAGTTAACTCCTTATTTTACTTAAATTAAATCTATTAACTCTCTTTAATTTGGAAATCTCCCTTTATGACTGAACTTCACCTTTAATCCTGACCGTTGATTGAAATCAATCTCAATCGTTGACGAATTCTAGGAAAGTCTATTTAAGAAACCCACATCTCTTCATTTTGAAAGGTTGAATGAGAATTTGCGTCAAATTGTTGTTGGAATTCATACTCACATTTTCTCATATTCACATAGGCAAAGATCAAGTTTGACGAAAAGTTGACCAGATTTAACCACGGTTAACTTGAGTTGACTAGTTTCGAAAAGAATTTTGAAATAATTAAACGAAATTATTTAATTAAATGGAGTGCTTACTTCTAACTAATTAAACAAAGTTATTTAATTAAATGAAAAGCCATTCCTAACTAATTAAATGAAGTTATTTAATTAAATAAGAAAAGTATCTCTAATTAATTAAAGATTATTTAATTAAATAGAAAAAGTAATTATGAGAGCATATCTCATTTTATTAAATTAAATATCGCAACAAAATCTCTATTCAGTTCAAAAAGGAAAGTTTCCAGTTCACTATTGATAAAAAATGAGTTAAATCAGTTAACTCCTTTTCTTACTCAAATTGAATTCGTTAACTCCTAATTTTACTCAAATTAAATCTGTTAACTCCATTTAATTTGGAAATCTCTGTTTATAACTGAATTTCTCCTCTAATCCTGACCGTTGATTGAAATCAATCTCAACCATTGATAAATTCTAAGAAAGACTATTTAAGATACCATCATCTCTTCATTTTGAAAGGTTGAATGAGAATTTGCATTGAATTGTTGTTGAAAATTATACTCACATTTGCTCATATTCACATACACAAAGATCAAGTTTGACCAAAAGTGGACCAGATTTAAACACGGTGGACTTAAGTTGACTAGTTTTGAAATTTTTTTTGAAATAATTAAACAAAATTATTTAATTAAATGGCATACTTACTTCTAATTAATTAAACAAAGTTATTTAATTAAATAAGAAAAGTGTCTCTAATTAATTAAAAATTATTTAATTAAATAAAAAAAGTAATTATGAGAGCATATCTAATTTTATTAAATTATATAACTTAACAAAATCTCTCTTCAGTTCAAAATGGAAAATTTCAAGTTCGCTATTGATAAAAAACGAGTTAAATTAGTTAACTCGTTTTTCTACTCAAATTGAATCAGTTAACTCCTTATTTGACTCAAATTAAATCTGTTAACTCCCTTTAATTTAAAAATCTCCCTTTATGACTAAACTTCAACTTTAATCCTGACCGTGGATTGAAATCGATTTCAACCATTGATGAATTCCAGGAAAGTTTATTTAAGAGACCCTCATCTCTTCATTTTGAAAGGTTGAATGAGAATTTGTATCGAATTGTTGTTGGAATTCATACTCACATTTTCTCATATTCACATACACAAAGATCAAGTTTGACCAAAACTGGACTAGATTTAACCACAGTTGACTTGAGTTGACTAGTTTCGAAAAGAATTTTGAAATAATTAAAAGAAATTAATTAATTAAATGGAGTACTTACTTCTAATTAATTAAACAAAGTTATTTAATTAAATGAGAAGCCATTCCTAACTAATTAAATGAAGTTATTTAATTAAGAGAAGCGTCTCTAATTATTTAAAGATTATTTAATTAAATAGAAAAAGTAATTATGAGAGCATATCTCATTTTATTAAATTAAATATCTCAACAAAATCTCTCATCAATTCAAAAAGGGAAATTTTCTGTTCACTATCGATAAAAAATGAGTTAAATCAGTTAACTCCTTTTTCTACTCAAATTGAATCAGTTAACTCCTTATTTGACTCAAATTAAATCTGTTAACTCCCTTTAATTTGGAAATCTCCCTTTATGACTGAACTTCACCTTTAATCCTGACTGTTGTTTGAAATTGTTCTCAACCGTTGATGAATTCTACGAAAGTCTATTTAAGAGATCTTCATCTCTTCATTTTGAAAGGTTGAATGAGAATTTGCATCGAATTGTTGCTGAAATTCATACTCACATTTGCTCATATTCATATACACAAAGATCAAGTTTGACCAAAAGTTGACCAGATTTAACCACGGTTGACTTGAGTTGACTAGTTTCAAAAATTTTTTTGACATAATTAAACAAAATTATTTAATTAAATGGAGTACTTACTTCTAATTAATTAAACAAAGTTATTTAATTAAATGAGAAGCCATTCTTAATTAATTAAATGAAGTTATTTAATTAAATAAGAAAAGTGTCTCTAATTAATTAAAGATTGTTTAATGAAATAGAAAAAGTAATTATGAGAGCATATCTCATTTTATTAAGTTAAATATTTCAACAAAATCCCTCTTCAGTTGAAAAAGGAAAATTTTCAGTTCACTATTGATAAAAAATGAGTTAAATCAGTTAACTATTTTTTCTACTCAAATTGAATCAGTTAACTCCTTATTGTATTCTATTTAAATCTGTTAAGTCCCTTTAATTTGGAAATCTCTCTTTATGACTTAACTTCACCTTTAATCTTGACAGTTGATTAAAATTGATCTCAATCATTGATGAATTCCAGCAAAGTCTATTTAAGAGACCCTCATCTCTTCATTTTGAAAGGTTGAATGAGAATTTGCATCAAATTGTTGCTGAAATTCATACTCACATTTGCTCATATTCACATACGCAAAGATAAAATTTGACCAAAAGTGGACCAGATTCAACCACGGTTGCCTTGAGTTGACTAGTTTCGAAAATAATTTTGAAATAATTAAATGAAATTATTTAATTAAATGAAGTACTTACTTCTAATTAATCAAAAAAAGTTATTTAATTAAATGAGAAGCCATTCCTAACTAATTAAATGAAGTTATTTAATTAAATAAGAGAAGTGTCTCTAATTAATTAAAGATTATTTAATTAAATAGAAAAAGTAATTATGAGAGCATATCTCATTTTATTAAATTAAATATCTCAACAAAATCTCTCTTCAGTTCAAAAAAGGAAATTTCCAGTTCACTATTGATCAAAAATGAGTTAAATCAGTTAACTCCTTTTTTTACTCAAATTGAATCAGTTAATTCCTTATTTTAATCAAATTAAATCTCTTAACTCTCTTTAATTTTGAAATCTCTCTTTATGACTGAACTTCACCTTTAATCTTGATCGTTGATTAAAATCGATCTCAACAGTTGATGAATTTCAGGAAAGTCTATTTAAGAGACCCTCATCTCTTCATTTTGGAAAGTTGAATAAGAATTTGCATCGAATTGTTGTTGGAAATCATACTCACATTTGCTTATATTCACATACGCATTGATCAAGTTTGACCAAAAGTTGATCAGATTTAACCACGGTTAACTTGAGTTGACTAGTTTCGAAAAGAATTTTGAAACTATTAAAGGAAATTATTTAACTAAATGTAGTACTCACTTCTAATTAATTAAACAAAGTTATTTAATTAAATGAGAATCCATTCCTAACTAATTAAAAGAAGTTATTTAATTAAATAAGAAAAGTGTCTCTAATTAATTAAAAATTACTTAATTAAATAGAAAAAGTATTTATGAGAGCATATCTCATTTTGTTAAATAAAATATCTCAACAAAATCTCTCTTCAATTCAAAAAGGGAAATTTTCAGTTCACTATTGATCAAAAATGAGTTAAATCAGTTAACTCTTTTTTCTACTCAAATTGAATCAGTTAACTCCTTATTTTACTCAAATTAAATCTGCTAACTCCCTTTAATTTGGAAATCTCTATTTATGACTGATCTTCACCTTTAATCCTGACCGTTGATTGAAATCGATCTCAATCGTTGATGAATTCCAAGGAAGTCTATTTAAAAGACCCTCATCTCTTCATTTTGAAAGGTTGAATGAGAATTTGCATTGAATTGTTGCTAGAATTCATACTCACATTTGCTCATATTCACATACGCAAAGATCAAGTTTGACCAAAAGTTGACAAGATTTAACCACGGTTGACTTGAGTTGACTTGTTTCAAAAAAAAATTTGAAATAATTAAATAAAATTATTTAATTAAATAGAGTACTTACTTTTAATTAATTAAACAAAGTTATTTAATTAAATGAGAAGTCATTCCTAATTAATTAAATGAAGTTATTTAATTAAATAAGAAAAGTGTCTCTAATTAATTAAAGATTATTTAATCAAATAGAAAAAAATAATTAAGAGAGCGTATCTCGTTTTATTAAATTAAATATCTGAACAAAATCTCTCTTCAGTTCAAAAAGTGAAATTTTCAGTTCTATATTGATAAAAAATGAGTTAAATGAGTTAACTCCATTTTCTAATCAAATTGAATCGGTTAACTCCTTATTTTACTGAAATTAAATCTGTTAACTCCCATTAATTTAGTAATCTCCCATTATGATTGAACTTCACCTTTTATCCTGACCGTTGATTGAAATCGATCTCAACCATTGATGAATTACAAAAAAGTCTATTTAAGAGACCCTCATCTCTTCATTTTGAAAGGTTGAATGAGAATTTGCATCGAATTGTTGCTGAAATTCATACTCATATTTGCTCATATTCACATACGCAAAGATCAAGTTTGACAAAATGTTGACCAGATTTAACCATGGTTGACTAGTTTCGAAAAGAATTTTAAAATAATTAAATGAAATTATTTAATTAAATGGAGTACTTACTTCTAATTAATTAAACAAAGTTATTTAATTAAATGAGAAGCCATTCCTAATTAATTAAATGAAGTTATTTAATTAAATAAGAAAAGTATCTCTAATTAATTAAAGATTATTTAATTAAATAAAAAAAGTAATTATGAGAGCATATCTCATTTTATTAAATTAAATATCTTAACAAAATCTCTCTTCAGTTCAAAAAGGGAAAATTTCAATTCACTATTGATAAAAAATGAATTAAATCAGTTAACTCCTTTTTCTAATAAAATTGAATCAGTTAACTCCTTATTTTACTCAAATTAAATCTGTTAACTCTTTTTATTTTCGAAATCTCTCTTTATGACTGAACTTCACCTTTAATCCTGACCGCTGATTGAAATCGATCTCAATCATTGGTGAATTCCAGGAAAGTTTATTTAAGAGACCCTCATCTCTTCATTTTGAAAGGTTGAATGAGAATTTGCATCGAATTGTTGCTAAAATTCATACTCACATTTGATCATATTCACATACGCAAAGGTCAAGTTTGATCAAAAGTTGACTAGACTTAACCACGGTTGACTTGAGTTGACTAGTTTCAAAAAGAATTTTGAAATAATTAAATGAAATTATTTAATTAAATGGAGTACTTACTTCTAATTAATTAAATAAAGTTATTCAATTAAATGCGAAGCTATTCCTAATTAATTAAATGAAGTAATTTAATTAAATTAGAAAAGTGTCTCTAATTAATTGAAGATTATTTAATTAAATAAAAAAAGTAATTATGAGAGCATATCTCATTTTATTAAATTAAATATCTCAACAAAATCTCTCTTCAGTTCAAAAAGGAAAATTTTCAATTCATTATTGATAAAAAATGAGTTAAATCAGTTAACTCCTTTCTCTACTCAAATTGAATCAGTTAACTCCTTATTTTACTCAAATTAAATCTTTTAACTCTCTCTAATTTGGAAATCTCTCTTTATGTCTGAACTTCACCTTTAATCCTGACCATTGATTGAAGTCGATCTCTACCGTTGATGAATTATAGAAAAGTCTATTTAAGAGACCCTCATCTCTTCATTTTTAAAGGTTGAATGAGAATTTGCATCGAATTGTTGCTGGAATTCATACTCACATTTGTTCATATTCACATATGCGAAGATCAGGTTTGACCAAAAGTTGACCAGATTTAACCACGGTGGACTTGAGTTGACTAGTTTCAAAATGAATTTTGAAATAATTAAATGAAATTATTTAATTAAATGGAGTACTTACCTCTAATTAACTAAACAATGTTATTTAATTAAATAAGAAAATTGTCTTTAATTAATTAAAGATTACTTAATTAAATAGAAAAAGTAATTATGAGAACATATCTAATTTTATTAAATTAAATATCTCAACAAAATCTCTCTTCAGTTCAAAAAGGGAAATTTTCAGTTCACTATTGATAAAAAATGAGTTAAATCAGTTAGCTCCTTCTTCTACTCAAATTGAATCAGTTAACTCCTTATTTTACTCAAACTAAATCTATTAACTCCTTTTAATTTGAAAATCTCCCTTTATGACTAAACTTTACCTTTAATCTTGATCGTTGATTGAAATCGATCTTTATCGTTGATGAATTCCAAGAAAGTATATTTAAGATACTGTCATCTCTTCATTTTGAAAGGTTGAATGAGAATTTGTATCGAATTGTTCCTGAAATTCATACTCACATTTGCTCATATTCACATACTCAAAGATTAAGTTTGACCAAAAGTTGACCAGATTTAACCACGATTGACTTGAATTGACTAGTTTCAAAAAAAAATTTGAAATAATTAAACGAAATTATTTAATTAAATGTAGTACTTACTTCTAATTAATTAAACAAAGTTAGTTAATTAAATTACAAGCCATTCCTAATTAATTAAAAGAAGTTATTTAATTAAATAAGAAAAGTGTCTCTAATTAATTAAAGATTATTTAATTAAATAGAAAAAGTAATTATGAGAGCATATCTTATTTTATTAAATTAAATATCTCAACAAAATCTCTCTTTAGCACAAAAAGGAAAATTTCTAGTTCACTATTGATAAAAAATGAGTTAAATCAGTTAACTCCTTTTTCTAATCAAATTGAATCAGTTAACTCCTTATTTTACTCAAATTAAATCTGTTACCTCCCTTTAATTTGAAAATCTTCATTTATGATTGAACTTCACCTTTAATTCTGACCGTTGATTGAAATCAATCTCAACCATTGATGAATTCTAGGAAAGTCTATTTAAGACACCCTCATCTCTTCATTTTGAAAGGTTGAGTGAGAATTTGCATCGAATTGTTGCTGAAATTCATACTCAAATTTGCTCATATTCACATACGCAAAGATCAAGTTTGACCAAAAGTTGACCAGATTTAACCACGGTTGACTTGAGTTGACTAGTTGCGAAAAAAAATCGAACTAATTAAATAAAATTATTTAATTAAATGGAGTAGTTACTTCTAATTAATTAAATAAAATTATTTAATTAAATGAGAAGCCATTCCAAATTAATTAAATAAAGTTATTTAATTAAATAAGAAAAGTGTCTCTAATTAATTAAAGATTATTTAATTAAATAAAAAAAGTAATTATGAGATCATATCTCATTTTATTAAATTAAATATCTCAAGAAAATCTCTCTTCAGTTTAAAAAGGAAAATTTCCTGTTCACTATTGATAAAAAATGAGTTAAATCAGTTAACTCCTTTTTCTACTCATATTGAATCAGTTAACTCCTTATTTTACACAAATTAAATCAGTTAACTCCCTTTAATTTAGAAATCTCCCTTTATGATTGAAATTCACCTTTAATCCTGACCGTTGATTGAAATCGATCTTAACCATTGATGAATTTCAGGAAAGTCTATTTAAGAGACCCTCATCTCTTCATTTTTAAAAATTGAATGAGAATTTGCATTGAATTGTTGCTAAAATTCATACTCACATTTGCTGATATTCACATACGTAAAAATCAAGTTTGATCAAAAGTTGTCCAAATTTAACCACGATTGACTTGAGTTGACTAGTTTGAAAAAGAATTTTTAAATAATTAAATGAAGTACTTACTTCTAATTAATTAAATAAAGTTATTTAATAAAATGAGAAGCCATTTCTAATTAATTAAATGAACTTATTTAATTAAATAAGAAAAGTGTCTCTAATTAATTCAAAATTATTTAATTAAATAGAAAAAGTAATTATGAGAGCATATCTCATTTTATTAAATTAAATATCTCAACAAAATCTCTCTTCAGTTTAAAAAGGGAAATTTCCAGTTCACTATTGATCAAAATGCGTTAAATCAGTTAACTCTTTTTCCTTCTCAAATTGAATCAGTTAACTCCTTATTTTACTCAAATTAAATCTGTTAACTCCCTTTAATTTGAAAATCTTCCTTTATGATTGAACTTCACCTTTAATCCTAACCGTTGATTGAGATCGACCTCAACCATTGATGAATTCCAAGAAAGTCTATTTAAGAGACCCTCATCTCTTCATTTTGAACGGTGGAATGAGAATTTGCATCGAATTGTTGCTAGAATTCATACCCACATTAGCTCATATTCACATATGCAAAAATCAAGTTTGACCAAAAGTTGACCAGATTTAACCACGATTGACTTGAGTTGACTAGTTTCGAAAAGAATTTTGAAATAATTAAACAAAATTATTTAATTAAATGGACTACTTACTTCTAATTAATTAAAAAAAGTTATTTAATTAAATGAGAAGCCATTCCTAATTAATTAAATGAAGTTATTTAATTAAATAATAAAAGTGTCTCTATTTAATTAAAAATTACTTAATTAAATAGAAAAAGTAATTATGAGAGCATATCCCATTTTATTAAATTAAATATCTCAACAAAATCTCTCTTCTATTCAAGAAGGGAAATTTCCAGTTCACTATTGATAAAAAATGAGTTAAACCAGTTAACTCCTTTTTCTACTCAGATTGAATCAGTTAACTCCTTATTTTACTCAAATTAAATCTGTTAACTCCCTTTAATTTGGAAATCTTCCTTTATGACTGAACTTCACCTTTAATCCTGACCATTGATTGAAATCGATCTCAACCGTTGATGAATCCCAGGAATGCCTATTTAAGACACCCTCATCTCTTCATTTTGAAAAGTTGAATGAGAACTTGCATCGAGTTGTTGCTGGAATTCATACTCACATTTTCTCATATTCACATACGCAAAGATCAAGTTTGACCAAAAGTTGATTAGATTTAACCACAATTGACTTGAGTTGACTAATTTCAGAAAGAATTTTGAAATAATTAAATGAAATTATTTAATCAAATGGATTACTTACTTCTAATTAATTAAACAAAGTTATTTAATTAAATGAGAAGGCATTCCTAATTAATTAAATGAAGTTATTTAGTTAAATAAGAAAAGTGTCTCTAATTAATTAAAGATTACTTAATTAGATAGAAAATTAAATTATGAGAGCATATCACATTTTA
Source organism: Cupressus sempervirens (assembly GCA_028749045.1). Classification (NCBI taxonomy): domain Eukaryota; kingdom Viridiplantae; phylum Streptophyta; class Pinopsida; order Cupressales; family Cupressaceae; genus Cupressus; species Cupressus sempervirens. The sequence goes on from CM053793.1 coordinate 663,163,339, forward strand.
TTAAATTAAATATCTCAACAGAATCTCTTTTCAGTTGAAAAAGGAAAATTTCCAATTCACTGTTGATAAAAAATGAGTTAAATCAGTTAACTCATTTTTCTACTCAAATTGAATCAGTTAACTCCTTATTTTACTCAAATTAAATTTGTTAACTCCCTTTAATTTCGAAATCTCTCTTTATGACTGAACTTCACCTTTAATCCTGACTGTTGATTGAAATCGATCACAACCGTTGATGAATTCCAGAAAAGTCTATTTAAGAGACCCTCACCTCTTCATTTTGAAAGGTTGAATGAGAAGTTGCATCGAATTATTGCTGAAATTCATACTCACATTTTCTCATATTCACATACGCAAAGATCAGGTTTGACCAAAAGTTGACCAAATTCAACCATGGTTGACTCGAGTTGACTAGTTTCGAAAGGAATTTTGAAATAATTAAATGAAATTATTTAATTAAATGGAGTACTTACTTCTAATTAAGTAAACAAAGTTATTTAATTAAATGAGAAGCCATTCCTAATTAATTAAATGAAGTTATTTAATTAAATAAGAAAAGTGTCTCTAATTAATTAAAGATTACTTAATTAAATAGAAAAAGTAATTATGAGAGTATATCTCATTTTATTAAATTAAATATCTCAACAAAATCTCTCTTTAGTTCAAAAAGGAAAATTTTTAGTTCACTATTGATCAAAAATGAGTTAATCAGTTAACTCCTTTTTCTACTCAAATTGAATATGTTAACTCCCTTTAATTTAGAAATCTCCCTTTATGACTGAACTTCACCTTTAATCCTGACCGTTGATTGAAATCGATCTCAATTGTTGATTAATTCCAAAAAGGTCTATTTAAGAGACCCTCATCTCTTCATTTTGAAAGGTTGAATGAGAATTTGCATCGAATTGTTGCTGGAATTCATACTCACATTTGCTCATATTCACATACGCAACGATCAAGTTTGACCAAAAGTTGACCAAATTTAACCACGATTGACTTTAGTTGACTAGTTTTGAAAAGAATTTTAAAATAATGAAACGAATTATTTAATTAAATGGAGTACTTACTTCTAATTAATTAAACAAAGTTATTTAATTAAATGAGAAGCCATTCCTAATTAATTAAATAAAGTTATTTAATTAAATAAGAAAGGTGTCTCTAATTAATTTAAGATTACTTAATGAAATAGAAAAAGTAATTATGAGAGCATATCTTATTTCATTAAATTAAATATCTCAACAAAATCTCCCTTCAGTTCAAAAAGGGAAATTTCTAGTTCACTATTGATAAAAAAATGAGTTCAATCAGTTCACTCCTTTTTCTACTCAAATTGAATCAGTTAACTCCTTATTTTACTCAAATTAAATCTGTTAACTCCTTTTAATTTGGAAATCTCCCTTTATGACTGAACTTCACCTTTAATCCTGACCGTTGATTGAAACCGATCTCAACCGTTGATGAATTCCAGGAAAGTCTATTTAATAGACCCTCATCTCTTCATTTTGAAAGGTTGAATAAGAATTTGCATCGAATTTTTTGTGGAATTCATACTCACAGTTTCTCATATTCACATACGCAAAGATCAATTTTGACCAAAACTTGACCAAATGTAACCATGGTTGACTTGAGTTGACTAGTTTCAAAAAGAATTTTTAAATAATTAAACTGTAATGCCCCACCAAGGGATCCAAAAGAATTAACCTAAAGTTTTGCTAAGTTTTTCGAACATTTTTTTTTAAAAAGTAAGAAAGTAAATGTACACATCAACACAATAGTAGCGGAAGCAATAACATACAATCAATTGTAAACATACATAACAAGTTACATTCCTTAAGGATCCCATGACGTTGAGTCACATTTAAATTTAATTAATTCTAAATCTAACAACTACCACATCCACATGAAAGAATAATAAGAAAGTCCAATGTCCATTTAATATACATTTGTTCTGAATGCCTCTTGGCAAATTAATTCGAAATGCTCAATTATCCACTGTACATGTCACAGGGTATAAAAGGCTAAAAGAATATACATAAGTAGAAATAAAGATACATCATCCTCCAAGAATCCATGATACAAAGTACAGTAAAATAAATGAAACCATATACCATACATGATACATCCATCCATCATAAAAGATATAAACATCCAACATGAAATACAACTATCTTTTTATCATAAAACACAACTAATCTAAGTGTGTGGTTCCTCCCAACCGTCAATAGCATCATTAGACCATCGTGGGCCCTAGCCATCCCCCATGCGTAACATCCCAAGTCACCAAAGAGATCATCGATAGTATAGTAATAGGGACGTCACTCCTAAAACATACTACATTATATGCATAAAGGAATCTAACATGCTACCACATATGCATAAAGAATTCTAGAATGCAAGAATAAAGCATAAGATGATCTTCCAAAGTAGAACACATCACCTAAACATGATGAACAAGCATCCTAAGAAGCTCTAACCATGGTAGCAATGGACGAATCTCAAATGGTACGAGTGAAAAAGCACTACCACCCAACCGCATGGAACCTAAATGGTCCACTCCCACCACGCTAAGGAGATAGTCTTAAGTCCCAATTAGGATACCAAATCACATAATCACAAGTACTCTCTAAGTCTACGAAATCCTAAAAGTATACTAACTCAAAGATTACAACACATAGATCGACATCTAAACCTAGAGGCACCACAAAGACACATGTAGGAATCTACTATGCAAGCAGGAAAGTGTCATCACAAAAGTCACGTAGAAGTTACCCAAGCAATCCCTTAGGAATCTCGGGTCCCTAGTGATCCCTACGACCACTAGTATCCTCTCATATTGACAAGGCATACTACAGAATGCAGGATCATAACCAAGTGTTCTCTCTACCCCATCCTAGTCTATACTAGCACTCAAGGCATGGGAGAGAACATAAAAATAATCTTGTTAGGTTTATTTTTCTCTCATTTAGTGTAAATGTTATCACTTATTAAAACAATTTTCAATGAGTTACCCTGACAGCCACTTAGGGCCCCGGCCCCAATTGCAAGCCACTTCCTGACACTACACATAGATAACCTACCCTAGGCTCATGAAATCACAAATCACAAAATCACCTCAGCCCTATACAGTCGACTGGAAAGCATCAAAAGATAAGCCACAATAATTACATCAGTTCTTCATGAGCAACTGATAAGCATCAAAAAATAATCATATGATCACAACAGTTCTCTATCAGCAACTGAAGGCATCAACGATAAATCACAATATCCAATGGTTCTCCAACGAGCAACCAGAAAGTATCCCAATAGTAAATCACAATACTAATCGAAGACTCCAAAATGGTCAAGTCAAAACATGTCACAACATGACATCATCAAGCACAAATCATCCAAAGCATCTCAGTCCTCTCAAAGCGACTGGAAGGCAAATCAAATAGAATTGATCGATGACTCAAAAATGGTTAAGTTAGGTATCTCATATACATACACCTCAGCTTCACACAAGGAAAATAGAAAGCAAATACAAACATGTCATAGAGCATAGCATCACATTACCAAGGTCAGGGATAAAAGATCGAGACCATCATTAGCATGACATCACAAACATATAGCTCCCAAGCCTCTGGTATACATCCTAAACTAGTCAATACTAGGACAAAGCCCAAAATCCCAAATCATAGACACTATAGAGAAAACATCATAATTTCATAATTTGGATTTGATTTGAAAAATATAGTTGATGTTAATGTAGGGTTTAAGTTCCAATTTAACGTATGCATCCAAGTAATTAAGTTTCATAGTTTACCCCGAATCAAACCGTTCTTGTTCCTATAATTAGAAAATTGTATCATGACATAATAGTAATTATCATCATTTGTTAAGTTATAATAATAATTGATTATTAAATAAAAATAATCTCAAATCCATTAATATTCAAATTTTTACTATTAAATCTAATTAACATATTAAGTGATCCTTATCATTAAATTCAACCTAGTTATTAAATTAATAATTAATAATTATTTATAATTATTAATTGATTAATAATCAACAACTATTCACAAAATCCTTTTATAAACTATATATATAAATCATTAAATGAATTAATAATTAGAAACTCATCTAATAAACATTATAACATTATCGCTTTTCGATTATATTATTAAATAATAATGAAATCAATATTAAAATTTATTAATAATAATAAATTAATTTTAAAACTTATTAACAATTCATAACAATAATTTAATATGCAATATTTATAAAAAACTTATTTAATAAAAATTAATATAGATATATATATATATATATATATATATATACATTTAACAACTCATAACATAATAAATTAAATTTTATAACAACTAAATTAAATATTAACTAGAACCTTTGTTAAAAATTATTAATAGATTTACATTAAACTAAACTATGTTAAGGGGGGCCACTGACATGACAAGTCGTGCAGTCCCATCTCTTAATTTAGTGCAGTCATTGCATTAATGCAGCACAACTTTAACGCCGTCAGCCAGAACAATGAAGGTGAATGGTGGGGATGGGGTCTCCCCACGTATATGCTTCATTTTTTTAAATTTTTTTTTATTTGTTTAATAAGATTAAATTTAGTTTCAAAATTTTATTAATTATTATTAGGAATTTTTAAAACAATCCTCTCAAATAAATATATATTATTTAAAAATTTATTTTTAATAAAAATTTTAACAAAAAAAAATCCCTCATTCATATACTTTATTATATTTTAAATTAAATTCAAACAACCTCTCTTGTAAAATGTATTATTATTATTACTTTTAATATCATTTAGAAAAATAGTCTAATAGGAGAAATTCTATCAACCATTCAAATTTTCCTATCTTAGCATTTTCTTTCTTTCAAACCCCACCCAGATTTAATTACAATTCTAATTCGACTGAGGGAGAATTGCAATGATACACACACACACACACACACACACATAATCTCGTAACCAGACGAAAACAACATACATGCCTGAATTCAAGTTTACAAGATTGAAAGATTTGTTGCAGTGAAATACAAACAATTAGATGCACAGTCACGAAGAAGACAGGAATATCAAATTGCATAATTCAATCGGTGATCACAACAAAAGATCCTACCTCAATCTAATGCTAACATGTAACCAATCGAGAATTGTGAGAAGATTCGCTTTCAGTAATTTGCATCTAGATTCGTCCCTAAAATTCGTCTCCCCAAAATTCGTGTCCAATCTTCATGTCCCTAGAAATGAACCTTCAATTGATAATAAAAAGGGTTCTCTCTCCTTGAATCGAGAAACTAACTATATGTTTACCCGGGAGAACTTAGTGCTTACAAGACTCAACTCCAAAGTTAGCTTTAAAATTACCTTTTATTAATCTTTCTTTATCTTTTCTATACACATAAAATGAATTATTGAATAACTTTATTTAATTTTCTACTTGACTTCTATTTTCTACTTGACTTCTATTTTTAATTAATTTATCACTTTAATCTCATGTGCACTTTACGCATTTAAAATAACATTATTAAATTCACATGTTTAATCTTTTTAATTAATTTCTTTTATTTTTAAACTCATGCAGGCATCATGCAATGTAGAATCTTTTTAATAATTTAATATCTTTTCCACTTCTTAATTCATTTTAGAAACTTAATTGATAAAATATTTATTAATTCAATTAATAATAATATTTAGCATTTATTTAAAAATGAACTCTAAATATTTTATTATTAAATTAAATAAATATTATCACGTTTTAAATTTAAACTTTTAACTTTTATTTCAAAATTTAATTCTTTTTATTTAATTAATTTCTCAATTAATTAAATATAATTAAATATTAAAATGTCATAATAATTTTCATTAAATTAACTCATTAATTAATCTTTTAATTAGATTTATTTAATAGAAAATACATCAAAGGATCATAAAACAACATATGAAAACCCATCATAGAAAAACATATACCAAATCAAACAAAAAGGGTTATAATCATGAATTAACATCATTCGACACATTCGGAGGGTACTGACTCAAATACCTGTCCTAATTTTCAATTAGGACAAATGGCTTAAAGGTATGGGATTTGGACTTAAGATTTATCTCCCCTGTCTTACCATTGAGATAATTTGATAGGGTGCGCTCATCCTAGCAATTCAGGGAAGTCGATACCCGGTACCTGCAACCTGCATAAAATCCACGCATGTACAGACACAATATTCTAAGCTAAATAAGCAATGGCAAGAAGTAGTGCATTGTGTAGATCCCGACTAGTAGGTAACTACAACTGCCTTCCTTGACCACATTAGAAATGCCATACATAATTAAAATAAACACACACACCATACACATGCAAGTATGGGGTAAGTATTCATAAGAAAATATATACAATCACCATCTAACTAATCATCATCAATAACTGAAAACACTGAATAATAATTTTACATATATAAAATATAGAGCGCCAAATAATCTCATCATAAACATCAACTGAATCTGAAATAATAACTGATAAACTCAAAGTAATGCTACTAATCATAAGCATAAAACTAGCCTAGAAGAGTCAGATAATGATAAATAGAAATGTGAACTAGGGCAGGCACTACATAAATAAAATTATTTAATTAAATGGAGTACTTACTTCTAATTAATTAAACAATGTTATTTAATTAAATGAGAAGCCATTCCTAATTAATTAAATGAAGTTATTTAATTAAATAAGAAAAGTGTCTCTAATTAATTAAAGATTACTTAATTAAATAGAAAAAGTAATTATGAGAGCATATCTCATTTTATTAAATTAAATATCTCAACAAAATCTCTCTTCAGTTCAAAAAGGGAAATTTCGAGTTCACTATTGATTAAAAATGAGTTAAATCAGTTAAATCCTTTTTCTACTCAAATTGAATCAGTTAACTCCTTATTTTACTCAAATTAAATTTGTTAAATTCTTATAATTTGGAAATCTCCTTTTATGACTGAACTTCACCTTTAATCCTAACCGTTGATTGAAATCGATCTCAACCGTTAATGAATTCCAGGAAATTCTATTTAAGAGACCCTCATCTCTTCATTTTGAAAGGTTGAATGAGAATTTGCATTGAATTGTTGTTGGAATTCATATTCACATCTGCTCATATTCACATACGCAAAGATCAATTTTGACCAAAAGTTGACTAGATTTAACCACGGTTGACTTGAGTTGACTAGTTTCGAAAAGAATTTTAAAATAATTAAAACGAAATTATTTAATTAAATGAAGTACTTTGTTTTAACTAATTATAAAAAGTTATTTAATTAAATGAGAAGCCTATCGTAAATAATTAAATGAAGTTATTTAATTAAATAAGAAAAGTTTCTCTAATTAATTAAAGATTACTTAATTAAATAGAAAAAGTAATTATGAGAGCATATCTCATTTTATTAAATTAAATATCTCAAAAAAATCTCGCTTAAGTTCAAAAAGAGAAATTTTCAGTTCACTATTGATCAAAAATGAGTTAAATCAGTTAACTCCTTTTTCTATTCAAATTGAATCAGTTAACTCCTTATTTTACTCAAATTAAATTTGTTAACTCCCTTTAATTTGAAAATCTCCCTTTATCACTGAACTTCACCTTTAATTCTGACTATTGATTGAAATTGATCTCAACCGATGATGAATTCCACGAAAGTCGATTTAAGAGACCCTCATCTCTTCATTTTGAAAGGTTGAATGAGAATTTGCATCGAATTGTTGCTGAAATTCATACTCACATTTGCTCATATTCACATACACAAAGATCAAGTTTGACCAAAAGTTGACCAAATTTAAGCATGGTTGACTTGAGTTGACTAGTTTCAAAAAGAATTTGGAAATAATTAAATGAAATTATTTAATTAAATGGAGTACTTACTTCTAATTAATTAAACAAAGTTATTAAATTAAATCAGAAGTCATTCCTAATTAATTAAATGAAGTTATTTAATTAAATAAGAAAAGTGTCTCTAATTAATTAAAGATTACTTAATTAAATAAAAAAAGTAATTATGAGAGCATATCTCATTTTATTAAATTAAATATCTCGACAAAATCTTGCTTCAGTTCAAAAAGGAAATTTCCAGTTCACTATTGATAAAAAAAGAGTTAAATCAGTTAACTCCTCTTTCTACTCAAATTGAATCAGTTAACTCCTTATTTTACTCAAATTAAATCTATTAACTCCCTCTAATTTGGAAATCTCCCTTTATAAATGAACTTCACTTTTAATCATGACTGTTGATTAAAATCGATCTCAACCGTTGATGAATTCTAGGAAAGTCTATTTAAGAGACCCTCATCTCTTCCTTTTGAAAGGTTGAATGAGAATTTGCATCGAATTGTTGCTTGAATTCATACTCACATTTGCTGATATTCACATACGCAAAGATCAAGTTTGACCAAAAGTTGACCAGATTTAACCACGATTGACTTGAGTTGACTAGTTTCGAAAAGAATTTTGAAATAATTAAATGAAATTATTTAATAAAATGGAGTACTTACTTTTAATTAATTAAAAAAAGTTTTTTAATTAAATGAGAAGTCATTCCTAATTAATTAAATGAGATTTTTTAATTAAATAAGAAAAGTGTCTCTAATTAATTAAAGATTATATAGTTAAATAGAAAAAGTAATTATGAGAGCATATTTAATTTTATTAAATTAAATATCTCAACAAAATCTCGCTTCAGTTCAAAAAGGGAAATTTTTAGTTCACTATTGATCAAAAATGAGTTAAATCAATTAACTCATTTTTCTACTCAAATTGAATCAGTTAACTCCTTATTTTACTCAAATCAAATCTGTTAACTCTCTTTAATTTGAAAATCTTCTTTTATGACTGAAGTTCACCTTTAATCCTGACCGTTGATTGAAATCGATCTCAACCGTTGATGAATTCCAAGAAAGTCTATTTAAGAGACCCTCATCTCTTCATTTTGAAAGGTTGAATGAGAATTTGCATCGAATTGTTGCTGGAATTCATACTCACATTTTCTCATATTCACATACGCAAAGATCAAGTTTGACCAAAAGTTGACCAGATTTAACCACAATTGACTTGAGTTGACTACTTTCGAAAAAAATTTTAAAAATAATGAAATGTAATTATTTAATAAAATGGAGTACTTACTTCTAATTAATTAAACAAAGTTATTTAATTAAATGAGAAGTCATTCCTAATTAATTAAATGAAGTTTTTTAATTAAATAAGAAAAGTGTCTCTAATTAATTAAAGATTACTTAATTAAAAAGAAAAAGTAATTATCAGAGCATATCTCATTTTATTAAATTAAATATCTCAGCAAAATCTCGCTTCAGTTCAAAAAGGGAAATTTCTAGTTCATTATTGATAAAAAATGAGTTAAATCAGTTAACTGCTTTTTCTACTCAAATTGAATCAGTCAACTCCTTATTCTACTCAAATTAAATCTGTTAACTCCCTTTAATTTGGAAATCTCCCTTAATGATTGAACTTGAACTTTAATCCTAACCGTTGATTGAAATTGATCTCAACCGTTGATGAGTTTCAAAAAAGTCTATTTAAGAGACCCTCATCTCTTCATTTTGAAAGGTTGAATGAGAATTTGCATCGAATTTTTGCTGGAATTCATACTCACATTTGCTCATATTCACATACGTAAAGATCAAGTTTGACCAAAAGTTTACCAGATTTAACCATGGTTGACTTGAGCTGACTAGTTTTGAAAAGAATTTGAAAATAATTAAACGAAATTATTTAATTAAATGGAGTACTTACTTCTAATTAATTAAACAAAGTTATCTAGTTAAATGAGAAGCCATTCCTAATTAATTAAATGAAGTTATTTAATTAAATAAGAAAAGTGTCTCTAATTAATTAAAGATTACTTATTTAAATAGAAAAAGTAATTATCAGAGCATATCTCATTTTATTAAATTAAACATCTCAACAAAATCTCACTTTAGTTCAAAAAGGGAAATTTCCAGTTCACTATTGATTAGAAATGGGTTAAATCAGTTAACTCCTTCTTCTACTCAAATTGTTTCAGTTAACTCGTTATTTCACTCAAATTAAATCTGTTAACTCTCTTTAATTTGAAAATCTACCTTTATGACTTAACTTCACCTTTAATCCTAACTGTTGATTGAAATCGATCTCCATCGTTGATGAATTCCAGGAAAGTCTACTTAAGATACCTTCATCTCTCCATTTTGAAAGGTTGAATGAGAATTTGCATCGAATTGTTGCTGGAATTCATACTCACATTTGCTCATATTCACATATGCAAAGATCAAGTTTGACCAAAAGTTGACCAGATTTAACTACAGTTGACTAGTTTCAAAAAGAATTTTGAAATAATTATACGAAATTATTTAATTAAATGGAGTACATACTTCTAATTAATTAAATAATTTTTTTTAATTAAATGAGAAGTCATTCCTAATTAATTAAATGAGATTTTTTAATTAAATAAGAAAAGTGTCTCTAATTAATTAAAGATTATTTAATTAAATAGAAAAAGTAATTATGGGAGCATATTTAATTTTATTAAATTAAATATCTCAACAAAATCTCGCTTCAGTTCAAAAAGGGAAATTTTCAGTTCACTATTGATCAAAAATGAGTTAAATCAGTTAACTCCTTTTTCTACTCAAATTGAATCAGTTAACTCCTTATTTTACTCAAATCAAATCTGTTAACTCCCTTTAATTTGAAAATCTTCCTTTATAACTGAACTTCACCTTTAATCCTGACCGTTGATTGAAATCGTTCTCAACCGTTGATGAATTCCAAGAAAGTCTATTTAAGCGACCCTCATCTCTTCATTTTGAAAGGTTGAATGAGAATTTGCATCGAATTTTTGCTGGAATTCATACTCAGATTTTCTCATATTCACATACACAAAGATCAAGTTTGACCAAAAGTTGACCAGATTTAACCACAATTGACTTGAGTTGACTACGTTCGAAAAGAATTTTCAAATAATGAAATGAAATTATTTAATAAAATGGAGTACTTACTTCTAATTAATTAAACAAAGTTATTTAATTAAATGAGAAGTCATTCCTAATTAATTAAATGAAGTTTTTTAATTAAATAAGAAAAGTGTCTCTAATTAATTAAAGATTACTTAATTAAAAAGAAAAAGTAATTATCAGAGCATATCTCATTTTATTAAATTAAATATCTCAGCAAAATCTCGCTTCAGTTCAAAAAGAGAAATTTCCAGTTCACTATTGATAAAAAATGAGTTAAATCAGTTAACTGCTTTTTCTACTCAAATTGAATCAGTTAACTCCTTATTCTACTCAAATTAAATCTGTTAACTCCCTTTAATTTGGAAATCTCTCTTAATGACTGAACTTGACCTTTAATCCTAACCGTTGATTGAAATTGATCTCAACCGTTGATGAGTTTCAAAAAAGTCTATTTAAGAGACCCTCATCTCTTCATTTAGAAAGGTTGAATGAGAATTTGCATCGAATTTTTGCTGGAATTCATACTCACATTTGCTCATATTCACATACGTAAAGATCAAGTTTGACCAAAAGTTTACCAGATTTAACCATGGTTGACTTGAGCTGACTAGTTTTGAAAAGAATTTGAAAATAATTAAACGAAATTATTTAATTAAATGGAGTACTTACTTCTAATTAATTAAACAGAGTTATCTAGTTAAATGAGAAGCCATTCCTAATTAATTAAATGAAGTTATTTAATTAAATAAGAAAAGTGTCTCTAATTAATTAAAGATTACTTATTTAAATAGAAAAAGTAATTATCAGAGCATATCTCATTTTATTAAATTAAACATCTCAACAAAATCTCACTTTAGTTCAAAAAGGGAAATTTCCAGTTCACTATTGATTAGAAATGGGTTAAATCAGTTAACTCTTTCTTCTACTCAAATTGTTTCAGTTAACTCGTTATTTTACTCAAATTAAATCTGTTAACTCTCTTTAATTTGAAAATCTCCCTTTATGACTTAACTTCACCTTTAATCCTAACTGTTGATTGAAATCGATCTCCATCGTTGATGAATTCTAGGAAAGTCTACTTAAGATACCTTCATCTCTCCATTTTGAAAGGTTGAATGAGAATTTGCATCGAATTGTTGCTGGAATTCATACTCACATTTGCTCATATTCACATATGCAAAGATCAAGTTTGACCAAAAGTTGATCAGATTTAACCACAGTTGACTTGAGTTGACTAGTTTCGAAAAGAATTTTGAAATAATTATACGAAATTATTTAATTAAATGAAGTACATACTTCTAATTAATTAAATAAATTTTTTTAATTAAATGAGAAGTCATTCCTAATTAATTAAATGAGATTTTTTAATTAAATAACAAAAGTGTCTCTAATTAATTAAAGATTATTTAATTAAATAGAAAAAGTAATTATGGGAGCATATTTAATTTTATTAAATTAAATATCTCAACAAAATCTCGCTTCAGTTCAAAAAGGGAAATTTTCAGTTCACTATTGATCAAAAATGAGTTAAATCAGTTAACTCCTTTTTCTACTCAAATTGAATTAGTTAACTCCTTATTTTACTCAAATCAAATCTGTTCACTCCCTTTAATTTGAAAATCTTCCTTTATAACTGAACTTCACTTTTAATCCTGACCGTTGATTGAAATCGTTCTCAACCGTTGATGAATTCCAGGAAAGTCTATTTAAGAGACCCTCATCTCTTCATTTTGAAAGGTTGAATGAGAATTTGCATCGAATTTTTGCTGGAATTCATACTCACATTTTCTCATATTCACATAAACAAAGATCAAGTTTGACCAAAAGTTGACCAGATTTAACCACAATTGACTTGAGTTGACTACGTTCGAAAAGAATTTTCAAATAATGAAATGAAATTATTTAATAAAATGGAGTACTTACTTCTAATTAATTAAACAAAGTTATTTAATTAAATGAGAAGTCATTCCTAATTAATTAAATGAAGTTTTTTAATTAATTAAGAAAAGTGTCTCTAATTAATTAAAGATTACTTAATTAAAAAGAAAAAGTAATTATCAGAGCATATCTCATTTTATTAAATTAAATATCTCAACAAAATCTCACTTCAGTTCAAAAAGGGAAATTTCCAGTTCACTATTGATCAAAAATGAGTTAAATCAGTTAACTACTTTTTCTACTCAAATTGAATTAGTTAACTCCTTATTTTACTCAAATCAAATCTGTTAACTCCCTTTAATTTGGAAATCTCCCTTTATTACTGAACTTGACCTTTAATCCTAACCGTTAATTGAAATTGATCTCAATCGTTGATGAATTTAAAAAAAGTCTATTTAAGAGACCATCATCTCTTCATTTTGAAAGGTTGAATGAGAATTTACATCAAATTTTTGCTAGAATTCATACTCACATTTGCTCATCTTCACATACGTAAAGATCAAGTTTAACCAAAAGTTTACCAGATTTAACCATGGTTGACTTGAGCTGACTAGTTTTGAAAAGAATTTGAAAATATTTAAACGAAATTATTTATTTAAATGGATTACTTACTTCTAATTAATTAAAAAAAGTTATTTAGTTAAATGAAAAGCCATTCCTAATTAATTAAATGAAGTTATTTAATTAAATAAGAAAATTGTCTCTAATTAATTAAAGATTACTTATTTAAATAGAAAAAGTAATTATCAGAGCATATCCCATTTTATTAAATTAAATATCTCAAAAAAATCTCAGTTTAGTTCAAAAAGGGAAATTTTCAGTTCCTTATTGATCAAAAATGGGTTAAATCAGTTAACTCCTTCTTCTACTCAAATTGTTTCAGTTAACTCCTTATTTTACTCAAATTAAATCTATTAACTCCCTTTAATTTGAAAATCTCCCTTTATGACTTAACTTCACCTTTAATCCTAACCATTGATTGAAATCGATCTCCATCGTTGATGAATTCTAGGAAAGTCTACTTAAGAGACCTTCATCTCTCCATTTTGAAAGGTTGAATGAGAATTTGCATCGAATTGTTGCTGGAATTCATACTCACATTTGCTCATATTCACATATGCAAAGATAAAGTTTGACCAAAAGTTGACTAGATTTAACCATGGTTGACTTGAGTTGACTAGTTTCGAAAAGAATTTTGAAATAATTAAACAAAATTATTTAATTAAATGGAGTACTTACTTCTAATTAATTAAACAAAGTTATTTAATTAAATGAGAAGCAATTCCTAATTAATTAAATGAAGTTATTTAATTAAATAAGAAAAGTGTCTCTAATTAATTAAAGATTACTTTATTAAATAGAAAAAGTAATTATGAGAGCATATCTCATTTTATTAAATTAAATATCTCAACAAAATCTCTCATCAGTTCAAAAAGGGAAATTTTCAGTTCACTATTGTTCAAAAATGAGTTAAATCAGTTAACTCCTTTTTGTAATCAAATTGAATTAGTTAACTCCTTATTTTACTCAAATTAAATCTTTTAACTCCATTTAATTTGGAAATCTCCCTTTATGACTGAACTTCACCTTTAATCCTGACTGTTGATTGAAATTGATCTCAACCGTTGATGAATTCCAGGAAAGTTTATTTAAGAGACCCTCATCTCTTTATTTTGAAAGGTTGAATGAGAATTTGCATCAAATTGTTGCTAGAATTCATACTCACATTTGCTCATATTTACATACGCAAAGATCAAGTTTGACCAAAAGTTGACCAAATTTAACCACGGTTGACTTGACTTGACTAGTTTCAAATTTTTTGTTGAAATAATTAATCAAAATTATTTAATTAAATGGAGTACTTACTTCTAATTAATTAATTAAATTTATTTAATTAAATGAGAAGCTATTCCAAATTAATTAAATGAAGTTATTTAATTAAACAAGAAAAGTGTCTCTAATTAATTAATGATTACTTAATTAAATAGAAAAAGTAATTATGAGAGCATATCTCATTTTATTAAATTAAATATCTCAACAAAATCTCTCTTTAGTTCAAAAAGGGATATTTCTAGTTCACTATTGATCAAAAATGAGTTAAATCAGTTAACTCCTTTTTCTACTCAAATTGAATCAATTAACTCCTTATTTTACTCAAATTAAATCTGGTAACTCCTTTTAATTTGAAAATCTCCCTTTATGACTAAACTTCACCTTTAATCCTGACCATTGATTGAAATCTATCTCAACCATTGATGAACTCCAGGAAAGTCTATTTAAGAGACCCTCATCTCTTCATTTTGAAAGGTTGAATGAGAATTTGCATCGAATTGTTGCTAGAATTCATACTCACATTTGCTCATATTCACATACGCAAAGAATAAGTTTGACCAAAAGTTCACCAGATTTAACCACCTTTGACTTGAGTTGACTAGTTTCGAAAAGAATTTTGAAATAATTAAATGAAATTATTTAATTAAATGGAGTACTTACTTCTAATTAATTTAAAAAGGTTATTTAATTAAATAAGAAAAGTGTCTCTAATTAATTAAAGATTACTTAATTAAATTGAAAAAGTAATTATGAGAGCATATGTCATTTAATTAAATTAAATATCTCAACAAAATCTCTCTTCAGTTCAAAAAGGGAAATTTCTAGTTCATTATTGATAAAAAATGAGTTAAATTAGTTAACTCCTTTTTACTCAAATTGAATCAGTTAACTCTTTATTTTACTCAGATTAAATCTGTTAACTCCCTTTAATTTGGAAATCTCACTTTATGATTGAACTTCACCTTTAATCCTGACCGTTGATTGAAATCGATCTCAACCGTTGATGAATTCCAGGAAAGTCTATTTAAGAGACCCTCATCTCTTCATTTTGAAAGGTTCAATGAGAATTTGCATCCAATTGTTGTTGGAATTCATACTCACATTTGCTCATATTCACATACGCAAAGATCAAGTTTGACCAAAAGTTGACCAAATTCAACCACGGGTTGACTTGAGTTTACTAGTTTCGAAAAGAATTTTGAAATAATTAAATGAAATTATTTAATTAAATGAAGTATTTACTTATAATTAATTTTAAAAAGTTATTTAATTAAATAAGAAGCCATTCCTAATTAATTAAATGAAGTTATTTAATTAAATAAGAAAAGCGTCTCTTATTAATTAAAGATTACTTAATTAAATAGAAAAAGTAATTATGAGAGCATATCCTATTTTATTAAATTAAATATCTCAACAAAATCTCTCTTCAGTTCAAAAAGGGAAATTTTCAGTTCACTATTGATAAAAAATGAGTTAAATCAGTTAACTCATTTTTCTACTCAAATTGAATCAATTAACTCTTTATTTTACTCAAATTAAATATGTTAACTCCCTTTAATTTGGAAATCTCCCTTAATGACTGAACTTCACCTTTAATCCTGACCGTTGATTGAAATCGATCTCAACCGTTGATGAATTCCAGGAAAGTCTATTTAAGAGACCCTCATCTGTTCATTTTGAAAGGTTGAATGAAAATTTGCATCGAATTGTTACTGGAATTCATACTCACATTTTCTCATATTCACATACGCAAAAATCAAGTTTGACCCAAAGTTGACCAGATTTAACCACAGTTGACTTGAGTTGACTACTTTCGAAAAGAATTTTGAAATAATGAAACAAAATTATTTAATTAGATGGAGTACTTACTTCTAATTAATTAAACAAAGTTATTTAATTAAATGAAAAGCCATTCCTAATTAATTAAATGAAGTTATTTAATTAAATAAGAAAAGTGTCTCTAATTAATTAAAGATTACTTTATTAAATAGAAAAATTAATTATGAGAGAATATCTCATTTTATTAAATTAAATATGTCAACAAAATCTCTCTTCAGTTCAAAATGGGAAATTTCCAGTTCACTCTTAATAAAAAATGAGTTAAATGAGTTAACTCCTTTTTTTACTCAAATTGAATCAGTTAACTCCTTATTTTACTCAAATTAAATTTGTTAACTCCCTTTAATTTGGAAATCTCCCTTTATGACTGAACTTCACCTTTAATCCTGACCGTTGATTGAAATCGATCTCAACCATTGATGAATTCCAGGAAAGTCTATTTAAGAGACCCTCATCTCTTCATTTTGAAAGATTGAATGAGAATTTGCATCGAATTGTTGCTGGAATTGATACTCACATTTTTTCATTGTAATGCCACACAAGACATAACCAAATGAATCTAAAACAAAATACAATTCCAGAAACGCAATAAATTTTCTTTTTTTTAAATCATCTCAACACAAGTTCCAAAACAAGGACTGAATCAGTCTTATACAAAAAAGTTCCCAATGAAAGAAAATATCGTCCAAATACATTTTCATTACAATAGGAATACATAAAGAGTTCAGAAGTATAATGAAATACAATTTCATTTCTAGGCACCTGTGTCCAATATAGGAATCCTAAATACTGATTCAAAAAGTAACTCCGATAAACATCCTTAGCTACTTGAAACTCGAAGCACCTGAAAACCACACAGAAAGCAACATAACACAAACAGGGGCTCAGTACATACTAAGTTTAAAAGTGAAATCCATCTGCATACATGTTAGTACCAACATATAGATATCCAAAAACAGATTTCTAATCCATCTAACATAGTGCAAATCTAGTAATAATATGCAAGAAGTAAACAATTACTTTGCATTGCTAAATTAAACCCGCACTAAGAATAACTCATAAATGAAACATATATATTCTGAGGTGTCATCGTTATGGCACTAAGTTTCTACATCCAAATATGGTATGCTCTTAGTCATCATATAACGGTATTCTCTATTTTACTTGTCATTGACTGAATAGAGACATGCCTTTTCTCCGTACTTAACCATATAGGTTTAAGTCATAGGTAAGGCCAATTATCTTTTATGTGAAATTAACCCACATGTCAAACAGATTTACTAAGAATGCACATGTAATGAATAACTATTCAATATAACCTGTAATACTACATTCCTTATCAAATCGAAACACATCCTCTTCTGCCAATTCTGAAAGTAAACTTAGGTCATTACAACAACGGAAACTAAAACTATAATATGAAGATCCCATAAATATAATTAAACTGACTTAACCATTTAATGACGTTTATCGAACCTTAATACTATACAATTGAATACTGCTGATATAACAAACTAACTTATCCTTCATAATGACTAAGATATTAAAGTAATTTATGATAATAATGAAATTTCATTAATCACATATCATAAATTCACCTTTTTATTTGAAAACAACTTTTCTGTTCAACAATGAATTCTAACAGTTCTGTAATCAAATATGTAACAGAATACATCTTTCGAAATAAAAGACTTCTATTTTAAAGCATTTAATTTCAACGAAAACGTATTAAAGCTAATGAAATAATTCTTATCCATTTACGCATTCTTGACAGATTACCTATCTTCAAGGTTTATTCAATATTTATACAGAGATCAAAGACAATGATGTCAACTTAACATCTGTATATATATATATATATATATATATATATATATATATATATATATATATATATATATATATATATATATATATATATATATATATATATATATATATCATCCTAATGCAAATTATTTTATTTCACGAAAAGTTTTCATGTAAATCTTTCAGCATTTTACACAACTATTTAACAATATGTCAATACCCTGATTATATATGTATGTTTGTTTTCAAAATTACAATTTATACGTTATGTCAAAATATCATTCTTGTCAGTGATAAAAAATTGAACAAAATACAACTTCCTTTGAAAATCTTTAACAAAGATCGACTAATGCTTTTAACATGTTTAATGTCGACTGTTCTTACTGAAATTAACTACAACCTATAGTTCCATATTGACATTAAAACCAACTGTATACAATATCATCAAACTTCAATTTAATAATAGAATTTCCAAATCAAATTTCATTTGTGACACAAGACAAATGTTTGACAAAATGTCGTTGCCTTCAATTCCTACTAACAATACTTCAGAAACAAAACCTCACCATCTATGAATGGATTATAACCGCTATGCACTAAGATTTTGACATCCTAAATACATATGGTGAACATCGTATTCATTCATGGATAACATAAACACAAAATCCCAACAACACAATGTTTGAAAACTCATATTGCTCGATATCTAAATATGGATACGTGCAGAGCTCGACTCCAATTGTCCAACCCTACATATACCCACACTTGGGTATCGACAAGTGTAACTTAAAACTGAACTTCCCAATTTCCTTAAAATAAAATTAACACCCATAACAGTAAAAGGGTAAAGGTTAGGAACTGCCCCCTACCTCAAAACTCAGTAGATGAATAAAAACATTCAACTCAGAGCTCCAAAATTATGCTCGACTCCGAAGCCCCAATCAGAACAAAATCTCCACAATGCAAAACAACTGAAACCAAATTTCCAACCGCAAGAAAACTTCCATTGAGTTCCCTTTTGCTCAATTACATAAGCAAGAAAATCCTTCCAATAGTAACCCCACATCTTGCAAAAAACCTAGCAACAACACACATAGGTGTTATTTGAAACAGAGGAAAAAGGCACAAATTCAGGTAATTTCCATTGAAATCCTCTTTCAAATAGCAAAGGCCAACATTCCTTCAAGGACAGTAAAGCCTCCATAAAAGAGCATTTAATAAATCTACAACTCCCAAAGAGTTGTGCATACGGCTTTCCTAATAGCCTCCGCCATTTTGGCCTAAAAAAAAACAATAAACATTTTTTTTTACCTATTCAAATCATGCGAAACCCTCTAGGGTTTTATGGTAAATGGTTTTATTCAAATATAAATAATAAGTGCATAACAAAATCACCCCCAATGGTTATTGCCATAGTATATAAACATTGCAAGCTCCAAAAACCATTACTCCGCACAAGAATTTATGTGAATTGTAACGCCCTGCCAAGGGATCCAAAAGAATTAACCTAAAGTTTTACAAAGTTTGCTAAACTTTTTTTTTTTTTTTTAAGTAAGAATGTATAACATACACATCAAACACATAGTAGCGGAAGCAATAACATGTAATCATAAAAAAATATACATAGCAGGTTACATTCCTTAAGGATCCCAAGACATTGAGTCACATTTAAATTTAATTAATTCTAAGTCTAACAACTACCACATCCACATGAAAGAATAATAAGAAAGTCCAATTTCCATAATATACATTTGCTTCGAATGCCTCTTGGCAAATTAATTCAAAATGCTCAATCATCCACAGTACATGTCACATGGTATGAAAGGCTTAAAAGAATATACATATGTAAAAATAAAGATACATCATCCTCAAATCCATGATACAAAGTACAGTAAAATAAATGAAATCCTCCACCATACATGATACATCCATACATCCATAATGATAAAACATCTATCATAAAATCTAACCATCCATCATAATAATCCAAAAACATAGTGAAGGTAAGTGCCAACCACGAAAGCTCTAGCCACAGGGACTACGGACGGATCTCAATGGTAAGAGTAAAAAGCACTACCACCCGACCATGTGTAACCTAAATGGTCCACTCCCATCGAGCTGAGGAGATAGTCTCAAGTCCCAAACAAGATATCAAAACACAAAACACAAGTACTCTCTAAGTTTGGGAAATCCTAAAAGTATACTAACTCAAAGGTTCCAACATAGATAGACATCTAGACCCAGAGGCACACAAAGACATGTAGGAAACCTACTATGCAAGCAGGAAAGTGTCATCGCAAAAGTCACGTCGGAAGTTACCCGAGCAATCCCTTAGGAATCTTGGGTCCCCTGTGATCCTGCGGCCACTAATATCCTCTCGTACTGATGAGGCATACTACAGAATGCAAGGTCATAACCAAGCGTTCTCTCTACCCCATCCTAGCCTGTACTAGCACTCAAGGCATGGGAGAGAACATACAATTATCTTATTAGGTTCATTTAAGTCAGTGTTTAGGTGAGATGTTTTCACTTGTTAAAACAACTTACAATGGGTTACTCTAGGCAGCCTCTTAGGGCCCCGATCCCCATTGCAAGCCACTTCCCGACACAACACATAGATAACCTACACTAGGCTCATGAAATCACAAATCAAAGAATCATAATAAAATCCCCTCAGTCCTATACAAGCGACTGAAAACATCATAAATATAATCCACATTCATCACACCAGTTCTCCATGAGAAAATAAATAGCATCAAATAATAATCATAATGATCACATTAAATCTCTATCAGCACATGAAGGCATCAATGATAAATCACAATATCCAATGGTTCTCCAACGAGTAGCCAGAAAGGATCCCAATAATTGAACACAAAACTGATCGAAGACTCCATAATGGTCAAGTCAATACATGTCACAACATGACATCATCAAGGACAAATAACTAAAAACACCTCAATCCTTTCAAAGCGACTGGAAGGCAATTCAAATATATGTATATAACTGATCGATGACTCAAAAATGGTTAAATCAGGTAACTCAAATACATACACCTCAGCCTCACACAAAGAAACTGGAAGGCAATAACAACTAGTAAAAACATCCATATCATAGAGCACTCCATCACATTACCATGGTCGGGTTAAGAAAGATCGAGACCAAATCATCATAACATCACATTTACAAACCCCCCTTAAGCCTCTAGTAACAACCTAAATTGATCAATACTAATCAACCCCAAAGCATAGACAGTACAAATAGAATAGTACAGTTTCATGTTTTGGTTTGTCTTTTTTTTGAAATCACATGGTTAAGTTATAGATATGATTTCAGTTTTCTTTTTCAGTGTAAGTTTTTCAAGTAGAAAGAATCACAATTTTTTTTACCCTTGCAATTAGACTCAATCTTGTTTATAAAATCATATCATGATTTAAAAATAATCATTTATTTTAGATAATAATAATAGTTGATTACTAAATAAAAACCAAACCTAAACCCATAAAAAAAATTGAATTTCTAAAAGATAAATATACTTAACATTATTAAATGTTATTTATCATCAGCTCAAATCAGTTTCAATATTCATTTACAATTTTTCAAAATTAATAGTTAATAATTATTTAATAATTATTAATTAATTAATCAACAATCATTAACAATTTTCTTTAAAACAATATATATATATATATATATATTTTTAATTAACTTAATTAATTAACAACTAAAATTTATAGTTTAATCCTCTTAATAATTATTATAAAACTTATTATTAAAATAATAATAAAGTTATTATAATAAAAATTATTAATAAAATTATAATAAAGTTATTATAATAAAAATTATTAATAAAATTATAATTAATATTTAAAATTTATATAAATTAATTTTAAAGTTTATATTATTAAAACTTATAACAAAATCGAATTATATATAACAAAGGCATATAATAAAATTTTATAAAATGAAAATTACTAGCAATTTAATAAATCACTATCTGCGCATATGTACTACAGCGTAGGGTACTGTTGCGTCAGAAGTACCTACTGTCGCAGCAGTACATACTGCGATATGCAAGTGGCACGGGGTGTGGGTCAACAACCCCCCCATATAACACATATTTTATTTTTGTTTTAGTTTAATTTAATTTTATTATTGTTATTTTTTTAAAAACAAACTTTTAACTTATATTAAATTCGCTCATTTAAAATATAATTTTGTTTATTAATCAATTTCTTCACATTAAATTTTAATATTATTATTAATATATATATATATATATATATATATATATATATATTTTTATTTATTTATTTATTTTTTTTTTGTTAAAAACATTTACAGTTATAATCTGATAGAGAAAATAATTCCAACCCTACGAATTTTCATTTTAATCTCAAAACTCTCCCCAATTAATTCTATCTCTACTCCATTTTAATTCAATTCTAAATCCTGATTTAATTTTGTTGAAGGATGTTCCTAAACAGTTTTTCAATCTAGATTACAAATGAAATCGAATAACAAAAGATCCAAAATGAAGAAATGATACATTCAAGAAGACAAGATTCTTACAATCACGAAGTAGACAGAACATATTAAATTTCTTACATCATTTAGGGGTCAAAATACTAGACCCTACCTGAACCTGATGCTAATACACAATCCCCAAAATCTGTAAGAGAACTCACTCCTCTTCAATAACTTTCTTCTGAAAATCTTTCCTAGAATTCTCCTTCTGAAATTTGCTTCCAAAAACTCTCTCCAAAATTCCTGTCTCCAAAATTCACAGTCCAAATTCATGTCCCCCAAAAATCAACCCCAAAGTTGTGATAAGGAGTTTTCTCCTCAAATCGGGGCACTAATTGTGTGTTCACCCAAGAGGACTCTTTGCTCAACTGAGTTAACTCCAAAATTAACTTTTATTAATTCTTTGCTTTATCTTTTAATGCACATTAAATGAATTATCAAATAAATTTATTCAATTTTCACTTAACTTCTATTTTTAATTAACTTATTACTTTAATCTCATGCACACTTTATGAAATTAAAATAATATTATTATATTCACTTATTTTATCCTTTTAATTAATTTCTTTTATATTTTCAACTCATGCTTGCATCATGCAATCTTACAACTTTTTAATAATTAATATATTTTCACTTTTTAATTTATTTCTAAAAACTTAATTGATAGAATATTTAATTAACTTAAATAACAATAATATTTAGCATTTATTTAAAAATGAACTCTAAATATATTATTATTAAATTAAATAAATATTATAACGTTCTAAATTTATCTTTAAACTTTTATTTCCAAATTTAATTCTTTTATATAATTAATTTCCCAATTAATTAAATATAATTAAATATGAAAATGTCATAATAATTTTCCATTAAATTAAATCATTAATTAATCTTTTTAATTAGACTTAATTAATAGAAAATAAACTAAGGACTCATAAAGAAACATACGAAAACCCATCATAGAAAAACACATACTAAATTAAAAAAGGGTTATAATCACGAATTAACATCATCGGACGCATTTAGAGGGTACTTAACTCAAATACTTGTCCTAATTATCAATTAGGACAATTGGCTAAAGGGTTTAGGATTTGGACTTAAGAGTTTATCTCCCCTCTCTTACCATTGAGATAATGCGATAGGGTACGCTCATCCTGGCAATTTAGGGAATTCAATACTGAGTACTTGCAACCTACATAAAATCCATGCATGTACAGACACAATATTCTAAGCTAAATAGACAATGGCAGGAAGTGGTGCATTGTGTAGATCCTGACTAGCAGGTGACTACGACTCCATTCCTTAACCACATTAGAAACACCATACATAAGAAATCAAACATGCACACCATACACATGCAGTATGGGGTAAGTATCCATAAATTGACACATGTGATAATAAACCATCTAACTAATCATCATCGATAATTGAAAACACTGAATATACATACATGAAATATAGAGTACCAAGTAATCTCACTATATAATAAATTGAATGTAAAACAATATCTGATAATCTGAAAGTAATGCTACTAAACGTCAAGTATAAAACTGGCCTAAAAGAGTTTGGCAATAAAAACAAAATGTGAACTAGGGGCAGGCACTACATCCACCTCCACTAGACTTAAGCTTACTCTTGGAAGCATACATGAACGATAAAACTAAGGGTATCACTGTGTGGGCCCCATGGGATCCTTTCCCCTGCAGGAGGATATGTCTCCACTCAGAACACTCTTTGGGATCTACCCATATCGCCAACCACAAGTCCTAAAGTTGCGGGTCTCTGATCCAAGGGTTGAGGTTTCTTTTGAGGACAATGAGACACCTTGTGTGCACGTTGTCCACATATGAAACACTCTCCATCGAAGCTCCTTTGAACTTTAGGTGCACTAGACTGCAAGAAACTACCCCCACTAGGATAAGGTTGAACACTCTGAGACCGTCGATCATATTGGTTGGGCTTGTTGCGATGAACCTTGTGATAGTTCCTAGCATTGGAACCATTGCCACCACACTGTGCTGGAGGATAACTTTCTTCCTGCCGCTGATTACCCCCAAAAGGAGATTTCCTATTGCCACCTACACCTTGATTACCCAGAGATGGCTGGTAATGCTGGTGGCGCTTATTACACCGTGCATTACAAGCTTGATGAGAGTTCATGCTCTTAGGTCTATGCTCAAGTCCTGCCCGAGGTGCTCTATCATGGTCATGAACAAGAGGTAGGCGATCAATGATGGTTTGCAACATTTGCCTCAGATCAACCTCCTCAGAGACAACTTGTTGCTCTCTATAGTACTCTTCCTAATGCTCACTGACATGCTCTTCCCTATTCCCATCTTGTATAGGTTCTTAATGGATAGACTCATGGAAAATGATAGCTTTGCCTCGTCCATGGCCTTCACCATGGTCTAGGCTATGGCTTATAACAGAATATCTCGCCCCAGATATCATCTTAAAATAATATCCAAATACAAGATGGTATCATAAACACACACATACTACTTTAAATCACTTAAAGCAATATGATTCTAGTTTAATAGTAAACCGAAAACAATATTGATCCAACATACATCCTTCCTAACAAATATTGAAATCGATCACCTAAACTCTCTAAACAAAAACAACATAATACTCCCAAGGACAATCAAAAGCACACTACTTTAAAACATAGACAATAGATACATGTTTTACAAACAAGCTAGTTTTCAATTTTCAGTTTGCCTATAGTTTTGGTTTAAGTATAATTTTAGTTTTGAAGTCTAAGTGTTGAAGTATGAAAAATATGCAACTAACAATTTAAGTTATGTTTTAGTTCAACTAGTTTCAAGTGTCAGTTTGAAAGAGATACACATAATAGTTTAAACTTTTTTTTTTTTTTTTTTTGTTCAACTAGTTAACACTAGTGGCATTCCAATATACTCAGAGCTCCCAATGTAGAAACTCGGGCTCTGATACCATATGTAATGCCCAGCCAAGGGATCCAAAAGAATTAACATAAAGCTTTACTAAGTTTGCTAAACATTTTTTTTTTTTTTTTTAAAGTAAGAATGTATAACATACACATCAAACACATAGTAGCGGAAGCAATAACATGTAATCATCAACAAACATACATAACATGTTACATTTCTTAAGGATCCCAAGATGTTGAGTCACATTTAAATTTAATTAATTCTAAGTCTAACAACTACCACATCCACATGAAAGAATAATAAGAAAGTCCAATGTCCATAATATACATTTTCTTTGAATGCCTCTTGGCAAATTGATTCGGAATGCTCAATCATCCACTGTACATGTCACAGGGTATGAAAGGCTTAAAAGAATATACATATGTAAAAATAAAGATACATCATCCTCAAATCCATGATACAAAGTACAGTAAAATAAATGAAATCCTCCACCATACATGATACATCCATACATCCATAATGATGAAACATCTATCATAAAATCTAACCATCCATCATAATAATCCAAAAACATAGTGAAGGTAAGTGCCAACCAAGAAAGCTCCAGCCACAGCGACTATGGATGGATCTTAATGGTAAGAGTAAAAAGCACTACCACCCGACTGTGTGGAACCTAAATGGTCCACTCCCACCGAGCTGAGGAGATAGTCTCGAGTCCCAAAAAAGATATCAAAACACAAAACACAAGTACTCTCTAAGTCTGGAAAATCCTAAAAGTATACTAACTCAGAGGTTCCAACATAGATAGACATCTAGACCCAGAGGCACACAAAGACACATAGGAAACCTATTATGCAAGCGAGAAAGTGTCATCACAAAAGTCACGTCGAAAGTTACCCAAGCAATCCCTTAGGAATCCCAGGTCCCCTATGATCTTGCGGCCACTAATATCCTCTCATACTGACGAGGCATACTATGGAATGCAAGGTCGTAACCAAGTGTTCTCTCTACCCCATCCTAGCCTGTACTAGCACTCAAGGCATGGGAGAGAACATACAGTTATCTTATTAGGTTCATTTAAGTCATTATTTAGGTGAGATGTTTTCACTTGTTAAAACAACTTACATAGGGTTACTCCAGGCAGCCTCTTAGGGCCCCGATCCCCATTGCAAGCCACTTCCTGACACTACACATATATAACCTACCCTAGGCTCATGAAATCACAAATCAAAGAATCATAATAAAATCCCCTCAGTCCTATACAAGCGACTGAAAACATCATAAATATAATCCACATTCATCACATCAATTCTCCATGAGCAACTGAATAGCATCAAATAATAATCATAATGATCACAATAAATCTCTATCAGCACATGAAGGCATTAATGATAAATCACAATATCCAATGGTTCTCCAACGAGTAACTAGAAAGGATCCCAATAATAGAACACAAAACTGATAGAAGACTCCAGAATGGTCAAGTCAATAGATGTCACAACATGACATCATTAAGGACAAATAACTAAAAACACCTCAATCCTCTCAAAGTGACTGGAAGGAAATTCAAATATATGTATATAACTGATCAATGACTCTAAAATGGTTAAATAAGGTAACTCAAATACATACACCTCAGCCTCACACAAGGAAACTGGAAGGCAATAACAACTAGTAAAAACATCCATATCATAGAGCACTCCATCACATTACCGTGGTCGGGTTAAGAAAGATCGAGACCAAATCATCATAACATCACATTCACAAACCCCCCCTGAGCCTCTGGTAACAACCTAAATTGGTCAATACTAATCAACCCCAAAGCATAGACAGCAGAAACAGAATAGTACAGTTTCATGTTTTGGTTTTTTTTTTTTTGAAATCACATGGTTAAGTTATATATATGATTTCAGTTTTCTTTTTCAGTGTAAGTTTTTCAAGTAGAAAGAATCACAATTTTTTTTACCCTTGCAATTAGACTCAATCTTGTTTATAAAATCATATCATGATTTAAAAATAATCATTTATTTTAGATAATAATAATAGTTGATTACTAAATAAAAACTAAACCTAAACCCATAAAAAAAATCAAATTTCTAGAAGATAAATATACTTAACATTATTAAATTTTATTTCTCATCAGCTCAAATCAGTTTCAATATTCATTTACAATTTTTCAAAATTAATAGTTAATAATTAATAATAATTTAATAATTATTAATTAATTAATCAACAATCATTAACAATTTTCTTTAAAACAATATATATATATATATATATATATATATATATATATATTGTTAATTAACTTAATTAATTAACAACTAAAAGTTATAGTTTAAACCTCTTAATAATTATTATAAAACTTATTATTAAAATAATAATAAAGTTATTATAATAAAAATTATTAATAAAATTATAATTTATATTTAAAATTTATATAAAATAATTTCAAAGTTTATATTATAACAAAATTGAATTATATATAACAAAGGCATATAATAAACTTTTATAAAATGAAAATTACTAGCGATTTAATAAATCGTTATCCATGCATATGTACTACAGCACAGGGTACTCTGCACGGGGTACTGTTGCGTCAGTAGTACCTGCTATCGCAGCAGTACTCCTGCCGCAGTAGTACATACTATGATACGCAAGTGGCAGGGGGTGTGGGTCAACGACCCGCCCATATAATACATATATATATTTTTTTAGTTTAATTTAATTTTATTATTATTATTATTTTTTAAACAAACTTTTAACTTATATTAAATTTGCTCATTTAAAATATAATTTTGTTTATTAATCAATTTCTTCACATTAAATTTTAATATTATTATTAATATATATATATATAAATATATTTATTTATTTATTTTTAATTCTATTTTTATTTATTTTTTTATTTTTTTATTTTTTAAAAAATATTTACAATTATAATCTGATAGAGAAAATAATTCCAACCCTACGAATTTTATTTTTAATCTCAAAACTCTCCCCAATTAATTCTATCTCTACTCCATTTTAATTCAATTCTAAATCCCGATTTAATTTTGTTGAAGGATGTTCCTAAATAGTTTTTCAATCTAGATTACAAATGAAATCGAATAACAACAGATCCAGAACGAAGAAATCATACATTCAAGAAGACAAGATTCTTACAATCACGAAGTAGACAGAACATATTAAATTTCTTAAATCATTTAAAGGTCAAAATACTAGACCCTACCTGAACCTGATGCTAATACGCAATCCCCAAAATCTGTAAGAGAACTCACTCCTCTTCAATAACTTTCTTCTGAAAATCTTTCCTAGAATTCTCCTTCTGAAATTTGCTTCCAAAAACTCTCTCCAAAATTTCTGTCTCCAAAATTCACGGTCCAAATTCGTGTCCCCCAAAAATGAACCCCAAAGTTGTGATAAGGAGTTTTCTCCTCAAATTGGAGCACTAATTGTGCATTCACCGGAGAGGACTCTTTGCTCAACTGAGTTAACTCCAAAATTAATTTTTATTAATTCTTTACTTTATCTTTTAATGCACATTAAATGAATTATCAAATAACTTTATTCAATTTTCACTTAACTTCTATTTTTAATTAACTTATTACTTTAATCTCATGTACACTTTATGAAATTAAAATAATATTAGTATATTCACTTATTTTATCTTTTTAATTAATTTCTTTTATATTTTCAACTCATGCTTGCATCATGCAATCTTACAACTTTTTAATAATTAATATATTTTCACTTTTTAATTTATTTCTAGAAACATAATTGATAGAATATTTAATTAACTTAAATAACAATAATATTTAGCATTTATTTAAAAATGAACTCTAAATATATTATTATTAAATTAAATAAATATTATAACATTCTAAATTTATTTTTAAACTTTTATTTCCAAATTTAATTCTTTTATTTAATTAATTTCTCAATTAATTAAATATAATTAAATATGAAAATGTCATAATAATTTTCCATTAAATAATTAATTAATCATTTTAATTAGACTTAATTAATAGAAAATACACCAAGGACTCATAAAGAAACATACGAAAACCCATCATAGAAAAACACATACTAAATAAAACAAAGGGTTATAATCATGAATTAACGTCATCTGATGCATTCAGAGGGTACTTAACTCAGATACTTGTCCTAATTATCAATTAGGACAATTGGCTAAAGGATTTAGGATTTGGACTTAAGAGTTTATCGACCCTCTCTTACCATTGAGATAATGCGATAGGGTACGCTCATCTTGGCAATTCAGGGAAGTCGATACCCGGTACCTGCAACCTGCATAAATTCTACGCATGTACAGACACAATATTCTAAGCTAAATAGACAATGGCAGGAAGTGGTGCATCGTGTAGATCCCGACTAGCAGGTGATTACGACTCCCTTCCTTAACCACATATGAAACACCATACATAAGAAAGCAAACACGCACACCATACACATGCAGTATGGGGTAAGTATCCATAAAAAGACACATGTGATAATAAACCATCTAACTAATCATTATCGATAATTAAAAACATTGAATATACATACATGAAATATAGAGTACCAAGTAATCTCACTATATAATAAATTGAATGTAAAACAATATCTAAAAATCTAAAAGTAATGCTACTAAACGTCAAGTATAAAACTGGCCTAAAAGAGTTTGGCAATAAAAACAAAATGTGAACTAGGGGCAAGCACTACAGAATATATGTGCAAATATCTCACACCTATATTTATATAAGTTTTGTGTGTGACTTATCAAATTGTACCTTTATATAAATATATTCACAAGTCAAGAACTTAAAGGCATGGAATGAATTTCAAAATCAACACTACAACTAAAACAGATCAGCTGTAAACCTGAGAATACTCCAATTGAAATACAAAAGAAGTATCCAAAATATATGTATCTCATAAAACCAAAACTAACCTATTTGATATAAAAAAATAGTGTTCAAAATATAAAATCTCCTAGCCACAGAACTTGTGTCAAAATAACATCTGAAGTGAACAAAGAGAAACAGGAAGAAGTACGGTCAGGCATGACACTCATATTCACATACGCAAAGATCAAGTTTGATCAAAAGTTGACCAGATTTAACCACGGTTGACTTCAGTTGACTAGTTTCAAAAAGAATTTTGAAATAATAAAATGAAATTATTTAATTAAATGGAGTACTTACTTCTAATTAATTAAAAAAAGCTATTTAATTAAATGAGAATCCATTCCGAATTAATTAAATGAAGTTATTTAATTAAATAAGAAAAGTGTCTCTAATTAATTAATGATTATTTAATTAAATAGAAAAATTAATTATGACGGCATATCTCATTTTATTAAATTAAATATCTATACAAAATCTCTCTTCAGATCAAAAAGGAAAATTTCCAGTTCACTATTGATAAAAAAGGAGTTAAATCAGTTAACTCCTTTTTCTACTCAAATTGAATCCGTTAACTCCATATTTTACTCAAATTAAATCTGTTAACTCACTTTAATTTGTAAATCTCCCTTTATGAATGAACTTCACCTTTAATCCCGACCGTTGATTGAAATCGATCTCAACCGTTGATGAATTCCAGGAAAGTCTATTTAAGAGACCCTCATCTCTTCATTTTGAAAAGACGAATGAGAATTTGTATCAAATTGTTGCTGGAATTCATACTCACATTTGCTCGTATTCACATACGCAAATATCAAGTTTGACCAAGAGTTGACCAGATTTAACCATGGTTGACTTGAGTTGACTACTTTCGAAATGAAGTTTGAAATAATTAAATGAAATTATTTAATTAAATGGAGTACTTACATCTAATTAATTAAACAAAGTTATTTAATTAAATGAGAAGCCATTCCTAATTAATTAAATGAAGTTATTTAATTAAATAAGAAAAGTGTCTCTAATTAATAAAAGATTACTTAATTAAATAGAAAAACTAATTATGAGAGTATATCTCATTTTATTAAATTAAATATCTCAACAAAATCTCTCTTCAGTTCAAAAAGAAAAATTTTCAGTTCACTATTGACCAAAAATGAGTTAAATCAGTTAACTCCCTTTTCTACACAAATTGAATCAGTTAACTCCTTATTTTACTCAAATTAAATTTGGTAACTCCCTTTAATTTGGAAATCTCCCTTTATGACTGAACTTCACCTTTAATCCTGACTGTTGATTGAAATTGATCTCAATCGTTGATGAATTCCAGGAAAGTCTATTTAAGAGACCCTCATCTCTTCATTTTGAAAGGTTGAATGAGAATTTGTATCGAATTGTTGCTAGAATTCATACTCACATTTGCTCATATTCACATACACAAAGATCAAGTTTGACCAAAAGTTGACCAAATTTAACCAAGGTTGACTTGAGTAGACTACTTAGGACAAGAATTTTGAAATAATTAAATGAAATTATTTAATTAAATGCAGTACTTACTTCTAATTAATTAAACCAAGTTATTTAATTAAATGAGAAGCCATTCTTAATTAATTAAATGAAGTTATTTAATTAAATAAAAAAAGTGTCTCTAATTAATTAAATATTACTTAATTAAATAGAAAAAGTAATTATGAGAGCATATCTCATTTTATTAAATTAAATATCCCAACAAAATCTCTCTTCAGTTCAAAAAGGAAAATTTCTAGTTCACTATTGATAAAAAATGAGTTAAATCAGTTAACTCCTTTTTCTACTCAAATTGAATCAGTTAACTCCTTATTTTACTATAATTAAATTTGTTAACTCCCTTTAATTTGGAAATCTCCCTTTATGACTAAACTTCACCTTTAATACTGACCGTTGATTGAAATCGATCTCAACCGTTGATAAATTCCAGGAAAGTCTATTTAAGAGACCCTCATCTCTTCATTTTGAAAGGTTGAATGGGAATTTGCATCGAATTGTCGCTGGAATTCATACTCACATTTGCTCATATTCACATATGCAAATATCAAGTTTGACCAAAAGTTGACCAGATTTATCCATGGTTGACTTTAGTTGACTAGTTTCAAAAATAATTTTGAAATAATTAAACAAAATTATTTAATTAAATGGAGTTCTTACTTCTAATTAATTAAATAAAGTTATTTAATTAAATGAGAAGCCATTCCTAATTAATTAAATGAAGTTATTTAATTAAATAAGAAAAGTGTCTCTAATTAATTAAAGATTATTTAATTAAATAAAAAAAGGTAATTATGATAGCATATCTCATTATTAAATTAAATATTGCAACAAAATCTCTCTTCAGTTCAAAAAGGAAAATTTCCAGTTCACTGTTGATAAAAAATGAGTTAAATCAGTCAACTCATTTTTCTACTCAAATTGAATCAGTTAACTCCTTATTTTACTCAAACTAAATATGTTAACTCCCTTTAATTTGGAAATCTCCCTTTATGACTGAACTTCACTTTTAATTCCGACCACTGATTGAAAT
The DNA here is from genome assembly GCA_028749045.1 of Cupressus sempervirens. Classification (NCBI taxonomy): domain Eukaryota; kingdom Viridiplantae; phylum Streptophyta; class Pinopsida; order Cupressales; family Cupressaceae; genus Cupressus; species Cupressus sempervirens. Next base: position 663,196,649 of record CM053793.1, read on the forward strand.
CGATCTCAACCGTTGATGAATTCTAAGAAAGTGTATTTAAGAGACCCTCATCTCTTCATTTTGAAAGGTTGAATGAGAATTTACATCGACTTGTTGCTGGAATTCATACTCACATTTGCTCATATTCACATACGTAAAGATCAAGTTTGACAAAAAGTTGACCAGATTTAACCACGGTTGACTTGAGTTGACTAGTTTCAAAAAGAATTTTGAAATAATTAAATGAAATTATTTAATTAAATGGAGTACTTACATCTAATTAATTAAACAAAGTTATTTAATTAAATGAGAAGCCATTCCTAATTAATTAAATGAAGTTATTTAATTAAATAAGAAAAGTTTCTCTAATTAATTAAATATTATTTAATTAAACAGAAAAAGTAATTATAAGAGCATATCTCATTTTAATAAATTAAATATCTCAACAAAATCTCTCTTCAGTTCAAAAAGGGAAATTTCTAGTTCACTATTGATCAAAAATGAGTTAAATTAGTTAACTCCTTTTTCTAATCAAATTGAATCAATTAACTCCTTATTTTACTCAAATTAAATCTGTTAACTCCCTTTAATTTGAAAATCTCCCTTTATAACTGAACTTCACCTTTAATGTTGACCGCTGATTGAAATCCATCTCAACCGTTGATGAATTCTACAAAAGTCTATTTAAGAGACCCTCATCTCTTCATTTTGAAAGGTTGAATGAGAATTTGCACCGAATTGTTGTTGGAATTCATACTGACATTTGCTCATATTCACATACGCAAAGATCAAGTTTGATCAAAAGTTGACCAGATTTAACCACAATTGACTTGAGTTGACTAGTTTCAAAAAGAATTTTTAAATAATTAAATAAAATTATTTAATTAAATGGAGTACTTACTTCTAATTAATTAAACAAAGTTATTTAATTAAATGAGAAGCCATTCCTAATTAATTAAATGAAGTTAGTTAATTAAATAAGAAAAGTGTCTCTAATTAATTAAAGATTATTTAATTAAATAAAAAAAGGTAATTATGAGAGCATATCTCATTATTAAATTAAATATTGCAACAAAATCTCTCTTCAGTTCAAAAAGGAAAATTTCCAGTTCACTGTTGATCAAAAATGAGTTAAATCAGTCAACTCCTTTTTCTACTCAAATTGAATTAGTTAACTCCTTATTTTACTCAAATTAAATATGTTAACTCCCTTTAATTTGGAAATCTCCCTTTATGACTGAACTTCACCTTTAATTCCGACCACTGATTGAAATCGATCTCAACCGTTGATGAATTCTAAGAAAGTGTATTTAAGAGACCCTCATCTCTTCATTTTGAAAGGTTCAATGAGAATTTACATCGACTTGTTGCTGGAATTCATACTCACATTTGCTCATATTCACATACGTAAAGATCAAGTTTGACAAAAAGTTGACCAGATTTAACCACGGTTGACTTGAGTTGACTAGTTTCGAAAAGAATTTTGAAATAATTAAATGAAATTATTTAATTAAATGGAGTACTTACATCTAATTAATTAAACAAAGTTATTTAATTAAATGAGAAGCCATTCCTAATGAATTAAATAAAGTTATTTAATTAAATAAGAAAAGTTTCTCTAATTAATTAAATATTATTTAATTAAACAGAATAAGTAATTATAAGAGCATATCTCATTTTATTAAATTAAATATCTCAACAAAATCTCTCTTCAGTTCAAAAAGGGAAATTTCTAGTTCACTATTGATCAAAAATGAGTTAAATTAGTTAACTCCTTTTTCTAATCAAATTGAATCAATTAACTCCTTATTTTACTCAAATTAAATCTGTTAACTCCCTTTAATTTGGAAATCTCCCTTTATAATTGAACTTCACCTTTAATGTTGACCGCTGATTGAAATCCATCTCAACCGTTGATGAATTCTAGAAAAGTCTATTTAAGAGACCCTCATCTCTTCATTTTGAAAGGTTGAATGAGAATTTGCACCGAATTGTTGTTGGAATTCATACTGACATTTGCTCATATTCACATACGCAAAGATCAAGTTTGATCTAAAGTTGACCAGATTTAACCACAATTGACTTGAGTTGACTAGTTTCAAAAAGAATTTTTAAATAATTAAATAAAATTATTTAATTAATTGGAGTACTTACTTCTTATTAATTAAACAAAGTTATTTAATTAAATGAGAAGCCATTCCTAATTAATTAAATGGAGTTATTTAATTAAATAAGAAAAAGTGTCTCTAATTAATTAAACATTATTTAATTAAATAAATAAAGTAATTATGAGAGCATATCTCATTTTATTAAATTAAATATCTCAACAAAATCTCTCTTTAGTTCAAAAAGGGAAATTTCCAGTTCACTATTGATCAAAAATGAGTTAAATCAGTTCACTCCTTTTTCTACTCAAATTGAATCAGTTAACTCCTTATTTTACTATAATTAAATTTGTTAACTCCCTTTAATTTGAAAATCTCCTTTTATGATTAAACTTCACCTTTAATCCTGACCGTTGATTGAAATCGATCTCAACCGTTGATGAATTCCAGGAAAGTCTGTTTAAGAGACCATCATCTCTTCATTTTGAAAGGTTGAATGAGAATTTGCATCGAATTGTTGCTGGAATTCATACTCACATTTGCTCATATTCACATATGCAAATATCAAGTTTGACGAAAAGTTGACCAGATTTAACGACGGTTGACTTTAGTTGACTAGTTTCAAAAATAATTTTGAAATAATTAAACAAAATTATTTAATTAAATGGAGTACTTACTTCTAATTAATTAAACAAAGTTATTTAATTAAATGAGAAGCCATTCCTAATTAATTAAATGAAGTTATTTAATTAAATAAGAAAAGTGTTTCTAATTAATTAAAGATTATTTAATTAAATAAAAAAAGGTAATTATGAGAGCATATCTCATTATTAAATTAAATATTGCAACAAAATCTCTCTTCAGTTCAAAAAGGAAAATTTCCAGTTCACTGTTGATAAAAAATGAGTTAAATCAGTCAACTCCTTTTTCTACTCAAATTGAATCAGTTAACTCTTTATTTTACTCAAATTAAATCTGTTAACTCCCTTTAATTTAGAAATCTCCCTTTATGACTGAACTACACCTTTAATCCCGACCACTGATTGAAATTGATCTCAACTGTTGATGAATTCTAAGGAATTGTATTTAAGAGACCCTCATCTCTTCATTTTGAAAGGTTGAATGAGAATTTACATCGACTTGTTGCTGGAATTCATACTCACATTTGCTCATATTCACATACGTAAAGATCAAGTTTGACAAAAAGTTGACCAGATTTAACCACAATTGACTTGAGTTGACTAGTTTCGAAAAGAATTTTGAAATAATTAAATGAAATTATTTAATTAAATGTAGTACTTACATCTAATTAATTAAACAAAGTTATTTAATTAAATGAGAAGCCATTCCTAATTAATTAAATGAAGTTATTTAATTAAATAAGAAAAGTTTCTCTAATTAATTAAATATTATTTAATTAAACAGAATAAGTAATTATAAGAGCATATCTCATTTTATTAAATTAAATATCTCAACAAAATCTCTCTTCAGTTCAAAAAATGAAATTTCTAGTTCACTATTGATAAAAAATGAGTTAAATTAGTTAACTCCTTTTTCTAATCAAATTGAATCAATTAACTCCTTATTTTACTCAAATTAAATCTGTTAACTCCCTTTAATTTGGAAATCTCCCTTTATAACTGAACTTCACCTTTAATGTTGACCGCTGATTGAAATCCATCTCAACCGTTGATGAATTCTAGAAAAGTCTATTTAAGAAACCCTCATCTCTTCATTTTGAAAGGTTGAATGAGAATTTGCACCGAATTTTTGTTGGAATTCATACTGACATTTGCTCATATTCACATACGCAAAGATCAAGTTTGATCAAAAGTTGACCAGATTTAACCACAATTGACTTGAGTTGACTAGTTTAAAAAAGAATTTTTAAATAAATAAATGAAATTATTTAATTAATTGGAGTACTTACTTCTTATTAATTAAACAAAGTTATTTAATTAAATGAGAAGCCATTCCTAATTAATTAAATGGAGTTATTTAGTTAAATAAGAAAAAGTGTCTCTAATTAATTAAAGATTATTTAATTAAATAAAAAAAGTAATTATGAGAGCATATCTCATTTTATTAAATTAAATATCTCAACAAAATCTCTCTTTAGTTCAAAAAGGGAAATTTCCAGTTCACTATTGATCAAAAATGAGTTAAATCAATTAACTCTTTTTTCTACTCAAATTGAATCAATTAACTCCTTCTTTTACTCAAATTAAATCTGTTAACTCTCTTTAATTTGGAAATCTCCATTTATAACTGAACTTCACCTTTAATCCTTACTGCTGATTGAAATCAATCTCAACCGTTGATGAATTCTAGGAAAGTCTATTTAAGAGACCTTCATCTCTTCATTTTGAGAGGTTGAATGAGAATCTGCATCGAATTGTTGCTGGAATTCATACTCACATTTTCTCATATTCACATACGCAAAGATCAGGTTTAACAAAAAGTTGACCAAATTTAACGACGATTGACTTGAGTTGACTAGTTTCAAAACGAATTTTGAAATAATTAAATGAAATTACTTAATTAAATGGAGTACTTACTTCTAATTAATTAAACAAAGTTATTTAATTAAATGAGAAGCCATTCCTAATTAATTAAATCAAGTTATTTAATTAAATAAGAAAAGTATCTCTAATTAATTAAAGATTATTTAATTAAATAGAAAAAGTAATTATGAGAGCATATATCATTTTATTAAATTAAATATTTTAAAAAAATCTCTCTTCAGTTCAAAAAGGGAAATTTCTGGTTCACTATTGATAAAAAATGAGTTAAATGAGTTAACTCCTTTTTCTACTCAAATTGAATCAATCAAGTCCTTATTTTACTGAAATTAAATCTGTTAACTCACTTTAACTTGGAAATCTTCCTTTATGACTGAAGTTCACCTTTAATCCTGATTGCTGATTGAAATCGATCTCAACTGTTGATGAATTCCAGAAAAGTCTATTTAAGAGACCATCATCTCTTCATTTTGAAAGGTTCAATGAGAATTTGCATCGAATTATTGCTGAAATTCATACTCACATTTGCTCATATTCACATACGCAAAGACCAAGTTTGACCAAAAGTTGATCAAATTTAACCAAGGTTGACTTGAGTTGACTAGTTTTGAAAAAAAATTTGAAATAATTAAATGAAATTATTTAATTAAATGAAGTACTTACTTCTAATTATTTAAACAAAGTTATTTAATTAAATGAGAAGCCATTGCTAATTAACTAAATGAAGTATTTAATTAATTAAGAAAAGTGTCTCTAATTAATTGAAGATTATTTAATTAAATAAAAAAAGTAATTATGAGACCATATCTTATTTTATTAAATTAAATATCTCAACAAAATCTCTCATCAGTTCAAAAAGGGAAATTTTCAGTTCACTATTGATAAAAACTGAGTTAAATCAGTTAACTCTTTTTTCTACTCAAATTGAATCAATTAACTCCTTATTTTACTCAAATTAAATCTGTTAACTCACTTTAATTTGGAAATCTTCCTTTATGACTGAACTTCACCTTTAATCATGACCGCTAAATTAAATCGATCTCCACCGTTGATGAATTCTAGGAAAGTCTATTTAAGACACCCTCATCTTTTCATTTTGAAAGGTTGAATAAGAATTTGCATCGAATTGTTGCTGAAATTCATACTCACATTTGCTCATACTCACATAGGCAAAGATCAAGTTTGACAAAAACTTGACCAGATTTAACCACAGTTGACTTGAGTTGATTAGTCTTGGAAAGAATTTTGAAATAATTAAATAAAATTATTTAATTAAATGGAGTATATACTTCTAATTAATTAAAAAAATTTATTTAATTAAATGAGAAGCCATTCCTAATTAATTAAATGAAGTTATTTAATTAAATAAAAAAAGTGTCTCTAATTAATTAAAGATTACTTAATTAAATAGAAAAAGTAATTATGAGAGCATATCTCATTTTATTAAATTAAATATCTCAACAAAATCTCTCTTCGGTTCAAAAAGGCAAATTCTTAGTTCATTATTGATCAAAAATGAGTTAAATGAGTTAACTCCTTTTTCTACTCAGATTGAATCAGTTAACTCCTTACTTTACTCAAATTAAATATGTTAACTCCCTTTAATTTGGAAATCTCCCTTTATGACTGAACTTCACCTTTAATCCTGACCGTTGATTGAAATTGATCTCAACCGTTGATGAATTCTAAGAAAGTGTATTTAAGAGACCCTCATCTCTTCATTTTGAACGGTTGAATTAGAATTTGCATCGAATTGTTGCTGGAATTCCTACTCATAGTTGCTCATATTCACTTAAGCAAAGGTCAAGTTTGACCAAAAGTTGACTAGATTTAATCACGGTTGACTTGAGTTGACTAGTTTTGAAAATAATTTTGAAATAATTAAACGTAATTATTTAATTAAATGGGGTACTTACTTCTAATTAATTAAACAAATTTATTTAATTAAATGAGAAGCCATTCCTAATTAATTAAATGAAGTTATTTAATTAAATAAAAAAGTGTCTCTAATTAATTTAAGATTACTTGATTAAATAGAAAAACTAATTATGAGAGCATATCTCATTCTATTAAATTAAATATCTGAACAAAATCTCTCTTTAGTTCAAAAAGGAAAATTTTCAGTTCACTATTGAGCAAAAATGAGTTAAATAAGTTAACTCTTTTTTCTACTCGAATTGAATTAGTTAACTCCTTATTTTACTCAAATTAAATGAGAATTTGCATCGAATTATTGTTGGAATTCATACTCACATTTGCTCATATTAACATACACAAAGATCAAGTTTGACCAAAAGTTGACCAAATTTAACCACGGTTGACTTGAGTTGACTAGTTTTGAAAAGAATTTTGAAATAATTAAATAAAATTATTTAATTAAATGGAGTACTTACTTCTAATTAATTAAACAAAGTTATTTAACTAAATGAGAAGCCATTCCTAATTAGTTAAATGAAGTTATTTAATTAAATAAGAAAAGTGTCTCTAATTAATTAAAGATTACTTAATTAAATAGAAAAAGTAATTATGAGAGCATATCTCATTTTATTAAATTAAATATCTGAACAAAATCTCTCTTCAGTTCAAAAAGCGGAAATTTCTAGTTCACTATTGATAAAAAAATGAGTTAAATCAGTTAACTCCCTTTTCTACTCAAATTGAATCAGTTAACTCCTTATTTTATTCAAATTAAATCTATTAACTCCCTTTAATTTGGAAATCTCCGTGTATGACTGAAATTCACATTTAATCCTGACCGTTGATTGAAAGCAAACACGCACACCATACACATGCAGTATGGGGTAAGTATCCATAAAAAGACACATGTGATAATAAACCATCTAACTAATCATCATCGATAATTGAAAACACTGAATATACATACATGAAATATAGAGTACCAAGTAATCTCACTATATAATAAATTAAATGTAAAAGAATATCTGAAAATCTAAAAGTAATGCTACTAAACGTCAAGTATAAAACTGGCCTAAAAGAGTTTGGCAATAAAAACAAAATGTGAACTAGGGGCAGGCACTACAGAATATATGTGCGAATATCTCACACCTATATTTATATAAGTTTTGTGTGTGACTTATGAAATTGTACCTTTATATAAATATATTCACAAGTCAAGAACTTAAAGGCATGGAATGAATTTCAAAATCAACACTACAACTAAAATAGATCAGCTGTAAACCCGAGAACAGTCCAATTGAAATACAAAAGCAGTATCCAAAATATATGTATCTCATAAAACCAAAACTAACCTATTTGATCTAAAAAAATAGTGTTCAAAATATAAAATCTCCCAGCCACAGAACTTGTGTCAAAATAACATCTGAAGTGAACAAAGAGAAACAGGAAGAAGTACGGTCAGGCATGACACTCATATTCACATACGCAAAGATCAAGTTTGACCAAAAGTTGACTAGATTTAACCACGGTTGACTTGAGTTGACTAGTTTCGAAAAAAAATTTAAAATAATAAAACGAAATTATTTAATTAAATGGAGTACTTACTTCTAATTAATTAAAAAAAGTTATTTAATTAAATGAGAATCCATTCCTAATTAATTAAATGAAGTTATTTAATTAAATAAGAAAAGTGTCTCTAATTAATTAAAGATTATTTAATTAAATAGAAAAAGTAATTATGACAGCATATCTCATTTTATTAAATTAAATATCTATACAAAATCTCTCTTCAGATCAAAAAGGAAAATTTCCAGTTCATTATTGATAAAAAGTGAGTTAAATCAGTTAACTCCTTTTTCTACTCAAATTGAATTCGTTAACTCCATATTTTACTCAAATTAAATCTGTTAACTCACTTTAATTTGGAAATCTCCCTTTATGACTGAACTTCACCTTTAATCTTGACCGTTGATTGAAATCGATCTCAACCGTTGATGAATTCCAGGAAAGTCTATTAAAGAGACCCTCATCTCTTCATTTTGAAAAGATGAATGAAAATTTGTATCAAATTCTTGCTGGAATTCATACTCACATTTGCTCATATTCACATACGCAAAGATCAAGTTTGACCAAAAGTTGACCAGATTTAACCACGGTTGACTTGAGTTGACTACTTTCAAAATGAAGTTTGAAATAATTAAACAAAATTATTTTTATTAAATGGAGTACTTACATCTAATTAATTAAACAAAGTTATTTAATTAAATGAGAAGCCATTCTTAATTAATTAAATGAAGTTATTCAATTAAATAAGAAAAGTGTCTCTAATTAATAAAAGATTACTTAATTAAATAGAAAAACTAATTATGAGAGTATATCTCATTTTATTAAATTAAATATCTCAACGAAATCTCTCTTCAGTTCAAAAAGGAAAATTTTCAGTTCACTATTGACCAAAATTGAGTTAAATCAGTTAACTCCTTTTTCTACACAAATTGAATCAGTTAACTCCTTATTTTACTCAAATTAAATTTGTTAACTCCCTTTAATTTGGAAATCTCCCTTTATGACTGAACTTCGTCTTTAATCCTGACCGTTGATTGAAATTGATCTCAATCGTTGATGAATTCTAGGAAAGTCTATTTAAGAGACCCTCATCTCTTCATTTTGAAAGGTTGAATGAGAATTTGTATCGAATTGTTGTTGAAATTCATACTCACATTTGCTCATATTCACATATGCAAAGATCAAGTTTGTCCAAAAGTTGACCAGACTTAACCACGGTTGACTTGAGTTTACTAGTTTCAAAAAGAATTTTGAAATAATGAAATAAAATTATTTAATTAAATAGAGTACTTACTTCGAATTAACTAAACAAAGTTATTTAATTAAATGAGAAACCATTCCTAATTAATTAAATGAAGTTATTTAATTAAATAATAAAAGTGTCTCTAATTAATTAAAGATTCCTTAATTAAATAGAAAAATTAATTATGAGTGCATATCTCATTTTATTAAATTAAATATCTCAACAAAATCTCTCTTCAGTTCAAAAAGGGAAATTTTCAGTTCATTATTGATCAAAAATGAGTTAAATGAGTTAACTCCTTTTTCTAGTTAAATTGAATCAGTTAACTCCTTATTCTACTCAAATTAACTCTGTTAACTCCCTTTAATTTGGAAATCTCTCTTTCTAACTGAACTTCACCTTTAATCTTGACTGCTGATTGAAATCGATCTCAACCGTTGATGAATTCTAGGAAAGTCTATTTAAGAGACCCTCATCTTTTCATTTTGAAAGGTTGAATGAGAATTTGCATCGAATTATTGCTAGAATTCATACTCACATTTGCTCATATTCACATACGCAAAGATCAAGTTTGACTAAAAGTTGACCAGATTTAACCATGGTTGACTTGACTTGACTAGTTTCAAAATTTTTTTTGAAATAATTAAACAAAATTATTTAATTAAATGGAGTACTTAATTCTAATTAATTAAACAAAGTTATTTAATTAAATGAGAAGTCATTCCTAATTAATTAAATGAAGTTATTTAATTAAATAAAAAAATTGTCTCTAATTAATTAAATATTATTTAATTAAATAGATAAAGTAATTTTGAGAGCATATATGATTTTATTAAATTAAATATCTTAAAAAAATCTCTCTTCTATTCAAAAAGGGAAATTTTCAATTCACAATTGATGAAAAATGAGTTAAATGAGTTAACACTTTTTTCTACTCAAATTGAATCAGTTAACTCCTTATTTTACTCAAATTAAATCTGTTAACTCCTTTAATTTGAAAATCTTCCTTTATGACTAAACTTCACCTTTAATCCTGACCGCTAATTGAAATCGATCTCAACCATTGATGAATTCTAGGAAAGTCTATTTAAGATACCTTCATCTCTTCATTTTGAGAGGTTGAATGAGAATTTGCATCAAATTGTTGTTGGGATTCATACTCACATTTGCTCATATTAACATAAGCAAAGATCAACTTTGACAAAAAGTTGACCAGATTTAACCACAATTTACTTGAGTTGACTTTTTCGAAAAGAATTTTGAAATAATTAAATGAAATTATTTAATTAAATGGAGTACTTAGTTCTAATTAATTTAAAAAATTTATTTAATTAAATGAGAATCCATTCCTAATTAATTAAATGAAGTTATTTAATTAAATAAGAAAAGTGTCTCTAATTAATTAAAGATTACTTAATTAAATAGAAAAGGTAATTATGAGAGCATATGTCATTTTATTGAGATAAATATCTCAACAAAATCTCTCTTCAGTTCAAAAAGGGAAATATCTAGTTCACTATTGATCAAAAATGAGTTAAATGAGTTATCTCCTTTTTCTACTCAAATTGAATCAGTTACCTCCTTATTTTACTCAAATTAAATCTGTTAACTCCTTTTAATTTAGAAATCTCCATTTATGACTGAACTTCACCTTTAATCCTGACCGCTGATTGAAATCGATTTCAACCGTTGATGAATTTCAGGAAACTCTATTTAAGAGACCTTCATCTCTTCATTTTGAGAGGTTGAATGAGAATCTGCATCGAATTGTTGCTGGAATTCATACTCACATTTGCTCATATTCACATACGCAAAGATCAAGTTTGACAAAAAGTTGACCAGATTTAACCACGATTGAATTGAGTTCACTAGTTTCGAAAATAAGTTTGAAATAGTTAAACGAAATTATTTAATTAAATAGAGTACTTACTTCTAACTAATTTAAAAAAGTTATTTAATTAAATGAGAAGTCATTCCTAATTAATTAAATGATGTTATTTAATTAAATAAGAAAATTGTCTCTAATTAATTAAAGATTATTTAATTAATTAAAAAAAGTAATTATGAGAGCATATATCATTTTATTAAATTAAATATCTCAACAAAATCTCTCTTCAGGTCAAAAAGGGAAATTTCCAGTTCACTAATGATAAAAAATGAGTTAAATGAGTTAACTCCTTTTTCTACTCAAATTGAATCAGTCAAGTCCTTATTTTACTCAAATTGAATCTGTTAACTCGCTTTAATTTGGAAATCTTCCTTTATGACTGAACTTCACCTTTAATCCTAACTACTGATTGAAATCGATCTCAACCGTTGATGAATTCCAGAAAAGTCTATTTAAGAGACCATCATCTGTTCATTTTGAAAGGTTGAATGAAAATTTGCATCGAATTGTTGCAAGAATTCATAATCACATTTGCTCATATTCACATACACAAAGATCAAGTTTGACCAAAAGTTGACCAGACTTAACCATGGTTGACTTGAGTTGACTAGCTTTAAAAAGAATTTTGAAATAATTAAATAAAATTATTTAATTAAATAGATTACTTACTTCTAATTAATTAAACAAAGTTATTTAATTAAATGAGAAGCCATTCCTAATTAATTAAATGAAGTTATTTAATTAAATAAAAAAAGTGTCTCTAATTAATTAAATATTCCTTAATTAAATAGAAAAAGTAATTATGAATGCATATCTCATTTTATTAAATTAAATATCTCAACAAAATCTCTCTTCAATTCAAAAAGGAAAATTTTCAGTTCAGTATTGATAAAAAATGAGTTAAATGAGTTATCTCCCTTTTCTAGTCAAATTGAATCAGTTAACTCCTTATTCTACTCAAATTAAATCTGTTAACTCCCTTTAATTTGGAAATCTCTCATTCTAACTAAACTTCATCTTTAATCATGACTGCTAATTGAAATCGATCTCAACAGTTGATGAATTAAAGGAAAGTCTATTTAAGAGACCCTCATCTTTTCATTTTGAAAGGTTGAATGAGAATTTGCACCGAATTATTGTTAGAATTCATACTCACATTTGCTCATATTCACATACACAAAAATCAAGTTTGACCAAAAGTTAACTAGATTTAACAACGGTTGACTTGAGTTGACTAGTTTCGAAAAGAATTTTAGAATAATTTAAAAAAATTATTTAATTAAATGGAGTACTTACTTCTAATTAATTAAACAAAGTTATTTAATTAAATTAGAATCCATTCCTAATTAATTAAATGAAGATATTTAATTAAATAAGAAAAGTGTCTCTAACTAATTAAAGATTCCTTAATTAATTAGAAAAAGTAATTATGAATGCATATCTCATTTTATTAAATTAAATATCTCAACAAAATCTCTCTTCAGTTCAAAAAGGAAAATTTTCAGTTCACTATTGATCAAAAATGAGTTAAATGAGTTAACCCTTTTTTCTACTCAAATTGAATCAGTTAACTCTTTATTCTACTCAAATTAAATCTGTTAACTCCGTTTAATTTGGAAATCTCTCTTTATGACTGAACTTCACCTTTAATCCTGACAGCTAATTGAAATCGATCTCAACCGTTGATGAATTCCAAGAAAGTCTATTTAAGAGACCCTCATCTTTTCATTTTGAAAGGTTGAATGAGAATTTGCATCAAATTGTTGCTGGAATTCATACGAACATTTGCTCATATTCACATACGCAAAGATCAAGTTTCACCAAAAGTTGACCAGATTTAACCATGGTTGACTTGAGTTGACTAGTTTCAAAAAGAATTTTGAAATAATTAAACAAAATTATTTAATTAAATGGAGTACTTACTTCTAACTAATTAAACAAAGTTATTTAATTAAATGAAAAGTCATTCGTAATTAATTAAATGAAGTTATTTAATTAAATAAAAAAATTTTCTCTAATTAATTAAAGATTATTTAATTAAATAGATAAAGTAATTATCAGAGCATATCTCATTTTATTGAATTAAATATCTCAACAAAATCTCTCTTCAGTTAACTCCTTTTTCTACTCAAATTGAATCAGTTAACTCCTTATTTTACTCAAATTAAATTTGTTAACTCCCTTTAATTTGGAAATCTTCCTTTATGACTGAACTTCACCTTTAATCTTGACCGTTGATTGAAATCGATATCAACCGTTGATGAATTCTATGAAAGTCTATTTAAGAGACCCTCATCTCTTCATTTTGAAAGGTTGAATGAGAATTTGCATCGAATTGTTGCTGGAATTCATACTCACATTTGCTCATATTCACATATGCAAAGATCAAGTTTGACCAAAAGTTGATCAAATTTAACCACGGTTGACTTGAGTTGAGTAGTTTCGAAAAGAATTTTGAAATAATTAAACAAAATTATTTAATTAAATGGAGTACTTACTTCTAATTAATTAAACAAATTTATTTAATTAAATGAGAAGCCATTCCTAATTAATTAAATGAAATTATTTAATTAAATAAGAAAAGTGTTCTCTAATTAATTAATGATTATTTAATTAAATAGAAAAAGTAATGATGAGAACATATCTCATTTTATTAAATTAAATATCTCAACAAAATCTCTCGTTTGTTCAAAATGGGAAATTTCCAGTTCACTATTGATCAACAATGAGTTAAATCAGTTAACTCCTTTTTCTACTCGAATTGAATCAGTTAACTCCTTATTTTACTCAAATTAAATCTGTTAACTTCATTTAATTTGGAAATCTCCCTTTCTGACCGAACTTCACCTTTACTTCTGACCGCTGATTAAAATGGATCTCAACCGTTGATGAATTCTAAGAAAGTCTATTTAAGAGAGCCTCATGTCTTCATTTTGAAAGGTTGAATGAGAATTTGCATTGAATTGTTGCTGGAATTCATACTCACATTTTCTCATATTCACATACGCAAAGATCAAGTTTGACCAAAAGTTGGCCAGATTTAACCACGGTTGACTTGAGTTGACTAGTTTCAAATTTTTTTTTGAAATAATTAAACGAAATTGTTTAATTAAATGGAGCACTTACTTCTAATTAATTAAACAAAGTTATTTAATTAAATAGAAAAAGTAATTATGAGAACATATCTCATTTTATTAAATTAAATATCTCAACAAAATCTCTCTTTTGTTCAAAAAGGGAAATTTCTAGTTCACTATTGATCAAAAATGAGTTAAATCAGTTAACTCCTTTTTCTACTCAAATTGAATCAGTTAACTCCTTATTTTACTCAAATTAAATCTGTTAACTCCCTTTAATTGGAAAATCTCCCTTTATGACTGAACTTCACCTTTAATCTTGACCGCTGATTGAAATCCATCTCAACGGTTGATGAATTCCAGGAAAGTTTATTTAAGAGACCTTCATCTCTTCATTTTGAAAGGTTGAATGAGAATTTGCATTGAATTGTTGCGGGAATTCATACTCACATTTGCTCATATTCCCATACGCAAAGATCAAATTTGATGAAAAGTTGACCAGATTTAACCACAATTGACTTGAGTTGACTAGTTTTGAAAAGAATTTTAAAATAATTAAACGAAATTATTTAATTAAATGGAGTACCTACTTCTTATTAATTAAACAAGGTTATTTAATTAAAGGAGAAGTCATTCCTAATTAATTAAATGAAGTTATTTAATTAAATAAGAAAAGTTTCTCTAATTAATTAAAGATTATTTAATTAAACAGAAAGAAGTAATTATGAGAGCATATCTCATTTTATTAAATTAAATATATCAACAAAATCTCTTTTCAATTCAAAAAGGAAAATTTCCAGTTCACTATTGATCAAAAATGAGTTAAATCAGTTAACTCATTTTTCTACTAAAATTGAATCAGTTAACTCCTAATTTTACTACAATTAAATTAGTTAACACCTTTTAATTTGGAAATCTCCCTTTACGACTGAACTTCACCTTTAATCATGACCGCTGCTTGAAATCTATCTCAACCGTTGATGAATTCTAGGAAAGTCTATTTAAGAGACCCTCATCTCTTCATTTTGAAAGGTTGAATAAGAATTTGCATCGAATTGTTGTTGGAATTCATAATCACATTTGCTCATATTCACATATGCAAAGATCAAGTTTGACTAAAAGTTGACCAGATTTAACCACGGTTGACTTGAGTTGACTAGTTTCGAAAAGAATTTTGAAATAATTAAATGAAATTATTTAATTAAATGGAGTACTTACTTCTTATTAATTAAATAAGGTTATTTAATTAAATGAGAAGTCATTCCTAATTAATTAAATGAAGTTATTTAATTAAATAAGAAAAGTTTCTCTAATTAATTAAAGATTATTTAATTAAACAGAAAAAAGTAATTATGAGAGCATATCTCAATTTATTAAATTAAATATCTCAACAAAATCTTTCTTCAGTTCAAAAAGGAAAATTTCCAGTTCACTATTGATAAAAAATGAGTTAAATCAGTTAACTCCTTTTTCTACTGATATTGAATCAGTTACCTCTTTATTTTACTCAAATTAAATCTGTTAACTCCCTTTAATTTGGAAATCTCCCTTTATGACTGAAGTTCACCTTTAATCCTGACCGCTGATTGAAATCGATCTCAACAGTTGATCAATTTTAGGAAAGTCTATTTAAGAGACCCTCATCTCTTCATTTTGAAAGGTTGAATGCGAATTTGCATCGAATTGTTTATTGGAATTTACACTCACATTTTCTCATATTCACATACGGAATGATCAAGTTTGACCAAAAGTTGACCAGATTTAACCACGGTTGACTTGAGTTGACTAGTTTCGAAATTTTTTTTGAAATAATTAAACAATATTATTTAATTAAATGGAGTACTTACTTCTATTTAATTAAACAAATTTATTTAATTAACTGAGAAGCCATTCCTAATTAATTAAATGAAGTTATTTAATTAAATAAAAAAAGTGTCTCTAATTAATAAAAGATTACTTAATTAAATAGAAAAAGTAATTATGAGAGCATATCTCATTTTATTAAATTAAATATCTCAACAAAATCTCTCTTTAGTTCAAAAAGGGAAATTTCTAGTTCACTATTGATAAAAGATGAGCTAAATCAGTTAACTTCTTTTTGTACTCAAATTGAATCAGTTAACTCCTTATTTTACTCAAATTAAATTTATTAACTCCCTTTAATTTGGAAATCTCCCTTTATGACTGAACATCACCTTTAATCCTGAACGCTGATTGATATCGATCTTAACCGTTGATGAATTCCAAGAAAGTCTTTTTAAGAGACCGTCATCTCTTCATTTTGAAAGGTTGAATGAGAATTTACATCGAATTATTGCTGGAATTCATACTCACATTTGGTCATATTCACATACGCAAAGATCAGGTTTGACCAAAAGTTGACCAAATTTAACCACGGTTGACTTGAGTTGACTAGTTTCGAAAAGAGTTTTGAAATAATTAAATGAAATTATTTAATTAAATGGAATACTTACTTCTAATTAATTAAACAAAGTTATTTAATTAAATGAGAAGTCATTCCTAATTAATTAAATGAAGTTATTTAATTAAATAAGAAAAGTGTCTCTAATTAATTAAAAAATACTTAATTAAATAGAAAAAGTAGTTATCAGAGCATATCTCATTTTATTAAATTAAATATCTCAACAAAATCTCTCTTCAGTTCAAAAACGGAAATTTTCAGTTCACTATTGATTAAAAATGAGTTAAATCAATTAACTCCTTTTTCTTCTCAAATTGAATCAGTTAACTCCTTATTTTAATCGAATTAAATCTATTAACTCTCTTTAATTTGGAAATCTCTCTTTATGACTGAACTTCACTTTTAATCCTGACCACTAATTGAAATCGATCTCAACCGTTGATGAATTCTAGGAAAGTCTATTTAAGAGACCCTCATCTCTTCATTTTGAAAGGTTGAATGAGAATTTACATCGAATTGTTGTTGGAATTCATACTCGCATTTGCTAATATTCACATATGCAAAGATTAAGTTTGACCAAAAGTTGACCAAATTTAACCATAGTTGACTTGAGTTGACTAGTTTCGAAAAGAAATTTGAAATAATTAAACAAAATTATTTAATTAAATGGAGTACTTACTTCTAATTAATTAAACAAAATTATTTAATTAAATGAGAAGTCATTCCTAGTTAATTAAATGAAGTTATTTAATTAAATAAGAAATGTGTCTTTAATTAAGTAAAGATTATTTAATTAAGTAGAAAAAGTAATTATGAGAGCATATCTCATTTTATTAAATTAAATATCTCAACAAAATCTCTCTTCAGTTCAAAAAGGAAAATTTTTAGTTCACTATTAATCAAAAATGAGTTAAATCAGTTAACTCCTTTCTCTACTCAAATTGAATCAGTTAACTCCTTATTTTACTTAAATTAAATCTGTTATCTCCCTTTAATTTGGAAATCTCCCTTTATGACTGAACTTCACCTTTAATCCTGACCACTAATTGAAGTCAATCTCAAGTGTTGATGAATTTAAAGAAAGTCTATTTAAGAGACCTTCATCTCTTCATTTTGAAAGGCTGAATGAGAATTTGCATCGAATTGTTGCTAGAATTCATACTCACATTTGCTCATATTCACATACGTAAAGATCAAGTTTGACCAAAAGTTGACCAGATTTAACCACGGTTGACTTGAGTTGACTATTTTCGAAAAGAATTTTGAAATAATTAAACGACATTATTTAATTAAATGGAGTACTTACTTCTATTTAATTAAACAAAGTTATTTAATTAAATGAGAAGCTATTCTTAATTAATGAAATGAAGTTATTTAATTAAATAAGAAAAGTGTCTCTAATTAATTAAAGATTACTTAATTAAATAGAAAAAGTAATTATGAGTGCATATCTCATTTTATTAAATTAAATATCTCAACAAAATCACTCTTCAGTTCAAAAAGGGAAATTTTTAGTTCACTATTGATAAAAAATGAGTTAAGTGAGTTAACTCTTTTTTATACTCAAAATGAATTAGTTAACTCCTTATATTACACAAATTAAATCTATTAACTCCCTTTAATTTGGAAATCTCCCTTTATGACTGAACTTCACCTTTAATCCTGACCGCTGATTGAAATCGATCTCAACCGTTGATGAATTCTAGGAAAGTCTATTTAAGAGACCCTCATCTCTTCATTTTGAAAGGTTGAATGAGAATTTGCATCGAATTGTTGCTGGAATTCATACTCACATTTGCTCATATTCACATACACAAAGATCAAGTTTGACCAAAAGTTGACCAGATTTAACCACAGTTGACTTGAGTTGACTAAATTCGAAAAGAATTCTGAAATAATTAAACGAAATTATTTAATTAAATGGAGTACTTAGTTTTAATTAATTTAACAATGTTACTTAATTAAATGAGAAGCCATTCCTAATTAATTAAATGAAGTTATTTAATTAAATAAGAAAAGTGTCTCTAATTAATTAAAGATTACTTAATTAAATAGAAAAAGTAATTATGAGAGCATATCTCATTTTATTAAATTAAATATCTCAACAAAATCTCTCTTCAGTTCAAAAAGGTTAATTTTTAATTCATTATTGATCAAAAATGAGTTAAATTGGTTAACTCCTTTTTCTACTCAAATTGAGTCAGTTAACTCCTTATTTTAATCAAATTAAATCTGTTATCTCCCTTTAATTTGAAAATCTCCCTTTATGACTGAACTTCACCTTTAATTCTGACCGCTAATTGAAATCGATCTCAATTATTGATGAATTCCAGAAAAGTCTATTTAAGAGACCCTCATCTCTTCATTTTGAAAGGTTGATTGAGAATTTGCATCGAATTGTTACTGGAATTCATACTCACATTTTCTCATATTCACATACACAAAGATCAAGTTTGACCAAAAGTTGACCAGATTTAACCACGTTTGACTTGAGTTGACTAGTTTCGAAAAGGATTTTGAAATAATGAAACGAAATTATTTAATTAAATGGGGTACTTACTTCTAATTAATTAAACAAAGTTATTTAATTAAATGAGAAGCCATTCCTAATTAATTAAATGAAGTTATTTAATTAAATAAGAAAAGTGTCATTAATTAATTAAAGATTACTTAATTAAATAGAAAAAGTAATTATGAGAGCATATCTGATTTTATTAAATTAAATATCTCAACAAAATATTTTTTCAGTTCAAAAAGGGAAATTTTCAGTTCATTATTGATAAAAAATGAGTTAAATCAGGTAACTCCTTTTTCTACTCAAATTGAATCAGTTAACTCCTTAGTTTACTCAAATTAAATCTGTTAACTTCTTTTAATTTGGAAATCTCCCTTTATGACTAAACTTCACTTTTAATCCTGACCGCTGATTGAAATCGATCTCAACTGTTGATGAATTCCAAGAAAGTCTATTTAAGAGACCCTCATCTCTTCATTTTGAAAGGTTGAATGAGAATTTGCATTGAATTGTTGTTGAAATTCATACTCACATTTACTCATATTCACATACGCAAAGATCAAGTTTGACCAAAAGTTGACTAGATTTAACCACGGTTGACTTGAGTTGAGTAGTTTCGAAAAGAATTTTGAAATAATTAAACAAAATTATTTAATTAAATGGAGTACTTACTTCTAATTAATTAAACATAGTTATTTAATTAAATGAGAAGCTATTCGTAATTAATTCAATGAAGTTATTTAATTAAATAAGAAAATTGTCTCTAATTAATTAAAGATTTCTTAATTAAATAAAAAAAGTAATTATGAGAGCATATCTCATTTTATTAAATTAAATATCTCAACAAAATCACTCTTCAGTTCAAAAAGGGAAATTTCCAGTTCACTATTGATCAAAAATGAGTTACATCAGTTAACTCTTTTTTCTACTCAAATTGAATCAGTTAACTCCTTATTTTACTCAAATTAAATCTGTTAACTCCCTTTAATTTGGAAATCTCCCTTTATGACTGAACTTCACCTTTAATCCTGACCGTTGATTTAAATCGATCTCAACCGTTGATGAATTCCAGGAAAGTCTATTTAAGAGACCTTCATCTCTTCATTTTGAAAGGTTGAATAAGAATTTGCATCGAATTGTTGTTGGAATTTATCATGCCCAAACTACGAGGGCAAAAACACACCATTTTTTATAAAAATGATTAATAATTAAACATGCGCTATGTTTCAAATGAAAGTGATTGTAGTTTTAGTAAAGGTTCTCTCCATTATGTCTTAAGATTATGAACATGAGGGCGATTACATCGTTAAGATATTGAAGCTTTTTTTATAAGATTGATATCAATAAACTTATGTTCTTACATTTCTTATACAACATTATAGTAAAAGTTATATATAAAAAAAAATGATGTAGATGACTACAAAATTAGTTTAATGAAACAACTAAGCAAATAACATCGACATTAAAGCTTAATTTAAATAGACAATAACTTGAAGTCGAAAGCTAATTAGTACTCAAAAATTCAGAATTACTTCAATACCAAAACTAAATACATTTTAAAATTAATTAAAAGAAATCAAATCTAAATTAACGATTATATCCATAATACCTAAAAATTGAATGAATTGAAATCGAAATTAACTTACATCTATAATTTTTAAATTAAGTCTAATAGATTTCTTATTATAACCATTACTTAATTAACATTAGATCTACTATAGATTTTAAATTACTAAAAGAAACTTTATAAATTTAATACTTTTAATAAGAAACCAAACTAATCTACTAACTAACACTAACAAAATACAAGCAACTAAACTAAACTAATTTTAAACTAAAACTTTTTGAGTTAACATATATCTTTAAAAAAATTAACATTAAAACAACATAATAATCAATTAACTAAAATTATTAATATTTAACAAATAACAAACAATAACAAACATAAAACTTTAATAAATTAACTAACTTAAATACTAACATGCTAAAAACTAAAACAAATATTAACTTAACTACTTACTAACAAAAAAAATAGTAATTTAACTTAACATATACTAACTACCCTATCTAACTCTACTTCTAACTAATCTAAAATTTTAACCACTAACTTATTTAAAGCATTAAATAAAACACAAATTAAAAATTAACAATATACAACTAACATAATAACGACTAAGCTTATTAACCACTAACTCTATCCTATACTACCTATACTCTACCACCCCCCCACACCCCTACTAAACTCCCCAAATGGGTGCTTCCCAAAGGTTGGGTGCGCTGCCCAACCTCACTGACCCTGCGTCAGTGGTATCCCACTTTCCATCCATGCAAGGACAAGCCCCAAGTTGGGTGCTCAGAAAGATACGGAGGAGATTTCCAAAAGTTTAAAAAAACAACTTGATTGCCATGTCTTTTAAAAAACTTTAATACATCAACCTCCATCCAAAGCAATGAGGTGAGCGCTGAGCTAAGGAAAGGAGATGGGACATGGGGGGGCAGGGTGATGTCACCCCCCCCCATGTACACTTCGACTTGCTAAACCATTCAAAATGAAAAAAACATTTTTAAAGCATTATTTTTTAAAAAGATGCCCATGGGAAGATGGAAAGGTATTTAAGACAAAATATTATTAGGTAGCTTAGGATATTTAGTTTATTTTTTATTTTTATTTTTTTAACATAAAGAAGTTATAAGGAAATTATATCATTAAAGAAAGATATATATAAATATAAATTTGGAGAATCTTTGAGAATATTCTCTGTTGTCCAAAACCATTAAAATGAGTCTCCCATTCAAAAGACAGAGAGTTTTTACTCTCTTAAATATTTTTTTTCTCTAAGTATGGATTAACAAAGCAAATGAATATTTTTTTTTCTTAAGGTCTATAAATTTTTTTTTTAAAGATGTATATATTTATGGAATGGATTTAAACCATGGATTTATTGATTTCTCTAACAACTTGAATTGAACTATAAATCATAATTATTATTATTATTTTTCCTCAGCATAGTTTTCATTTTGAACATATAAGAAACTTGAAAATTTTGCTAAATTTAAACCAACATCATTACATCTTGTTTTGATATGCATCCATCTAATTTAAAATTACGATTAAATGACAAGACAAGCAATTATATTCAACACCAATTTTATTGGCAAACCTGATTCAAGGGCTCAGCCGGGAAAGAATCAGGAAGAAAACTTGGCTTCGTTGCCAATCTAACAAAGTTTGAAATACCAATTTACATAGGATATCAATCCCAAATTTCAACAACATAATTGAATTTTCTTCATGACCCTCATCAAGGGATTTATAATGTTTTCTGCAACACATTACTAGAACCATGGATGGAATAGAATCTAATCAGGTGACAACAAGCATGTCCAAGAAACAATTCAAACATGCATATTCCTACAAGTTTTTCACAAAGGGATTCACAATGAATCAAAACTAGGAAAAGGTGGATTCTTCCAACCAGGAGAAGTCGAGCACAACACCAAACAGATGCCCAATCGGGGCTATATACCAAGAACTTATGTTCTTCCATTTCAACATACCATAATCATACAAAGTTTGTGCTGACAAGTAGGGGCCCGTAACACCATACCCTTTCTCCCTCTTCTCATCCTGAGAAGAGGCTCTACACTGGTTGGAGTCTGACTAAACAGACCTTTCCCAAAATTGGTCACTTCTGCCCTCTCCAAGGGTGAGTAATACCAAAACACCCATGCAAGAAAAATCTAAAAATTGCAAACATAAACATGAAAGGAAATCATCCAAAAATAACATGGTTTTCAAAGCTTCCCAACATACCCACAAATATACAAACATTGAAACAACAAAAATGTAGCATAAGCATGAAAGAAGAATGAAATCTGAACAAGGGAGATAAGAATTCCAACCTTCACAAAGAGGTAATGGCAATGAACAAATTTGAGTAGAGCTTCTCTTTCCTTGCTTCAATCTTCAAGAACTCCTCTCTAAATATAGAGATTGGGTAACAACCTCAACTAGTCCAATGAAGGCCTCTAAATAAGCCTCCAACTCAACCACCCAAAAGGAGTAATAACTATTTCCACCCACTAGCAATTCTAGAAACTCCTAACTCAACCTACACTATGATTAAACCCTAAGTGGAGATGAGGTGAGGTAACCCAAGATAACCACTTGCAATTTTCGCACAAAGATAAAATGAGACTTTTTGAGTGATCTCCAAAGTCAACAAAAGGGGCTTAGGGGTTGGAAAAGACCCCCAACCCATACCCATACCCCTTGGGTATAATTATTTCATGTTTTAAAGCCTTAGGAATAGGTTTAGAGCCACACAAAGGCTAAGAAATAATTAGGACCAACTAATAACTCTAAAAAAATAGATAAGTACTAATCCAAATTAAGGGTGACTAAATTTGATTAAGAACTCAATTAGCAAAGTGACACTAACTTAAACTGACTTAGGTCCATGGGTTACACAACTAACCCTAAAAAACATACAGAAGAACATAACCAATTTACGAGTGTCAAGCAACACTAACAGAACATAATTACAAACAATAACATTTACTGAACATAGAAAGATACATATATACATCTCAGAATACAATACATGAATTATGAACAACAATGTTTCCAAAATGAACACATACAGATCAGTTCTATTCCTCTGTCGGTTTCCTCGACTAAAATATCTGCACACTCATTGCACACATCAGTAGTCCCGAAAATCACATGTACATATTTACATTTCAGAAATTCACATAAATTGAACCATACATCAATCAGGGTTTCTTCCATCCTACATAATTCTTAACCATTAAAAATCTCTTAAATCAAAGAATCAATCGTACATTTACAGATTTCATCAACATACATAGACATAAAACATTAAATGACAAACATCAATATATCTGAAAGTAACATCACATAACATGAAATAATATAATATGTTCTAAGTGTCAGATAATGTCTCAACATCTCGAGTCATGAGTGTCAAAATGATAAAATAACAACTAAGGCTATGAAGGGTCGAGGCGAGGCCTCACAGAATTCATACTCACATTTGCTCATATTCACATACGCAAAGATCAAGTTTGACCAAAAGTTGACCAGATTTAACTACGGTTGACTTGAGTTGAGTAGTTTTGAAAAGAATTTTTAAATAATTAAATGAAATTATTTAATTAAATGGAGTACTTACTTCAAATTAATTAAAAAAAGTTATTTAATTATATGAGAAGCCATTCCTAATTAATTATATGAAGTTATTTAATTAAATAAGAAAAGTGTCTCTAATTAATTAAAGATTATTTAATTAAATAGAAAAAGTAATTATGAGAGCATATCTCATTTATTAAATTAAATATCTCAACAAAATCTCTCTTCAGTTCAAAAAGGGAAATTTCCAGTTCACTATTGATCAAAAATGAGTTAAATCAGTTAACTCCTTTTTCTATTCAAATTGAATCAGTTAACTCCTTATTTTACTCAAATTAAATCTGTTAACTCCCTTTAATTTGGAAATCTTCCTTTATGATTGAACTTCACCTTTAATCTTGACCGCTGATTGAAACCGATCTCAACTATTGATGAATTCCAAGAAAGTCTATTTAAGAGATCCTCATCTCTTCATTTTGAACGGTTGAATGAGAATTTGCATCGAATTGTTGCTTGAATTCATACTCACATTTTTTCATATTCACATAAGCAAATATCAAGTTTGACCACAAGTTGACCAGATTTAAACATGGTTCACTTGAGTTGACTAGTTTCGAAAAAAAATTTGAAATAATTAAACAAAATTATTTAATCAAACGGAGTACTTACTTCTAATTAATTAAACAAAGTTATTTAATTAAATGAGAAGCCATTCCTAATTAATTAAATGAAGTAATTTAATTAAATAAGAAAAGTGTCTCTAATTAATTAAAGATTATTTAATTAACGAGAAAAAGTAATTATGAGAGCATATCTCATTTTATTAAATCAAATATCTCAACAAAATCTCTCTTTAGTTCAAAAAGGGAAATTTCCAATTCACTATTGATCAAAAATGAGTTAAATGAGTTAACTCCTTTTTCTACTCAAATTGAATTAGTTAACTCCTTATTTTACTCAAATTAAATATCTTAACTGCCTTTAATTTGGAAATCTCTCTTTATGACTGAACTTCACCTTTATTCCTGACCGTTGATTGAAATCGATCTCAACCATTGATGAATACAAGGAAAGTTTATTTAAGAGACCCTCATCTCTTCATATTGAAAGGTTGAATGAGAATTTGCATTGAATTGTTGCTAGAATTCGTACTCACATTTGCTCATATTCACATACGCAAAGATCAAGTTTGACCAAAAGTTGACCAGATTTAACCACGGTTGACTTGAGTTGAATAATTTCGAAAAGAATTTTGAAATAATTATTAGAAATTATTTAATTAAATGGAGTACTTACTTCTAATTAATTAAGCAAAGTTATTTAATTAAATGAGAAGCCATTTCTAATTAATTAAATGAAGTTATTTAATTAAATAAGAAAAGTGTCTGTGATTAATTAAAGATTAGTTAATTAAATAGAAAAAGTACTTATGAGAGCATATCTCATTTTATTAAATTAAATATCTCAATAAAATCTATCTTCAGTTCAAAAAGGGAAACTTCTAGTTCATTATTGATAAAAAATGAGTTAAATCAGTTAACTTCTTTTTCTACTCAAATTGAATCAGTTAACTCTTTATTTTACTCAAATTAAATCTGTAGACTCCCTTTAATTTGGATATCTCCCTTTATGACTGAACTTCACCTTTAATCCTGACCGTTGATTGAAATCGATCTCAATCGTTGATGAATTCAAGGAAAGTCTATTTAAGAGACTCTCATCTCTTCATTTTGAAAGGTTGAATGAGAATTTCCATCGAATTTTTGCTGGAATTGATACTCACATTTGCTTATATTCACATACGCAAAGATCAAGTTTGACCAAAAGTTGACTAAATTTAACCACGGTTGACTTGAGTTGACTAGTCTTGAAAAGAATTTTGAAATAATTAAATAAAATTATTTAATTAAATGGAGTACTTACTTCTAATTAATTAAACAAAGTTATTTAATTAAATAAGAAGACATTCCTAATTAATTAAATGAAGTTATTTAATTAAATAAGAAAAGTGCCTCTAATTAATTAAAAATTCATTTAATTAAATAAGAAAAGTGCCTCTAATTAATTAAAAATTAGTTAATTAAATAGAAAAAGTAATTATGAGAGCATCTCTCATTTTATTAAATTAAATATTTCAACAAAATCTCACTTCAGTTCAAAAAGGGAAATTTCCAGTTCACTATTGATCAAAAATGAGTTAAATCAGTTAACTCCTCTTTCTACTCAAATTGAATCAGTTAACTTCTTGTTTTAATCAAATTAAATATTATAACTTTCTTTAATTTGGAAATTTCCCTTTATGACTGAACTTCACCTTTAATCCTAACCGTTGATTGAAATCGATCTCAACCGTTGATGAATTCTAGGAAAGTCTATTTAAGAGACCCTCATCTGTTCATTTTGAAAAGTTGAATGAAAATTTGCATCGAATTGTTGCTAGAATTCATACTCACATTTTCTCATATTTACATACGCAAAGATCAAGTTTAACCAAAAGTTGACCAGATTTAACCACGGTTGAATTGAGTTGACTAGTTTCAAAAAGAATTTTGAAATAATTAAACAAAATTATTTAATTAAATGGAATATTTACTTCTAATTAATTAAACAAAGTTATTTAATTAAATGAGAAGCCGTTCCTAATTAATTAAATGAAGTTATTTAATCAAATAAGAAAAGTGTCTCTAATTAATTAAAGATTACTTAATTAAATAGAAATCTCCCTTTATGACTGAACTTCGCCTTTAATCCTGAACGTTGATTAAAATCGATCTCAACCGTTGATGAATTCCAGGAAAGTCTATTTAAGAGATCCTCATCTCTTCATTTTGAAAGGTTGAATGAGAATTTGCATCGAACTGTTGCTAGAATTCATACTCACATTTGCTCATATTCACATACGCAAAGATCAAGTTTGACCAAAAGTTGACTAGATTTAACCACGGTTCACTTGAGTTGACTAGTTTCAAAAAGAATTTTAAAATAATTAAATGAAATTATTTAATTAAATAGAGTACTTACTTTTAATTAATTAAACAAAGTTATTTAATTAAATGAGAAGCCATTCCTAATTAATTAAATGAAGTTATTTAATTAAATAAGAAAAGTGTCTCTAATTAATTAAAGATTATTTAATTAAATAGAAAAAGTAATTATGAGACCATATCTCATTTTATTAAATTAAATATCTCAACAAAATCTCTCTTCAGTTCAAAAAGGAAAATTTTCAGTTCATTATTGAGAAAAAATGAGTTAAATCAGTTAACTCCTTTTTCTACTCAAATTGAATTAGTTAACTCCTTATTTTACTCAAATTAAATCCGTTAACTCCCTTTAATTTGAAAATCTCCCTTTATGACTGAACTTCGCCTTTAATCCTGACCGTTGATTAAAATCGATCTCAACCGTTGATGAATTCCAGGAAAGTCTATTTAAGAGATCCTCATCTCTTCATTTTGAAAGGTTGAATGAGAATTTGCATCGAACTGTTGCTAGAATTCATACTCACATTTGCTCATATTCACATACGCAAAGATCAAGTTTGACCAAAAGTTGACTAGATTTAACCACGGTTCACTTGAGTTGACTAGTTTCAAAAAGAATTTTAAAATAATTAAATGAAATTATTTAATTAAATAGAGTACTTACTTTTAATTAATTAAACAAAGTTATTTAATTAAATGAGAAGCCATTCCTAATTAATTAAATGAAGTTATTTAATCAAATAAGAAAAGTGTCTCTAATTAATTAAAGATTCTTTAATTAAATAGAAAAAGTAATTATGAGAGCATATCTCATTTTATTAAATTAAATATCTCAACAAAATCTCTAAAATCTCTCTTTAGTTCAAAAAGGGAAATTTCCTGTTCACTATTGATCAAAAATGAGTTAAATCAGTAAACTCCTTTTTCTACTCAAATTGAATCAGTTAACTCCTTATTTTACTCAAATTAAATCTGTTAACTCCCTTTAATTTGGAAATCTCCCTTTATGACTGAACTTGATATTTAATCTTGACCGTTGATTGAAATCAATCTCAACCGTTGATGAATTCTAGGAAAGTCTATTTAAGAGATCCTCATCTCTTCATTTTGAAAGGTTGAATGAGAATTTGCTTCGAATTGTTGCTGGAATTCACACTCACATTTGCTCATATCCACATACGCAAAGATCAAGTTTGACCAGATTTAACCACGGTTGACTTGAGTTGACTAGTTTTGAAAAGAATTTTTAAATAATTAAACGAAATTATTTAATTAAATGGAGTACTTATTTTTAATTAATTAAACAAAGTTATTTAATTAATTTAGAAGCCATTCCTAATTAATTAAATGAAGTTATTTAATTAAATAAGAAAAGTGTCTCTAATTAATCAAAGATTACTTAATTAAATAGAAAAAGTAATTATAAGAGCATATATCAATTTATTAAATTAAATATCTCAACAAAATCTCTCTTCGGTTCAAAAAGAGAAACTTCCATTTCAATATTGGTCAAAAATGAGTTAAATTAGTTAACTCCTTTTTCTACTCAAATTGAATCAGTTAACTCCTTATTTTACTCAAATTAAATTTGTTAACTCCCTTTAATTTGGAAATCTTCCTTTATGACTGAACTTCACCTTTAACCCTGACCGTTCATTGAAATTGATCTCAACCGTTGATGAATTCCTGGAAGGTCTATTTAAGAGACCCTCATCTCTTCATTTTGAAACGTTGAATGAGAATTTGCATCGAGTTGTTGCTGGTATTCATACTCACATTTGCTCATATACACATAAGTAAAGATAAAGTTTGACCAAAAGTTGATCAGATTTAACAACGGTTGACTTGAGTTGACTAGTTTCGAAAAGAATTTTGAAATAATTAAACAAAATTGTTTAATTAAATGGAGTACTTACTTCTAATTAATTAAACAAAGTTATTTAATTAAATGAGAAGCCATTCCTAATTAATTAAATGAAGTTATTTAATTAAATAAGAAAAGTGTCTCTAATTAATTAAAGATTATTTAATTAAATAGAAAAAGTAATTATGAGAGCATATCTCATTTTATTAAATTAAATATATCAACAAAATCTCTCTTCGGTTCAAACAGGGAAATTTTCAGTTCACTATTGATCAAAAATGAGTTAAATCGGTTAACTCTTTTCTCTACTCAAATTGAATCAGTTAACTCCTTATTTTACTCAAATTAAATCTATTAACTCCCTTTAATTTGGAAATCTCCCTTTATGACTGAACCTCACCTTTAATCCTAACCGTTGATTGAAATCAATCTCAACCGTTGATGAATTTTAGGAAAGTCTATTTAAGAGAACCTCGTCTCTTCATTTTGAAAGGTTGAATGAGAGTTTGCATCAAATTGTTGCTAAAATTCATACTCACATTTGCTCATATTCACTTACGCAAAGAGCAAGTTTGACCAAAAGTTGACCAGATTTAACCACAGTTGACTTGTGTTGACTAGTTTCAATTTTTTTTTTGAAATAATTAAAGAAAATTATTTAATTAAATGGAGTACTTACTTGTAATTAATTAAACAAAGTTATTTAATTAAATGAGAAGCCATTCCTAATTAATTAAATGAAGTTATTTAATTAAATAAGAAAAGTGTCTCTAATTAATTAAAGATTAATTAATTAAATAGAAAAAGTAAGTATCAGAGCATATCTCATTTTATTAAATTAAATATCTCAACAAAATCTCTCTTCAGTTCAAAAAGGGAAATATCCAATGCACTATTGATAAAAAATGAGTAAAACAGTTAACTCCTTTTTCTACTCAAATTGAATCAGTTAACTCCTTATTTTACTCAAATTAAATCTGTTAACTTCCTTTAATTTGAAAATCTCCCCTTATGACTGAACTTCACCTTTAATCCTGACCGTTGATTGAAATCGATCTCAACCGTTGATGAATTTTAGAAAAGTCTATTTAAGAGACCCTCGTTTCTTCATTTTGAAAGGTTGAATTAGAATTTGCATCAAATTATTGTTGGAATTCATACTCTCATTTCCTCATACTCAGATATGCAAAGACCAAGTTTGACCAAAAGTTGACCAGATTTAACCATAGTTGACTTGAGTTGACTAGTTTCAAAAAGTATTTTGAAATAATTAAACGAAATTATTTAATTAAATGGAGTACATACTTCTAATTAATTAAACAAAGTTATTTAATTAAATGAGAATCCATTCCTAATTAATTAAATGTAGTTATTTAATTAAATAATAGAAGTGTCTCTAATCAATTAAAAATTATTTAATTAAATAGAAAAACTAATTACGAGAGCATATCTCATTTTATTAAATTAAATATCTCAACAAAATCTCTCTTCAATTCAAAAAGGGAAATTTTCTATTCACTATTGATCAAAAATGAGTTAAATCAGTTAACTCCTTTTTCTACTCAAATTGAATTAGTTAACTCCTTATTTTACTCAAATTAAATCCGTTAACTCCCTTTAATTTGGAAATCTCCCTTTATGACTGAATTTCACCTTTAATTCTGACCGTTGATTGAAATCGATCTCAACCGTTGATGAATTCTAGGAAAGTCTATTTAAGAGACCCTCATGTCTTCATTTTGAAAGGTTGAATAAGAATTTGCATTGAATTGTTGCTAGAATTTATACTCACATTTTCTCATATTCACATACACAAAGATCAAGTTTGACAAAAAGTTGACCAGATTTAACCACGGTTGACTTGAGTTGACTAATTTCAAAAAGAATTTTGGAATAATTAAACGAAATTATTTAATTAAATGGAGTACATACTTCTAATTGATTAAATAAAGTTATTTAATTAAATGAGAAGCCATTCCTAATTAATTAAATGAAGCTATTTAATTAAATAATAAAAGTGTCTCTAATTAATTAAAGATTATTTAATTAAATAGATAAAGTAATTACGAGAGCATATCTCATTTTATTAAATTAAATATCTCAACTAAATCTCTCTTCAGTTCAAAAAAGGAAATTTCCAGTTAACTATTGATAAAAAATGAGTTAGATCAATTAACTCCTTTTTCTACTTGTATTGAATCAGTTAACTCCTTATTTTGCTCAAATTAAATTCATTAACTTCTTCTAATTTGAAAATCTTCCTTTATGACTAAACTTCACCTTTAGTCTTGACCGTTGATTGAAATCGATGTCAACCGTTGATGAATTCCAATAAAGTCTATTTGAGAGACCCTCATCTATTCATTTTGAAAGGTTGAATAAGAATTTGCATCGAATTGTTGCTGGAATTCATACTCACATTTGCTCATATTCACATATGCAAAAATCAAGTTTGACCAAAAGTTGACCAGATTTAACCACAGTTGACTTGAGTTGACTAGTTTCGAAAAATAATTTGGAATAATTAAACAAAATTATTTAATTAAATGGAGTACTTACTTGTAATTAATTAAACAAAGTTATTTAATTAAATGAGAAGCCATTCCTAATTAATTAAATGAAGTTATTTAATTAAATAATAAAAGTGTCTCTAATTAATTAAAGATTATTTAATTAAATAGAAAAAGTAATTATGTGAGCATATCTCATTTTATTAAATTAAATATCTCAACAAAATCTCTCTTCAGTTCAAAAAGAAAAATTTTCAGTTCACTATTAATCAAAAATGAGTTAAATCAGTTAACTCCTTTTTCTTGTCAAATCGAATTAGTTAACTCATTATTTTACTCAAATTAAATCCGTTAACTCTTTTTAATTTGAAAATCTCACTTTATGACTGAACTTCACCTTTAATACTGACTGTTGATTGAAATCGATCTCAACCATTGATGAATTTCAGGAAAGTCTATTTAAGAGACCCTCATCTCTTCATTTTGAAAGGTTGAATGAGAATTTGCATCGAATTGTTGTGGAAATTCACACTCACATTTGCTCATATTCACATACACAAAGATCAAGTTTGACCAAAAGTTGACCAAATTTAACGACGGTTGACTTGAGTTGACTAGTTTCGAAAAGAATTTTGAAACAATTAAACGAAATTATTTAATTAAATGGAGTACTTACTTCTAATTAATTAAACAAAGTTATTTAATTAAATGAGAAGCCATTCCTAATTAATTAAATGAAGTTATTTAATTAAATAAGAAAAGTGTCTCTAATTAATTAAAGATTATTTAATTAAATAGAAAAAGTAATTATGAGAGCATATCTCATTTTATTAAATTAAATATCTCAACAAAATCTCTCTTCAGTTCAAAAAGGAAAATTTTCAGTTCACTGTTGATCAAAATTGAGTTAAATCAGTTAACTCCTTTTTGTACTCAAATTGAATCAGTTAACTCCTTATTTTACTAAAATGAAATTCGTTAACTCCCTTTAATTTGGAAATCTCCCTTTATGACTGAACTTCACCTTTAATCCTGACCGTTGTTTGAAATCGATCTCTACCGTTGATGAATTCAAAGAAAGTCTATTTGTGAGGCCTTGGCCCGACCCTTCGTAGCCTTAGTTACTACTTGATCATTTTGATACTCATGACTCGAGATGTCGAGACATTATCTGATGCTTAGAACATATTATATTATTTTATGTTGTGTGATGTTATTTTCAGATATTTAATGTTCGTCATTTAAGGTTTTTGGTATATGTATGTTGATGAATTAAGTAAAATGTAGGATTAACACATTGATTTAGGATCTTTATGGTTAAGAATTTAATAGGATGAGAGGAACCCTAATTTTGTTATTAATGGATGTTTTAATTTTTGTGATTCCTATTACGTATATATATACATATATACATGTGATATTTGGGACTACTGATGTGTGCAATGAGTGTGCAGATATTTTTAGCCGAGAAAATCGATGGAAGAACAGAACTAATCTCTATGTGCTAATTTTGGAAACCTTGTTGTTCATAATTCACGTATTTTATTGTGAGATGTATGTATGTATCTTTCAGTGTTCAGTGAATGTTAGTGTTCGTAACTATGTTCTTTTAGTGTCCCTTGACACTCGTAAATTGTTTATGTTCTCCAGTGTGCTGATTAGGGTTAGTTGTGTAGCCTCTGGACCTAAGTCGATTTAAGTTAGTGTCAGTTTGGTAATCGAGTTCTTAATTGGGGTTAGTCATCCCTAATCTGGATTAGTGCATAGTTTGCAATGTTAGAGTAGTTAGAAGGTCCTATTTTATTCCTAGATTTTGTTTGGCTCTAAACCTTTTTCTTAAGGCTTAAATCATAAAATTATTATACCCAAAGGGTATGGGTATGGGTTAGGGGTCTTTTCCAACCCCTAAGCTCCTTTTATTGACTTTTGAGGTCACTCAAAAAGTCTCTTTTTGCCTTTGTGCGAAAATTGGCCATTGTTATCTTGAGTTACTTCACCTCATCTCCACTTAGGGTTTAACCATAGTGTAGGTTGAGTTAGGAGTTTCTAGATTTGCTAGTTGGTGGAAATAGTTATTGCTCCTTTTGGTGGTTGAGTTTGAGGCTTATTTAGAGGCCCTTCTTAGACTTGTGGAGGTTGTTACCCAATCTCTACATTTGGAGAGGAGTTCTTGAAGATTGAAGCAAGGAAAGGGAAGCTCTACTCAAACTTATTAATTTACCGTTACCTCTTTGTGAAGGTTGGAATTATCATCTCCCTTGTTCAGATTTCATTCTTATTTCATTCTTATGCTACCTTGTTGTTGTTTGAATGTTTGTATGGTTGTGGGTATGTTGGGAAGATTTGAAAACCATGTTATTTTTTTAATGTTTTTCTTTCATGTTTATGTTTGCAATTTTGAGATTTTCTTGCATGGGTGTTTTGGTATTACTCACCCTTGGAGAGGGCAGAAGTGACCAATTTTGAGAAAGGTTTGTTTAGTCAGACTCCAACTAGTGTAGAGTCTCTTCTCAGGATGAGAAGAGGGAGAAAGGGTAGGGTGTTATGGGCCCCTGCCTGTCAGCACAAACCTTGTATGATTTTGGTATGTTGAAATGGAAGAACGGAAGTTCTTGGTATATAGCCCCAATTGGGCATCTATTTGGTGTTGTGCTTGACTTCTCCTGGTAGGAAGAATCCACCTTTCCCTAGTGTTGATTCATGGTGAATCATGTTGTGATAACTTTGTATGTATATGCATGTTTGAATTGTTCTTGGTTATCCTTTTGGTCACCTGATCAGATTATGTTCCCTCTATGGTTCTAGTAATGAGTTGCAGTAAACATTATAAATCCCTTGATTAGGGTCATGAGGAAAATTTGATTAAATTGTTAAAATTTGGGATTGATATCCTATATAATTTGTAATTTAAACCTTGTTGTAATTGGCTACGAAGCCAAGTTTTCTTCCCAATTCTTTCTCGGCTGAGCCTTTGAATCAGGTTGGCCAATAAAATTGGTGTTTGAGTATAAATTGCTTGTCATGTGATCTAATTGTAAATTTTAAATTTAGATGGATGAATCTCAAAATTTGGATGGAATTGATGATGTTGTGCAATTTGGCAAAATTTCAAGTTTTCATATATGTGGAAAAACAAAAATTATGATCATGGATGTAGATTCAGTTTGCATAATTATTTGAATCAAACAATTATTGCATTATTGCATTAAATGGAAAATACAATTTTTGGGTATATTAAGTTGTAACAATTGTTTAAATTTTGTTTAAAAAAAAAAAAAAAATTATACATGCCTTATAATTGTTTAAATTTTGTTTAAATTTTGTGTTGCAAGAGAGTAAAACTCTTTGCCTTTTGTATGGAGAAACAATTGTTTGGTCTTGGGCAACAGAGAATCTTTTAAAGATTCTTCTTATATTCTATTTGAAAATATCAATATAATTTAATCAATTTATAAATTCATGTAAAAATTTCAAAATATACTTTAGCATTTTAAAAGTACTCTAAAATATCTATTTTGCTACCTATAAAACTTTATCAAATGAATGTTTGTGCAAGTCAAACTGTCATCACGTGTGATGATGTCACCCTTGTCCCATCCCCATCTTCCTCCTATAATGGGTGCTCAACTTGGAGGGAAAGCATTAAAGTTTTGTGTTTCAAACAAGTGAGCAAATATTCTAACCTTGCTTTTCTCCCACCTTCTATTCACATGGGACGCAGGTTTTGGGAAATGCATAGCAAAGGTTATTTTTGGGAGAAGTGGATTGCTGATGGGAGGGTGACATCACCTGTTCCCCCCATCCCATCACCCCATTCTCTCATAACCTTTTCAAACGCTCACCTCTTTCATTTAGAGGCTTAGAAACTGGGCTTGTTTTGTATTTTTAATTAAGCCTGTGTTTCCTTTCCTTGGAGAACAAGACCTGACGTGGGTCAGCTGTATGGGATAGCGCGCAAGCCTAGGATAGGCTTGGGAAGAGGAGGGTGTAGGGGGAGCAGGGTGTTGGGGGGGTAGTTAGGTTAGGTGCTTTGTAGAGTTAGTATTAAGGTAAGTTAGTAGGTGGGCTAGTTATTAAATAAGTTTAGTTAGTATGTTTTTTATTTATTTACTTTTATTTGTGATTAATTTAAGTTAGTTTTAATGTAAGTTAGTTTTTTTTTATAGTATTAGGAGTTAGTTATAAGTTAGTTTAATTTTAAGTTATGAAATTTCTTAACCTTTTTAAGTTAGTCATAACTTATATAATGCCATTTGTTGAGTTTTAATATATAATTATGTTAGTAATATTCATTTTAGAATTAGTTATTAATTTTGTTATTCTTAATAATTTAGATAGTTCATTTTTTTAAGTTTAGTTTAGTAAGATTAGTTTGGTAAGTAGATTTTAAAATAAAGTTTTCTTTATAATTTAGTTGAAATTAATACTTAGAAATTAAATGGTTACATAGTTAAACGTTAATTGGTTAAGTTTTAAATTGATTAAATAAAGTTCTAGTATGTTACTTTGCCTTTTAGATTTAGCTAGTTTTACATTAAGATAGTTATTAAATTTTGTTTGATTAGTGGCTATTTGTTTTGAGTTATTTGTTTAAAATTTAATTTATATTTAGTATTATTAGTTTACTTGCATGCTTTAGTTAGTTAGTCATAATTTTATTTAAGTTTTAAAGTTAAATTTTCTTTAAAATTTAGTCACTTATTCTACTTATGATTAGACAAAATTTTAGATTTAGCTAGTTGTTAATTGATTTTTAGTAGGTTTTTGATAGATAATTATTGCGTTAAAGTAGTCAAAAAAAATTTTAAAGATAATAAATTATATATATAATATGTTTTTACTAGTTGATCATTTTTTTTTCTTAGTGACTTTACAATATTGATTAAATTATAAATCGATAATTGTCTATGAGATTTGTAATTGAACTTGATCTAGTGGAACTTGATTATAATTTCTTGCTTGTAATGATAACTTTATATGAGATAAAAGATGCTATGTAATAAATGTTAAATCCATCTATAATTATAATGTTATAGAGAAAATTTAAATTTGTTGTTTTAAGATTGATTTGAAACAAAGGAAACGTCGATATTTTTTTTATATCGAGAGCTTCAGTTTGACAACGTATTCCTCCACAAGAGTTCATAAACTTATGATGTAATGAAGTATATCTTTTCTTCTAATATAATCGCAAACTTATCAACTTGAGCATTAAAAAAATTATTATTAAAAAAAAAAAAGATAGTTGTGTGTTTTTGTCCCGTAGTTTGGGCATGACACTATTTAAGAGACCCTCATCTCTTCATTTTGAAAGGTTGAATGAGAATTTGCATCGAATTGTTGCTAGAATTCATACTCACATTTGTTCATATTCACATACGCAAAGATCAAGTTTGACCAAAAGTTGACCAAATTTAACCACGGTTGACTTCAGTTGACTAGTTTCGAAAAGAACATTGAAATTATTTAATTCAATGGAGTACATACTTCTAATTAATTAAACAAAGTTATTTAATTAAATGAGAAGCCATTCTTAATTAATTAAATGAATTTATTTAATTAAATAAGAATAATGTCTCTAATTAATTAAAGATTATTTAATTAAATAGAAAAAGTAATTATGAGACCATATCTCATTTTATTAAATTAAATATCTCAACAAAATATTTCTTCAGTTCAAAAAGGGAAATTTCCAGTTCACTATTGATCAAAAATGGGTTAAATGAGTTAATTCCTTTTCTACTCAAATTGAATTAGTTAACTCTTTATTTTACTCAAATTAAATCTGTTAACTACTTTTAATTTGAAAATCTCCCTTTATGACTGAACTTCACCTCTAATCCTGACCGTTGATTGAAATCGTTCTCAACCATTGATGAATTCTAAGAAAGTCTATTTAAGAGACCCTCATCTCTTCATTTTGAAAGGTTCAATGAGAATTTGCATCGAATTGTTGCTGAAATTCATACTCACATTTGCTCATATTCACATATGCAAAGATCAAGTTTGACCAAAAGTTGACTAGATTTAACCACGGTTGACTTGAGTTGACTAGTTTCGCAAAGAATTTTGAAACAATTAAATGAAATTATTTAATTAAATGGAGTACTTACTTATAATTAATTAAACAAAGTTATTTAATTAAATGAGAAGCCATTCCTAATTAATTAAATGAAGTTATTTAATTAAATAAGAAAAGTGTCTCTAATTAATTAAAGATTATTTAATTAAATAGAAAAAGTAATTATGAGACCATATCTCATTTTATTAAATTAAATATCTCAACAAAATCTCTCTTCAGTTCAAAAAGGGAAATTTTCAGTTCATTATTGAGAAAAAATGAGTTAAATCAGTTAACTCCTTTTTCTACTCAAATTGAATTAGTTAACTCCTTATTTTACTCAAATTAAATCCGTTAACTCCCTTTAATTTGAAAATCTCCCTTTATGACTGAACTTCGCCTTTAATCCTGACCGTTGATTAAAATCGATCTCAACCGTTGATGAATTCCAGGAAAGTCTATTTAAAAGATCCTCATCTCTTCATTTTGAAAGGTTGAATGAGAATTTGCATCGAACTGTTGCTAGAATTCATACTCACATTTGCTCATATTCACATACGCAAAGATCAAGTTTGACCAAAAGTTGACTAGATTTAACCACGGTTCACTTGAGTTGACTAGTTTCAAAAAGAATTTTAAAATAATTAAATGAAATTATTTAATTAAATAGAGTACTTACTTTTAATTAATTAAACAAAGTTATTTAATTAAATGAGAAGCCATTCCTAATTAATTAAATGAAGTTATTTAATCAAATAAGAAAAGTGTCTCTAATTAATTAAAGATTCTTTAATTAAATAGAAAAAGTAATTATGAGAGCATATCTCATTTTATTAAATTAAATATCTCAACAAAATCTCTCTTCAGTTCAGAAAGGAAAATTTTTAGTTCACTATTGATCAAAAATGAGTTAAATCAGTTAACTCTTTTTTCTACTCAAATTGAATTAGTTAACTCCTTATTTTACTCAAATTAAATCTGTTAACTCCCTTTAATTTGGAAATCTCCATTTATGACTGAACTTCACATTTAATCCTGACTGTTGATTGAAATCGATCTCAACCGTTGATGAATTCCAGGAAAGTCTATTTAAGAGACCATCATCTCTTCATTTTGAAAGGTTGAATGAGAATTCGCATCGAATTGTTGCTAGAATTCATACTCACATTTGCTCATATTCATATACGCAAAGATCAAGTTTGACCAAAAGTTGACCAGATTTAACCACGGTTGACGTGAGTTGACTAGTTTCAAAATAAAATTTGAAATAATTAAACAAAATTATTTAATTAAATGGAGTACTTATTTTTAATTAATTAAACAAAGTTATTTAATTAAATGAGAAGCCATTCCTAATTAATTAAATGAAGTTATTTAATTAAATAAGAAAAGTGTCTCTAATTAATTAAAGATTATTTAATTAAATAGAAAAAGTAATTATGAGAGCATATCTCATTTTATTAAATTAAATATCACAACAAAATCTCTCTTTAGTTCAAAAAGGAAAATTTTCAGTTCACTATTGATAAAAAATGAGTTAAATCAGTTAACTCCTCTTTCTACTCAAATTGAATCAGTTAACTCCTTATTTTACTCAAATTAAATCTGTTAACTCCCTTTATGACTGAACTTCACCTTTAATCCTAACCATTGATTGAAATCGATCTCAACCGTTGATGAATTCCAAGAAAGTCTATTTAAAGAGACCCTCATCTCTTCATTTTGAAAGGTTGAATGAGAATTTGCATCGAATTGTTGCTGAAATTCATACTCACATTTGCTCATATTCACATACGCAAAGATCAAGTTTGACCAAAAGTTGACTAGATTTAACCACGGTTGACTTGAGTTGTAGTGCCTACCCTCATTCACATCTTTTCTAGACTTATTGTTGCTATTATTGTCAGACTATGTAGACTAGTTTTATGTTGATGGTTTAGTGGTGTTGTTTTGACTCTATCAGATATTATGATAGGGATTCAGTTGATATATGATGAGATCATTTAGACTTTACATTTCATGTGTGTATGATGATCATTACATTGTTTTTAGTTATTAATGATGATTAGTTAGATGGTTTATTATCTCATGTGTTTTATTATGGTTACTTACCCCATACTTGCATGTGTATGGTGTGCATGTTTTCTTATTGTATGGCGTTTCTGATGTGGTTAAGGAAGGGAGTCGTAGTTACCTACTTAGTCGAGATCTACACGATGCACCACTTCCTGCTATTGTCTGTTTAGCCTAGCATTATATATTGTATGTACATGCATGGTTTTTTTGCAAGTTGCAGGTACCGGGTATCGGCTTCCCTGAATTGCCAAGATGAGCGTACCCTATTATACTATTTCAATGATAAGAGAAGGGAGATAAATTCTCAAGTCCAAATTCCCAAACCTAAAAACCATTTGTCCTAGTGAGTTAGGACAAGTATCAAAATTGAATACCCACCAAATGTGTCGGATGACATATTTTATGATTTTTAACCTTTTAGATTTATTTTGTATGATTTGTTCTATGATGGGTTTTCATATTTTATCTTGGAGGTCTATGGTGAATTTTTAAATTAATTAAGTCTTAATAAATAGATTTAATTAATAAATTATTTGTTTGAGAAAATTAATAAAATATCATGATCTTTGATATTTTGATTGTAATTAATTAAATTTGAATTATTGAGGAAAGGAATTAAATAAAAAAAACTAGAAATTAAAATTAATAATAATTATAAAATAATAATAAAGTAATAAATAAAATAGTAATAATAAAAGTTATAAAAATTAAAATTAAAGTTATAAAATTTAAATAGAAATTATTAAAAAAGTAAATTAGAGTTAAGCTTGCATGGGAATTAACATGTGTCAACAACACGGGGGTTAGTGCATCAATTAAGCACAAGGTATCTACAATTCTATGACTCATCAAAAAGGTTGGAAAAGACCCATGCTTAGTTGGTGACACCTTTCAGTGGTTTCAAGAAGCATTCCAAAGGTTTCTTGAGAGCTCTTTATATTTAGGCATTCATAGAAGCTTAGGGAGAGCATTTGGAGTGCAATTGGAGCATTGGAGGATTCGAGAGTTCTGAAGAAGAGAGCTTGCTCTGCGGGTTTTCTGAGGAAGAGTGAATTAGCATCAGAATCTGGGTAGATTCTTGTGATTTTATTTATGCTATTTCCGCATCATGTATTCCCTGTCTTCTTCATGTCTTCCATATGTCTTCTGAGAAATTTCATATTTTTATTGTATGCATTCTCAATATGGGCAATTAAATTTATTTGGAAATTTTATATGCATAGATCTAAAAGAAAAACGGGGCTAGGGTTTAAATGGTAGCCAAACCATTAGATTATTTATTGAATAAATTTGAGATTTAAAAGTTTATAGGAAAACTTCAAAAATTAGAATTCATATATATTGTGAATATATATGTTTATATCTTTAAATCTGCTTACATACATACATACATACATACATACATACATACATACATACATACATATATATATATATATATAAATGCATTATTTGTGACACAAAATTTGCATATATATATATATATATATATATATATATATATATATATATATTGAGGATTTTGAATGTCAAATCGCAGTAGAAAATTCATATTAATGAATATGTTATTGCATGGGAACGTTTTTATAAAAAAAAGTTATTGAAAATCGCATTAAAAAATATATATAAAAGAATTGCCCTTGGCACAGATTCGTACCTCATCCCTGCGGAAGGTAGAGGCCTACGACAACAGGGGTACTACGTACCCACTGTCGGCGCAGTGCCTACGACCGTAGGTATTGCGTACCGCAGTAAGGTGGGGGGGAAATTTTAATATGCATTTTAAAAAAAAATGTTATGTTATATGAAAAAAGAAAAAAAAAACATTTATACAAATTTCTTGATATCGAAATTTCATTGTTATAAATTTTCATATGGTATGAATCAAATTTTATTAATTCAATTTTATGAAATAATAAATATTTATATTATATATATATATATATATATATATATATATATATATATATATATATATATATATATATATATATATATATATATATATATATATATATATATATATATATGTATATATATATATATATATATGTTTAAATATAAATATATATGTATATATGTAATATGTAAATATGTTATTAAAATATTTAAAATTATTTGATAAAAAATTTAAGAATTCATCTTTTATAATGATGAATAATTTTATAATTTTATAATTTAACTATTCAGATTTAATTAATAGTTTTAAATTATAAAATATATAAAGTATATGAAATTTAATTAAAAGATTGGTGGGGAACGATTTCAATAAAATATTGTAATTGGAAATTGGATTTATAAAGAAAAACTTTTTATCCATCCAAAAACAATACATAGAAAAACGTACAAAATGTTCCTCTAATTCTTTCTCTAAACTTGGAAACGTAAACTGAGACTTTTGAATTCAAATTTGAAAACTTAGCAAAACCAAAACATGTGTTTACATTGTGTATTCTTTATGCTATTGTTTTGGGTTTTGGGTTGACAAGTGTTGACCAGTTAATTAATTAAATGGAGTACTTACTTCTAATTAAATAAACAAAGATAATTAATTAAATGAGAAGGCATTCCTAATCAATTAAATGAAGTTATTTAATTAAATAAGAAAAGTGTCTCTGATTAATTAAAGATTATTTAATTAAATAGAATCAATTAACTTCTTATTTTACTCAAATTAAATCTGTTAACTCCCTTTAATTTGGAAATCTCCTTTTATGGCTGAACTTCACTTTTAATCCTGACCGTTGATTGAAATCGATTTCAACCATTGATGAATTTCAGGAAAGTCTATTTAAGAGATCCTCATCTCTTCATTTTAAAAGGTTGAATGAGAATTTGCATCGAATTGTTGCTAGAATTCATACTCACATTTGCTCATATTCACATACACAAAGATTAAGTTTGACGAAAAGTTGACCAAATTTAACCACAGTTGACTTGAGTTGACTAATTTCAAATTTTTTTTTGAAATAATTAAACAAAATTATTTAATTAAATGGAGTACTTACTTCTAATTAATTAAACAAAGTTATTTAATTAAATGAGAAGCCATTCCTAATTAATTAAATGAAGTTATTAAATTAAATCAGAAAAGTCTCTCTAATTAATTAAATAGAAAAAGTAATTATGAGAGCATATCTCATTTTATTAAATTAAATATTTCAACAAAATCTCTCTTCAGTTCAAAAAGGGAAATTTCCAGTTCACTATTAATCAAAAATGAGTTAAATCAGTTAACTCTTTTTTCTACTCAAATTCAATCAGTTAACTCCTTATTTTACTCAAATTAAATCCGTTAACTCTCTTTAATTTGGAAATCTCCCTTTATGACTAAACTTCACCTTTAATCCTGACCGTTGATTGAAATCATTCTCAACCATTGACGAATTCTAGGAATGTCTATTTAAGAGACCCTCATCTCTTCATTTTAAAAAGTTGAATGAGAATTTGCATCGAATTGTTGCTGAAATTCATACTCACATTTGCTCATATTCACATACGCAAAGATTAAGTTTGACGAAAAGTTGACAATATTTAACCATGGTTGACTTGAGTTGACTAGTTTTGAAAAGAATTTTGAAATAATTAAACAAAATTATTTAATTAAATGG
The DNA here is from genome assembly GCA_028749045.1 of Cupressus sempervirens. NCBI lineage: Eukaryota > Viridiplantae > Streptophyta > Pinopsida > Cupressales > Cupressaceae > Cupressus > Cupressus sempervirens. The sequence goes on from CM053793.1 coordinate 663,240,141, forward strand.
AGTACTTACTTCTAATTAATTAAACAAAGTTATTTAATTAAATGAGAAGCCATTCCTAATTAATTAAATGAAGTTATTAAATTAAATAAGAAAAGTCTCTCTAATTAATTAAAGATTATATAATTAAATAGAAAATGTAATTATGAGAGCATATCTCATTTTATTAAATTAAATATTTCAACAAAATCTTTCTTCAGTTCAGAAAGGGAAATTTTCAGTACACTATTGATCAAAAATGAGTTAAATGAGTTAACTCCTTTTTCTACTACAATTGAATCAGTTAACTCCTTATTCTACTCAAATTAAATCCATTAACTCTCTTTAATTTGGAAATCTCACTTTATGACAGAACTTCACCTTTAATCGTGACCGTTGATTGAAATCGATCTCAACCGTTGATGAATTCTAAGAATGTCTATTTAAGAGACCCTCATCTTTTCATTTTGAAAGGTTTAGTGAAAATTTGCATTGAATTGTTGCTGGAATTCATGTTGGAAATATTCAAGATATGACAAGTTACTGAGAGGGGAGGGGTGTATCAGTAACTTCTAAAATTTCAAACAATAAAACTGTATACTGATATATTCACCATTCATCCAAGTAACCTACTGTAAGCATGAAACAAAATCATTTGCAACACTTGAACACAAAGATTTGGTGACCCAGAAACCTTCCAAATAGAAAGTAAAACTGGGGTGGGGATGAAACCCACAAGCTTCGTTACTGCAGTATGAAGTTGGCCGGTTAAGGCTTACAATGACCACTTCTAGTGATCTGCCCTGTTAGGAGCACAAAGGATTGCTAGATCCACCTTGTTAGAGGATTTCCAAACATACAATAAAGTATGCACTCTGTTAGGAGATTTACAAAAGACTGTTAAGTCTACCTTGTTAAAGAATTTACAAAAACTGATTCACCTATTAGAATGAAACAGTGGATCTGATTACAACTGATTGCTGATAAGATCCGCTGTGCTCTGATTCACCTTGATGTGATAGATAAAACTTTTCTGCTCCAAAACTCGACCTACTGAATATCTTCACAATTCAGCCCACATACTTTCGCACGCATGTATTTCTTTCGCACTTTCACACTTTTACACTTTCACATTTCCATTCATTACCATTGCCATAACAACTATATTTTTTGAATGATACAATACATTGCATATATATACCATCCATATAAACAATACATGCAAGGTCGGCTAAACAATACATGCAAGGTCGGCCAAAACAACAAGTGTAAATCTCTATACAAAGTCGGCCCAAGGTAAAAACTCAGGTTCACTGAACTTACTCGATGTCCTTCTGATACTCGGCGTCCACTGTGTTACTCGGCATCGTCATGCACTCGGTAGAAGTGAAGGCATGGTCCATACTAAACACTTCGAGTAGTTCTGAACTCGGTAACCACTGGAGACTCGGTAGAAGAGATGTCACTCGGTGAATACTTCTATCTGAATTGTAGCTCGGTGATCAAAGGAAACACTTGATAGAACCTTGTGACTCGGTGATAGTTAATTTCCTTGATATCTGTCTGAGCTCGGTAAAAATTAATTTCCTTGATAACCTTAGGAGCTCGGTTATCATGAAGTTCTCGGTTACATCTTAGTACATCTTCACTCGGTCAAAATTGATTCATTTCTTTACCTTGAACACTTGGTAAACACTGGCTACTTTGTTCACCTTGATCACTCGGTAAACACTGACTTCTTTGTTCACCTTGATTACTTGGTAAACACTGACTTCTTTGTTCACCTTGATTACTCGGTAAACACTGACTTCTTTGTTTACCTTGATTACTCGGTAAACACTGAGAACTAGGTAAAGCTTGGCTTCCAGTGAGAGCTCGGTAAGCATTCAGAATCCAATAAGTGTTGTAACTAATGACAAAAATGTATCATAATGCCAACAATCTCCCCCTTTGGCATTAGCGACAAAAACACTTATGAGACAAAATTTATCTGACATGCTGATGACTGATTCTGAATATACATAGCTTCGTTATATACAACTCCCCCATAGAATAGCTTTGTTATATACAACTCCCCCATAGAATGTACATACATTATTTACATGAGCTGTATATCTCTTCCTTTGTACATTTTTTCTGAAAACACTTATTCACCCATAGTATACATATCCAACAATAATCTCCCCCTTTTTGACAATAATGCCAAAGAATAAAAGAATATATATACTTATATAGAAACACCAAAATGAGAGATGAACTCTGAATGTACCTGGAGAATAAGCTGGAGAGTCTTATCCCAATTCTCTTGTAAAATTTTGCAGGTGGAAAGAGCTATTTGAATTTCAGCCGAAAGTTCAATCACATGATCTGCAATGGAGAAGTTATTATCATGGATTAATGTCTTTGAATATGCAATATGCTTCTGCATTGAATCCATGATGGGAAGGATCATGTTTTGGATATCTATCAATGTAGATCGGATCCTTGCCTCTTCCCTCAACAGCTCTGCCTACTTTTCTGACAAAAAATTGATTCTGAGGTGATGAGATGAGCTTGAACTGGGGTCAAGCTTCAAGTTCTATGCGCTTACCTTCAGATCTTCATCAATTTTATTTAGTTTCTCTCTTATTCCTTTAGTGTACTCGGTAACATCACAAAGCTTAGCAAAAAGAGATGTTACATTATTAAAAAATTTTTCCATATCTGCCAAAACTGAGGTTAATGCAACCTGATTTATTGCAATGTTCTGGGCAATGTGCCCTAATACCTTATTATCAAATTTCTTTTCTGCACGCTCAATTAGCTTTTCTTGTCCGGAGGCATCTTCATTGAATTTATTAACTGCCTCTTCCAGTTGAATCAAAATGTGTTGAGAAGTATCAACATCAACACCTATAGCCTCAGTAATTATGTTCTAGGCTTCCTCAATTATCCTATATTCCTTATCCCTTTCTGATCTTAACTGCATCTGAGTAGCCTTTTTCTCAATAAGTTGACTAGCATACCTCATTTCTTCAATGGTAGCATTATCAAAGTCAATCTTTGGAATTACTATCTCTGTGTCTAAGTCAATGTCTTCAGGAATTTCTTTTCCAGTGATCATAAGTCTTAATGGTTGCTTTTTTTTGACTTCTGAGATGACTGGTTTGACCTTTGGAATAGACACAATAGTAGAGACAAAAGGACTAGCAGTAAAAATTGGGATGCTTGAGGTTTGAGTGCCAATAGAAGTATGTACAGGGTCAAAAATTTGAGTGCTGGCCAAAAATGGTGATACACTCGGTAATATAGTATCTGAGCTCACTGTGCCTGAAGTAGATGGCGACAAAATTGTAGAACAAATTTGAGTTGTCAAAATTTGAGAACTTACAGCAATACCAACTGATGATGATGGAGTCGAGGAGGCTAACTCGGTAGATGAAAAGGGGTGTAGCTCGGTAGTCGAAGAGGGATGCAGCTCGGTAGATGAAGTGGTAGTCACTTCTACTGATGATACCTGGAGCTGAGATATGGCAGGTGTAGATGGTAAATCTGGTGTAGATGAACCTGCTGAAGCTGACTCCAACCTTGATGATGTCACAGGTTTGGCTGGGGAGTGAGGAAGGGATGCAATAACTGCTGCTGCAATTTTTACCGTATCATCCTCCTTATCTTCCTCTTCAGCTTCTTCCTCTTTGTCTTCTTCCTCTTTCTCTTCCATCATTGCATGCAACTCTCCTGGTGTAACTGTGATGGATGGAGTGCTATCTGATTCATCATTGCTGCTGCCGCTGTCATCATCCTTTATTTCTACTGGGTCTACACTGGGCTTATGTAGATGATAGATTTTTTTCCACATGTTTGTAGCATCATTTACAACATGCTCTATATCTTTGATCAAAACCAAACAAGTGTGGAATCTGATCATCATTTTACCTTCATAGATTTTCAATTCAGATTTTACCTCTGCTCCAGTGAGACTAGGCCGAAGATTCTTCAGGGATTGCTCATATATATCTTTTACCGTCTTGGTGGCTAACTGCCATCTTAGCTGTACTCTCTCCAGTAGTTCTTTAGAGATATGAGGAGCAATCTGGTCTTGGGAGTATTTCCATTTTCCCATTTTGTTAAGTACCAGTTCCTCAATTTGCATTTTCTCTGCATCAGTCCTTGTCTCAAATCTTAATGCCTTGAAATTTGTGATGCCAGCTCCTTCTTCCACTGATTTGAGCCTTTGCTCGAATGTAGGTGCAGGTTTGACCAATACAGTTTCCTGAATACCTTTTCTCGTTCTCCGAGTGAATACTGCAGTAGGCTGCTTCTTGGGCTTGGTAATGATTACCTTGCCTTTCTTCTTTGCCGGTTGCTCTTTTTCTAATTCTTTTTCTCCTTCTTCTTCTTCTTCACTTTCTTTATCTTCACCGTTTCCCTCGGTGACCATAAGAGGACTCATTTCAATTTTCAGTTTGGCCACTTTCCTCTTACCTTTGCTGATGGCCTGTGGAATTTTGATTTCCAATTCAATTCTGGCCTTTGCTTCATCATAAGTACCAAAAATTCGTTGCCTTGGGTCTACTGGCTCATTTACCAGTGCTTCAATGATATCCCTTGTTTCATCAATATTTACCTCATATGGAAGAGGTTTCACCCAAGCAACTCGGGGTCTAACTGCCTGTATGTATACCTTGTCACAGTCAACCATGAAACAGACATCATCCTTATACTCTTCAACAAGTTTTGGAGGTATTCTAAATCTGTTGTTCATCCTTTCCTTGAAATCTTCAAAATAATTATCCATTACTTTGTCAAAATTCATACCCATTTCTACTATGAATTCATTTATTTGATACAAAATTGGAGTATCTTTCCTCCATACAACTGTACCTTTGGATGGAAAGAATATCTGTACATAGAAAAATAAACAAACTAGCAAAGAACCAAATTTACAAGGGTTTGTCTTTGCAGTCCTTATGCTTTCCATGTTTTTATTGAATTGTTTTAATAGCACATTAGCTAGGTCAAACTCCATATTTTTCTTTACAATTTTATATGCCAAATCTACAGCCTCTCAAGGTACACTATTCAGCCTGTTGGAACTATACAATTTGTATGCAATAACATAAATACCAAATTTCAGTTCTATATCTGAAACATTGTTGAGTTTTAAACCTCTGCCATCCCATTCAGCTTGGGTTTTCTTCTGTAACTCATCCCATCCTAGGGTTTTGGTGGTTTTGCCTTTGCTGAGCATTGGGAGACCCGTGATTTTGTGAATCATCTTCTTGGTTATCAAAACTGGTTGTTCCAACCACAACTGACCATTATGTACTCGGCTCAAGATATACCTCACCCATTTCACTTGGAAACTTCTTGGCAGATGTGGGATATGGGTTAAGCCTTTGGTTTCCAAATGTTTGAACTCAGGTTTTAGGGTTCCATCCACGCATAACTCGGCTAGGGTGCTATATATATCTAGTGTCCCTATTTCTTGCACAGTACACTTGAAATGAGTACGAATATCATTGATTAGAAGTACCTTTGGAGGAATCTGTGATTGAGCTCCATGCGGGTCGAGTGATTCAGCGATGGCAGGAACAAGCTTGAACGTCAGTGCCTTCCATTCCGTTCCCTTCACAAGCATTTCGGATCCTTTCTTCGCCTTGCTGCTGCTGGTGCTTGCGGAAGCCATTGCTGCTCGGTGAGTAAGAAGATTTCGTAAGAATACTTCGCTGGAAAATCTCTTCAACTCACTTGAATTCGCTTGAAATCCCTCTTTTTGTAAATCTTGAATTTGCGATGAAAAATGAGGTTGAAATCTGCCCTTTTGATGAAAAATTTGCCATTAATGTTCAGTACAGAGGTAGCTGCGATCGACAGGCTGTCATCCACTAGCTTGGCTTAAACTTCGCAACTCGGTGACCAAAAGAAAATAGGTTAAACCGCTCTTAACTCGGTAAGAGAAGAACCAACCATGCTCAGTAAGTGCAACTTGGTGAAAGAGGCCTTATTGCACTCGACTGAGCTCAGTAAGGTCATGTACCGACCATGATCCTGATGTATCTGAAATATTGATTTGATCATATTTTCATTCTAGGACTACTTAGGAATTTGCTTTGTAGATATAGTCCTGATCTTATCCTGATGAGTCTTAATTGGAAATGGTAGAGTCACTCACTTCTTGAGTGACCATTCCATCACTTGAATTATCTGGCTCGATAGACTTAGAAATTCATTGCTGCTTCATTTGCTTCCGAATATTTTCCACTTTGATTTTCTTTTCATCCTCGACTTTCTTTATGTTCATGCAATTTTTAGATATATGACCAAGTTCTGTACATTTATAACATCTTACAGTGGTATCCCTTTTTCTTAGGTGATGCCTTGCACAGTTTATGCCAGTATGACCATATTCTCCACAATAATGACATCTGCACCAAGTGTTGTAGTCCCAACCAAATATTGCTTTGACAAGTTGTTCAGCTGGATTAAATGATTTGAATTTGCATTGTGATGCCTTATGACCTTGCTTTTGGCATTTGTGACATTTACCTTCAAATTTCGGTTTCTTTTTGCATTCATTTGCTTTGTGTCCATGCTGATTGCAATTGTAGCACTTTCCATTAAATTTTCCTTTTCCATTGCTCCAACATCCGTTAGATGTATGACCTAACTTACCACAGTGGCTACAAGTAGGTTTTTGATTCTTTTGAGTACCTTGTTTGGAGAATTCACCTTCTTCCTTGTATCCAAGGCCTGCTTTACCATTTTGTTTATGAAAGTTTTCTTCATTTTGTAGATTCAATTGATCCATGTCCTTTTGAGATTTTACCATTCTCTCATTGACTTGTTTTTCAGAGATTAGATCACTTTGTAAGCTTGCATTGATTTGTCTTTCAGTAATTAAGTCATTTCTGAAATTCTCATTCTCAGATCTCAGATTCATAATTTCTTCATTTGCATTAGATAATTGAGTTACAAGATTTTCAAGCTGAGAGGATTGATTATTCCTTACTTCTAAGTCTTCAGCTGCCTTGTTCCTTTGCTCCAAGATTTCGCATAGCCTGATGGACTGGATTCCTTGTTCCCTTTTGAGCTTTCTTACTTCTTCCTGCAGAGATCCATTATTTTCTAAGAGTTCTTTGATTGCTTTGTCAGCTTCATCTGAACTATTTGATGGTGAGAGATCTTTAATCTTTTCTTCAACATACTGATGGTCATTCATTTGCTTTGCAAGTTCTTTTCTTCTTTTCAAGGATTGTGAAAGATGCTCTTTTGCTTCATTGAGTTGAGCCATGGCCATTTTCAGATCTAGCTTTTCATTCTCAATAGTTTTGTCAAGTCTGAATATCTCCATTGTCCTTGATCTTTGCTCAAGCTGTGAAACTTTTATCTTGAGAACCTTATAGCTCTGATACCAATTGTTGGAAATATTCAAGATATGACAAGTTACTGAGAGGGGAGGGGTGAATCAGTAACTTCTAAAATTTCAAACAATAAAACTGTATACTGATATATTCACCATTCATCCAAGTAACCTACTGTAAGCATGAAACAAAATCATTTGCAACACTTGAACACACAGATTTGGTGACCCAGAAACCTTCCAAATAGAAAGTAAAAATGGGGTGGGGATGAAACCCACAAGCTTCGTTACTGCAGTATGAAGTTGGCCGGTTAAGGCTTACAATGACCACTTCTAGTGATCTGCCCTGTTAGGAGCACAAAGGATTGCTAGATCCACCTTGTTAGAGGATTTTCGAACATACAATAAAGTATGCACTCTGTTAGGAGAGTTACAAAAGACTGTTAAGTCTACCTTGTTAAAGGATTTACAAAAACTGATTCACCTGTTAGAATGAAACAGTGGATCTGATTACAACTGATTGCTGATAAGATCCACTATGCTCTGATTCACCTTGATGTGATAGATAAAACTTTTCTGCTCCAAAACTCAACCTGCTGAATATCTTCACAATTCAGCCCACATACTTTCGCACGCATGTGTTTCTTTCACACTTTCACACTTTTACACTTTCACATTTCCATTCATTACCATTGCCATAACAACTATATTTTTTGAATGATACAATACATTGCATATATATACCATCCATATAAACAATACATGCAAGGTCGGCTAAACAATACATGCAAGGTCGGCCAAAACAACAAGTGCAAATCTCTATACAAAGTCGGCCCAAGGTAAAAACTCGGGTTCACTGAACTTACTCGGTGTCCTTCTGATACTCGGCGTCCACTGTGTTACTCGGCATCGTCATGCACTCGGTAGAAGTGAAGGCATGGTCCATACTAAACACTTCAAGTAGTTCTGAACTCGGTAACCACTGGAGACTCGGTAGAAGAGATGTCACTCAGTGAATACTTCTATCTGAATTGTAGCTCGGTGATCAAAGGAAACACTTGATAGACCCTTGTGACTCGGTGATAGTTAGTTTAGTTGATATCCGTCTGAGCTCGGTAAAAACTAATTTCTTTGATAACCTCAGGAGCTCGGTTATCATGAAGTTCTCGGTTACATCTTAGTACATCTTCACTCGGTCAAAATTGATTCCTTTCTTTACCTTGAACACTCGGTAAACACTGGCTGCTTTGTTCACCTTGATCACTCGGTAAACACTAACTTCTTTGTTCACCTTGATTACTCGGTAAACACTGACTTCTTTGTTCACCTTGATTACTCGGTAAACACTAACTTCTTTGTTTACCTTGATTACTCGGTAAACACTGAGAACTAGGTAAAGCTTGGCTTCCGGTGAGAGCTCGGTAAGCATTCAGAATCAAATAAGTGTTGTAACTAATGACAAAAATGTATCATAATGCCAACAATTCATACTCACATTTGCTCATATTCACATACGCAAAGATCAAGTTTGACCAAAAATTGACCAGATTTAACCATGATTGACTTGAGTTGACTAGTTTTGAAAAAAAAATTCGAAACAATTAAATGCAATTAATTAATTAAATGGAGTACTTAAATCTAATTAATTAAATAATGTTATTTAATTAAAATAGAAGCCATTCCTAATTAATTAAATGAAGTTATTTAATTAAATAATAAAAATGTCTCTAATTAATTAAAGATTGTTTAATTAAATAGAAAAAGTAATTACGAGAGCATATCTCATTTTATTAAATTAAATATCTGAACAAAATCTCTCTTCAGTTCAAAAAGGAAAATTTCCAGTTCACTATTGATAAAAAATGAGTTAAATCAGTTAACTCCTTTTTCTACTCAAATTGAATCAGTTAACTCCTTATTTTACTCAAATTAAATACGTTAACTCCCTTTAATTTGGAAATCTCCCTTTATGACTAAACTTCACTTTTAATTGTGACCATTGATTGAAATCAATCTCAACCATTGATGAATTCCAGGAAAGTCTATTTAAGAGACCCTCATCTCTTCATTTTGAAAAGTTGAATAAGAATTTGAATCGAATTGTTGCTGGAATTCATACTCACATTTGCTCATTTTCACATACACAAATATCAAGTTTGACCAAAAGTTGATTAGATTTAACCACGGTTGACTTGAGTTAACTAGTTTTGAAAAGAATTTTGAAATAATTAAACAAAATTATTTAATTAAATGGAGTATTTACTTCTAATTAATTAAACAAACTTATTTAATTAAATGAGAAGCCATTTCTAATTAATTAAATGAAGTTATTTAATTAAATAATAAAAGTGTCTCTAATTAATTAAAGTTTATTTAATTCAATAGAAAAAGTAATTATGAAAGGATATCTCATTTTATTAAATTAAATATCTCAAAAAAATCTCTGTTCAGTTCGAAAAGTGAAATTTCCACTTCACTATTGATTAAAAATGAGTTAAATCAGTTAAGTCTTTTTTTTACTAAAATTGAATCAGTTAAGTCCTTATTTTACTCAAATTAAATCCGTTAACTCCCTTTAATTTGGAAATCTTCCTTTATGACTGAACTTCACTTTTAATCCTGACCGTTGATTGAAATTGATCTCAATCGTTGATGAATTCGAGGAAAGTCTGTTTAAGAGACCCTCATCTCTTCATTTTGAAAGGTTGAATGAGTATTTGCATTGAATTGTTGCTGGAATTCATACTCACATTTTCTCATATTCACATACGCAAAGATCAAGTTTGACCAAAAGTTGACCAGATTTAACCACGGTTGACTTGAGTTGACTAGTTTTGAAAATAATTTTGAAACAATTAAACAAAATTATTTAATTAAATAAAGAACTTACTTCTAATTAATTAAACAAAGTTATTTAATTAAATGAGAAGCCATTCCTAATTAATTAAATCAAGTTATTTAATTAGATAAGAAAAGTGTCTCTAATTAATTAAAGATTATTTAATTAAACAGAAAAAGTAATTATGAGACCATACCTCTTTTTATTAAATTAAATATCTCAACAAAATCTCTCTTCAGTTCAAAAAGGGAATTTTCCAGTTCACTATTGATCAAAAATGAGTTAAATCAGTTAACTCCTTTTTCTACTCAAATTGAATCAGTTAACTCCTTATTCTACTCAAATTAAATCTGTTAACATTCTTTAATTTGGAAATCTCACTTTATGATAGAACTTCACCTTTAATTCTGACTGTTGATTGAAATCGATCTCAATCGTTGATGAATTCCAGGAAAGTCTATTTAAGATACCCTGATCTCTTCATTTTGAAAGGTTGAATGAGAATTTGCATCGAATTGTTGCTAGAATTCATACTCACATTTGCTTATATTCACATACTCAAAGATCAAGTTTGATCAAAAATTGACCAAATTTAACCATGATTGACTTGAATTGACTAGTTTCAAAAAAAAATTTAAAATAACTAAACGAAATTATTTAATTAAATGGAGTACTTACTTCTAATTAAGTAAACAAAGTTATTTAATTAAATGAGAAGCCATTCCTAATTAATTAAATGAAGTTATTTAATTAAATAAAAAAAGTCTCTCTAATTAATTAAAGATTATTTAACTAAATAGAAAAAGTAATTATGAGAGCATATCTCATTTTATTAAATAAAATATCTCAACAAAATCTCTCTTAAGTTCAAAAAGGGAAATTTTCAGTTCACTATTGATCAAAAATGAGTTAAATGAGTTAACTCTTTTTTCTACTCAAATTGAATCAGTTAACTCCGTATTTTACTCAAATTAAATCCGTTAACTTCCTTTAATTTGGAAATCTCCTTTTATGGCTGAACTTCACCTTTAATCCTGACCCTTGATTGAAATGGATTTCAACCATTGATCAATTTTAGGAAAGTCTATTTAAGAGACCCTCATCTCTTCATTTTAAAAGGTTGGATGAGAATTTGCATCGAATTGTTGCTGAAATTCATACTCACATTTGCTCATATTCACATACGCAAATGTTAAGTTTGACGAAAAGTTGACCAAATTTAACCACAGTTGACTTGAGTTGACTAATTTTGAAAAGAATTTTGAAATAATTAAACAAAATTATTTAATTAAATGGAGTACTTACTTCTAATTAATTAAACAAAGTTATTTAATTAAATGAGAAGCCATTCCTAATTAATTAAATGAAGTTATTAAATTAAATAAGAAAAGTGTCTCTAATTAATTAAAGATTATTTAATTAAATAGAAAAAGTAATTATGAGAGCATATCTCATTTTATTAAATTAAATATTTCAACAAAATCTCTCTTCAGTTCAAAAAGGGAAATTTCCAGTTCACTATTAATCAAAAATGAGTTAAATCAGTTAACTCCTTTATCTACTCAAATTGAATCAGTTAACTCCTTATTTTACTCAAATTAAATCTGTTAACTCTCTTTAATTTGGAAATCTCCCTTTATGACTGAACTTCACCTTTAATCATGACCGTTAATTTAAATCGATCTCAACCATTGATGAATTCTATGAATGTCTATTTAACAGACCCTCATCTCTTCATTTTAAAAGGTTGAATGAGAATTTGCATCGAATTGTTGCTGGAATTCATACTCACATTTGCTCATATTCACATACGCAAATATTAAGTTTGACCAAAACTTGACCAGATTTAACCATGGTTGACTTGAGTTGACTAGTTTTGAAAAAAATTTTGAAATAATTAAACAAAATTATTTAATTAAATGGAGTACTGACTTGTAATTAATTAAACAAAGTTATTTAATTAAATGAGAAGCCATTCCTAATTAATTAAATAAGAAAAGTCTCTCTAATTAATTAAAGATTAATTAATTAAATAATAAAAGTAATTATGAGAGCATATCTCATTTTATTAAATTAAATATTTCAACAAAATCTCTCTTCAGTTCAAAAAGGGAAATTTCCAGTTCATTATTGACCAAAAATGAGGTAAATCAGTTAACTCCTTTTTCTACTCAAATTGAATCAGTTAACTCCTTATTCTACTCAGATTAAATCTGTTAACACTCTTTAATTTGGAAATCTTACTTTATGACAGAACTTCACCTTTAATTCTGATTGTTGATTGGAATCGATCTCAACCGTTGATGAATTACAAGAAAGTCCATTTAAGATACCCTCATCTCTTCATTTTGAAAGGTTGAATGAGAATTTGCATCGAATTGTTGCATAAATTCATACTCACATTTGCTCATATTCACATACACAAAGATCAAGTTTGACAAAAAGTTGACCAGATTTAACCACGTTTGACTTGAGTTGACTAGTTTCGAAAAGAATTTTGAAACAATTAAACGAAATAATTTAATTAAATAAAGTACGTACTTGTAATTAATTAAACAAAGTTATTTAATTAAATGAGAAGCCATTCCTAATTAACTAAATAAAGTTATTTAATTAAATAAGAAAAGTGTCTCTAATTAATTAAAGATTATTTAATTAAATAGAAAAAGTAATTATGTGACCATATCTGATTTTATTAAATTAAATCTCTGAAAAAAATCTCCCTTCAGTTGAAAAAGAAAAATTTCCAGTTCACTATTGATAAAAAATGAGTAAAATCAGTTAACTCCATTTTCTATTCACATACAGAAAGATCAAGTTTGATCAAAAGTTGACCAAATTTAACCACGGTTGACTTGAGTTGACTAGTTTCGAATTTTTTTTTGAAATAATTAAATAAAATTATTTAATTAAATGAAGTACTTACTTCTAATTAAATAAACAAAGTTATTTAATTAAATGAGAAGCCATTCCTATTTAATTAAATGAACTTATTTAATTAAATAAGAAAAGTGTCTCTAATTAATTAAAGATTATTTAATTAAATAGAAAAAGTAATTATGAGGGCATATCTCATTTTATTAAATTAAATATATCAACAAAATCTCTCTTCAGTTCAAAAAGGGAAATATTCAGTTCACTATTGATAAAAAATGAGTTAAATCAGTTAACTCTTTTTTTTACTCAAATTGAATCAGCTAACTCCTTATTTTACTCAAATTAAATCCATTAACTCTATTTAATTTGGAAATCTCCTTTTATGGTTGAACTTCACCTTTAATCGTGACCGTTGTTTGAAATCGATTTCAACCGTTGATGAATTTCAGAAAAGTTTATTTAAGAGACCCTCATTTCTTCATTTTAAAAAGTTGAATGAGAATTTGCATCGAACTGTTGCTAGAATTCATACTCACTAATTTCGAATAGAATTTTAAAATAATTAAAGAAATTTATTTAATTAAATGGAGTACTTACTTCTAATTAATTAAACAAAATTATTTAAATAAATGAGAAGCCATTCCTATTTAATTAAATGAAGTTATTAAATTAAATAAGAAAAGTCTCTCTAATCAATTAAATTTTATTTAATTAAATAGAAAAAGTAATTATCAGAGCATATCTCATTTTATTAAATTAAATATTTCAACAAAATATCTCTTCAGTTCAAAAAGGGAAAGTTCTAATTCACTATTGATCAAAAATGAGTTAAATCAGTTAACTCTTTTTTCTACTCAAATTGAATCAGTTGACTCGTTATTCTACTCAAATTAAATCCATTAACTTTCTTTAATTTGGAAATCTCCCTTTATGACTGAACTTCACCTTTAATCTTGACTGTTGATAGAAATCGATCTCAACCGTTGATGAATTCTAGGAATGTCTATTTAAGAGACCCTCATCTCTTCATTTTAAAAGGTTCAATGAGAATTTGCATTGAATTGTTGCCAGAATTCATACTCACATTTGCTCATGTTCACATACGCAAATATTAAGTTTGATCAAAAATTGACCAGATTTAACCACGGTAAACTTGAGTTGACTAGTTTTGAAAAGAATTTTAAAATAATTAAACAAAATTATTTATTTAAATGGAGTACTTACTTCTAATTAATTAAGCAAAGTTATTTAATTAAATGAGAACCCATTCCTAATTAATTAAAAGAAGTTGTTTAATTAAATAAGAAAAGTGTCTCTAATTAATTAAAGATTATTTAATTAAATAGAAAAAGTAATTATAATAGCATATCTCATTTTATTAAATTAAATATCTCAATAAAATACCTCTTCAGTTCAAAAAAGGTAATTTCCAGTTCACTATTGATAAAAAATGAGTTATATTAGTTAACTCCTTTTTCTACTCAAATTGAATCAGTTAACTCCTTATTTTATACAAATTAAATCTGTTAACTCCATTAATTTTGAAATCTCACTTTATGACTTAACTTCACCTTTAATATTGACTGCTGATTGAAATCGATCTCAACCGTTCATGAATTCCAGGAAAGTCTATTTAAGAGACCCTCATCTCTTCATTTTGAAAGGTTGAATGAGAATTTGCATCGAATTGTTGTTGAAATTCATACTCACATTTTCTCATATTCACATACACAAAGATCAAGTTTAACCCAAAGTTGACCAGATTTAACCACGGTTGACTTGAGTTGACTAGTTTCGAAAAGAATTTTTAAATAATTAAATGAAATTATTTAATTAAATGAAGTACTTACTTATAATTAATTAAACAAACTTATTTAGTTAAATGAGAAGCCATTCCTAATTAACTAAATGAAGTTATTTAATTAAATAAGATAAATGTCTCTAATTAATTAATGAATACTTAATTAAATAGAAAAAGTAATTATGAGAGCATATCTCATTTTTTTAAATTAAATATCTCAACAAAATCTCTCTTTAGTTCATAAAGGAAAATTTTTAGTTCACTATTGATAAAAAATGAGTTAAATAAGTTAACTCCTTTTTCTACTCAAATTGAATCAGTTAACTCTTTATTTTACTCAAATTAAATATGTTAATTTCCTTTAATTTAGAAATCTCCCTTTATGACTGAACTTCACCTTTAATCCTAACCGCTGATTGAAATCGATCTCAACCATTGATGAATTAGAGGAAAGTCTATTTAAGAGACCCTCATCTCTTCATTTTGAAAGGTTGAATGAGAATTTGCATCAAATTGTTGCTGAAATTCATACTCACATTAGCTCATATTCACATACGCAAAGATCAAGTTTGTCCAAAAGTTGACCAGATTTAACCACGATTGACTTGAGTTGACTAATTTCGAAAAGAATTTTGAAATAATTAAACAAAATTATTTAATTAAATGGAGTACATACTTCTAATTAATTAAACAAAGTTATTTAATTAAATGAGAAGCCATTCCTAATTAATTAAATGAAGTTATTTAATTAAATAAGAAAAGTGTCTCTAATTAATTAAAGATTATTTAATTAAATAGAAAAAGTAATTATGAGACAATATCTCATTTTATTAAATTAAATATCTCAACAAAATCTCTCTTCAGTTCAAAAAGGAAAATTTCCAGTTCACGATTGATCAAAAATGAGCTAAATCAGTTAAGTCCTTTTTCTACTCAAATTGAATCAGTTAACTCCTTACTTTACTCAAATTAAATATATTAACTCCCTTTAATTTGGAAATCTTCCTTTATGACTGAACTTCACCTTTAATCATGACCGCTAATTGAAATCAATCTCAACCGTTGATGAATTCCAAGAAATTCTATTTAAGAGACCCTCATCTTTTCATTTTGAAAGGTTGAATGAAAATTTGCATCGAATTGTTGCTTAAATTCATACTCACATTGGCTCATATTCACATACGAAAAGATCAAGTTTGACCAAAGGTTGACCAGATTTATCCATAGTTGACTTGAGTTGACTAGTTTCGAAAAGAATTTTAAAATAATTAAACAAAATTATTTAATTAAATGGAGTACTTACTTCTAAATAATTAAACAAAGTTATTTAATTAAATGAGAAGCCATCGCTAAATAATTAAATGAAGTTATTTAATTAAATAAGAAAAGTGTCTCTAATTAATTAAAGATTATTTAATTAAATCGAAAAAGAAATTATGAGAGCATATCTCATTTTATTAAATTAAATATCTCAACAAAATCTCTCTTCAGTTCAAAAAGGAAACTTTTCAATTCATTATTGATCAAAAATGAGTTAAATCAGTTAACTCCTTTTTCTACTCAAATTGAATCAGTTAACTCCGTATTTTACTCAAATTAAATTTGTTAACTCCCTTTAATTTGGAAATCTCCCTTTATGACTGAACTTCACCTTTTATCCGGACCGCTGATAGAAATCGATCTCAACCGTTGATGAATTGCAGGAAAGTCTATTTAAGAGACCCTCATCTCTTCATTTTGAAAAGTTGAATGACAATTTGCGTCGAATAGTTGCTGGAATTCATGCTCACATTTGCTCATATTCACATACGCAAAAAAAAAGTTTGATGAAAAATTGACCAAATTTAACCACGATTGACTTGAGTTGACTAGTTTCAAAAAGAATTTTGAAAAAATTAAACGAAATTATTTAATTAAATGGAGTACTTACTTCTAATTAATTAAAGAAAGTTATTTAATTAAATGAGAAGCCATTCCTAATTAATTGAATAAAGTTATTTAATTAAATAAGAAAAGTGTCTTTAATTAATTAAAGATTATTTAATTAAATAGAAAAAGTAATTATGAGAGCATATCTAATTTTATTAAATTAAATATCTAAACAAAATCTCTCTTCAGTTCAAAAATAAAAAATTTCAGTTCACTATTGATCAAAAATGAGTTAAATCAGTTAACTCCTTTTTCTACTCAAATTGAATCAGTTAGCTCCTTATTTTACTCAAATTAAATCTGTTAACTCTTTTTAATTTGTAAATCTCCCTTTATGCCTGAACTTCACCTTTAATCTTGCCCACTGATTGAAATCGATCTTAACTGTTGATGAATTCCAAGGAAGTCTATTTAAGAGACCCTCATCTCTTCATTTTGAATGGTTGAATGAGAATTTGCATTGAATTGTTGCTAGAATTCATACTCACATTTGCTCATATTCACATACGCAAAGATCAAGTTTGATCAAAAGTTGACCAGATTTAACTACAATTGACGTGGGTTGACTAGTTTCGAAAAGAATTTTGAAATAATTAAATGAAATTATTTATTTAAATAGAGTACTTACTTCTAATTAATTAAACAAAGTTATTGAATTAAATGAGAAGCCATTCCTAAATAATGAAATGAAGTTATTTAATTAAATAATAAAAGTGTCTCTTATTAATTAAAGATTATTTTGTTAAATAGAAAAAGTAATTACAAGAGCATATCTCATTTTATTAAATTAAATATCTGAACAAAATCTCTCTTTAGCGCAAAAAGAGAAATTTCCAGTTCACTTTTGATAAAAAATGAGTTAAATCAATTAACTCCTTTTTCTACTCAAATTGAATCAGTTAACTCCTTATTTTACTCAAATTAAATCCGTTAACTCACTTTAATTCGGAAATTTCCCTTTATAACTGAACATCACCTTTAATCCTGACCATTGTTTGAAATCGATTTCAACTGTTGATGAATTCTAGGAAATTCTATTTAAGAGACCCTCATCTCTTCATTTTGAAAGGTTGAATGAGAATTTGCATCGAATTGTTGCTGGAATTCATACTCACATTTGCTCATATTCACATACGCAAAGATCAAGTTTCACCAAAAGTTGACCAGATTTCACTACGGTTGACTTGAGTTGACTAGTTTCGAAAAGAATTTTGAAATAATTAAACGAAATTATTTAGTTAAACGGACAACTTCTAATTAATTAAACAACGTAATTTAATTAAATGAGAAGGCATTCCTAATTAATTAAATGAAGCTATTTAATTAAATAAGAAAAGTGTCTCTAATTAATTAAAGATTATTTAATTAAATAGAAAAAGTAATTATGAGAGCATATCTCATTTTATTAAATTAAATATCTCAACAAAATCTCTCTTCAGTTCAAAAAGGGAAATTTCCAGTTCACTATTGATAAAAAATGAGTTAAATTAGTTAACTCTTTTTTCTACTCAAATAAAATCAGTAAACTCTTTATTTTACTCAAATTAAATCTGTTAACTCCCTTTAATTTGGAAATCTCATTTTATGACTGAACTTCACCTTTAATTGTTACCTTTGATTGAAATCGATATCAACCATTGAAAAATTTCAGGAAAGTCTATTTAAGAGACCCTCATCTCTTCATTTTGAAAGGTTGAATGAGAATTTGCATCGAATTGTTGCTGGAATTCATACTCACATTTGTTCATATTCACATACGCAAAGATCAAGTTTGACTAAAAGTTGACTAGATTTAACCACGGTTGACTTGAGTTGATGAGTTTCAAAAAAAAATTTGAAATAATTAAACGAAATTATTTAATTAAATGGAGTACTTACTTCTAATTAATTAAACAAAGTTATTTAATTAAATGAGAAGCCATTACTAATTAATTAAATGAAGTTATTTAATTAAATAAAAAAAGTGTCTCTAATTAATTAAAGATTATTTAATTAAACAGAAAAAGTAATTATGAGAGCATATCTCCTTTTCTTAAATTAAATATCTCAACAAAATCTCTCTTTAGTTCAAAAAGGGAAATTTTCAGTCCACTATTGATTAAAAATGAGTTAAATCAGTTAACTCTTTTTTCTACTCAAATTGAATCAGTTAACTCTTTATTTTACTCAAATTAAATCCGTTACCTCCCTTTAATTTGAAAATCTCCCTTTATGACTGAACTTCACCTTTAATCTTGACCATTGATTGGAATCGATCTCAACCGTTGATGAATTCCAGGAAAGTCTATTTAAGAGACCCTCATCTCTTAATTTTCAAAGCTTGAATGAGAATTTGCATCAAATTGTTGCTAGAATTCATACTCACATTTGCTCATATTCACATACGTAAAGATCAAGTTTGACCAAAAGTTGACCAAATTTAACAACGGTTGACTTGAGTTGACTAGTTTCGAAAAGAATTTTGAAATAATTAAATGAAATTATTTAATTAAATGGAGTACTTACTTCTAATTAATTAAACAAAGTTATTTAATTGAATGAGAAGCCATTCCTAATTAATTAAATGAAGTTATTTAATTAAATAAGAAAAGTGTCTCTAATTAATTAAAGATAATTTAATTAAATAAAAAAAGTAATTATAAGAGCATATCTCATTTTATTAAATTAAATATCTCAACAAAATCTCTCTTCAGTTCAAAAAGAGAAATTTTCAGTTCACTATTGATAAAAAATGAGTTAAATCAGTTAACTCCTTTTTCTACTCAAATTGAATCAGTTAACTCCTTATTTTACTCAAATTAAATTTGTTAACTCCTTTTAATTTGTAAATCTCCCTTTATGACTGAACTACACTTTTAATCCTGATTGTTGATTGAAATTGATCTCAACCGTTGATAAATTCCACGAAATTCTATTTAAAAGACCATCATCTCTTCATTTTGAAAGGTTGAATGAGAATTTGCATCAAATTGTTACTGGAATTCATACTCACATTTGATCTTATTCACATACGCAAAGATCAAATTTGACCAAAAGTTGACCAGTTGTAACCACGGTTGACTTGAGTTGACTAGTTTCGAAAAGAATTTTGAAATAATTAAACAAAATTATTTAATTAAATTGACTACTTGCTTCTAATTAATTAAACAAAGTTATTTTATTAAATCAGAAGCCATTCCTAATTAATTAAATGAAGTTATTTAATTAAATAAGAAAAGTGTCTCTAATTAATTAAAGATTATTTAATTAAATAGAAAAAGTAATTATGAGAGCATATCTCATTTTATTAAATTAAATACCTCAACAAAATCTCTCTTCAGTTCAAAAAGGGAAATTTCCAGTTCACTATTGATAAAAAGTGAGTTAAATCAGTTAACTCTTTTTTCTACTCAAATTAAATCAGTTAACTCCTTATTTTACTCAAATTAAATCTATTAACTCCCTTTAATTTGGAAATCTCCCTTGAATAAGAATTTGCATCGAATTGTTCTTGGAATTCATACTCACATTTGCTCATATTCACATACGCAAAGATCAATTTTGACAAAAAGTTGACCAGATTTAACCACGGTTGACTTGAGTTGACTAGTCTCGAATTTTTTTTTGGAATAATTATACAAAATTATTTAAATAAATGGACTACTTACTTCTAATTAATTAAATAAAGTTATTTAATTAAATGAGAAGCCATTCCTAATTAATTAAATAACAAAAGTGTCTCTAATTAATTAAAGATTATTTAATTAAATAGAAAAAGTAATTATGAGAGCATATCTCATTTTATTAAATAAAATATTTTAACAATATCTCTCTTCAGTTCAAAAACGGAAATTTCCAGTTCACTATTGATAAAAAATGAGTTAAATCAGTTAACTTCTTTTTCTATTCAAATTGAATAAGTTAACTCCTTATTTTACTCAAATTAAATCTGTTAACTCTCTTTAATTTGGAAATCTCCCTTTATGACAGAACTTGACCTTTAATCCTGACCGTTGATTGAAATTGATCTCAACCGTTGATGAATTCCAAGAATGTCTATTTAAGAGACCCTCATCTCTTCATTTTGAAAGGTTCAATGACAATTTGCATCAAATTGTAGCTAGAATTCATACGCACATTTGCTCATATTCACATACGCAAAGATCAAGTTTGACCAAAAGTTGACCATATTTACCCACGATTGACTTGAGTTGACTAGTTTCGAAAAGAATTTTGAAACAATTAAATAAAATTATCTAATTAAATGGAGTACTTACTTCTAATTAATTAAACAATTTTATTTAATTAAATGAGAAGCCATTCCTAATTAATTAACTGAAGTTATTTAATTAAATATGAAAAGTGTCTCTAATTAATTAAAGATTATTTAATTAAATAGAAAAAGTAATTATGAGACCATATCTTATTTTATTAAGTTAAATATCTCAACAAAATCTCTCTTCAATTCAAAAAAGAAAATTTTTAGTTCACTATTAATCAAAAATGAGTTAAATTAGTTAACTCTTTTTTCTACTCAAATTGAATGAGTTAACTCCTTATTTTACTGAAATTAAATCCGTTAACTCCATTTAATTTAGAAATCTCCCTTTATGACTGAACTTTACCTTTAATCATGACTGTTGATTGAAATCGATCTCAACTGTTGATGAATTATAAAAATGTCTATTTAAGAGACCCTCATCTCTTCATTTTGAAAGGTTGAATGAGAATTTGCATCGAATCGTTGTTGGAATTCATACTCACATTTGCTCATATTCACATACGCAAAGATCAAGTTTGACCAAAAGTTGATCAGATTTAACCACGGTTGACTTGAGTTGACTAGTTTCAAAAAGAATTTTGAAATAATTAAATGAAATTATTTAATTAAATGGAGTACATACTTCTAATTAATTAAACAACGGTATATAATTAAATAATAAAAGTGTCTCTAATTAATTAAAAATTATTTAATTAAATAGAAAATATAATTACGAGAGCATATCTCATTTTATTAAATTAAATATATTAACAACATCTCTCTTCAAATCAAAAAGGGAAATTTCCATTTCACTATTGATCAAAAATGAGTTAACTACTTTTTTTACTCAAATTGAATTAGTTAACTCCTTATTTTACTCAAATTATATCCGTTAACTCCCTTTAATTTTGAAATCTGCCTTTACGACTGAACTTCACCTTTAATCCTGACCATTGATTGAAATCGATCTCAACTGTTGATGAATTCAAAGAAAGTCTATTTAAGAGACCCTCATCTCTTCATTTTGAAAGGTTGAATGAGAATTTGCATCGAATTGTTGCTGGAATTCATACTCACATTTGCTCATATTCACATACGCAAAGATCAAGTTTGATCAAAAGTTGACAAGATTTAACCACAGTTGACTTGAGTTGACTAGTTTCGAAAAAAAAATTGAAATAATTAAACAAAATTATTTAATTAAATGGAGTACTCACTTTTAATTAATTAAACAAAGTTATTTAATTAAATGAGAAGCCATTCTTAATTAATTAAATGAAGTTATTTAATTAAATAATAAAAGTGTCTCTAATTAATAAAAGATTATTTAATTAAATAGAAAAAGTAATTATGTGAGCATATCTCATTTTATTAAATTAAATATCTGAACAAAATCTCTCTTCAGTTCAATAAGGGAAATTTTCAGTTCGCTATTGATAAAAAATGAGTTAAATCAGTTAACTCCTTTATCTACTCAAATTGAATCAGTTTACTCCTTATTTTACTCAAATTAAATCCATTAACTCCCTTTAATTTGGAAATCTCCCTTTATGAGTGAACTTCACCTTTAATACTGATAGTTGATTGAAGTCGATCTCAACCATTGATGAATTCCAGGAAAGTCTATTTAAGAGATCCTCATCTCTTCATTTTGAAAGGTTGAATGAGAATTTGCATTGAATTGTTGCTAGAATTCATACTCAAATTTGCTCATATTTGTCGTGCCTGACCCTACTTCTTCATGTTTCTCTTTATTCACTTCAAATGTTGTTTTTGACACAAGTTCTGTGGCTATGAGATTTTATATTTTGGGTATTGTTTTGTTATATTAGATAGGCTAGTTTTGGTTTCATGAGATACATATATTTTGCATACTACTTTTGTATTTCATTTTGACTGTTTTCGGGTTCACAGCTAATCAGATTTAGTTGTTTTGTTGATTTTGAAATGCATCACTTGATCTCTGAACTGAATCAGGTTTTGATTAGAATTAATGTTTTCATGGAATTCGTGTTACAGGATGGTAATTGTAGGATTTCTAGTTATGGCTATACTTGTGAGAATCAGAATTGGTATCTTCATGTTGATCTGGTATAACTAATGTGTTGGAACATTTGATTTTTATATTCTTTTGCAGATATATTAGATTGTAAGCATAATGTTAAAAGGATGTTTGTAAGACTCTTTTGTGTTTTTATGTAACTGTGTATATGTTTACGTAAATGTTAGTCATTATCTTATTGATGAAAAGTATACATATCTGGTACATATATGACAAATGCATTCTGGTATTATTAGGAATTTCTCAGGTATATTGCTATCTTTATTATTTTCGAGAAATTCATTTCATGCCTTTAAGTTCTTGACTTGTGGATATATTTATATTTAGGGATAATTTGATAAGTCACACACTAGAATTCATATAAATATAGGTATGAGATTTTCGCACATATATTTGCATAAACTCAAGTGTGGAGTGATTGTTTTGGGAGTTTACAATGTTTAATACCAATGGCAATAAACATGGGAGGTAATTGTGTTATGCATTTATTATATATTTATTTGAATTTTAGAAAAAAACCATTCACCCTAAAAAACCCTAGAGGGTTTCGCATGATTTGAATAGGTAAAAATGTTTATTGTTTCTTGAGGCCAAAATGGCAGAGGCTATAAGGAAAGCCGTATGCACAACTCTTTAGGAACTACAGATTTATTAATCGCTCTTTAAAGGAGGCTTTACTATCCTTGATGGAATGTCGGCCATTGCTATTTTTAAAGAGGATTTCAATGGTTATGACCTGAATTTGGGCCTTTTTCCTCTAACACTTGGATGTTGTTGTGGGTTTCCGGTAAGATGTGGGGTTTTTGTTGGAAGGATTTTCTTGCTTATGTATTAGAGAAAAAGGGAACTCGATGGAAGTTTTATTGTGGTTGGAAATTGGTTTTAGTGTTTTGCACTATGGAGATTTTTTTCTGATTGGGGCTTGGAGTCGAGCAAAAATTTGGAGCTTTGTGTTGAACGTTTTTCTCCATCTGCTGAGTTTTGAGGTAGGGGGCAGTTCCTAACCTTTACCCTTTAATATTTTGGGTGTTAATTTTTTTCTAAGGAAATTGTGGGAGTTTTGTTTTAAGTTACTCTTGTCGATACCCAAGTGTGGGTATATGTAGGGTTGGACAAATGGAGTCGAGCTCTGCATGTATCCATATTTGGATATCGAGCAATATGAGTTTTCAATCATTGTGTTTTGGATTTAGATGATGTTTTAAGAAGTATCATATGTATTCAGATTTGAGATGACTATGGTCAACTGTGTGTTTTGATTTCTTTTGTTATATAGACATTTTTTCATATGAATGGCTTGTGATAAAAGAACACCGTTACCTTGTGACATGGGTTTTATGATTTTGCGGTATCACCCAAATTTAATTTGAAGGCAATATGTGTTTACGATTTCGTAGATTTATGATTTAAGGGTTTTGTGGTAGCATCGTATAAACTATTTTGATGTTAGAGGCAATATCATTGTTCATAGTTGATTTTGAGCTTGGAGGAAAATAACTGAACTTGATTTTTGAAATATAGGCTTGGGTTTGAAGTGCAGTCTGACCCGCAGTGATAATATTAAAACATCGGTAGTAGAAACTTAGATGGAAATTCGAGTTGCAGAAACCAATCACTCAGCCTAAGTATCGTATCATTGTTTGGATTTATAAGTGGACATTTTGTCGAATAGTTTCATGGTATGAGGGTTGACATTTGGTCATATATAAAGTTCGAAACATATAGAATGTTGCATCAGCATTTTTTGGTGTAGAATTATTATAAAAAAAAAGGCTATCTAACAGCTGATACTCTGTGTGAGTAGGCACTATGATTGAATTATTGTTTGGAATTTGTATGCTATCGAGTTTTTGTTATCTTGCTACAATGAGATTTGGAACTGTGCGATGACATTATTTCATTAGCTAGATAAAACTAGAAGCAGGTAGATGCATCAATTCAATAGTATAAAACTGTTTAATACTGGTTTGAACTTTGTTTTCATTAGAAGATAGGTATATAAGCATCTAAAAAAAAATACTTGTTTTATGATAGTGAGATGACAGTCTTATGTTGTGAATTGGGTCATCGAGGGCAGTATTGTATAATTTTTTTATTTGGTACTCGGGTTTAACAGTGGTGAATAGAGATAGATTATTATTATGTTCATTAAATTTTGATAGATATTGAGTCATCACTCATTGTTGTTTTTGAGATGTTACTCACAACTGAGTATGACAGTATTGATAAACGAAAACATTGGTTAACTTTGTTGATTCATTACCAAAGCAGTTATCTATGAACAGCAAGGATGTACATTTTAGATTAAGAATGTTATATCCTAAATTACTTTTGAGTGTCGGGATGCTGAAAGTCACTTTGCATATTGAGAATTATGTTCTAAATCAATTTTAAACATCACATCTTAATATGTTGCTGTGGTTATTTTGGTGGTGGCATATTGTCAAAACAAAGGTGTTACTTTTATAGACACTTGTTTATCTTAATATCTTAGTTAACAATCACTTGTTAAGATTTGGCTATAATTAGTTTCTACTATGATTATAATGTGTTCTATTAGCATTATTGGATTGTTTGAGATTAGATGCTTAAGACAAAATTCTTTTATTATGTAAGATGAATTTCAGGTCTTAACAAAATGAAAGTAGTATATGAATTGAGGCAAATTTTGATACATGATTGATGATGTAAATATCATGTGCATTTTGATTCGTTGTCTTGGTTAGTTCGATGTTAAGTGTAGATGATTAGGTCAGCAGGGAATTAAGAGTATAGTATGAAGATTTTGTAAGTATTGTTGAGTTGTGCAACAGTTCAATTGTATCTATGCAATCTTGATATTATAGGTTTTAATCCTGTTGATGTAATTATTAATATTTACCTTTGCACTTTGCAATATAAGATGTGTTACAGATGGATTTAAGGATGTAGTATCATGTTGTAAACTGATTTTATAATTGCCGCATGTTCATTCTTAGTATATCTGTTTGATGTGTATTTTTAAGGATATCTGTGATGAACGTATATCGAGGTGGCTAAATTTGGTTTATCCTGTTCAATTAATTAATTCAGTGATAACTTCAAAATAAATTGGGTGGGTTAATTTCACATAAAAGATAAATAACCTTACCTATGACTTAAACCTATATGGTTAAGTACGGAGAAAAGGCATGTCTCTATTCTGTCAATGACAAGTAAAATAGAGAATACCGTTATGTGATGACTATGAGCATACCATATTTGGATGCAGAAACTTAGTGCCATAACAATGACACCTCAGAATATATATGTTTCATTTATGAGTTATTCTTAGTGTGAGTTTAATTTTTGCAATGAAAAGTAATTGTTTACTTCTTGCATATTATTATCAGGTTTGTACTATATTAGATGGACTAGAAATCTGCTTTTGGATATCTATATGTTGGTACTAACATGTATGCAGATGGATTTTTCCTTTTAACTCAGTGTGTACTAAGCCCCTGTTTGTGTTATGTTGCATTCTGTGTGGTTTTCAGGTACTTCGAGATTCAAGTAGCTAAGGATGTTTATTGAAGTTACTTCTAAATCAGCATTTAGGGTTCCTAGGTTGGACATAGGTGTCAAGAAATAGAATTGTATTTCATTATAGTTCTGAACTCTTTATGTATTCTTATTGTAATAAAAATGTATTTGGACGATATTCTCTTTCATTGGGGAATTTTTTTGTATAAGAGTGATTCAGTCCTTGTAATGGAACTTATGTTGAGATGATTTTATAATAAATGAAAAAATAAAAAATAAAAAAATTTGCGATTATGGAATTGTGTTTTGTTTTAAATTCTTTCGGTTATGTCTTGTCTAGCTTTACAATATTCACATATGCAAAGATCAAGTTTGACCAAAAGTTGACCAAATTTCACCACAGTTGACATGAGTTGACTAGTTTCGAAAAGAATTTTGAAATAATTAAATGAAATTATTTGATTAAATGGAGTACTTACTTCCAATTAATTAAACAAAGTTATTTAATTGAATGAGAAGTCATTCTTAATTAGATTAAATGAAGTTATTTAATTAAGTAGGAAAAGTGTCTGTAATTATTTAAAAATTATTTAATTAAATATAAAAAGTAATTATGAGAGCATATCTCATTTTATTAAATTAAATATCTCAACAAAATCTCTCTTCAGTTCAAAAAGGGAAATTTTCAGTTCACTATTCCTAAAAAATGAGTTAAATCAATTAACTCCTTTTTCACCTCAAATTGAATCAGTTAATTCCTTATTTTACTCAAATAAAATCTGTTAACTCCCTTTAATTTGGAAATCTCCCTTTATGACTAAACTTCACCTTTAATCCTGACCATTGATTGAAATCGATCTCAACTGTTGATGAATTCAAAGAAAGTCTATTTAAGAGACCCTCATCACTTCATTTTGAAATGTTGAATGAGAATTTGCATCGAATTGTTGCTGGAATTCATACTCACATTTGTTCATATTCACATATGCAAAGATCAAGTTTGACAAAAAGTTGACCAGATTTAACCACGGTTGACTTGAGTTTACTAGTTTCGAAAAGAATTTTGAAACAATTAAACGAAATTATTTAATTAAATAGAGTACTTACTTCTAATTAATTAAACAAAGTTATTTAATTAAATGAGAAGCCATTCCTAATTAATTAAATGAAGTTATTTAATTAAATAAGAAAAGTGTCTCTAATTAATTAAATAGAAAAAGTAATTATCAGAGCATATCTCATTTTATTAAATTAAATATCTCAACAAAATCTCTCTTCAGTTCAAAAAGGGAAATTTCCAGTTCACTATTGATCAAAAATGAGTTAAATCGGTTAACTCCTTTTTCTACTCAAATTGAATCAGTTAACTCTTTATTTTACTTAAATTAAATCCGTTAACTCCCTTTAATTTGAAAATCTCCCTTTATGACTAAACTTCACCTTTAATCCTGACCGTTGATTGAAATCGATCTCAACCATTGATGAATTCCAAGAAAGTCTATTTAAGAGACCCTCATCTCTTCATTTTGAAAGGTTGAATGAGAATTTGCATCAAATTGTTACTGGAATTCATGCTCACATTTGCTCATATTCACATATGCAAAAATCAAGTTTGACCAAAAGTTGACTAGATTTAACCACGATTGACTTGAGTTGACTAGTTTCAAAAAGAATTTTGAAACAATTAAATGAAATTTTTTAATTGAATGCAGTACTTACTTCTAATTAATTAAACAAAGTTATTTAATTAAACGAGAAGCCATTCCTAATTAATTAAATGAAGTTATTCAATTAAATAAGAAAAGTGTCTCTAATTAATTAAAGATTATTTAATTAAATAGAAAAAGTAATTATGAGACCATATCTCATTTTATTAAATTAAATATCTCAACAAAATCTCTCTTCAGTTCAAAAAGAGAAACTTCCAGTTCACTATTGATCAAAAATGAGTTAAATCAGTTAACTCCTTTTTCTACTCAAATTGAATCAGTTAACTCTTTATTTTACTCAAATTAAATCCGTTAACTCCTTTTAATTTGAAAATCTCCCTTTATGATTGAACTTCACCTTTAATCCTGACTGTTGATTGAAATCGATCTTTACCATTGATGAATTCCAGAAAAGTCTATTTAAGAGATCTTCATCTCTTCATTTTGAAAGGTTGAATAAGAATTTGCATCGAATTGTTGCTGGAATTCATACTCACATTTGCTCATATTTGCATACGCAAAGATCAGGTTTGACCCAAAGTTGACGAGATTTAACCATGGTTCACTTGAGTTGACTAGTTTCAAAAAGAATTTTGAAATAATTAAACGAAATTATTTAATTAAATGGAGTACTTACTTCTAATTAATTAAAGAAAGTTAATTAATTAAATGAGAAGCCATTCCTAATTAGTTAAATGAAGTTATTTAATTAAATAAGAAAAGTGTCTCTAATTAATTAAAGATTGTTTAATTAATTGCAAAAAGTAATTATGAGAGCATATCTCATTTTATTAAATTAAATATCTCAACAAAATCTCTCTTCAGTTCAAAAAGGGAAATTTCCAGTTCACTATTGATCAAAAATGAGTTAAATGAGTTAACTCTTTTTTCTACTCAAATTGAATCAGCTAACTCCTTATTTTACTCAAATTAAATCCGTTAACTCCCTTTAATTTGGAAATCTCCATTTATGACTGAACTTCACCTTTAATCCTGACCGTTGATTGAAATCGATCTCAACCGTTGATGAATTCTGGGAAAGTCTATTTAAGAGACCATCATCTCTTCATTTTGAAAGGTTGAATGAGAATTTGCATCGAATTGTTGCTGGAATTCATACTCAAATTTGCTCATATTCACATACGCAAAGATCAAGTTTGACAAAAAGTTGACCAGATTTAACCACGGTTGACTTGAGTTGACTAGTTTCAAAAAGAATTTTGAAATAATTAAACAAAATTATTTAATTAAACTGAGTACTTACTTTTAATTAATTAAACAAATTTATTTAATTAAATGAGAAGCCATTCCTAATTAATTAAATGAAGTTATTTAATTAAATTAAAAAAGTAATTATGAGAGCATATCTCGTTTTATTAAATTAAATATCTGAACAAAATCTGTCTTCAGTTCAAAAAGGGAAATTTTTAGTTCACTATTGATGAAAAATGAGTTAAATTTGTTAACTCCTTTTTCTACTCAAATTGAATCAGTTAACTCCTTATTTTACTCAAATTAAATCCATTAACTCCCTTTATGAATAAACTTCACCTTTAATCCTAACCGTTGATTGAAATCAATCTCAACCGTTGATGAATTAAAGGAAAGTCTATTTAAAGAGACTCTCATCTCTTCATTTTGAAAGGTTGAATAAAAATTGGCATCGATTTGTTTTTGAAATTCATACTCACATTCACATACGCAAAGACCAAGTTTGACCAAAAGTTGACCAGATTTAAGCACGATTGACTTGAGTTGACTAGTTTCGAAAAGAATTCTGAAATAATTAAACAAAATTATTTAATTAAATGGAGTACTTACTTCTAATTAATTAAACAAAGTTATTTAAGTAAATGAGAAGCCATTACTAATTAATTAAATGAAGTTATTTAATTAAATAAGAAAAGTGTCTCTAATTAATTAACGATTATTTAATTAAATAGAAAAAGGAATTATGAGAGCATATCTCATTTTATTAAATTAAATATCTCAACAAAATCTCTCTTCAATTCAAAAAGGGAAATTTCCAATTCACTATTGATCGAAAATGAGTTAAATCAGTTAACTATTTTTTCTACTCAAATTGAATTAGTTAACTCTTTATTTCACTCAAATTAAATCCGTTAACTCCCTTTAATTTGAAAATCTCTCTTTATGACTGAGCTTCACCTTTAATCCTGACCATTGATTGAAATCGATCTCAACCTTTGATGAATTTCAAGAAAGTCTATTTAAGAGACCCTCATCTCTTTATTTTGAAAGGTTGAAGGAGAATTTGCATCGAATTGTTGCTGGAATTTATACACACATTTGCTTATATTCACATACACAAAAGTAAAGTTAGACCAAATGTTGACCAAGTTTAAAAATGGTTGACTTGAGTTGACTAGTTTCAAAAAAAATTTTAAAATAATTAAACGAAATTACATAATTAAATGGAATACTTACTTCTAATTAATTAAACAAACTTATTTAATTAAATGAGAAGCCATTCCTAATTAATTAAATGAAGTTATTTAATTAAATAAAAAAAGTGTCTCTAATTAATTAAAGATTATTTCATTAAATAGAAAAAATAATTATGAGAGCATATCTCATTTTATTAAATTAAATATCTCAACAAAATCTCTCTTCAGTTCAAAAAGGAAAATTTCCTGTTCACTATTAATCAAAAATGAGTTAAATGAGTTAACTCATTTTTCTACTCAAATTGAATCAGTTAACTTCTTATTTTACTCAAATTAAATCTTTTAACTCCCTTTAATTTGAAAATCTCCCTTTATGACTGAACTTCACCTTTAATCCTTACCGCTGATTGAAATTGATCTCAACCATTGATGAATTTCAGGAAAGTCTATTTAAGAGACCCTCATCTCTTGATTTTGAAAGGTTGAATGAGAATTTGCATCGAATTGTTGCTAGAATTTATACTCACATTTGCTAATATTCACATACGCAAAGATCAAGTTTCACCAAAAGTTGACTAGATTTAACCACGGTTGACTTGAGTTGACTAGTTTCGAAAAGAATTTTGAAATAATTAAACGAAATTATTTAATTAAATAGAGTACTTACTTCTAATTAATTAAACAATGTTATTTAATTAAATGAGAAGCCATTCCTAATTAATTAAATGAAGTTATTTAATTAAATAAAAAAATTGCCTCTAATTAATTAAAGATTATTTAATTAAATAGAAAACGTAATTATGAGAGCATATCTCATTTTATTAAATTAAATATCTCAACAAAATCTCTCTTCAATTCAAACAGGGAAATTTTCAGTTCATTATTGACTAAAAATGAGTTAAATCAGTTAAGTCCTCTTTCTACTCAAAATGAATCAGTTAACTCCTTATTTTACTCAAATTAAATCTGTTAACTCCTTTTAATTTGGAAATCTTCATTTATGACTGAACTTCACCTTTAATCCTAATCGTTGATTGAAATCGATGTCAACCGTAGATGAATTCTAGAAAAGTCTATTTAAGAGACCCTCATCTCTTTATTTAATTAAATGAGAAGCCATTCCTAATTAATTAAATGAAGTTATTTAATTAAATAAGAAAAGTGTCTCTAATTAATTAAAGATTATTTAATTAAATAGAAAAAGTAATTACGAAACCATATCTCATTTTATTAAATTAAATATCTCAACAAAATCTCTCTTCAGTTCAAAAAGGAAAATTTCCAGTTCACTATTGATAAAAAATGAGTTAAATCAGTTAACTCCTTTTTCTACTCAAATTGAATCAGTTAACTCCTTATTTTACTCAAATTAAATATGTTAACTCCCTTTAATTTGGAAGTCTTCCTTTATGACTGAACTTCACCTTTAATCATGACCGTTGATTGAAATCGATCTCAACCATTGATGAATTCGAAGAAAGTCTATTTAAGAGACCCTCATCTCTTCATTTTGAAAGGTTTAATGAGAATTTGCATTGAATTGTTGTTAGAATTCATACTCACATTTGCTCATATTCACATACGCAAAGATCAAGTTTGACCAAAAGTTAACCAGATTTAAGTACAGTTGACTTTAGTTGACTAGTTTCAAAAAGACTTTTGAAATAATTAAACAAAATTATTTAATTAAATGAAGTACTTACTTCTAATTAATTAAACAAAGTTATTTAATTAAATGAGAAGCCATTCCTAATTAATTAACTAAAGTTATTTAATTAAATTAAAAAAGTTTCTAATTAATTAAATATTATTTAATTAAAAAAAAAAAGTAATTACAAGAGCATATCTCATTTTATTAAATTAAATATCTCAAAAAAATCTCTCTTCAGTTCAAAAAGGAAAATTTCCAATTTAGTATTAGTCAAAAATGAGTTAAATCAGTTAACTCTTTTTTCTACTCAAATTGAATCAGTTAACTCCTTATTTTACTCAAATTAAATCTGTTAACTCCCTTTAATTTGTAAATCTCACTTTATGACTGAACTTCTCCTTTAATCCTGACCGTTGATTGAAATCGATCTCAACCATTGATGATTTTCAGGAAACTCTATTTAAAAGACTCTCATCTTTTCATTTTGAAAGTTTGAATGAGAATTTGCATCGAATTGTTGCTGGAATTCATAGTCACATTTGCTCATATTGACATATGCAAAGATCAAGTTTGACCAAAAGTTGACCAGATTTAACCACGGTTGACTTGAGTTGACTAGTTTCGAAATTTTTTTTGAAATAATTAAACAAAATTATTTAATTAAATGGAGTACTTACATCTAATTAATTAAATAAAGTTATTTAATTAAATGAGAAGCCATTCCTAATTAATTAAATGAAGTTATTTAATTAAATAAGAAAAGTGTCTCTAATTAATTAAAGATTATTTAATTAAATAGAAAAAGTAATTACAAGAGCATATCTCATTTTATTAAATTCAATATCTCAACAAAATCTCTTTTTACTTCAAAAAAGAAATTTTTTAGTTCACTATTGATCAAAAATGAGTTAAATGAGTTAACTCCTTTTTCTACTCAAATTGAATCAGTTAACTCCTTATTTTACTCAAATTAAATCTGTTAACTCCCTTTAATTTGAAAATCTCGCTTTATGACTGAACTTCACCTTTAATCCTGACCGTTGATTGAAGTCGATCTAAACCGTTGATGAATTCCAGAAAACTCTATTTAAGTGACCCTCATCTCTTCAGTTTGAAAGGTTGAATAAGAATTTGCATTGAATTGTTGTTGGAATTGAAACTCACATTTGCTCATATTCACATACGCAAAGATCAAGTTTGACCAAAAGTTGAGCAGATTGAACCACGGTTGACTTGAGTTGACTAGTTTCAAAAAAAAATTTAAAATAATTAAACGAAATTATTTAATGAAACGGAGTACTTGCTTCTAATTAATTAAACAATGTTATTTAATTAAATGAGAAGCCATTCCTAATTAATTAAATGAAGTTATTTAATTAAATAAGAAAAGTGTCTCTAATTAATTAATGATTATTTAATTAAATAAAAAAAGTTTTTACGAGAGCATATCTCATTTTTTTAAATTAAATATCTCAACAAAATCTCTCTTCAGTTCAAAAAAGGAAATTTCCAGTTCACTATTGGTCAAAAATGAGTTAAATGAGTTAATTCCTTTTTCTATTCAAATTGAATCAGTTAACTCCTTAGTTTACTCACATTAAATCAATTGACTCCCTTTAATTTGAAAATCTCTCTTTATGATTGAACTTCACCTTTAATCCTGACTGTTGATTGAAATCGATCTAAGTCGTTGATGAAGTCCAAGAA
Source organism: Cupressus sempervirens (assembly GCA_028749045.1). Lineage (NCBI taxonomy): Eukaryota > Viridiplantae > Streptophyta > Pinopsida > Cupressales > Cupressaceae > Cupressus > Cupressus sempervirens. The sequence continues at coordinate 663,274,183 of CM053793.1, forward strand.
AGTCTACTTAAGAGACTCTCATCTCTTCATTTTGAAAAGTTGAATGAGAATTGGCATCGAATTGTTGCTGGAATTCATACTCAAATTTTCTCATATTCACATACGCAAAGATCAAGTTTGACCAAAAGTTGATCAGATTTAACCACACTTGACTTGAGTTGACTAGTTTTGAAAATAATTTTGAAATAATTAAACGAAATTATTTAATTAAATTCAGTACTTACTTTTAATTAATTAAAAAAAGTTATTTAATTAAATGAGAAGCCATTCCTAATTAATTAAATGAAGTTATTTAATTAAATAAGAAAACTGTCTCTAATTAATTAAAGATTATTTAATTAAATAGAAAAAGTAATTACGAGAGCATATCTCATTTTATTAAATTAAATGTCTCAACAAAATATCTCTACAGTTCAAAAAGGTAAATTTCCAGTTCACTATTGATCAAAAATGAGTTAAATCAGTTAACTCCTTTTTTTACTGAAATTGAATCAGTTAACTCCTTATTTTACTCAAATTAAATCTGTTAACCCCCTTTAATTTGAAAATCTCCCTTTATGACTAAACTTCACCTTTAATCCTGATCGTTGATTGAAATTGATCTCAACCGTTGATGAATTGCAAGAAAGTCTATTTAGGAGACCATCATCTCTTCATTTTGAAAGGTTGAATGAGAATTTGCATCGAATTGTTGCCGAAATTCATACTCACATTTTCTCATATTCAGATACGCAAAAATCAAGTTTGACCAAAAGTTGACCAGATTTAACTACGGTTGACTTGAGTTGACTAATTTCAAACTTTTTTTTGAAATAATTAAATAAAATTATTTAATTAAATGGAGTACTTACTTCTAATTAATTAAACAAAGTTATTTAATTAAATGAGAAGCCATTCCTAATGAATTAAATGAAGTTATTTAATTAAATAAGAAAAGTGTCTCTAATTAATTAAAGATTATTTAATTAAATAGAAAAAGTAATTACGAAAGCATATCTCATTTTATTAAATTAAATATCACAACAAAATCTCTCTTTAGTTCAAAAATGGAAATTTCCAGTTGACTATAGATAAAAAATGAGTTAAGTCAGTTAACTCCTTTTTCTACTCAAATTGAATCAGTTAACTCCTTATTTTACTAAAATTAAATCTGTTAACTCTCTTTAATTTTGAAATCTCCTTTTATGACTGAACTTCACATTTAATCCTGACCGTTGATGAATTGTAGGAAAGTCTATTTAAGAGACCCTTATCTCTTCATTTTGAAAGGTTGAATGAGAATTTGCATCGAATTGTTGCTAGAATTCATACTCATATTTGCTCATATTCACATATGCAAAGATCAAGTTTGACCAAAAGTTGACAAGATTTAACTACGGTTGACTTGAGTTGACTAGTTTTGAAAAGAATTTTGAAATAATTAAATGAAATTATTTAATTAAATGAAGTACTTACTTTTAATTAACTATATTTTCTACTCAAATTGAATTAGTTAACTCCTTATTTTACTCAAATTAAATCTGTTAACTCTCTTTAATTTGGAAATCTCCCTTTATGACTGAACTTCACTTTTAATCAGGTGACCGTTGATTGAAATCCATCTCAATCGTTGATGAATTCCAAAAAAGTCTATTTAAGGGACCCTCATCTCTTCATTTTGAAAGGTTGAATGAGAATTTGCATCGAATTGTTGATGGAATTCATACTCACATTTGCTCATATTCACATACGCAAAGATCAAATTTGACCAAAAGTTGACTAGATTTAACCACGGTTGACTTGTGTTGACTAGTTTTGAAAAGAATTTTGAAATAATTATAAGGAATTATTTAATTAAATGGTGTACTTACTTCTAATTAATTAAACAAAGTTATTTAATTAAATGAGAAGCCATTCCTAATTAATTAAATGAAGTTATTTAATTAAACAAGAAAAGTGTCTCTAATTAATTAAAAATTATTTAATTAAATAGAAAAGTTAATTATTAGAGCATATCTCATTTTATTATATCAAATATCTAAACAAAATATCTCTTCAGTTCAAAAAGGGAAATTTCCAATTCATTATTGATAAAAAATGAGTTAAATCAGTTAACTCCTTTTTCTACTCAAATTGAATCAGTTAACTCCTTATTTTACTCAAATTAAATCTGTTAACTCCATTTAATTTGAAAATCTCCCTTTATGACTGAACTTCAACTTTAATCCTGACTATTGATTGAAATCGATCTCAACCATTGATGAATTCCAGGAAAGTCTATTTAAGAGACCCTCATCTCTTTATTTTGAAAGGTTGAATGAGAATTTGCATCGAATTGTTGTTGGAATTCATATTCACATTTGGTCATATTCACATACGTAAAGATCAAGTTTGACCAAAAGTTGACTAGATTTAACCATGGTTGACTTGAGTTGACTAGTCTCAAAAATTTTTTTAAAATAATTCAACAAAATTATTTAATTAAATGGAGTACTTGTAATTAATTAAACAAAGTTATATAATTAAATGAGAAGCCATTCCTAATTAATTAAATGAATGTTATATAATTAAATAAGAAAAGTGTCTCTAATAGATTAAAGATTATTTAATTAAATAGAAAAAGTAATTATGAGAGCATATCTCGTTTTATTAAATTAAATATCTGAACAAAATCTGTCTTCAGTTCAAAAAGGAACATTTTTAGTTCACTATTGATGAAAAATGAGTTAAATTTGTTAACTCCTTTTTCTACTCAAATTGAATCAGTTAACTCCTTATTTTACTCAAATTAAATCCGTTAACTCCCTTTATGAATAAACTTCACCTTTAATCCTAACCGTTGATTGAAATCAATCTCAACCGTTGATGAATTAAAGGAAAGTCTATTTAAAGAGACTCTCATCTCTTCATTTTGAAATGTTGAATGAAAATTTGCATCGATTTGTTGTTGAAATTCATACTCACATTCACATATGCAAAGACCAAGTTTGACCAAAAGTTGACCAAATTTAAGCACGATTGACTTGAGTTGACTAGTTTCAAAAAGAATTTTGAAATAATTAAACAAAATTATTTAATTAAATGGAGTACTTACTTCTAATTAATTAAACAAAATTATTTAAGTAAATGAGAAGCCATTACTAATTAATTAAATGAAGTTATTTAATTAAATAAGAAAAGTGTCTCTAATTAATTAAAGATTATTTAATTAAATAGAAAAAGGAATTATGAGAGCATATCTCATTTTATTAAATTAAATATCTCAACAAAATCTCTTCAAATCAAAAAGGGAAATTTCCAATTCACTATTGATCGAAAATGAGTTAAATCAGTTAACTGTTTTTTCTACTCAAATTGAATTAGTTAACTCTTTATTTCACTCAAATTAAATCCGTTAACTCCCTTTAATTTGAAAATCTTCCTTTATAACTGAACTTCACCTTTAATCCTGACCGTTGATTGAAATCGATCTCAACCTTTGATGAATTTCAAGAAAGTCTATTTAAGAGACCCTCATCTCTTTATTTTGAAAGGTTGAAGGAGAATTTGCATCGAATTGTTGCTGGAATTTATACACACATTTTCTTATATTCACATACGCAAAAGTAAAGTTTGACCAAATGTTGAGCAAGTTTAAACATGGTTGACTTGAGTTGACTAGTTTCAAAAAGAATTTTGAAATAATTAAACGAAATTATATAATTAAATGGAGTACTTACTTCTAATTAATTAAATAAACTTATTTAATTAAATGAGAAGCCATTCCTAATTAATTAAATGAAGTTATTTAATTAAATAAAAAAAGTGTCTCTAATTAATTAAAGATTATTTCATTAAATAGAAAAAATAATTATGAGAGCATATCTCATTTTATTAAATTAAATATCTCAACAAAATCTCTCTTCAGTTCAAAAAGGAAAATTTCCTGTTCACTATTAATAAAAAATGAGTTAAATGAGTTAACTCATTTTTCTACTCAAATTGAATCAGTTAACTTCTTATTTTACTCAAATTAAATCTGTTAACTCCCTTTAATTTGAAAATCTCCCTTTATGACTGAACTTCACCTTTAATCCTGACCGCTGATTGAAATTGATCTCAACCATTGATGAATTTCAAGAAAGTCTATTTAAGAGACCCTCATCTCTTCATTTTGAAAGGTTGAATGAGAATTTGCATCGAATTGTTGCTAGAATTTATACTCACATTTTCTAATATTCACATACGCAAAGATCAAGTTTCACCAAAAGTTGACTAGATTTAACCACGGTTGACTTGAGTTGACTAGTTTCGAAAAGAATTTTGAAATAATTAAACGAAATTATTTAATTAAATAGAGTACTTACTTCTAATTAATTAAACAATGTTATTTAATTAAATGAGAAGCCATTCCTAATTAATTAACTAAAGTTATTTAATTAAATAAAAAAAGTTTCTAATTAATTAAATATTATTTAATTAAAAAGAAAAAGTAATTACAAGAGCATATCTCATTTTATTAAATTAAATATCTCAAAAAAATCTCTCTTCAGTTCAAAAAGGAAAATTTCCAATTTAGTATTAGTCAAAAATGAGTTAAATCAGTTAACTCTTTTTTCTACTCAAATTGAATCAGTTAACTCCTTATTTTACTCAAATTAAATCTGTTAACTCCCTTTAATTTGTAAATCTCACTTTGTGACTGAACTTCTCCTTTAATCCTGACCGTTGATTGAAATCGATCTCAACCATTGATGATTTTCAGGAAACTCTATTTAAAAGACTCTCATCTTTTCATTTTGAAAGTTTGAATGAGAATTTGCATCGAATTGTTGTTGGAATTCATAGTCACATTTGCTCATATTGACATATGCAAAGATCAAGTTTGACCAAAAGTTGACCAGATTTAACCACGGTTGACTTGAGTTGACTAGTTTCGAATTTTTTTTTGAAATAATTAAACAAAATTATTTAATTAAATGGAGTACTTACATCTAATTAATTAAATAAAGTTATTTAATTAAATGAGAAGCCATTCCTAATTAATTAAATGAAGTTATTTAATTAAATAAGAAAAGTGTCTCTAATTAATTAAAGATTATTTAATTAAATAGAAAAAGTAATTACAAGAGCATATCTCATTTTATTAAATTCAATATCTCAACAAAATCTCTCTTTAGTTCAAAAAAGAAATTTTTTAGTCCACTATTGATCAAAAATGAGTTAAATGAGTTAACTCCTTTTTCTACTCAAATTGAATCAGTTAACTCCTTATTTTACTCAAATTAAATCTGTTAACTCCCTTTAATTTGGAAATCTCGCTTTATGACTGAACTTCACCTTTAATCCTAACCGTTGATTGAAGTCGATCTCAACTGTTGATGAATTTCAGAAAACTCTATTTAAGTGACCCTCATCTCTTCAGTTTGAAAGGTTGAATAAGAATTTGCATCGAATTGTTGCTGGAATTCAAACTCACATTTGCTCATATTCACATACGCAAAGATCAAGTTTGACCAAAATTTGAGCAGATTGAACCACGGTTGACTTGAGTTGACTAGTTTCAAAAAAAATTTTGAAATAATTAAACAAAATTATTTAATGAAACGGAGTACTTACTTCTAATTAATTAAACAATGTTATTTAATTAAATGAGAAGCCATTCCTAATTAATTAAATGAAGTTATTTAATTAAATAAGAAAAGTGTCTCTAATTAATTAATGATTATTTAATTAAATAAAAAAAGTTTTTACGAGAGCATATCTAATTTTTTTAAATTAAATATCTCAACAAAATCTCTCTTCAGTTCAAAAAGGGAAATTTTCAGTTCACTATTGGTCAAAAATGAGTTAAATGAGTTAATTCCTTTTTCTACTCAAATTGAATCAGTTAACTCCTTAGTTTACTCACATTAAATCAATTAACTCCCTTTAATTTGGAAATCTCTCTTTATGATTGAACTTCACCTTTAATCCTGACTGTTGATTGAAATCGATCTTAGTCGTTGATGAAGTCCAAGAAAGTCTATTTAAGAGACTCTCATCTCTTCATTTTGAAAGGTTGAATGAGAATTTGCATCGAATTGTTGCTGGAATTCATACTCACATTTGCTCATATTCACATACATAAAGATCAAGTTTGACCAAAAGTTGACCAGATTTAACCACACTTGACTTGAGTTGACTAGTTTTGAAAATAATTTTGAAATAATTAAACGAAATTATTTAATTAAATTCAGTACTTACTTCTAATTAATTAAAAAAAGTTATTTAATTGAATGAGAAGCCATTCCTAATTAATTAAATGAAGTTATTTAATTAAATAAGAAAAGTGTCTCTAATTAATTAAAGATTATTTAATTAAATAGAAAAAGTAATTACGAGAGCATATCTCATTTTATTAAATTAAATGTCTCAACAAAATCTCTCTACAGTTCAAAAAGGTAAATTTCCAGTTCACTATTGATCAAAAATGAGTTAAATCAGTTAACTCCTTTTTTTACTGAAATTGAATCAGTTCACTCCTTATTTTACTCAAATTAAATCTGTTAACCCCCTTTAATTTGAAAATCTCCCTTTATGACTAACTTCACCTTTAATCCTGACCGTTGATTGAAATTGATCTCAACCGTTGATGAATTGCAAGAAAGTCTATTTAAGAGACCATCATCTCTTCATTTTGAAAGGTTGAATGAGAATTTGCATCGAATTGTTGCCGAAATTCATACTCACATTTGCTCATATTCAGATACGCAAAGATCAAGTTTGACCAAAAGTTGACCAGATTTAACCACGGTTGACTTGAGTTGACTAATTTCAAATTTTTTTTAAAAATAATTAAATGAAATTATTTAATTAAATGGAGTACTTACTTCTAATTAATTAAACAAAGTTATTTAATTAAATGAGAAGCCATTCCTAATGAATTAAATGAAGTTATTTAATTAAATAAGAAAAGTGTCTCTAATTAATTAAAGATTATTTAATTAAATAGAAAAAGTAATTACGAAAGTATATCTCATTTTATTAAATTAAATATCACAACAAAATCTCTCTTTAGTTCAAAAATCAACATATGCAACGATCAAGTTTGACCAAAAGTTGACAAGATTTAACTACGATTGACTTGAGTTGACTAGTTTGGAAAAGAATTTTGAAATAATTAAATGAAATTATTTAATTAAATGAAGTACTTACTTTTAATTAACTATATTTTCTACTCAAATTGAATTCGTTAACTATTGATCACTATTGATAAAAAAATGAGTTAAATGAGTTAATTGTTTTTTCTACTCAAATTGAATTAGTTAACTCTTTATTTTACTCAAATTAAATCTGTTAACTCTCTTTAATTTGGAAATCTCCCTTTATGACTGAACTTCACTTTTAATCAGGTGACCGTTGATTGAAATCCATCTCAATCGTTGATGAATTCCAGAAAAGTCTATTTAAGGGACCCTCATCTCTTCATTTTGAAAGGTTGAATGAGAATTTGCATCGAATTGTTGATGGAATTCATACTCACATTTGCTCATATTCACATACGCAAAGATCAAATTTGACCAAAAGTTGACTAGATTTAACCACGGTTGACTTGTGTTGACTAGTTTTGAAAAGAATTTTGAAATAATTATAAGAAATTATTTAATTAAATGGTGTACTTACTTCTAATTAATTAAACAAAGTTATTTAATTAAATGAGAAGCCATTCCTAATTAATTAAATGAAGTTATTTAATTGAACAAGAAAAGTGTCTCTAATTAATTAAAAATTATTTAATTAAATAGAAAAGTTAATTATCAGAGCATATCTCATTTTATTATATCAAATATCTAAACAAAATCTCTCTTCAGTTCAAAGAGGGAAATTTCCAATTCACTATTGATAAAAAATGAGTTAAATCAGTTAACTCCTTTTTCTACTCAAATTGAATCAGTTAACTCCTTATTTTACTCAAATTAAATCTGTTAACTCCATTTAATTTGAAAATCTCCCTTTATGACTGAACTTCAACTTTAATCCTGACTGTTGATTGAAATCGATCTCAACCATTGATGAATTCCAGGAAAGTCTATTTAAGAGACCCTCATCTCTTTATTTTGAAAGGTTGAATCAGAATTTGCATCGAATTGTTGTTGGAATTCATATTCACATTTGATCATATTCACATACGTAAAGATCAAGTTTGACCAAAAGTTGACTAGATTTAACCATGGTTGACTTGAGTTGACTAGTCTCGAAATTTTTTTAAAAATAATTAAACAAAATTATTTAATTAAATGGAGTACTTACTTGTAATTAATTAAACAAAGTTATATAATTAAATGAGAAGCCATTCCTAATTAATTAAATGAAGTTATATAATTAAATAAGAAAAGTGTCTCTAATAGATTAAAGATTATTTAATTAAATAGCAAAAATAATTATGAGAGCATATCTCATTTTATTAAATTAAATATCTTAACAAAATCTCTCTTCAGTTCAAAAAGGGAAATTTCCAGTTCACTATTGATAAAAAATGAGTTAAATGAGTTAACTCCTTTTTTTACTCAAATTGAATCGGTTAATTCCTTATTTTAGTCAAATTAAATCTATCATCCCATCAACTATCATCCCATCAACCTCAATCGAGATGATGGATGGTCCATCAGCTTGTCTTGGCAACCTCTCCTAGGCTCGCTTAAGACTCAGCATCACCCTTGATGCTTCTCGAGCTTTCCTGCCCCCCCGGGTATGTCCCCTAGCCTTCCCCTGTCACTCCCCCATTTTGGCCTGTCCAGTTTATGGGGGAGCCCCCCCTCCTTTCGTCTCCAGTCTCATGGCCCCACCTTGTGGTCTCCGAGCTCCTTCCTCCTCATATTCTCTGTGTTCTTTTCTCAGGCTGCTTCCTGTTGTCTCTCCACTCTTTTTGCATTCCGTCTTAGCCCTCTGTGTCGCTCTAACCCTAGAGCTCTTTCCTGTGCCGGTGGTTTCAGCCTTGGGTCTTCCATCTTGATGTCTTGTTTTTTATTATTTTCCTCTTTTATTCATTCATGTTTTGCTTTTTATCTCTTGGTGCTTGTTTTCTTTAATCTGGGTCGGTTTCAGTGTTGTGTTTGCTTCGCACTCATGGCATATTTACGTATTTTCTTTTAGTAGCATGTTGGGTTTTTAGGTTCGATCTATTTATTTAGGTTTTTTGCTCCTAAGTTTTTTATCTTGTGTATAGCTTCTTTATTTTGGTATCAGGGCCTTTCTAATGTTTCTCCTCTTGTTCTTTCTCTTGGGGTTTTAAAAAATATTTTTTGGCTTGTTCAATTTTTTAGATTTAGTTGTATATAAGTTCTCAATTTTTGCACATGCTTTTATTTATTTATTTTTTGTTCTTTTATTTATTTATGTTAGGGATTGAGCCTTCTTTTTTATTATTATTTATTTAATACTTAATTTTTTAAGTCCTAATCTTTGTATTTTCCACCTCTTATAGTTATTTATTCTTTTTCATAATCGTGTGCTTCCTCCCTTTCTCACGCTGATCCTTAATTTTTTAATTTTTTATTTATCTACTTATTTATTTATTTTTTAATTTTTATTTAGTTATTTATTTTTATCATTTTTTAATGCATATTAAAATTTCCTTTACATCTATGCACATTATCTGCATTTTTTCATATGATTGGTTATTCTGTACCGGTTCTCTTGGTGGTTATGTCTTTATTTTTGGTCCTCTTGGTCTTTGTGCCCCTTTTCCCCCCCCTCTCCTTTTAGGACTGCTTGTGGTGTCCTGGTCTGCTCATTCCATAATCTGATGTTCTCTTGTCCTGATGATGGATCATGTAGTATGATCCGAAACGTTGATGCTAAAAAAAAAAACTCACACAATCTAATCCAGAAACATTGCTCACATACTAATGAATTGTGGAAATCTGATTATGTTAACAAATTAAATCTGTTAACTCTCTTTTATTTTAAAATCTCCCTTTATGACTGAACTTCACCTTTAATTCTGACCGTTGATTTAAATCGATCTGAACTGTTGATGTATTCTAGGAAAGTCTATTTAAGAGACCCTCATCTCTTCATTTTGAAAGGTTGAATCAGAATTTGCATCGAATTGTTGCTGTAATTCATACTCACATTTGCTCATATTCAGATACGCAAAGATCAAATTTGACCAAAAGTTGACCATATTTAACCACAGTTGACTTGAGTTGACTAGTTTCGAAAAGGATTTTGAAATAAGTAAATGAAATTATTTAATTAAATGGATTACTTACTTCTAATTAATTAAATAAAAATATTTAATTAAAAGACAAGCCATTCCTAATTAATTAAATGAAGTTATTTAATTAAATAAGAAAAGTGTCTCCAATTAATTAAAGATTATTTAATTAAATAGAAAAAGTAATTATGAGAGCATATCTCATTTTATTAAATTAAATATCTCAACAAAATTTCTTTTCAGTTCAAAAAGGGAAATTTTCAGTTCACTATTGATCAAAAATGAGTTAAATCAGTTAACTCCTTTTTCTAATCAAATTGAATTAGTTAACTCCTTATTTTACTCAAATTAAATCTGTTAACTCTTTTTAATTTGGAAATCTCCCTTTATGACTGAACTTCACCTTTAATCCTGACTGTTGATTAAAATCGATATCAACCGTTGATGAATTCTATAAAAGTCTATTTAAGAGATCCTCATCTCTTCATTTTGAAAGGTTGAATGAGAATTTGCATCGAATTGTTGCTGAAATTTATACTCACAGTTGCTCATATTCACATACGCAAAGATCAAGTTTGACCAAAAGTTGACAACCACGGTTGACTTGAGTTGACTAGTTTTGAAGAGAATTTTGAAATAATTAAATGAAATTATTTAATTAAATGGAGTACTTGCTTCTAATTAATTAAACAAAGTTATTTAATTAAATGAGAAGCCATTCCTAATTAATTAAATAAAGTTGTTTAATTAAATAAGAAAAGTGTCTCTAATTCATTAAAGATTATTTAATTAAATAGAAAAAGTAATTATGAGAGCATATCTCATTTTATTAAATTAAATATCTCAACAAAATCTCTCTTCAGTACAAAATAAGGAAATTTTCTGTTCACTATTGATTAAAAATGAGTTAAATTAGTTAACTACTTTTTCTACTCAAATTGAATCAGTTAACTCTTTATTTTACTCAGATTAAATTTGTTAACTCCTTTTAATTTGGAAATCTTCCTTTATGACTGAACTTCACCTTTAATCTTGACTGTTGATTGAAATATATCTCAACCGTTGATAAATTTCAAGAAAGTCTATTTAAGAGACCCCCATCTCTTTATTTTGAAAGGTTGAATGAGAATTTGCATCAAATTGTTTCTAGAATTCATACTCACATTTGCTCATATTCACATACGCAGAAATCAAGTTTGGCCAAAAGTTGTCCAGATTTAACCACGGTTGACTTGAGTTGACTAGTTTCAAATTTTTTTTTGAAATAATTAAATGAAATTATTTAATTAAATGGAGTACTTGCTTCTAATTAATTAAACAAAGTTATTTAATTAAATGAGAAGAAATTCTTAATTAATTAAATGAAGTTATTTAATTAAATAAGAAAAGTGTCTCTAATTAATTAAAGATTATTTAATTAAATAGAAAAATTAATTATGAGAGCATATCTCATTTTATTAAATTAAATATCTCAAAAAAATCTCTCTTCAGTTCAAAAAGGGAAATTTCCAGTTCACTATTGATAAAAAATGAGTTAAATGAGTTAACTCTTTTTTCTACTCAAATTGAATCAATTAACTCCTTATTTTACTCAAATTAAATCTGTTAACTTCCTTTAATTTGGAAATCCCCTTTTATGACTGAACTTCATCTTTAATCTTGACCGTTGATTGAAATCGATCTCAACCGTTGATGAATTCCAGGAAAGTCTATTTAAGAGACCCTCATCTCTTAATTTTGAAAGGTTGAGTGAAAATTTGCATCGAATTGTTGCTGGAATTCATACTCACATTTTCTCATATTCACATATGCAAAGATCAAGTTTGACCAAAATTTGATAAGATTTATGTAGTGCCTGCCCCTGATTTGCGTTTTGTTATCATTGTTGAACTCTTTTAGAGCTAGTTTCATGTTAATGGTTAATAATATTATTATGTGATTATCAGATATTGTGCTATGGATTCAGTTGATATGTAATGAGATTACTTAGACTCTACATTTCATGTATGTATGATGATTATTTTTAGTAATTGTAGTTATTAATGATGATTAGTAAGATAATTTATTATCATATGTGTTTTTTTATGGATACTTACCCCATACTTGCATGTGTATGGTGTGCGTGTTTGCTTTGTGTGTTTTCTTTTGTATGGCGTGTCTGATGTGGTTAAGGAAGGGAGTCGTAGTCACCTGCTAGTCGAGATCTACACAATGCACCACTTCTTGCCATTGCCTGTTTAGCTTAGTATATGTATTGTGCTTGTACATGCATAATTTTTATGCAAGTTGCACGTATCGGGTATCGACTTTTCTGAATTGCCAAGATGAGCGTACCTTATCACATTATCTCAATGATAAGATATGGGAGATAAATTCTCAAGTCCAAATCCCAACCCTTTAAGCCATTTGTTCTAATTGAAAAATTAGGACAAGTATCTAAGTTGAGTACCCTTCGAATGTGTTAGATGATGTAATTTGTGATATAAACCTCTTGGTTTGATTTGTATGTATTTTGGCTATGATAGATTTTTCGTATTTTTACCTTTGTGAGTCTTTGGAATATTTTCTATTAATTAAGCCTAATTAAAATCTTTAATTAATGGTTTGATTAAATAGAAAATTAATATTATATTTTAATATTTATTTTATTTAATTAATTGAAAAATTAATTAAATAAAATAAATAAATTTGAAAATTAAAAGATAAAAGTTATAATATTAAATTTGAAATGTGACAATATTTATTTTAATAATAATATATTTGGAGCTCATTTTTAAATAAATGACTAAATAATATTATTATTAAAGCTAAAAAATATTTTAGCAATAAAGTTTTAGAAAATGAAATTTAAAAGTGAAAAATATATTTTAAATTATTAAAAAATTCTAAATCTCATATGATTAAAATATAAGTATATTAAGATTGAAAAGTGGAGATATTAAAGTTAGTGCATGAGACTTAATAAACAAATAAATTAAATTGGAAAGAGTAAAGTAAATTGGAGTTATAATCTTGCATGGGAATTAACATGTGTCAACAACACGGGGGTTAGTGCATCAATTAAGGACAACGTGTCTACAATTCTATGACTCATAAAAAAGGATTGAAAAAGACCCATGCTTAGTTGGTGACACCTTTCAGCGGTTTCAAGAAGCATTCCAAAAGTTTTTTGAGAGCTCTTTATATTCAGGCATTCATAGAAGCGTAAAAGAAAAGCTTAATGGAAGCTATAAGCTTAATGGAAGCTACAAGTTTAATGGAAGCTACGAGGTACAAGCTAAAATAGAAGCTTCAAAGCTTACATGCATGGGAGTAGATTCATATGCTCATATATTTTCTACTTGCTTCTATGCTCCTTCTAGCACTTCTAATCACTTGGAGTATTCGATCGGCTTGAATTCTTGGAAGAATTGTGAATGATGGAGAAGGAAGGGATTTTTTATGGACTACTGAGGCATGGCAAATTAGCATCAGTGTCCAGGTGCACTCGTGATATTCTCATATTCTCTTTGCACTCTATCTCTTCCTGTCTTCATCATATCTATTTTATGTGTCTGAATACTCTCTGTGATTGAATCTACTATTTGAAATTAGAATCTAAATATTTTATTTGGATGAGAAGAAAAGAATAGGAAAAATTTTAGTTTTAAATGAGAAAGAAATTAGATCTTAATTGGGTTTGGGTTCGAATTTATATTGTGAAATTAGATAGACAAGATTTGGAATTAAAATAAAATTTCTAAGTTAAAAATTCGAATGATTAAATGTAATCTTTCTATCAAATTGTATTTTCAGATGCGTATGGACAAACCTATTAGATGGATGAATGGGTAAATTTAGAGAACAATTATTTTAAGAGGAAAGTCTTGATTCATCACAAATTGTCCTATCACTACTCCTTGGATAGATCCGAATTCAGTCATTCATAACTTTTTATCGTGATCAAATTTATTCGATCGCTACAGTCAAAATTGACGCAACTTGGCCCTCTCAAACATATTTAAATTTCAGCCCGATCCAATAGTTCATTAGAGAGATATGACCGTCGTACTGGGACTGTTTTATTCAAGGACGAATATTTCTCCATTTTTCTTAACTAAGAGTTCTTTATGCTAAAACTTCACAAAAATAATATATATATCAAAGCATGAAATGTATTGAAGATATTATTGCAATTTTTTCTTATTAGAATCTTATTAATATGCATTAATTTTATATGGTTTATTATCTGATCTAATTAAATCAAATTTAATTAAGATTAGTTAATAGTAGAAAAAGTGTAATTAATTATTAGCCAATCTAAGTAAATGGATTTTTAAATGAGAAAAAATTAAAAGAAAATAGATTTTAATATAGTTTATATAGTGGATTTTATATAATGTATATTGAATACTATTAAACAATTTCAGAATTATTTAATGAAGATGATAATGCTAAAAATTTGAAAATTATTCATGTTAAAATCTACAATGAGTCTTATTGGTTTGTGATAGGGATCTTTTTCAAACAACTTTTATATAGACAAAATATTATTAGAACAATTAGAAAATGGAGTCAAATGGTTAATTTTAATATTAATTAAATAATTGTAAGATGATAATTTATACTATGTTGATTTAAATTTAGAAACTCTAAATGATATTGGATTAAGATTGAATTATTATATTATTGGTTAATACGTTTGAATACCTTAATGGTATTAAGAGTTAGCTAATGAAGTTCTATGTAAAAATTCTTCAGATTGATTATTTATAGTTGTGATAAGTTTATTATTTATTAATGTTTGTTGGGTCTAACAAACTATTAATAAATAATAGTATAAATAGTTTAAATAGTTATTAACTAATACGAACAGAGATACTCTAAAGGAGATTAGTTAATGATTGAAGTACTATAAAAGATATTAATCAAATTGAATTGGTTAATAATTTGAAGGATTATCAGTTAACTGAATCAACGTACATAAGGAAAACTTATTTGAGATAATAATACTTGGTATTGAGAATTTATTATAACTTGTTATTATTAAAATATAAATGAGAACATTGTTACAGAGTGATGTATGTGATTATTAAAGATTTACTAATAAGATTCTCAATATAGCTTGTCATTAAATATTAACAAGTTATTATTATTGAATTATTAATATGATCATTTGAGTATTGAATTATAGTTGACTTTTAACTTACAGAATTCTAGTTAGTTATTAGTCAACTGATGTTAATTAGAATGTTGCTATGGTTATACAATTATTAATTAAATCAATTAATGAGAGTTAATTAGATTTAATTAATAATTAAGTTATTTAATAGAGATTTATTTGATATAATTCTTTTAATGAGATTGTATATTATCTATATTGAGGTTGATAGGTCTTATTCTTATGACTTGAATTATGACTTTAGATATTGTATGGTTGTCAACGATGGTGACGATTAAATTTAAAGACTCAAACTTTAGTAATACTTAATTAAGTTTTTAATTGAAAACTAATAAGATGTTAATAGGTCATGGATGGTGTACCTATGTTAATGGATTGAGATAAATAAAGTTATAATATCTTATTCGAAGAATGATAATTGGTCCTCTTATAATATAACGAATAATGATTTTAGAAAAGTTGAAAGGTTAATCAATTAGAATATGGATCATAGATAAATTAAAAATTTTTAATGATAATCAATTTAATGAGTAAATAGTTATCGTTAAGTTATTCTTAGAATGTAATTCTTAATAATGGAAGGATAATGCTATCGAAAAATAATTGGGTTGACTTGTAGGTCAAATAATGAAACTTAAGACACTTTAAAGTATACTTGCAAACAGAAAACTGGAAACCCCTACACTTGATTCAACTATGAGATTTTAGCAAAACCAAAACATGTGTTTGCATTGTGTATTCTCTATGCTTCTTGTTTTGAATTTTGGGTTGACTAGTGTTGACCAGTCTTAGGTTGTTACCAGAGGCTCGAGAGTTATGAGATGTGATGGCATGTTGATCTTATTTGGTCTCGATCTTTATAAGCCCAACCATGATTACGTGATCGTATGCTCTATGAAATGGTTGTATTTGTTCATAGTCTTCATGTGTGAAGCTGAGAGGTATGTGTATGAGACACTTGAGCTAACCATTTTTGAGTCATCGATCAGTTATCCTTCGATTGCTTTGTAGTCTCCATGATGAGACTAAAGTGTTGATTTATTTCTTGATGATGTCATGTTGTGACATGTTTCACTCAACCATTTTGGAGTCCTCGATTAGTATGATTTTGAGATATTCTTGGTTGCTTGTTGAAGAACTAATAGATATCGTGATTTATTTTGAAATATATTTTGGTTATTGAGAACCAATTGATACTTATGATTATCAGTGATGCCTTCAGTTGCCAATAGAGAACTGTTGTGGTTATGATTTTCTATGAATTTTTTTTGGATGCTCATGGAGATTTGATGATTCTTATTTTGGAGATTTGATGATTCTTATTGTGGATATTTGATGCTTTTATCCATATTTGATGATTTTATTATGGATTATCTTTTGTGATTTTGAGATTTATGATTCCATGAGCTTAGGGTAGGTTATCTACTTGTAGTGTTAGGAAGTGGTTTGCAATGGGGGTCAGGGCCCTAAGTGGTTGCCAAGGTAACTCATTGTAAGTTTGGTTAGTAAGTGATAACATTTACACACTAAATGGGGATTAAATAAACTTAAAAAAGATAATTTTTTTGATGTTCTCGCCCATGCCTTGAGCACTTGTATAGGCTAGGATGGGAGTAGTGAGAACACATGGTTGCGACCGTGTATTACGTAGTATGCCTCGTTAGTATGAGAGAATACTAGTGGCCGCATGAGATCAGTATGGACCTGTGGAGTTTAGCTAACTGTCAGGGTAACTTGTACGTGATAAATGCGATGACACTTTCTCACTTGCATAGTAGGTTTCCTACATGTCTTTGTGTGCCCCTGGAAATTAGATGCCGATTTTGTGTATGATGGAAACCTTTGAGTCGTATACTTTTAGGATTTCTGGACTTATAGAGATTTATGCTTTGTGGATTGATAGTTTGTTTGAGACTTGATATTATCTCCTCAGCACGGTGGGAGTGGACCACTTAGATTCCACGTGGTTGAGTGGTAGTGTATTTTCCACTCTTATCATTTGAGATCCGTCAGAGACACCCTAGCTAGAGCATTCTTGGTTGATATTTATCTTCATTATGTTCTTGGAGCATTATGATAGATGATATACCTTATGATGAATGTATTTGCTGGTATGTTTCCTATATTGATGATTTGCATATGTTAGATGATGGTATCCTATGCTTTACTTTGCATGTTAGTAGGGTGTTTTAGGAGTGACATTCCTACTATGTTAATACCGATGATCTCTCCAGTGATTTGGGATGTTACGCACGGAGAGATGGCTAGGGCCCACGATGGTTTAATAATGCTATTAACGATTGGGAGGAACTGTGCACTTAGTTTATTTTGTTTGATCTTTATGATAGATGTATATGTCTTCTATGATGATGTATCATGTGATTATCTCTACTTTGATGTATCATGGATTGGAATAGGATGATGTACCTTATTTCACATATATATATATATATATTTTTTAAAGCCTTCATACCCTGTGACATGTACAGTGGATGATTGAGCATTTGGAAATGTAATGTATGGACATTAGACTTATCATTATTATTCAGGTGGATGTTGTACTAGATGGATTCAGGTATGTTAGTTAGTTTAGATGTAACTCAACGTTAAGGGATTCTTAAAGAATGAAATTGGTTATGTATGTTATGTTTACTTTTAGATGGACATTGTTATTGCTTTCGTTATTATGTACAAGTTACATGTGATATTTACTTTCATGTTATAAAAAGAAAAATGTTACCAAACTTAGTGAAATTATAGATTAATTCTTTGGATCCCTTGGCGGGGCATTACATTTGGTATCGAAGCCCGAGTTTCAACATTGGGAGCTCTGGGTATATTGGAATGTCACTAGTTATTAACTAGTTAAACAAAATAAAAAAATTGAACTATCATGTGTATCTCTTTCAAACTGAAAACTTGAAAACTAGGTGAACTGAAACAGAACTTGAATTTGTTACTTGCATATTTTTCATACTTCAACACTTAGCTTTCAAAATTGAAAATTCTACTAAAAACTTAAACGAGGGCAAAATTGAAAATTGAAAACTTATTCTAGTTGCAAAACATGTATCTTTTATCTAAGTTTCAAGGTAGTATACCTTTGTTTATCTTTGCAAGCATTAAGTTATTCTTATTTAGAATGTATTAAGGGATCTATTTGAGTAGTTGTTAAAAGAATGGACGTTGGATCAATGTGATTTTCGGTTTACTATTAAACCAGAATCATATTACTCTAAGTGTGTTGTAATATTTCCAGTGGAATCATATTCTCCTATAAGGAGAAAGGGTTCAATAAGACCCACATAGTGAGTATCTTAATTTTTCATTCTTTTAGGCTTACAGGAGTAAGCCTAATCCTAGGGGGGGTGGATGTAGTGCCTGCCCCTAGTTCACATTTTGTTATCATTGCTGAACTCTTTTAGAGCTAGTTTCAAGTTCATGGTTAGTAACATTATTATGAGATTATTATATATTGTGTTATGGATTCAGTTGATATGTGATGAGATTATTTAGACTCAACATTTCATCTATGTATGATGATTATTTTTAGTATTTGCATTTATTAATGATGATTAGTAAGATGATTTATTATCATATATCTTTTCTTATGGATACTTACCCCATACTTGCATGTGTATGGTATGCATATTTGCTTTGTGTGTTTGCTTTTGTATGGCGTGTCTGATGTGGTTAAGGAAGGGAGTCATAGTCACCTGCTAGTCAAGATCTACACAATGCACCACTTCTTGCCATTGCCTGTTTAGCTTAGTATATACATTGTGCTTGTACATGCATAGTTTTTATGCAAGTTGCAAGTACCGAGTATCGACTTTCCTGAATTGCCAATATAAGCGTACCCTATCACATTATCTCAATGATAAGAGAGGGGAGATAAATTCTCAAATCCAAATCCCAAGCCTTTGAGTCATTTGTTCTAATTGAAAAATTAGGACAAGTATCTAAGTTGAGTACCCTCCGAATGCGTCAGATGATGTAATTCGTGATATAAACTCCTTGGTTTGATTTGTATGTATTTTGGCTATGATGAATTTTTCGTATTTTTACCTTTATGAGTCTTTGGAATATTTTCTATTAATTAAGCCTAATTAAAAGATTTAATTTATTGTTTAATTAAATAAAAAATTGATATGATATTTTAATATTTATTTTATTTAATTAATTGAAAAATTAATTATATAAAATAATTAAATTTGAAAATTGGAAGATAAAAGTTATAATATTATATTTGGAATGTGAAAATATTTATTTTAATAATAATATATTTGGAGCTCATTTTTAAGTAAATGACTAAATAATATTATTATTAAAGCTAATAAATATTTTAGCAATAAAGTTTTGGAAAATGAAATTTAAAAGTGAAAAATATATTCTAAATTATTAAAAGATTCTAAATCTCATAAGATTAAAATATAAATATATTAAGATTGAAAAGTGAAGATATTAAAGTTAGTGCATGAGATTTAATAAATTAATTAATTAAATTGAAGTTATAAGCTTGCATGAGAATTAACATGTGTCAATAACACGGGGGTTAGTGCATCAATTAAGCACAAAGTGTCTATAATTCTATGACTCAACAAAAAGGATTGGAAAAGACCCATGCTTAGTTGGTGACACCTTTCAGCGGTTTCAAGAAGCATTCCAAAAGTTTCTTGAGAGCTCTTTATATTCAGGCATTCATAGAAGCTTAATGGAAGCTAAAAGCTTAATGGAAGCCACGAGCTACAAGCTAAAATAGAAGCTTCAAAGCTTACATGCATGGGAGAAGATTCATATACTCATATATTTTCTACTTGCTTCTATGCTTTTTCTAGCACTTCTAATCACTTGGAAGATTCGATCGGCTTGGATTCTTGGAAGAATTGCGAATGATGGAGAAGGAAGGGATTTTCTATGGACTTCTAAGGCATGGCAAATTAGTATCAGTGTCCAGGTGCACTCGTGATATTCTCATATTTTCTTTGCACTCTTTCTCTTCTTGTCTTCACCATATCTTTTTTATGTATCTGAATACTCTCTATGATTGAATCTACTATTTGAAATTGGAATCTAAATATTTTATTTGGATGAGAAGAAAACAATAGAAAAAACCCTAGTTCCAAATGAGAAAGAAATTAGATCTTAATCGAGTTTGGGTTTGAATTTATATTGTGAAATTAGATAGACAAGATTTGGAATTAAAATAGAAATTCTAAGTTGAAAATTCGAATGATTAGATGTAATCTTTCTATCAAATTGTATTTTCAGATGCGTATGGACAAACTTATTAGATGGATGAATGGGTAAATTTAGAGAAAAATTATTTTAAGAGAAAATTCTTGATTCATCACAAATTGTCCTGTCACTGTCCCTTGGATAGACCCGAATTCAGTCATTTATAACTTTTTATCGTGATTGAATTTATTCGATCACTCTAGTCAGAATCAGCGTAACTTGGCCCTCTTTAACATATTTAAATTTCAGCCCGATCCAATGGTTCATTAGGGAGATATGACCGTCACACTGAGACTATTTTATTCAAAGATAGATATTTCTCCATTTCTCTTAACTAAGAGTTCTTTATGCTTAAACTTCACAAAAATAATATATATATCAAAGCATGAAATGAATTAAAAATATTATTGCAATTTTTCCTTATTAGAATCTTATTAATATGCATTAGTTTTATATAATTTATTATCTAATCTAATTAAATCAAATTTAGTTAAGATTAGTTAATAGTAGAAGAAGTGTAATTAATTATTAGCCAATCGAAGTAAATGAATTTTTAAGTGAGAAAAAATTAAAAGAAAAGAGATTTTAATATAGTTTATATAGTGAAATTTTTATAATGTATATTGAATACTATTAAACAATTTTAGAGTTGTTTAATGAAGATGATAATGCTAAAAAATTGAAAATTATTCATGTTAAAATCTACAATGAGTCTTATTGGTTTGTGATAGGGATCTTTTTCAAACAACTTTTATATAGACAAAATATTATTAGAACAATTAGAAAATGGAGTCTAATGGTTAATTTTTATATTAACTAAATAATTGTAAGATGATAATTTATATTATGTTGATTTAAATTTAGAAACTCTAAATGATATTAGATTAAGATTGAATTATTATGTTATTGGTTAATATGTTTGAATATCTTAATGGTATTAAGAGTTAGCTAATGAAGTTCTATGTAAAAGTTTTCCGGATTGATTATTTATAGTTGTGATAAGTTTATTATTTATTAATGTTTGTTGGGTCTAACAAACTATTAATAAATAATAATATAATTAGTTTAAATAGTTATTAACTAATACGAACAGAGTTACTCTAAAGGAGATTAGTTAATGATTGAAGTACTGTAAAAGATATTAATCAAATTGAATTGGCTAATAATTTGGAGGATTATCAGTTAACTGAATCAACGTACATAGAGAAAATTTATTCGAGATAATAATACTTGGTATTGAGAATTTATTATAACTTGTTATTATTAAAATATAAATGAGAACATTGTTGCAGAGTGATGTATGTGATCATTAAAGATTTAATAATAAGATTTCCAATATAGATTGTCATTAAATATTAACAAGTTATTATTATTGAATTATTAATATGATCATTTGAGTATTGAATTATAGTTGACTTTTAACTTATAGAATTCTAGTTAGTTATTAGTCAACTAATGTTAATTAGAACATTGCTATGGTTATACAATTATTAATTAAATCAATTAATGAGAGTTAATTAGATTTAATTAATAATTAAGTTATTTAATAGAGATTTATTTGATATAATTCTTTTAATGCGATTGTAGATTATCTATATTGAAGTTGATAGGTCTTATTCTTATGACTTGAATTATGACTTTAGATATTGTATGGTTGTCAACGATGGTGATGATTAAATTCAAAGACTCAAACTTTAGTAATACTTAATTAAGTTTCTAATTGAAAACTAATAAGATGTTAATAGGTCATGGATGGTGTACCTATGTTAATGGATTGAGATAAATAAAGTTATAATCTCTTATTCGAAAAATGATAATTGGTCCTCTTATAATATAACGAATAATGATTTTAGAAAAGTTGAAAGGTTAATCAATTAGAATATGGATCATAGATAAATTAAAAAAATTTAATGATGATCAATTTAATGAGTAAATAGTTATCCTTAAGTTATTCTCAGAATGTAATTCTTAATAATGGAAGGATAATGCTATCGAGAAACAATTGGGTTGACTTGTAGGTCAAATGATGAAACTTAAGACACTTGAAAGTATACTTGCAAACAAAAAATTGGAAACCGCTACACTTGATTCAACTATGAGATTTTAGCAAAACTAAAACATGTGTTTGCATTGTGTATTCTCTATGCTTCTTATTTTGGATTTTGGGTTGACTAGTGTTGACCAGTCTTAGGTTGTTACCAGAGGCTCGAGAGTTATGAAATGTGATGGCATGCTGATCTTATTTAGTCTCAATCTTTATAAGCCCAACCATGGTTATGTGATCGTATGCTTTATGAAATGTTTGCATTTGTTCATTAGTCTTCACGTGTGAAGCTGAGAGGTATGTGTATGAGACACTTGAGCTAACCATTTTTGAGTCATCGATCAGTTATCCTTCGATTGCTTTGTAGTCGCCATGATGAGACTAAAGTGTTGATTTATTTCTTGATGATGTCATGTTGTGACATGTTTGACTCAACCATTTTGGAGTCCTCGATCAGTATGATTTTGAGATATTCTTGGTTGCTTGTTGAAGAACCAATGGATATGGTGATTTATTTTGAAATGTATTTTGGTTATTGAGAACAAATTAATACTTATGATTATCAGTGATGCTTTCAGTTGCTAATAGAGAACTGTTGTGATCATGATTTTCTATGGATGCTTTTCGAATGCTCATGGAGATTTGATGATTCTTATCTTGGAGATTTGATAATTCTTATTGTGGATATTTGATGCTTTTATGTATATTTGATGATTTTATTATGGATTATCTTTTGTAATTTTGAGATTTATGATTCCATGAGCTTAGGGTAGGTTATCTACTTGTAGTGTCGGGAAGTGGCTTGCAATGGGGGCCGAGGCCCTAAGTGGCTGTCAGGGTAACTCATTGTAAGTTTGGTTAATAAGTGATAACAGTTACGCACTAAATGGGGATTAAATGAACCTAAAAAGATAATTATTTTGATGTTGTCACCCATGCCTTGAGCGCTTGTACAGGCTAGGATTCCGTAGTATGCCTCGTCAGTATGAGAGGATACTAGTGGCTGCATGAGATTAGTATGAACCCGTGGAGTTTAGCTAACTACCAGGGTAACTTGTACATGATAAATGCAATGACACTTTCCCACTTGCATAGTAGGTTTCTTACATGTCTTTGTGTGCCTCTGGGAATTAGAAGTCAATTTTGTGTGTGATGGAAACTTTTGAGTTCGTATACTTTTAGGATTCTTGGACTTATATAGATTTATGCTTTGTAGATTGGTAGTCTGTTTGGGACTTGATATTATCTCCTCAGCATCATGGGAGTGGACCACTTAGGTTCTACGCAGTCGGGTGGTAGTATATTTTCCACTCTTATCATTTGAGATCCGTCGGAGACACCGTGGCTGGACCATTCTTGGTTGGTATTTATCTTCATTATGTTCTTGGAGCATTATGATAGATAATATACCTTATGATGGATGTATTTTCTGGTATGTTTTCTATATTGATGATTTGCATATGTTAGATGATGGTATCCTATGCTTTAGTTTGCATGTTAGTAGGATGTTTTAAGAGTGACATTCCTACTATGTTAATACCGATCATCTCTTCGGTGATTTGGGATGTTACGCACGGAGGGATGGCTAGGGCCCACGATGGTTTAATGATGCTATTAATGATTGGGAGGAACCGTCCACTTAGTTTATTTTGTTTGATCTTTATGATAGATGTATATGTCTTCTATGATGATGTATCATGTGATTATCTCTACTTTGATGTATCATGGATTGGAATAGGATGATGTACCTTATTTCACACACACACACACACACACACATATATATTTTAAGCCTTCATACCCTGTGACATGTACAGTGGATGATTGAGCATTTGAAAATGTAATGTATGAATATTGGACTTAT
The DNA here is from genome assembly GCA_028749045.1 of Cupressus sempervirens. Taxonomy (NCBI): domain Eukaryota; kingdom Viridiplantae; phylum Streptophyta; class Pinopsida; order Cupressales; family Cupressaceae; genus Cupressus; species Cupressus sempervirens. The sequence continues at coordinate 663,298,649 of CM053793.1, forward strand.
CATTATTATTCAGGTGGATGTTGTACTAGATGGATTCACGTATGTTAGTTAGTTTAGATGTAACTCAACGTTAAGGGATTCTTAAAGAATGAAATTGGTTACGTATGTTATGTTTACTTTTAGATGGGCATCGCTATTGCTTTCATTATTATGTACAAGTTATATGTGGTATTTACTTTCATGTTATAAAAAAAAAAATTGTTACCAAACTTAGTGAAATTCTAGGTTAAATCTTTGGATCACTTGACGGGGTATTACAATTTAACCACGGTTGACTTTAGTTGACTAGTTTCAAAAAAAAATTTGAAATAATTAAACGAAATTATTTAATTAAATGGAGTACTTACTTCTAATTAATTTAAAAAAATTATTTAATTAAATGAGAAGCCATTCCTAATTAATTAAATGAAGTTATTTAATTAAATAAGAAAAGTGTCTCTAATTAATAAAAGATTATTTAATTAAATAGAAAAAGTAATTATGAGAGCATATCTCATTTTATTAAATTAAATATCTCAACAAAATCTCTCTTCAGTTCAAAAAGGGAAATTTTCAGTTCACTATTGATCAAAAATGAGTTAAATTAGTAAACTCCTTTTTCTACTCAAATTGAATCAGTTAACTCGTTATTTTATTCAAATTAAATCTGTTAACTCCCTTTAATTTGAAAATCTCCCTTTATGAGTGAACTTCACCTTTAATCCTGACTGTTGATTGAAATCGATCTCAATCATTGATGAATTCTAGGAAAGTCTATTTAAGAGACCCTCATCTCTTCATTTTGAAAGGTTGAATGAGAATTTGCATCGAATTATTGCTAGAATTCATACTCACATTTTCTCATATTCACATACGCAAAGATCAAGTTTGACCAAAAGTTGATCAGATTTAACCACCGTTGACTAGAGTTAACTAGTTTCGAAAAGAATTTTGAAATAATTAAACAAAATTATTTAATTAAATGGAGTACTTGCTTTTAATTAATTAAACAAAGTTATTTAATTAAATGAGAAGCCATTCCTAATTAATTAAACGAACATATTTAATTAAATAAGTAAAGTGTCTCTAATTAATTAAAGCTATATAATTAAATAGAAAAAGTAATTATGAGAGCATATCTCTTTTTATTAAATTAAATATCTCAACAAAATCTCTCTTCAGTTGACAAAGTGAAATTTCCAGTTCACTATTGATTAAAAATGAGTTAAATCAGTCAACATCTTTTTCTACTCAAATTGAATCAGTTAACTCCTTATTTTACTCAAATTAAATCTTTTAACTCCCTTTTAATTTGAAAATCTTCCTTTATGTCTGAACTTAACCTTTAATCCTGACCGTTGATTGAAATCGATCTCAACTGTTGATGAATTTTAGGAAAGTATATTTAAGAGACCTTCATCTCTTCATTTTGAAAGGTTGAATGGGAATTTGCATCGAATTATTGCTGGAATTCATACTCACATTTGCTCATATTCACATACGAAAAGACCAAGTTTGATCAAAAGCTGACCAGATTTAACCACGGTTGACTTGAGTTGTTAGTTTCAAATTTTTTTTTGAAATTATTTAATTAAATATAGTACTTGCTTCTAATTAATTAAACAAAGTTATTTATTACATGAGAAGCCATTCGTAATTAATTAAATGAAGTTATTTAATCACATAAAAAAAGTGTCTCTAAGTAATTAGAGATTATTTAATTAAATAGAAAAAGTAATTATGAGAGCATATCTCATTTTATTAAATTAAATATCTCAATAAAATCTCTCTTCAGTTGAAAAAGAGAAATTTTCAGTTCACTATTGATCAAAAATAAGTTCAATTAGTTAACTCCTTTTTCTACTCAAATTGAATTAGGTAACTCCTTATTTTACTCAAATTAAATCTGTTAACTCACTTTAATTTGGAAATCTCCCTTCATGACTGAACTTCACCTTTAGTCCTGACCGTTGATTGAAATCGATCTCAACCGTTGATGAATTCCAGGAAAGTCTATTTAAGAGACCCTCATCTCTTCATTTTAAAAGGTTAAATGAAAATTTGCATCGAATTGTTGCTAGAATTCATACTCACATTTACTCATATTCACATATGCAAAGATCAAGTTTGACCAAAAGTTGACTAGATTTAACCACCGTTGACTTGAGTTGACTACTTTCGAAAAGAATTTTGAAATAATTAAACAAAATTATTTAATTAAATGGAGTACTTGCTTCTAATTAATTAAACAAAGTTATTTAATTAAATGAGAAGCCATTCCTAATTAATTATATGAAGTTATTTAATTAAATAAGAAAAGTGTCTCTAATTAATTAAAGATTATTTAATTAAATAGAAAAAGTAAATATGAGAGCATATCTCATTTTATGAAATTAAATATCTCAACAAAATCTCTCTTCAGTTCAAAAAGGGAAATTTTCAGTTCACTATTGATAAAAAATAAGTTAAATCAGTTAACTCCTTTTTCTACTCAAATTGAATCAGTTAACTCCTTATTTTTTTCAAATTAAATCTATTAACTCCCTTCAATTTGGAAATCTCCCTTTATGACTAAACTTCACCTTTAATCCTGACCGTTGATTGAAATCGATATCAACCATTGATGAATTTTAGGAAAGTCTATTTAAGAGACCCTCATCTCTTCATTTTGAAAGGTTGAATGAGAATTTGCATCGAATTGTTGGTGGAATTCAAACTCACATTTGCTCATATTCACAGATGCAAATATCAAGTTTGATCAAAAGTTGACCAGATTTAACTATGGTTGACTTGAGTTGACTAGTTTCAAAAAAAAGTTTGAAAACATTAAACAAATTTATTTAATTAAATGGAGTACTTACTTATAATTAATTAAACAAAGTTATTTAATTAAATGAGAAGCCATTCGTAATTAATTAAATAAGAAAAGTGTCTCTAATTAATTAAAGATTAATTAATTAAATAGAAAAAGTAATTAGGAGAGCATATCTCATTTTATTAAATTAAATATCTCAACAAAATCTCTCTTCAGTTCAAAAAGGGAAATTTCCAGTTCACTATTGATAAAAAATGAGTTAAATGAGTTAACTCTTTTTTCTACTCAAATTGAATCATTTAACTCCTTATTTTACTCAGCTTAAATCTGTTAACTCCCTTTAATTTGAAAATCTCCCTTTATGACTGAACTTCACCTTTAATCCTGACCATTGATTGAAATCAGTCTCAACCGTTGATGAATTTCAAGAAAGTCTATTTAAGAGAACCTCATCTCTTTATTTTGAAATATTGAATGAGAATTTGCATCAAATTGTTGCTGGAATTCATACTGACATTTGCTCATAGTCACATACGCAAAGATCAAGTTTGACCAAAAGTTGACCAAATTTAACAACGATTGACTTGAGTTGACTAGTTTCGAATTTTTTATTGAAATAATTAAACGAAATTATTTAGTTAAATGGAGTATTTACTTTTAATTAATTAAACAAAGTTATATAATTAAATGAGAAGCCATTCCTAATTAAATAAATTAAGTTATATAATTAAATAAGAAAAGTGTTTCTAATTGATTAAAGATTATTTAATTAAATAGAAAAAGTAATTATGAGAGCATATCCTATTTTCTTAAATTAAATATGTCAACAAAATCTCTCTTCAGTTCAAAAAGGGAAATTTCTAGTTCACTATTGATAAAAAATGAGTTAAATTAGTTAACTCCTTTTTCTACTCAAATTGAATCAGTTGACTCCTTATTTTACTCAAATTAAATCTGTTAACTCCCTTTAATTTGGAAATCTCCCTTTATGACTGAACTTCACCTTTAATCCTGACCGTTGATTGAAATTGATATCAACCATTCATGAATTTCAGGACAGTCTATTTAAAAGACCCTCATCTCTTCATTTTAAAAGGTTGAATGAGAATTTGCATCGAATTGTTGGTGGAATTCATACTCACATTTGCTCATATTCAAAGACGCAAAGATCAAGTATGACCAAAAACTGACCAGATTTAACTATGGTTGACTTGAGTTGACTAGTTTCGAAAAGAATTTTGAAATAATTAAATAAAATTATTTAATTAAATGGGGTACTTACTTCTAATTAATTAAACAAAGTTATTTAATTAAATGAGAAGTCATTCCTAATTAATTAAATGAAGTTATTTAATTAAATAAGAAAAGCGTCTCTAATTAATTAAAGATTATTTAATTAAATAGAAAAAGTAATTATGACAGCATATCTCATTTTATTAAATTAAATATCTCAACAAAATCTCTCTTCTGTTTAAAAAGGGAAATTTCCAGTTCACTATTGATCAAAAATGAGTTTTATCAATTAACTCCTTTTTCTACTCAAATTGAATCAGTTAACTCCTTATTTTACTCAAATTAAATTTGTTAACTCCGTTTAATTTGAAAATCTCCCTTTATGACTAAACTTCACCTTTTATCTTGACCGTTGATTGAAATCGGTCTCAACCGTTGATGAATTCCAAGAAAGTCTATTTAAGAGACCCTCATCTCTTCATTTTGAAAGGTTGAATGAGAACTTGTATCGAATTGTTGCTAGAATTCATACTCACATTTGCTCATATTCACATACGCAAAGATATATTTTTACCAAATGTTGACCAGATTTAACCACGGTTGACTTGAGTTGACAAATTTTGAAAAGAATTTTAAAAAAATTAAATAAAATTATTTAATTAAATGGAGTACTTACTTCTAATTAATTAAACAAAGTTATTTTATTAAATGAGAAGCCATTCCTAATTAATTAAATAAAGTTATTTAATTAAATAAGAAAAGTGTCTCTAATTAATTAAAGAGTATTCAATTAAATAGAAAAAGTAATTATGAGAGCATATCTCATTTTATTAAATTAAATATCTCAACAAAATCTCTCTTCTGTTCAAAAAGAGAAATTTTTAGTTGACTATTGATAAAAACTGAGTTAAATCAGTTAAATCCTTTTTCTACTCAAATTGAATTAGTTAACTCCTTATTTTACTCAAATTAAATCTGTTAACTCCCTTTAATTTGGAAATCTCCCTTTATGACTGAACTTCACCTTTAATCCTGACCGTTGATGAATTTCAGGAAAGTCTATTTAAGAGACCCTAATCTCTTCATTTTGAAAGGTTGAATGAGAATTTGCATCGAATTGTTGCTGGAATTCATACTCACATTTGCTTATATTCACATACGCAAAGATCAAGTTTAACCAAAAGTTGACTAGGTTTAACCACAGTTGACTTGAGTTGACTAGTTTCAAAAAGAATTTTGAAATAATTTAATTAAATGGAGTACTTGCTTTTATTTAATTAAACAAAGTTATTTAATTAAATGAGAAGCCATTCTTAATTAATTAAATTAAGTTATTTAATTAAATAAGAAAAGTGTCTATAATTAATTAAAGATTATTTAATTAAATTGACAAAATAATTATGAGATTATATCTCATTTTGTTAAATTAAATATCTCAACAAAATCTCTCTTCAGTTCAAAAAGGGAAAATTTCAGTTCACTATTGATCAAAAATGAGGTAAATCAGTTAACTCCTTTTTCTACTCAAATTGAATCAGTTAACTCCATATTTTACTTAAACTAAATCTGTTAACTCCGTTTAATTTGAAAATCTCCATTTATGACTGAACTTCACCTTTAATCCTGACCGTTGATTGAAATCGATCTCAACCGTTGATGAATTCCAAGAAAGTCTATTTAAGAAACCCTTATCTCTTCATTTTGAAAGGTTGAATGAGAATTTGCATTAAATTGTTGCTGGAATTCATTCTCACATTTGCTCATATTCACATACGCAAAGATCAAGTTTGACCAAAATTTGACCAAATTTAACCACAGTTGACTTGAGTTGACTAGTTTCGAATTTTTTTTTGAAATAATTAAATAAAATTATTTAATTAAATGGAGTACTTACTTCTAAATAATTAAACAAAGTTATTTAATTAAGTGGGAAGCCATTCCTAATTTATTAAATGAAGTTATTTAATTAAATAATAAAAGTGACTCTAATTAGTTAAAGATTATTTAATTAAATAGAAAAAGTAATTATGAGAGCAAATCTCATTTTATTAAATTAAATATCTCAACAAAATCTCTCTTTAGTTCAAAAAGAGAAATTTTCAGTTCACTATTGATCAAAAATGAGTTAAATGAGTTAACTCCTTTTTCTACTCAAATTGAATCAGTTAACTCCTTATTTTACTCAAATTAAATCTGTTAACTCCATTTAATTTGGAAATCTCCCTTTATGACTGAACTTCACCTTTAATCTTGACCGTTGATTGAAATCGATCTCAACCGTTGATGAATTCTAGAAAAGTCTATTTAAGAGACCCTCATCTCTTCATTTTGAAAGGTTGAATGAGAATTTGCATCGAATTGTTGCTGAAATTCATACTCACATTTTTTCATATTCACGTACTATTAGAGCCTAGTTTTCAACACTAGGAACCTTAAACCATTGTGCTTCCTAAACTTAACTCAAACTTTTAATTGTGTAGATTCCACCTATTACTCATAGCCGGCGAGGCAGAGGTCGTAGGGCTAGGGTTGGTAGAGAGGGACAGGAAGATGGACCATCTCCACCACCACCACCTCCACCACCACCGAACCCGAACAAGGACATTATAGATGCACTTCAGAATTTGATCGATGTAGTTCAGTAGAGAGTAGTACCTGTAGTTCAGCCAGTTCAGTAGATTCCAGTAGTGGAAGCAGAGGGACCTGGAAGAGGCGGGCCTAGAGTTAGAGAGAGGACTAGGAGTCCCCCACTGAGGCAGTTAGAGGGTCAGGGTGAACACGAGGAAGAGTCCATACACCAGAGAGGACCCTCATTTGACAAACCTCCTAGACATGTAGGAGATGATATCAGGGAATTGATAAGACTTGGGCCACCATTATTTACTGGTTCCACTGAGGGAATAGTAGCAGAGGAACGGTTGCAGAGCCTATAGCGGTGCTTTGGGTTATGCCCTTATGGGAGTAATTTAAAAGCACGCCTAGCAGTTCATTAGTTGAGAGGGGATGCCTCCAACTGGTGGCATCAGGAGGAGATCATAGGTGGAGTGAGGATGGACACCCTCACATGGGAATCTTTCCTAGAAAGATTTTGAGAGAGGTACTTGTCAGAGCATTTTCGACAGAAATAGATTGAGGAGTTCCATTCTCTTTATCAGAGAGGCCTTACAGTGGCACAGTACGAGAGCAGGTTTCTCGAGCTCCTTCCTTATGTGAAATACATGAAGGACGAGAAACTATGAGTGCATCACTTTATCATGGGGTTAAATTTTTCTCTTCAGGGACCAGTTCGGATGGCCTTCCCTACCACCTTTAGACAGGTAGTGGAGATAGCACTAGTTGCTGAGGATACTCGAGGTAGGAAGGATTCACGAGATCGGTCTCAGAACTAAAACTTCTCCCAGTAGAAACCCCCTTGGAAAGGGAATTAGAACTATACAGTAGGGTCCTATAAGGGCCAGCAGTCTCAGTAGCCAAAACCCCAGCAGCAACAGCAGCAGAAACCTTCTCAGGGTTATCAGGGCTCCAAGCCCAAGTAGTGGCAGTCACAGGGACCTAGCTAGGATTAGAAAGTACAGACCCCACAGTCACAGTCAGTGAAGATTCAACAGTCTTCTAGGGGTGGATACAACAGATCTAGTAAGTCAGGAGGCCCACAACAGTCTGGATCACAAGGTGCACGATCTTATGCTCGTAGACTATGCTACACTTGTGGTGGCATCGATCATATAGCTAGGGAGTGTCCACAGGGACAGGTATCCAGTGGTCAGAGTAGGGCTTTTTCAGAGCCGACAGTTGGTGACATGGGTAGATCCCATAGAGTTTTTGCACCAGTTGACAACCACTAGGATGAGCATTAGACCACAGTTATCGAGGCTACAGGTATTATACAGGGCCATATGGTTGCAGTTTTATTTGATTCTGGGGCTACTGACTCTTTTATATCTCCATTTGTGGTGGAGCATTGTGGGCTAGTGGCAGTTAGATAGGATGTTAGTTGGGAGGTAGAGTTAGCCTTAAGAGCCAGAGTGCCAGTTAGTTCCTTGGTGCAGAGTTGTCAGATGCAAATTGGAGACATGTCCACTAGGACTGATCTACACATTACCCCTCTAGGTTCTTATGATGTTATTCTTGGCATGGATTTGCTTTATGCCCATAGTGCCAAGATGGATTGTCGATAGAAAAGGGTGGAATGTGTGGATGATGATGGTATCTCTAGGGAGATCTTCGAAGTGAAGAGGCCAGTGTCCCTTCGTATGATTTCCACTATGCAGCTTAGATGGTGCATGCGAAAGGGTTTTCAGTTGTTTGCTATCTCTATTAGTGACAAAGAGGAAGATTCAGAGAGGGAGCCATCCCTTGATGATTTTCCAATCCTTGAGGAGTTTGCAGATGTGTTTCCTTCAGAGCTTCTTGGTATGCCTCCACCTTGAGCAATGGATTTTCATATAGACCTAGTGCCAGGAGCCGAGCCAGTTTTGAGAGTACCATACAGGATGACTACTCATGAGCTTAGTGATCTAAAAGCTTAGTTGGAGGAACTCTTAGAGAAGGGGCATAATCGACCTAGTGTGTCACCTTGGGGTGCACCAGTGATCTTCGTCAAGAAGAAGGATGGATCACTTAGGTTGTGTATAGATTATTGGCAATTGAACAAAGGGACCATCAAGAACTGATATCCTCTTCCCAGAATCGATGGCCTCTTTGATCAGTTGCAGGGTGCATGAGTATTTTCAAAGATTGACCTAAAGTCGGGTTACCATTAGTTGAAGATTGTGGATAGTGATATCCCCAAAAAACCTTTTTGTACTAGGTATGGCCACTACAAGTTCACCATGGTACCTTTTGGCCTTACGAATGCTCCTACTATATTCATGAGCCTCATGAATGGAGTATTTCGTACCTTTTTGGATAAGTTTGTGGTTGTATTTCTTGATGACATTCTGATTTATTCTCATAATGAGAGAGAGCACGAAGAGCACCTGAGACAGGTATTGTAGAGGCTGAGAGAGAATCAGTTGTTTGGTAGCTTGTTGAAGTGTGCATTCTTCAGACTCGAGATACATTATTTGGGTCATGTCATATCAGGTGATGGTGTCTTAGTAGACCCATCAAAGATTACGGCTATCATGGATTGGCCAGCACCCACCAGTGTTACTGAAGTGAGGAGCTTTATGGGGCTAGCAGGATATTACCGACGCTTCATTTTAGGATTCTCTAAATTGGCACACTCCATCACATCACTTCAAAAAAAGGGAAAGAAGTACGAGTGGATAGAAAAGTGTGATATAGCTTTTCAAGAGCTCAAGAGAGCCCTGACGAGTGCACTGATTCATTCAGTACCAGATCCTATTGCAAATTTTGTGGTGTGCACCGATGCATCTTTAGATGGTTTAGGGGCAATCCTTATGCAGGAAGGATGACCTATTTCCTTTGAGTCTAGGAAGTTGAAGACTCATGAACTCAATTATCCTACTCATGACCTATAACTAGTGGTAGTGGTTCATGCCTTGGTGAGATGGCGACATTTCCTTCTGGGTCATAGATTCGAGCTTCATTCCAATCACCAGAGCTTGCAGTACATATTTTATTACCCAAACCTTAATGCTAGGCAAAGAAGGTGGATGGAGTTTCTTTGTGAGTATGATTTTTATGTTCATTACATCAAGGGAAAGGAGAATGTGGTTGCAGATGCCTTAAGCAGAAGGCACCATGAGCTTTTATCTATGACTACTTGCACTGACTTGAGAGAGCGGATCTTACAGCACTTACCAACTGATGAGCTTTATGCAGAAGTTAGTCAGTTAGTACTTTCTCAGACACCCTTGGAAGGGAAGTTTGTAGAGTATTCCTTAGTGTCCGATGGACTTTTGCATCATAGGGGACGTATGTATGTACCTTCCATTGGGGGTTTGCGTGAGCTCATTGTACTAGAGGCTCACAGAGCACCTTATGCAGTGCACCCCAATGTTAAGAAGTTACATGCAAAATTGAGGGAGTTGTATCATTGGCCAAGCATGAGAGTGCAGATTGCTAGCATAGTTATGAGATGCCTTGAGTGCCAGAGGGTGAAGGCGGAGCATCGTCACCCTAGTGGGCTTCTCCAGCCACATGAGATTGCAGTGTGGAAATGGGACACTATATCTATGTATTTTATTGTTGGTCTTCCTATGTCATCTCATCACCATGATGTCATTTTGGTGATAGTTGACACATTGACCAAGGTTGCCCATTTCTCACCCATGCGTACTACATTCACAGCACGAGATATAGCTCAGGTGTTCTTGCGGGACATTGTTAGACTTCATGGTGTTTCTCGTAAGATCATCTCCGATAGAGACTCATTGTTCACTTCTTCATTTTGGAGAGAGTTGCAGTCGACTTTGGGCACTAGGTTCAATTTTAGTACAGTGTACCATCCTTAGACTGATGGCTAGATCGAGCGAGTGAATTAGGTTTTGGAGAACATGCTACATGTGTATGTGATGGATCATCAAGTCAAATGGGAGGAATACCTACATCTTGTCGAGTTTGCCTATAATAATGGGCATCATTCTTCCATAGGTATGCTGCCTTATGAGGCCTTGTACGGGAGACCGTGTAGGACACCATTGAGTTGGGACAGGATCGAGGATCGAGTATCTATTGGTCCCCAGTTAGTAAAGGAGATGGAGCAGCAGGTGACCTTGATTAGACAATGCCTAAGAGAGGCATAGGATAGGTAGAAGAAGTATGCTGATGCGAAGAGGACAGATCGAGAGTATCAGGTTGGTGATAGAGTGTTCTTGAGGGTGCGACCACATAAGAGTCCGATTCAATTCGAAAAGGGCTCTAAGTTGGCACCCCATTTTGTTGGGCCATTCAAGATCCTTGAGAGGATAGGACCTGTTGCATACCGTTTAGCTTTTCCACCTAGCCTGTCATGCATCCACGATGTGTTTCATATTTCAGTACTTAGAGGATACATTTATGATGAGTCTCATATTATAGATTGGGATGCTTTACAGGTGAAGTCAAATGGACAGCTAGCACTGGAGCCTATCTGTATTATTGCCTGACGCACCCTAGCACTTCGAGGCCAAGAGTTGGACCAGGTTAGGGTCCAATGGGATTGTTACGATGAGGTCATGACTTCATGAGAGGATGCAGTACAGATGCGATCTCAGTACCCATATCTTTTTGATGAACTCCAGGAAGAAGTTCATGCCTAGTGGAGGAGAATGTGAGGCCTCACCCTAACCCATCATAGCATAGTGATACATTACTATTATTTTGATATTCATGACTCGAGATGTCGAGACATTATCTGATGCTTAAAACATACTTTATTATTTCATGTTGTGTGATGTTACTTTCATATATATTTGATGATTTTCATTTAATGTTTCATGTATATGTATGTTGATGAAATTAGTAAATGTAAGATTGAGACTTTGGTTTAAGAGATTTTAAATGATTAAGAATTAAGTAGGATGAAGAAACCCTTATTGATGTATGTTTTAATTTATGTGAATTTCTGATACATATATATTATGTACATGTGATTTTATAGGACTACTGATGTGTGCAATGAGTGTGCAGATATTTAGCCGAGAAACCCTACGGAGGAACAGAACTAATCTCCTTGTGCTAATTTTGGAGACCTTGTTGTTCGTAATTCACGTATTGTCTTGTGAGATATATGTATGTATCTTCTTTGTTCAATGAATGTTAATGTTCGTAATTATGTTCTTTCAGTGTCGCTTGACACTCATAAAATGTTTATGTGCTTTAGTGTGTTGTTTAGGGTTAGTTGTTTAACCTTTGGACCCAAGTTGGTTTAGTTGGTGTCAGTTTGCTATTGGGTTCTTAATCGAGGTTAGTCATCCCTTAATCCGGATTAGTGTTTAATCTGCAAAGTTAGAGTAGTTAGATGGTCCTATTTTATTCCTAGATTTTATTTGGCTCTAAACCTCTTTCCTAAGGCTTAAAACTTGATATAATTATACCCAAAGGGTATGGGTATGGGTTAGGGGTCTTTTCCAACCCCTAAGCCCCTTTTATTAACTTTTGAGGTCACTCAAAAAGTCTCTTTTTGCCTTTGTGCGAAAATTGACCATGGTTATCTTGAGTTACTTCACCTCATCTCCACTTAGGGTTTAATCATAGTGTAGGTTGAGTTAGGAGTTTCTAGAATTGCAAGTGGGTGGGGTAGTTATTGAGCCCTTGGGTGGTTGAGTTGGAGGCCTATTCAGAGGCCCTTCTTGGTCTTGTGGAGGTTGTTACCCAATCTCTACATTTAGAGAGGAGTTTTGAAGATTGAAGGAAGGAAGTGGTTTCTCTACTCAAACTTGTTCTTTGCCATTACCTCTTTGTGAAGGTAGGAAATTCTCATCTCCCTTATTCAGTTTTCATGTTTTCTTCATGCTTTTGGTACTTTGTTGTTGTTTCAATGTTTGTATGTTTGTGGGTATGTTGAGAAGATTTGAAAACCTTGTTCTTGTGGATGTTTTCCTTTCTTGTTTATGTTTGCAATTTTGAGATTTTTCTTGCATGGGTGTTTTGGTATTACTCACCCTTGGAGAGGGCGGAAGTGACCAATTTTGGGAAAGGTCTGTTTAGTTGGACTACAACTAGTGCAGAGTCTCTTCTCAGGATGAGAAGAGGGAGAAAGGGTAAGGTGTTATGGGCTCCTACCCGTCAGCACAAACTTTGTATGAGTATGGCATTTTTAAATGGAAGAACGAAAGTTATTGGTTAATAGCCTCAATTGGGCATCTGATTTGGTGTTGTGCTCGACTTCTCCTAGTTGGAAGAATCCACCTTTCCATAGTGTTTATTTATTGTAGATCTTGTTGTGAAAACCTTGTATAAATATGCATGTTTTGAATTGTTCTTGTTCATGCTTTTGGTCACCTGATCAGATTTTGTTCCCTCCATGGTTCTAGAAATGAGTTGCAGAAAACATTATAAATCCCTTGAATAGGGTCATGAAGAAAATTTGATTTAATTGTTGAAATTTGGGATAGATCCTATTGTAAATTGTATTTTAAACCTTATTGTAATTGGCAATGAAGCCAAGTTTTCTTCCTGATTCTTTCCTGGTTGAGCCTTGAATCAGGTTTGCCAATAAAATTGGTGTTGAGTATAATTGCTTGTAATATGATGTAATTTTGTAAACTTTATTTTGGATGGATGCACATCAAAATAAGATGGAAATGGTGTTGATTTAATTAGGCAAATTTCAAGTTTACTTCTATGTTGGAAACAAAAATTATATCATGGATGTAGATTTAGTTGGATTGGGCAAATTTTCAAGTTCTTTATATGTTCCTTATATGTTCAAATGATAACTATGTTCAGGAAAGGAATTAATGTCTATGGTTGTTTTATTGCAATGCAAGTTACATAGGAGTTCATATTAAATATGGTGTTAATATACCTTAAACTTTTGTATCAATGTTTAAAGCCTTTCAAAAAAAAAATATACACCCTTAAAAAAAAATACATGGCTTGAAATCTATACTTAGAAATTCTCATAAAAAAAAAAAGTGTTGTAAGAGAGTAAAACTCTTTGCCTTTTGTATGGGAGGAAATTTAAATGCCTCCTTGCAAAAGAGAATATTCCTCAACATATTCTTATTTTTAAAATTTGAAATAAAACAAAATAAAAAGAAAATATAGATATTAATGTTCAAAATTCAAAAGAAATTCAAAAAAAACATATATATAATCATCTACCTAAATATCCTACTCTTACCAAATTAAATTTTAAATTTAATACTTACCTCCCATCCTACTCTCCCTAGGCGATGGGATTGAAAGGGTCATCATGTCCATTAATGACATCACCTGTCCCCATAAATGTTTCACCCATCTCCTTTATCCCTTACTGATCGCTCACGTTGGTTGGTTTGCTTATGGCAAGTTGTTTAAATTAAATCAATGCATTTGACCTTGTTGTTTGGCGCCTCCCTTCCTCCTTGGGTCTGCGCTCATCTCATTGGGCAGAGCGCTATCCCAAGGACAACGCTTGGGAAGCGCTGACTTGGGAAGTGCTGCCCAAGTGGGAGGGTTAGCAGGTGGGGTTTAGGGTAGAGGGTTAGTTTGGAGTAGGGTTTAGAGTGTTGAGTTAGGTTTAGTTAGTATGTTAGTAGTTTTTTATTAAATGTAATTTGTGTTTTTTTTTAATGTTAAAAATAAGATAAGTTTAGTTATTTATGTTAGTTACTTTATTGGTTATTTAAAATTGTGTTTTATTAAATGTTTTAAATGTAGTTAGTATTAGATGTTAGTTTAGATTAAGATAAGTTAGTTGGTTTGTTTTAATTTAATTGTTTTATTCTTGTCATTTAAATTGTTAAGTTATTGTTTACATTCTATAATTATATTTCTTTTGTAATTTAAGTTTAATGTCATGATTTAATTAGGTAGTTTTAATTTTATTTAAATTGTAATGTTAAGTTCTATTGAAAGATTAGACACTCATTTTGTATATGGTTAGACTAATGTTAGATTTCGTTAGTTAGTTTAATTAGTTAGTTGTTAGTAAAATTAAATTTATGACTAGTGTATAATTCACATTAGTAACCTTTAATTTAAGTCTGAGATTTATGGTTTGGTTTTAATTATTAGAATTGTTTTAGTTCGTTCTAAGTAGATAAAGTATGAGAGGTTAATTGGCTATTTTGATATAGGATTAAAATCGGGTTTATTGATTTGGATTTTCCAATTTATCTAAACCCAATTTCATTTGGATTGTTATTAAAATAATTTTCACTTGATTGTTTAAGCAATGTAATAACGAAATAAGTAAACATTGATTTCAATCTAATAACGAAGTACTCCAAAATCCTGATGATGCATTCCTCCATAAAAGTTTTAAACTAAGATGATGTAGAGAACTTTTACTTAAACTGTAATCACTCATTTCAAAACTTAGAGCAATTCAATTATTAAAAAAAAAAAAATTGTGTCTTTTTGGTCTCATAGATTGGGCGTGACACATACGAAAAGATCAAGTTTGACCAAAAGTTGACCAGATTTAACAACGATTGACTTGAGTAGACTAGTTTTGAAAAGAATTTTGAAATAATTAAACAAAATTATTTAATTAAATGGAGTACTTACTTGTAATTAATTAAACAAATTTATTTAATTAAATGACAAGCCATTCCTAATTAATTAAATGAAGTTATTTAATTAAATAAGAAAAGTGTCTCTAATTAATTAAAGATTATTTAATTAAATAGAAAAAGTAATTATGAGAGCATATCTCATTTTATTAAATTAAATATCTCGACAAAATCTCTCTTCAGTTCAAAAAGGAAAATTTCCAGTTCACTATTGATCAAAAATGAGTTAAATCAGTTAACTCCTTTTTCTACTCAAATTGGATCAGTTAACTCCTTATTTTACTCAAATTAAATCTGTTAACTCCCTTTAATTTAGAAATTTCCCTTAATGACTAAACTTTACCTTTAATTCTGACCGTTGATTGAAATCGATCTCAACCGTTGATGAATTCCAAGAAAGTCTATTGAAGAGACCCTCATCTCTTCATTTTGAAAGGTTGAATGAGAATTTGCATCAAATTGTTGCTAGAATTCATACTTACATTTGCTCATATTCACATACGCAAAGATCAAGTTTGACCAAAAGTTGACCAGATTTAACCATAGTTGACTTGAGTTGACTAGTTTCAAAAAAAAATTTGAAATAATTAAAGAAAATTATTTAAATAAATGGAGTACTTACTTCTAATTAATTAAACAAAGTTATTTAATTAAGTGAGAAGCCATTCCTAATTAATTAAATGAAGTTATTTAAATAAATAAGAAAAGTGTCTCTAATTAATTATAGATTATTTAATTAAATAGAAAAAGTAATTATCAGAGCATATCTCATTTTATTAAATTAAATATCTCGATAAAATCTCTCTTCAGTTCAAAAAGGAAAATTTCCAGTTCATTATTGATAAAAAATGAGTTAAATCACTTAACTCCTTTTTCTACTCAAATTGAATTAGTTAACTCCTTATTTTACTCAAATTAAATCTGTTAACTCCATTTAATTTGGAAATCTCCCTTTATGACTGAACTTCACCTTTGATCCTGATCGTTGATTGAAATCGATCTCAACCGTCGATGAATTCCAGGAAAGTCTATTTAAGAAACCCTCATCTCTTCATTTTGAAAGGTTGAATGAGAATTTGCATCGAACTGTTGCTGGAATTCATACTCACATTTGCTCATATTCACATACCCAAAGATCAAATTTGACCAAAAGTTGACCAGATTTAACCACGGTTGACTTGAGTTGACTAGTTTCTAAAAGAATTTTATAATAATTAAACAAAATTATTTAATTCAATGGAGTACTTACTTCTAATTAATTAAACAAAGTTATATAAATAAATGAGAAGTCATTCCTAATTAATTAAATGAAGTTATATAATTAAATAAGAAAAATTGTCTCTAATTGATTAAAGATTATTTAATTAAATAGAAAATGTAATTACGAGAGCATATCTCATTTTATTAAATTAAATATCTCAACAAAATCTCTCTTAAGTTCAAAAATGGAAATTTTCAGTTCACTATTGACCAAAAATGAGTTAAATGAGTTAAATCATTTTTCTACTCAAATTGAATCAGTTAACTCCTTATTTTACTCAAATTAAATCTGTTAACTCCCTTTAATTTGGAAATTTCCCTTTCTGACTGAACTTCACCTTTAATCCTGACCGTTGATTGAAATCCATCTCAACCGTTGATGAATTCCAAAAAAGTCTATTTAAGGGACCTTCTTCTCTTCATTTTGAAAGGTTGAATGAGAATTTGCATCGAATTGATGCTGGAATTCATACTCACATTTGCTCATATTCACATACGTAAAGATCAAGTCTGACCAAAAGATGACCAGATTTAACCACGGTTGACTTGAGTTGATTAGTTTTGAAAAAAAAATTGAAATAATTAAATGGAATTATTTAATTAAATGGAGTACTTACTTCTAATTAATTAAACAAAGTTATTTAATTAAATGAGAAGCCATTCCTAATTAATTAAATGAAGTTTTTTAATTAAATCAGAAAAGTCTCTCTAATTAATTAAAGATTATTTAATTAAATAGAAAAAGTAATTATGAGAACATATCTCATTTTATTAAATTAAATATCTCGACAAAATCTTTTTTCAGTTCAAAAAGGGAAATTTCTAGTTCACTATTGATAAAAAATGAGTTAAATCAGTTAACTCCTTTTTCTACTCAAATTGAATTAGTTAACACCTTATTTTACTCAAATTAAATTTGTTAACTCCCTTTAATTTGGAAATCTCCCTTTATGACTGAACTTCATCTTTAATACTAACTGTTGATTGAAATTGATCTCAACTGTTGATGATTTTCAGGAAAGTCTATTTAAGAGACCCTCATCCCTTCATTTTGAAAGGTTGAATGAGAATTTGCATCGAATTGTTGCTGGAATTCATACTCATATTTGCTCATATTCACATACGCAAAGATCAAGTTTGACAAAAAGTTGACTAGATTTAACCACAGTTGACTTGAGTTGACTAGTTTTGAAAAGAATTTTGAAATAATTAAACGAAATTATTTAATTAAATGGAGTACTTGCTTCTAATTAATTAAACAAAGTTATTTAACTAAATGAGAAGCCATTCCTAATTAATTAAATGAAGTTATTTAATTAAATAAGAAAAGTGTCTCTAATTAATTAAAGATTATTTAATTAAATAGAAAAATTAATTATGAGAGTATATCTCATTTTATTAAATTAAACATTTCGAGAAAATCTCTCTTCAATTCAAAAAGAGAAATTTTCAGTTCACTATTGATAAAAAATGAGTTAAATGAGTTAACTCCTTTTTCTACTCAAATTGAATCAGTTAACTCCTAATTTTACTTAAATGAAATCAGTTAACTCCCTTTAATTTGAAAATCTTCCTTTATGACTAAACTTCACCTTTAATCCAGACGGTTGGTTGAAATCGATCTCGACCGTTGATGAATTTCAGGAAAGTCTATCTAAGAGACCCTCATCTGTTCATTTTCAAAGGTTGAATGAGTATTTGCATCGAATTGTTGTTGGAATTCATACTCACATTTGCTCATATTCACATACGCATAGATCAAGTTTGACGAAAAGTTGACCAAATTTAACCATGGTTGACTTGAGTTGACTAGTTTCAAAAAAAATTTGAAATAATTTAACGAAATTATTTTATAAAATTTAGAACTTACTTATAATTAATTAAACAAAGTTATTTAATTAAATTAGAAGCCATTCCTAATTAATTAAATTTAGTTATTTAATTAAATAGCAAAAGTAACTATGAGAGCATAACTCATTTTATTAAATTAAACATCTAGAGAAAATCTCTCTTCCGTTCAAAAAGAGAAATTTCCAGTTCACTATTGATAAAAAATGAGTTTAATTAGTTAACTCCTTTTTCTACTAAAATTGAATCAGTTAACTCCTTATTTTACTTAAATGAAATTAGTTAACTCTCTTTAATTTGGAAATCTCCCTTTATGACTGAACTTCACCTTTAATCCTAACCGTTGATTGAAATCGATCTCGACCGTTGATGAATTCCAGGAAAGTCTATCTAAGAGACCCTCATCTCTTCATTTTGAAAGGCTGAATGAGAATTTGCATCAAATTGTTGCTGGAATTCATACTCACATGTGGTCATATTCACATACGCAAAGATCAAGTTTGACCAAAAGTTGACCAGATTTAACCACGGTTGACTTTAGTTGACTAGTTTCAAAAAGAATTTTGAAATAATTAAACGAAATTATTTAATTAAATATAGTACTTACTTCTAATTAATTAAAGAAGGTTATTTAATTAAATGAGAAGCCATTCCTAATTAATTAAATGAAGTTATTTAATTAAATAAGAAAAGTGTCTCTAATTAATTAAAGATTATTTAATTAAATAGAAAAAGTAATTATGAGAGCATATCTCATTTTATTAAATTAAATATCTCAACAAAATCTCTCTTCAGTTCAAAAAGGGAAATTTCTAGTTCACTATTGATAAAAAATGAGTTAAATCAGTTAACTCCTTTTTCTACTCAAATTGAATCAGTTAACTCCGTATTTTACTAAAATTAAATCTGTTAACTCCCTCTAATTTGGAAATCTCCCTTTATGACTGAACTTCACCTTTAATCCTGATCGTTGATTGAAGTCGATCTCAACCGTTGATGAATTCTAAGAAAGTTTATTTAAGAGACCCTCATCTCTTCATTTTGAAAGGTTGAATGAGAATTTGCATTGAATTGTTGTTGGAATTCATACACACATTTGCTGATATTCACATACGCAATGATCAAGTTTGACCAAAAGTTGACTAGATTTAACCACGGTTGACTTGAGTTGACTAGTTCTGAAAACAATTTTGAAATAATTAAATAAAATTATTTAATTAAATTTAGTACTTACTTCTAATTAATTAAACAAAGTTATTTAATTAAATGACAAGTCATTCCTAATTAATTAAATGAAGTTATTTAATTAAATAAGAAAAGTGTCTCTAATTAATTAAAGATTATTTAATTAGATAGAAAGAGTAATTATGAGAGCATATCTCATTTTATTAAATTAAACATCTCGAGAAAATGTCTCTTCAGTTGAAAAAAAAAATTTCCAGTTCACTATTGATCAAAAATGAGTTAAATGAGTTAACTCCTTTTTCTACTCAAATTGAATTAGGTAACTCTTTATTTGACTCAAATTAAATCTGTTAACTCTGTTTAATTTGGAAATCTCCCTTTATGACTGAACTTCACCTTTAATCTTGACCGTTGATTGAAATCGATATCAACCATTGATGAATTTCAGGAAAGTCTATCTAAGAGACCCTCATCTCTTCATTTTGAAAGGTTGAATGAGAATTTGCATCGAATTGTTGCTGAAATTCATACTCACATTTGCTCACATTCACATACGCAAAGATCAAGTTGTACCAAAAGTTGATCAGATTTAACCACAGTTGACTTGAGTTGACTAGTTTCGAAAAGAATTTTGAAATAACTATACGAAATTATTTAATTGAATGAAGTAATTACTTCTAATTAATTAAACAAAGTTATTTAATTAAATGAGAAGCCATTCCTAATTAATTAAATGAAGTTATTTAATTAAATAAGAAAAGTGTCACTAATTAATTAAAGATTATTTAATTAAATAGAAAAAGTAATTATGAGAGTATATCTCATTTTATTAAATTAAATATGTCAATAGACTCTCTCTTCAGTTCAAAAAAGGAAATTTCCAGTTCACTATTGATCAAAAATGAGTTAAATCAGTTAACTCCTTTTTCTACTCAAATTGAATCAGTTAACTCCTTATTTTACTCAAATTAAATCTGTTAACTCCCTTTAATTTGAAAATCTCCCTTTATGACTGAAATTCACCTTTAATCCTACACGTTGATTGAAATCGATCTCAACCATTGATGAATTCCAAGAAAGTCTATTTAAGAGACCCTCATCTCTTCATTTTGAAAGGTTGAATGAGAATTTGCATCGAATTGTTGCTGGAATTCATACTCACATTTGCTCATATTCACATATGCAAAGATCAAGTTTGACCAAAAGTTGACCAGATTTAACCACTGTTGACTTGAGTTGACTAGTTTCGAAAAGAATTTTGAAATAATTAAACAGAATTATTTAATTAAATGGAGTACTTACTTCTAATTAATTAAAGAAAGTTATTTAATTAAATGAGAAGCCATTCCTAATTAATTAAATGAAGTTATTTAATTAAATAAGAAAAGTGTCTCTAATTAGTTAAAGATTATTTAATTAAATAGAAAAAGTAATTATGAGAGCATATCTCATTTTATTAAATTAAATATCTCAACAAAATCTCTCTTCAGTTCAAAAAGAAATTTTTTTAGTTCACTATTGATCAAAAATGAGTGAAATCAGTTAACTCCTTTTTCTACTCAAATTGAATCAGTTAACTCCTTATTTTACTCAAATTAAATCTGTTAACTCCCTTTAATTTGGAAATCTCCCTTTATGACTGAACTTCACCTTTAATCTTGACCGTTGATTGTAATCGATATCAACCGTTGATGAATTTTAGGAAAGTCTATCTAAGAGACCCTCATCTCTTCATTTTGAAAGGTTGAGTGAGAATTTGCATCGAGTTGTTGCTGGAATTCATACTCACATTTGCTCATATTCACATTCGCAAAGATCAAGCTTGGCCAAAATTTGACCAAATTTAACCACGGCTGACCTGAGATGACTAGTTTCGAATTTTTTTTTGAAATAATAAAATGAAATTATTTAATTAAATGGGGTACTTACTTCTAATTAATTAAACAAAGTTATTTAATTAAATGAAAAGCCATTCCTAATTAATTTCAAAATCTCCCTTTATGAGTGAACTTCAACTTTAACCCTGACCGTTGATTGAAATCGCTCTCAACCGTTGATGAATTCAAAGAAATTCTATTTAAGAGACCCTCATCTCTTCGTTTTGAAAGGTTGAATGAGAATTTGCATCGACTTGTTGTTGGAATTCATACTCACATTCACTCATATTCACATATGCAAAGATCAAGTTTGACCAAAAGTTGAACAGATTTAACCACGGTTGACTAGTTTCAAAAAAAAATTTGAAATAATAAAATGAAATTATTTAATTTAATGGAGTACTTACTTCTAATTAATTAAACAAAGTTATTTAATTGAATAAGAAGCCATTCCTAATTAATTAAATAAAATTATTTAATTAAATAATAAAAGTGTCTCTAATTAATTAAAAATTATTTAATTAAATAGAAAAAGTAATTATGAGAGCATATCTCATTTTATTAAATTAAATATCTCAAAAAATTCTCTCTTCAGTTCAAAAAGAGAAATTTCCAGTTCACTATTGATCAAAAATGAGTTAAATCAGTTAACTCCTTTTTCTACTCAAATTGAATCAGTTAACTCCTTATTTTACTCAAATTAAATCTTTTTACTCCCTTTAATTTGGAAATCTCCCTTTATGACTGAACTTCACCTTTAATCCTGACCGTTGATTGAAATCGATCTCAACCATTGATGAATTTCAGGAAAATCTATTTAAGAGACCCTCATCTCTACATTTTGAAAGGTTGAATGAGAATTTGCATCGAATTGTTGCTGGAATTCATACTCACATTTTCTCATATTCACATACGCAAAGATCAAGTTTGACCAAAAGTTGACCAGATTTAACCACGGTTGACTTGAGTTGACTACTTTCGAAAAGAATTTTAAAATAATTAAATGAAATTATTTAATTAAATGGAGTACTTACTTTAATTAATTAAATAAATTTATTTAATTAAATGAGAAGCCATTCCTAATTAATTAAATGAAGATATTTAATTAAATAAGAAAAGTGTCTCTAATTAATTAAAGATTATTTAATTAAATAGAAAAAGTAATTATGAGAGCATATCTCATTTTATTAAATTAAATATCTCAACAAAATCTCTCTTCAGTTCAAAAAGGAAAATTTTCAGTTCACTATTGATCAAAAATGAGTTAAATCAGTTAACTTCTTTTTCTACTCAAATTGAATCATTTAAATCCTTATTTTACTCAAACTAAATCAGTTAACTCCATTTAATTTTGAAATCTCCCTTTATGACTAAACTTCACCTTTAATCTTGACTCTTGATTGAAATCGATCTCAACCGTTGATGAATTCCAGAAAAGTCTATTTAAGAGACCTCATCTCTTCATTTTGAAAGGTTGAATGAGAATTTGCATCGAATTGTTGCTGGAATTCATACTCACATTTGCTCATATTCACATACGCAAAGTTCAAGTTTGACCAAAGTTGACCAGATTTAACCACAGTTGACTTGAGTTGACTAGTTTCGAAAAAAATTTGAAATAATTAAATGAAATTATTTAATTAAATGGAGTACTTACTTCTAATTAGTTAAAGAAAGTTATTTAATTAAATGAGAAGCCATTCCTAATTCATTAAATGAAGTTATTTAATTAAATAAGAAAAGTGTCTCTAATTAATTAAAGATTATTTAATTAAATAAAAAAAGTAATTATGAGAGCATATCTCATTTTATTAAATTAAATATCTCAACAAAATCTTTCTTTAATTTAAAAAGGGAAATTTCCAGTTCAATAATGATAAAAAATGAGTTAAATCAGTTAACTCATTTTTCTACTCGAATTGAATCAATTAACTCCTTATTTTACTCAAATTAAATCTGTTAACTCCATTTAATTTGGAAATCTCCTTTTATGACTGAACTTCACCTTTAATCCTGACCGTTGATTGAAATCGATCTCAACCGTTGATGAATTCCAGGAAAGTCTATTTAAGAGACCCTCATCTCTTCATTTTGAAAGGTTGAATGAGAATTTGCATCGAATTGTTGCTGGAATTCATACTCACATTTGCTTATATTCACATACGCAAAGATCAAGTTTGACCAAAAATTGACCAGATTTAACCAGGGTTGACTTGAGTTGACTAATTTCGAAAAGAATTTTGAAATAATTAAATGAAATTATTTAATTAAATGGAGTACAAGTACTTCTAATTAATTAAACAAAGTTATTTATTTAAGTGAGAAGCCATTCCTAATTAATTAAATGAAGTTATTTAATTAAATAAGAAAAGTGTCTCTAATAAATTTAAAATTATTTAATTAAATAGAAAAAGTAATTATGAGAGCATATCTCATTTTATTAAATTAAATATCTCAACAAAATTTCTTTTCCATTCAAAAAGAGAAATTTTCAGTTCACTATTGATAAAAAATGAGTTAAATCAGTTAACTCCTTTTTCTACTTGAATTGAATCAGTTAACTCCTTATTTTACTCAAATTAAATCTGTTAACTCTCTTTAATTTGGAAATCTCCCTTTATTACTGAACTTCACCTTTAATCCTGACCGTTGATTGAAATCAATCTCAACCGTTGATAAATTCCAGGAAAGTCTATTTAAGAGACCCTCATCTATTCATTTTGAAAGGATGAATGAGAATTTGTATCGAATTGTTGCTGAAATTCATACTCACATTTGCTCATATTCACATACGCACAGATCAAGTTTGACCAAAAGTTGACAAAATTTAACCACAGTTGACTGGAGTTGACTAGTTTTGAAAAGAATTTTGAAATAATTAAATGAAATTATTTAATTAAATAGAGTACTTACTTATAATTAATTAAACAAAGTTATTTAATTAAATGAGAAGCCATTCCTAATTAATTAAATAAAATTATTTAATTAAATAAGAAAAGTGTCTCTAATTAATTAAAAATTATTTAATTAAATAGAAAAAGTAATTATGAGAGCATATCTCATTTTATTAAATTAAATATCTCAAAAAAATTTCTGTTCAGTTCAAAAAAGGGAAATTTCCAGTTCACTATTGATAAAAAATGAGTTAAATTAGTTAACTCCTTTTTCTACTCAAATTGAATCAGTTAATTCCTTATTTTACTCAAATTAAATCTTTTTACTCCCTTTAATTTGAAAATCCCCCTTTATGACTGAACTTCACATTTAATCCTGACCGTTGATTGAAATCGATCTCAACCATTGATGAATTTCAGGAAAATTTATTTAAGAGACCCTCATCTCTACATTTTGAAAGGTTGAATGAGAATTTGCATTGAATTGTTACTGGAATTCATACTCACATTTGCTCATATTCACATACGCAAAGATCAAGTTTGACCAAAAGTTGACCAGATTTAACCATGGTTGATTTGAGTTGACTAGTTTCAAAAAAATTAAATTAAATTATTTAATTAAATAGAGTACTTACTTCTAATTAATTAAACAATGTTATTTAATTAAATGAGAAGCCATTCCTAATTAATTAAATGACGTTATTGTTAGACTAATTATTTGTTCTAACTTATTAATTAAATCACTTTTATTTAATTAATTAAGTTGTCTATTACTCTAGTTTTCTTAAGCTATGTTTTAGGTGCATATAATTAATATTTTATTAATTATATTTTGCAACCCTAGCTTTTTTAGGCTTTAGTTTCCCTTTTCGGGTTTCGTGATTCCTTTATAAGGATTCACCTCTTTGTATGCTATTCATTCACTTATTGGATTATATGAGATATTGCTCTTTGCATGTCCATAAGATGGATTTGGCTTTTTGGCCTCCTTGATTTTTTCTTGCCTCTGTTGTTTGCTTCATCCATGTGACAGGGTTATGCATGCAGGTGTTCTTGGGAGATTAATTTTTCAGCTAATCTAATAGTTATTTAATTAAATAAGAAAAGTGTCTCTAATTAATTAAAGATTATTTAATTAAATAGAAAAAGTAATTATGAGAGCATATCTCATTTTATTAGATTAAATATCTCAACAAAATCTCTCTTCAGTTCAAAAAGGGAAATTTTCAGTTCACTATTGATCACAAATGAGTTAAATCAGTTAACTCCTTTTTCTACTCAAATTGAATCAGTTAACTCCTTATTTTACTCAAATTAAATCTTTTAACTCCCTTTAATTTGAAAATCTCCCTTTATGACTGAGCTTCACCTTTTGTAATGTCTTGCCGAGGGAACCAAAGAATTAACCTAGAATTTTACTAAGTTTGGTAACATTTTTTTATTTTTATTTTAATAACATGAAAGTAAATACCACATATAACTTATACATAATAACGGAAGCAATAGCAATGTTCATCTAAAAGTAAACATAACATACATAACCGATTTCATTCTTTAAGAATCTCTTAACGTTGAGTTACATCTAAACTAACTAACATACATGAATCCATCTAGTACAACATCCACACAAATAATAATGATAAGTCCTATGTTCATACATTACATTTTCAAATGCTCAATCATCCACTATACATGTCACAGGGTATGAAGGTTTAAAAGAATATACATATGTGAAATAAGGTACATCATCCTATTCCAATCCATGATACATCAAAGTAGAGATAATCACATGATACATCATCATAGAAGACATATATATCATCTATCATAATGCTCTAAGAATATAATGAAGATAAATACCAACCAAGAATGCTCCAGCTACGGTGTCTCCGACTGATCTCAAATGATAAGATTGAAAAATACACTACCACCCAATCGCTTGAAACCTAAGTGGTCCACTCCCACCGTGCTGAGGAGATAAGCTCAGGTCCCAAACAGGCTATCAATCCACAAAGTATAAATCTCTATAAGTCAAGGAATCCTAAAAGTATACTAACTCAAAGGTTTCAATCACACACAAAATCGATATCTAATTCCCAGAGGCACACAAAGACATGTAGGAAACCTACTCTGCAAGCGGGAAAGTGTCATCGCATTTATCAGGTACAAGTTACCCTGGCAGTTAACTAAACTCCACGGGTCCATACTGATCTCATGCGGTCACTAGTATGCTCTAATACTGATGAGGAATACTACGGAATGTACGATCGCAACCATGCGTTCTCACTACTCCCATCCTAGCCTGTACAAGCACTCAAGGCATGGGCAAGAACATTAAAACAATTATCTTATCCCCATTTAGTATGTAAATGTTATCACTTATTAACCAAACTTACAATGAGTTACCCTGGCAGCCACTTAGGGCCCCGACCCCCATTGCAAGCCACTTCCCGACACTACAAGTAGATTACCTACCCTAAGCTCATGGAATCATAAATTTCAAAATCACAAAAGATTATCCATAATAAAATCATCAAATATGCATAAAAAAATCAAATATCCATAATAAAAATTATCAAACCTCCAAGATAAGAATCATCAAATCTCCTTGAGCATCTGAAAAGCATCCATAGAAAATTATGACCACAAGAGTTCTCTATTGGCAACTGAAGGCATCACTGATAATTATAAGTATCCATTGGTTCTCAATAATCAAAATATATCTCAAAATAAATCACAATGTTCATTGGTTCTCAATAAGCAACCAAGAATATCTCAAAATCATACTGATCGAAGACTCCAAAATGGCTGAGTCAAACATGTCACAACATGACATCATCAAGAAATAAATTCACATTTCAATCCCATCATGGCGACTAGAAAATAATTCAATGATAACTTATCGATGACTCAAAAATGATTAGCTCAAGTGTCTCATACACATACATCTCAGCTTCACACATGAAGACTGATGAACAAATACAAACATTTCATAGAGCATACGATCACATTACCATGGTTGGGCTTAAAAGATCGAGACCAAATAAGATCAACATGTCATCACATCTCATAACTCCCGAGCCTCTGGTAACAACCTAGGACTAGTCAACACTAGTTAACCCAAAACTTAAAACAAGAAGCATATAGAATACACGATGCAGACATATGTTTTGGTTTATTAAAATCACATAGTTGAATAATGTGTAGGGATTTCCAGTTTTCTATTTGCAAGTATATTATCAAATGTCTTAAGTTTCATCATTTGACCTACAAGTCAACCCATTTGTTCCACGATAGCATTATCCTTCTGTTATTAAGAATTACATTCGAAGAATTGACCTTTAATTAAATTGTCCTCTATATTTAACCATGATCCAAATTCTAATTGATTAACCTTTCAACTTTTCTAAGATCATTATTCATTATATTATAAGAGGACCAATTATCATTCTTCGAATAAGAGATTATAACTTCATTAGAATGATCAATTAATATCGGTTCATAATATTTGACCTTTTATCGTTCTAATAATTCTCAATTATATATTACTAAGTTTTTACCATTAAAATATCTAAAGTTGTTATTCAATTCATCGGAATAAGATCTATCAACTTAATATCAATATTTCTACAATCTCATTAAAAGAATTATATCAATTAAATCTCTATTACATAACTTAATTATTAATTAAATCCTATTATTTCTAGTTAATTGATTTAATTAAAAATTTCACAACCAAACCATCAACCCAATGAATATTAGTTGACTAATAACTAAAAGTTAGCCATACACAAATATTCAATTTCATAGTTCAATAATACTAATTTGTTAATATTTAATGACAAGCTATATTGGGAATCTTATTAATAGATCATTCATCATTTTTTATGAATACTATTGTTTCTAAAATTAATTCGTACTAATGATAGTCATTTCAAGATAAATCTCAATCGCATAATTATATTGACAACTCAATGAATATCAATTGATTAAAATCAATCATAATCCAACTTCAAAAATTATTATCTTTTATTAAACTTCAATCAATAAATAATCTCTACTAGATTAACTCTAATCAAATTTGTTGATATCTATTTAAACTATTATTTATTAATAGTTTGCTAGTCTTTACAAACATTAATAAATAATAACTCCTCAAACTATAAATACTCGATCTATAGAATCCTTCCATAAACTCATTAGTTAATATTTGACTAACTCTTAACTCCATTAAGGTATTCAAACGTGTTAACCAATAACATAATAATTCAGTATTAATCCAATATCAACATAATATAAATTATCATCTTAAAATTATTTAATAAATATTAAAATCAACCATTAGACTCCATTTTTTTAATTGTTCTAATAGTATTTTGTCTATATAAACGTTGTTTGAAAAAGATCCCTATCACAAACTAATAAGACTCATTATAGATTTTAACATGAATAATCTTCAAATTCTTAACATTATCATCTTCATTAAACAACTCTAAAATTGTTTTATATATATTAAATAGTATTTAATATACATTATAAAAAGTCCATTATATAAACTATATTAAAATATCTTTTCTTTTAATTTTCTCTCATTTAAAAATCCATTTACTTAGATTGGCTAATAATTAATTACACTTCTTCTACTATTAACTAATCTTAATTAAATTTGATTTAATTAGATTAGATAATAAACCATATAAAACTAACGCATATTAATAAGATTCTAATAAAAAAAGATTACAATAATATCTTTAATTCATTTCATGCTTTGATATATATTATTTTTGTGAAGTTTAAGCATAAAGAACTCTTAGTTATGAGAAATGGAGAAATATCTGTCTTTGAATAAAATAATTTCAGTACAACGGCCATATCTCCCTAATGAACCGTTGGATCAAGCTGAAATTTAAATATGTTGGAGAGGGCCAAGTTGTGCCACTTCTGACCAGAGCGATCGAATAAATTCGATCACGATAAAAAGTTATGAATGACTGAGTTTGCGTTTATCTAAGGGGCAGCGACAGGACAATTTGTGATGAATTAAGAATTTTTTATTAAAATAATTGTTCTCTAAATTTAACCATAAAAGGTTTTGTTCATACACATTTAAAAATATAATTGATAGAAAGATTACATCTAACCATTCGAATTCTTACCATAAAATTTCTATTTTAATTCCAAATTCTGTCTTTCTAATTTAATATAAATTCGAACCCAAACCCAATTCATATCTAATTATTTCTCCTTAATTAGATCTAAGGTTTTTCTATTGTTTTCTTCTCAACCAAATAAAATATCTAGATTCTAATTCATATCATAGATTCAATCATAGAGAAGATTCAAACACATATAACAGACACAATGAAGACATGAATGCATGATGTGGAAATAATATAAGTAAAATCACAAGAATCTACCTGAGTTCTGATGCTAATTCGCTCTTCCTCAGAAAACTCACAGAGCAAGCTCCCTTCTTCAGAGTTCTTGAGTTCTCCCATATTCCAATTGCTTGCGACCCTATCTCTAAGCTTCTATGAATGCCTGAATATAAAGAGCTCTGAAGAAACCTTTGGAATGCTTCTTGAAATAGCTAGAAGGTGTCACCAACTAAGCATGGGTCTTTTTCAACCTTTTTGATAAGTCATAGAGTTGTAGACACTTTGTGCTTAATTTATGCACTAACCCCCGTGTTATTGACACATGTTAATTCCCATGCAAGCTTATAACTCCAATTTACTTTACTCTTTTCAATTTAATTTATTTATTTATTAAGTCTCATGCACTAACTTTAATATCTCCACTTTTCAATATTAATATATTTATATTTTAATCATATGAGATTTAAAATCTTTTAATAATTTAAAATATATTTTCCACTTTTAAATTTCATTTTCCAACACTTTATTGCTAAAATATTTATTAGCTTTAATAATAATATTATTTAGTTATTTATTTAAAAATGAGCTCCAAATATATTATTATTAAAATAAATATTGTCACATTCCAAATTTAATATTATAACTTTTAACTTTTTATTTTCAAATTTTATTATTTTACTTAATTAATTTTCTAATTAATTAAATAAAATAAATGTTAAAATATCATATTAATTTTTCATTAAATTAAACCATTAATTAAATCTTTTAATTAGGCTTAATTAATAGAAAATACATCAAAAATTCACAAGGTAAAAATATGAAAATTCGTCATAGCCAAAATACATACAAAATCAAACCAAGGGTTAATATCACGAATTATGTCTTCCGACATATTCGGAGGGTACTCAACTCGGATACTTGTCCTAATTTTCTAATTAGAACAAATGGCTTAAAGGTTTAGAATTTGGACTTGAGAATATATCTCCCCTCTATTATCATTGAAATAATGTGATAGGGTACACTCATCTTGGCAATTCACGAGAGTCGATACCCGGTACCTGCAACCTGCATAAAAACCATGCATGTACAAGCACAATATATACTAAACTAAACAGACAATGGTAAAAAGTGATGCATCGTGTAGATCTCGACTAGCAGGTGACTACGACTCCCTTCCTTAACCACATCGTACACACCATACAAAAGCAAACACACAAAGCAAACACGCACACCATACACATGCAAGTATGGAGTAAGTATCTATAAGAAAACACATATGATAATAAATCATCTTACTAATTATCATTAATAATTGCAAACACTAAAAATAATTATCATAAATACATGAAATGTAGAGTCTAAGTAATCTCATCACATATCAACTGAATCCATAGCACAATATCTGATAATCTCAAAACAATGGTACTAACCAACAACATAAAACTAGCTCTAAAAGAGTTAGCAATGATAACAAAATGCGAACCAAAGGCAGGCACTACATCCACCCCCCTTGGGATTAGGCTTACTCTTGGAAGCCTACAAGAATGAAAAATTAAGATACTCACTATGCGGGTCCCATTGAACCCTTTTCCTCCCTACAGGGGAATATGATTCCACTGAGAATTTTACAACACATTTAGAGCAATATGATTCTGGTTTAATAGTAAACCGAAAACTATATTAATCCAACATCATTCCTTTAACAACTACTGAAATATATCCCTTAATACATTCTAAACAAGAGCAACTTAATGCTTGCAAAGATTAAAAAAGGTATACTACCTTGAAACTTAGATAAAAGATACATGTTTTGCAATTAGAATAAGTTTTCAACTTTTAGTTTTTCCTTCATTTAAGTTTTCAGTAGAATTTTTAATTCTGAAAGCTAAGTGTTGAAGTATGAAAAATATGCAAGTAACAGTTTCAATTTCTATTTCAGTTCACCTAGTTTTCAAGTTTTCAGTTTGAAAGAGATACACATGATAGTTCAAAATTTTTATTTTGTTTTACTAGTTAACAACTAGTGACATTGCAATATACCTAGAGCTCCCAATGTTGAAACTCGAGCTCTGATACCAAATGTAATGCCCCGCCAAGAGATCCAAAGAATTAACCTAAAATTTCACTAAATTTGGTAACATTTTTTTTTTTTTATAACATGGAAGTAAATACCACATATAACTTGTACATAATAACGGAAGCAATAACAATGTCTATCTAAAAGTAAACATAACATAAATAACTGATTTCATTCTTTAAGAATCCCTTAACATTGAGTTACATCTAAACTAACTAACATACATGAATCCATCTAGTACAACATCCACATGAATAATAATGATAAGTCCTATATTCATACATTACATTTCCAAATACTCAATCATCCACTGTATATGTCACAGGGTATGAAGGCTTAAAAGAATATACATATGTGAAATAAGGTACATCATCCTATTCCAATTCATGATACATCAAAGTAAAGATAATCACATGATACATCATCATAGAAGACATATACATCCATCATAAAAATCAAACAAAATAAACTAAGTGCACGGTTCCTTCCAAACGTTAATAGCATCATTAGACCATCGTGGATCTTAACCATCCCTCCGTGCGTAACATTCCAAAGCACCGAAGAGATCATCGGTATTAACATAGTAGGAATGTCACTCCTAAAACATCCTACTAATCATGCAAAGTAAAGCATAGGATATCATCATCTAACATATGCAAATAATCAATATAAGAAACATACCAGCAAATACATCCATCATAAGGTATATCATCTATCATAATGCTCCAAGAACATAATGAAGATAAATACCAACCAAGAATGCTCCAGCCACGATGTCTTCGACGGATCTCAAATGATAAGAGTGAAAAATACACTACCGCTTGACTGCATGGAACCTAAGTGGTCCACTCCCACCATGCTGAGGAGATAATCTCAAGTCCCAAACAGGCTATCAATTCACAAAGCATAAATCTTATAAGTCCAAAAATTTTAAAAGTATACTAACTCAAAAGTTCCAATCACACACAAAATCGACATCTAATTCTTAGAGGCACACAAAGACATGTTGGAAACCTACTCTACAAGTAGAAAAGTGTCATCACATTTATCACGTACAAGTTACCCTGACAGTTAGCTAAACTCCACGGGTCCATACTGATCTCATGCGGCCACTAGTATCCTCTCATACTGACGAGGCATACTACGAAATGTACGGTCGTAACTATGCATTCTCACTACTCCCATCCTAGCCTGTACAAGCACTTAAGGCATGGGCAAGAACATCAAAACAATTATCTTATCCCCATTTAGTGTGTAAATGTTATCACTTATTAAACAAACTTACAATGAGTTAACCTGGTAGCCAGTTAGGGCCCCGACCCCCATTGCAAGCCACTTCCCGACACTACAAGTAGATTACCTACCCTAAACTCACGGAATCATAAATTTCAAAATCACAAAAGATAATCTATAATAAAATTATCAAATATGCATAAAAGCATCAAATATCCACAATAAAAATCATCAAACTTCCAAGATAAGAATCATCAAATCTCCATGAACATCCAAAAAGCATCCATAGAAAATCATGACCACAAGAGTTCTCTATTGGCAACTGAAGGCATCACTGATAATTATAAGTATCCATTGGTTCTCAATAATCAAAATATATCTCAAAATAAATCACAATGTTCATTGGTTCTCAATAAGAAACCAAGGATATCTCAAAATCATACTGATCGAAGACTCCAAAATGGTTGAATCAAACATGTCACAACATGACATCATCAAGAAATAAATTCACATTTCAATCCCATCATGGCGACTAGAAAATAATCCAAGCATAACTGATCGATGACTCAAAAATGATTAACTCAAGTGTCTCATAGACATACATCTCAGCTTCACACATGAAGACTGATGAACAAATACAAACATTTTATAGAGCATACGATCACATTACCATGGTTGGGCTTAAAAGATCAAGACCAAATAAGATGAACATGTCATCACATCTCATAACTCTCGAGCCTCTAGTAACAACTTAGGGCTGGTTAACACTAGTTAACCCAAAACTCGAAACAAGAAGCATATAGAATACACGATGCAGACACATGTTTTGGATTATTAAAATCACATAGTTGAATAATGTGTAGGGATTTCCAATTTTCTGTTTGCAAGTATATTATCAAGTGTCTTAAATTTCATCATTTGACCTACAAGTCAACCCATTTGTTCCCCGATAGTATTATCCTTTTGTTATTAAGAATTGCATTCGAAGAATTGACCTTTAATTAAATTGTCCTCTATATTTAACCATGATCCAAATTCTAATTGATTAACCTTTCAATTTTTCTAAGATCATTATTCGTTATATTATACGAAGACCAATTATCATTCTTCGAATAGAAGATTATAACTTCATTAGAATGATCAATTAATATCGGTTCACAATCTTTGACCTTTTATCGTTCTAATAATTCTCAATTATATATTACTAAGTCTTCACCATTAAAATATCTAAAATCGTTATTCAAGTCATCGAAATAAGACTTATCAACTTGATATCAATATTTCTACAATCTCATTAAAAGAATTATATCAATTAAATCTCTATTAAATAATTTAATTATTAATTAAATCCTATTAACTCTAGTTAATTGATTTAATTAATAATTTCACAACCAAACCATCAACCCAATGAATATTAGTTGACTAATAACTAAAAGTCAGCCATACACAAATATTTAGGTTCATAATTCAATAATAATAACTTGCTAATATTTAATGACAAGCTATATTAGGAATCTTATTAATAGATCACATTCATCATTCTTTATGAACACTATTGTTTCCTTAATTAATTCGTACTAATGATAGTCATTTCAAGATAAATCTCAATCGCATAATTATATTGACAACTCAATGAATATCAATTGATTAAAATCAATTATAATCCAACTTCAAAAATTATTATTTTTTACTAAAATTCAATCAATAAATAATCTCTACTAGATTAACTCTAATCAAATTTGTTGATATCTATTCAAACCATTATTTATTAATAGTTTGCTAGTCCTTACAAACATTAATAAATAATAACTCCTCAAACTATAAATACTCAGTCTATAGAATCCTTCCATAAACTCATTAGTTAATATTTGACAAACTCCGAACTCTATTAAAGTATTCAAATATGTTAACCAATAACATAATAATTCAGTCTTAATCCAATATCAATATAATATAAATTATCATCTTACAATTATTTAATCAATATTAAAATCAACCATTAGACTCCATTTTTTTAATTGTTCTAATAATATTTTGTCTATATAAATGTTGTTTGAAAAAAATCTCTATCACAAACCAATAAGACTCATTGTAGATTTTAACATGAATAATCTTCAAATTCTTAACATTATCGTCTTCATTAAACAATTCTAAAATTGTTATATATATATTAAATAGTATTTAATATACATTATAAAAAATCCATTATATAAACTATATTAAAATCTCTTTTCTTTTAATCTTCTCTCATTTAAAAATCCATTTACTTAGATTGGCTAATAATTAATTACACTTCTTCTACTATTAACTAATCTTAATTAAATTTGATTTAATTAGATTAGATAATAAACCATATAAAACTAATGCATATTAATAAGATTCTAATAAAGAAAGATTACAATAATATCTTTAATTCATTTCATGCTTTGATATATATTATTTTTGTGAAGTTTAAGCATAAAGAACTCTTGGTTATGGGAAATGGAGAAATATTTGTCTTTGAATAAAACAGTCCCAATACGACGGCCATATCTCCCTAATGAACTGTTGGATCGAGCTAAAATTTAAATATGTTAGAGAGGGTCAAGTTGTGCCACTTATGACTGGAGCGATCGAATAAATTCGATCACGATAAAAAATTATAAATGACTGAGTTCGGGTCTATCCAAGGGGCAACGACAGGGCAATTTGTGATGAATTAAGAATTTCTTCTTAAAATAATTGTTCTCTAAATTTAACCATAAAAGAGTTTGTTCATACACATCTATAAATATAATTGATAGAAAGATTACATCTAATCATTCAAATTCTCATCATAAAATTTCTATTTTAATTCCAAATCTTGTCTTTCTAATTTAATATAAATTTGAATCCAAACCCAATTCATATCTAATTATTTCTCCTTAATTGGATCTAAGGTTTTTCTATTGTTTCCTTTTCAACCAAATAAAATATCTAGATTCCAATTCATATCATAGATTCAATCATAGAGAAGATTCAAACACATATAATAGACACGATGAAAAAAAGAATGCATGATGCGAAATTAGCATAAGTAAAATCACAAGAATCTACTCGGGTTCTGATGCTAATTCGCTATTCCTCAGAAAATCCGCAAATCAAGCTCCCTTCTTCAGAGTTTTTGAGTTCTTCCATGCTCCAATTGCTCTCCACCCTATCTCTAAGCTTCTATGAATGCCTGAATATAAAGAGCTCTTAAGAAACCTTTGGAATGCTTCTTGAAACAGCTGGAAGGTGTCACCAACTAAGCATGGGTCTTTTTCAACTTTTTTGATGAGTCATAGAGTTGTAAACAACTTGTGCTTAATTGATGCACTAACCTCCGTGTTGTTGACACATGTTAATTCCCATGCAAGCTTATAACTCCAATTTACTTTACTCTTTCCAATTTTATTTATTTATTTATTAAGTCTCATGCACTAACTTTAATATCTCCACTTTTCAATCTTAATATATTTATATTTTAATCATATGATATTTAAAATCTTTTAATAATTTAAAATATATTTTTCACTTTTAAATTTTATTTTCCAAAACTTTATTGCTAAAATATTTATTAGCTTTAATAATAATATTATTTCGTCATTTATTTAAAAATGAGCTCCAAATATATTATTATTAAAATAAATATTGTCACATTCCAAATTTAATATTATAACTTTTAACTTTTTATTTTCAAATTTAATTATTTTATTTAATTAATTTTATAATTAATTAAATAAAATAAATATTAAAATATCATATTAATTTTTTATTAAATTAAACCATTAATTAAATCTTTTAATTAGGCTTAATTAATAGAAAATACATCAAAGATTCACAAGGTAAAAATATGAAAACCTGTCATAGCCAAAATACATACAAAATCAAACCAAGGGTTAATATCACGAATTATGTCTTCCGACATATTCAGAGGGTACTCAACTCGAATGCTTGTCCTAATTTTTCAATTAGAACAAATGGCTTAAAGGGTTGGGATTTGGACTTGAGAATTTATCTCCCCTCTCTTATCATTGAGATAATGTGATAGGGTACGCTCATCCTAGCAATTCAAGAGAGTCGATACCCGGTACCTGCAACTTGCATAAAAATCATGCATGTACTAGCACAATATATACTAAACTAAACATGCAATGGTAGGAAGTGGTGCATCGTGTAGATCCCGAGTAGCACGTGACTACGACTCCCTTCCTTAACCACATCGAACACACCATACAAAAGCAAACATGCACACCATACACATGCAAGTATGGGGTAAGTATCCATAAAAAAACACATATGATAATAAATCATCTTACTAATCATCATTAATAACTACAAAAATTGAAAATAATCATCATACATACATGAAATGTAGAGTCTAAATAATCTCATCACATATCAATTGAATCCATAGCACAATATCTGATAATCACAAAACAATGTTGCTAATCAACAACATAAAACTAGCTCTAAAAGAGTTCAGCAATGATAACAAAATGCGAACCAGGGGTAGGCACTACATCTTTAATCCTGACCATTGATTGAAATTGATTTCAGCCGTTGATGAATTTCAAGAAAGTCTATTTAAGAGACCCTCATCTCTTCATTTTGAAAGGTTGAATGAAAATTTTCATCGAATTGTTACTAGAATTCATACTCACATTTGCTCATATTCACATATGCAAAGATCAAGTTTGACCAAAAGTTGATCAGATTTAACCACGATTGACTTGAGTTGATTAGTTTCGAAAAGAATTTTAAAATAATTAAACAAAATTATTTAATTAAATGGAGTACTTACTTCTAATTAATTAAACAAAGTTATTTAATTAAATGAGAAGCCATTCCTAATTAATTAAATGAAGTTATTTAATTAAATAAGAAAAATGTTTCTAATTAATTAAAGATTATTTAATTAAATAGAAAAAGTAATTATGAGAGCATATCTCATTTTATTAAACTAAATATCTCAACAAAATCTCTCTTTAGTTCAAAAAGGGAAATTTCCAGTTCACTATTGATAAAAAATGAGTTAAATCAGTTAACTCCTTTTTCTACTCAAATTGAACTAGTTAACTCCTTATTTTACTCAAATTAAATCTGTTAACTCCCTTTAATTTGGAAATCTCCCTTTATGACTGAACTTCACCTTTAATCCTGACCGTTGATTGAAATCGATCTCAACCGTTGATGAATTCCAGGAAAGTCTATTTATGAGACTCTCATCTCTTCATTTTGAAAGGTTGAATGAGAATTTGCATCGAATTGTTGCTGGAATTCATACTCACATTTACTCATATTCATATACGCAAAGATCAAATTTAACCAAAAGTTGACCAGATTTAACCACGGTTGACTTGAGTTGACTAGTTTCGAAAAGAATTTTAAAATAATTAAACAAAATTATTTAATTAAATAGATTACTTACTTCTAATTAATTAAACAAAGTTATTTAATTGAATGAGAAGCCATTCCTAATTAATTAAATGAAGTTATTTAATTAAATAAGTAAATTGTCTCTAATTAATTAAAAATTATTTAATTAAATTAGAAAAAGTAATTATGAGAGCATATCTCATTTTATTAAATTAAATATCTCAACAAAATCTCTCTTCAGTTCAAAAAAGGAAACTTTCAGTTCACTATTGATAAAAAATGAGTTAAATCAGCTAACTCCTTTTTCTACTCAAATTGAATCAGTCAACTTGTAGTGCATGCCCCTAGGTTACATTTTGTTATCATTATCAAACTCTTTTAGAGCTACTTTTATGTTGATGGTTAGCAACATTGTTTTGAGACTATTAGATATTGTGCTATGGATTCAGTTTATTATGTGATGAGATCACTTAGATTTTACATTTCATGTATGCATGATGATTATTTTCAATGTTTGCAGTTATTAATGATGATTAGTAAGATGATCTATTATCACATGTGTTTCTTATGAATACTTACCCCATACTTGCATGTGTATGGTGTGCGTGTTTGCTTTTGTATGTCGTGTCTGATGTGGTTAAGAATGAGCATACCCTATCACATCATCTCAATGATAAAAGAGGGGAGATAAATTCTCAACTCCAAATCCCAACCCTTTAAGCCATTTGTTCTAATTAGAAATTAGGACAAGTATTTGAGTTGAGTACCTTCCGAATACGTCGGATGACGTAATTCATGATATTAACCCTTGGTTTGATTTTGTATGTATTTTGACTATGATAGATTTTCATATTTTTACCTTGTGAGTCTTTGGAGTATTTTCTATTAAGTAAGCCTAATTAAAAGATTTAATTAATGGTTTAATTAAATAGAAAATTAATATGATATTTTAATATTTATTTTATTTAATTAATTTGGAAAATTAATTAAATAAAATAATTAAATTTGAAAATAAAAGTTAAAAGTTTAAATTTGGAATGTGACAATATTTATTTTAATAATAATATATTTGGAGTTCATTTTTAAATAAATGACTAAATAATATTATTATTAAAGCTAATAAATATTTTAGCAATTAAGTTTTGAAAAATGAAATTTAAAAGTGGAAAATATATTAAATTACTCTAGATTTCATGTGACTAAAATATAAATATATTAAGATTGAAAAGTGGAATAATTAAAGTTTGTGCATTAGATTTAATAAATAAATAAATAAAATCGAAAAGAGTAAATTAAATATTATATTAATTAATGTGCATTAATTTTAATATTTGCTTACATAGGAGTTGGCAAATTCTCGAAAGTTGTCATGTAGACAACACTGAAGTTTGCACTCTAAGAATGCATTAGTTTTCTACA
Source organism: Cupressus sempervirens (assembly GCA_028749045.1). Classification (NCBI taxonomy): domain Eukaryota; kingdom Viridiplantae; phylum Streptophyta; class Pinopsida; order Cupressales; family Cupressaceae; genus Cupressus; species Cupressus sempervirens. Next base: position 663,338,337 of record CM053793.1, read on the forward strand.
CTTAGAAGTTAGCATTTTATTTGAGCACATGGTGTGTACAACCTTAAGACTCATCTAGAAGGTTGGAGAAGACCCATGCTTGGTTGTCATGCTTATCTTCTAGTTGTTTCTAGAGACACTCTAGATGCATCTTGGAGGCCTTTAAATAGAGGCTCTCCTAGTGTGTTTGGACAAGCTTAATGGAAGCTACAAGTTGCAAGCTTCAAGCTAAAATGGAAGCTTCAAAGCTTACATGCATTGGAGAAGCTCTTATACTCATATTTTTCTACATGCTTCTATGCTTCTTCTAGCACTTCTAGTCACTTGGAAGTTTTGGTTGGCTTGGATCTTGAAGGAATTGCGAATGATGGAGAAGGAAGGGATTTTCTATGGATGTTTAAGACATGGCGGATTAGCATCAGTGTCTAGGTGCACTCGTGATAATCGCATATTCTCTTTGCACTATCTCTCTTCCTGTCTTCATCATGTATATTATATGTGCCTGAATACTTTTTATGATTGAATCTGCAATTTGAAATTAGAATCTAGATATTTTATTGGTTGAGAAGAAAAAAACATTAGAAAACCCTAGATCCAATTAAAAAGGAAATTAGATCTAAAACAGGTTTGGGTTTGATATAGAATCAAATTGAGAAATGATGATTTCAAAATTTATAGTTAAACCTGTTGGATGGATTAAAAGATATGTTTAGAAAACAATTATTTTAAAAGAAAAATTCTTAATTTAAGAAATTTGAAAGTCCTTCTTATTTGAAAGTTATATATATGTGTTTTTTTAGAATATATATATAATAACTGCATACATGTTGCAATAATGATGGATGGCAAACTGGGTATATATATATATGTATATATGTATATATATACATATATATATATACATATATATATATATATATGTATATATATATATGTATATATATATGTATATATATGTATATATACATATATATATATACATATATATATGTATATATATATATATGTATATATATATGTATATATACATATATATATACATATATATATATACATATATATATACATATATACATATATATGTATACATGTATATATATACATACATATACATGTATACATATATATGTATATATGTATATATATACATATATATATATATACATATATATATATATACATATATATATACATATATATATATATATACATATATACATATATATATATATATACATATATATGTGTAAATCGCAGTCGAAATACTTTTTAAAAATTGAATCGCGTATGTTAAACAACGTCTTTGAAAACGTTTAAAAAAATGATTATATATTTTGGGGTGGCGGGGTTATCACCCACTGCACCCCACCTACCTTATTACCTCCGACGGTACTAGTACTAATAACTATGGGCTGCGCATTTTGTAATGGCATATTTTATTCATGCCTATACTGCGTATGCAGTGCACGGCGATGAAAATGTTGCAAAGGCCACACGGCTTATTAAGTCAATGGCTACATATATTCATATGAGCCGCAGCAATTGTAATCGCTTGCTCTTTCTTGTAATGTATAATATTTAAATCGTATTACTCAGTGTAAATTTTATATTAAGTACTGTTTAATATATATTAAATACTATTTAATATGTATTAAACACTATTTAATATATATATAAAATATTTATAAGAAATGATGATTTATAAATGTTAATAAATTACTTTTAGATATTGTAATACTTATTAGTGAAGATTTAATAAATAATTATTAAATGATTTAAACTCTAATAAAATTTAATTAAGATTAAAATGACTAGGAAGGATCGTGGAACTATGTACATTATTAATCAACTTAGTTAATATGATTAAGTTATTGAGATTAATGTGAAATTGATTTAATAGAGATAAGATGAATTGTGGAAATTCTAGAGCATTATTTTAAAAGATAAGGGGGTTGTTAATATAGTTATTTAGCTTAAGAAGATTTCTAATAGTGATAATAGAATAAGTTTTAAATATTCAAGTTATCTATTATTTTGAGGTTCTCAATATTTTGTTAATAGAGAAGAGCGAATTTTTAATATTAACTACTTAATGTATATTCAATACTATTTAATATATATTAAATAGTTAAGAGGCGATAATTTATAAAGGTGTTTAATAATGATTATTAAGAGCCTCAAATTTTAATGATATTGGATTTAGATTTAAATAAGAATTATTATATTGACAAGTAGTCATAGTTACCTTATAACCTTGTTATAATATAGCAATGGTTTGAATTATTAATATGTTTGTATTATTAAATAAAATAATTGTACAACTTAATTATGCTAAGAAATAGTTAAATATTAACCAATGAAGTTTGTAAGGCTTCTTTAAGATCAATTAATAATAGTTTTTGATGAGTTTATTATTTATTAATGTTTTTTGGGTCTAACAAACTATTAATAAATAATAGTTTTAAAAGTTATCAATAAATTCGATTGGAGTTAATCTAGAGAAGATTATCTTATGAATAAAGTTTTGTAAAGATATTAGTTTTTGGATTTGAAGTATAATTGATATTCATTGAGTTGATATTATAACTATGATATTAATAATTAAGTTGTGCGATAGAGTCTTACTTGAAATGAATAATGATAATACGAATTTGTCAAGGGAATGCTGGTATTCTTTGAGAGATGACAAATGTGGTCACACAGAATTATTTTTAAGATTCTCAATATAGCTTGTATTTAAATATTATCAAGATATTATTATTGAATTATTAATATGAATATTAGAGATTTGAATTATAGTTGACTTTTATCTTACAGAATTCTAGTTAGTTATTAGTCAATTGATATTAATTAGAACATTGCTATGGTTATGTAATTATTAATTAAATCAATTAATGAGAGTTAATTAGATTTAATTAATAATTAAGTTATGTAATAGAAATTTATTTGATATAATTCTTTTAATGAGATTGTAGATTATCTATATTGAAGTTGATAAGTCTTATGACTTGAATTATGACCTTAGATGTTATATGGTTGTCAATGATGATAACGATTAAATTAAAAGACTCAAACTTTAGTACTTAATTAAGTTTCTAATTGAGAACTATTAGAATGATAAACGGTCAAAGATTGTGAACCGATGTTAATTGATTATTCTAATAAAGTCATAATCTCTTATTCGAAGAATGATAATTGGTCCTCTTATAACAAATAATGATCTTAGAAAAGTTAAAAGGTTAATCAATTAGAATATGGATCATGGTTAAATATAGAGGACAACTTAATTAAAGGTCAATGATGATCAGTTTAGTGAATATTTATCCTTAAGTTATTCTTAGAATGTAATTCTTAATAATGAAAGGATAATGTTGTCGGGGAACAAATGGGTTGACTTGTAGGTCAAATGATGAAACTTAAGACACTTGAAGTATACTTGAAACGAAAATTGAAACTCTACACATTATTCAAGTATGTGATTTTAATAAACCAAAACATGTGTTTGCATTGTGTATTCTATATGCTTCTTGTTTTGGATTTTGGGTTGACTAGTGTTGACCAATTATAGGACGTCTACCAGAGGCTCGAGGGTTGTGATTTTGATGTCATGATGATGTCTTAATTCTGATCTTTATAAATCCAACCATGGTTATGTGATCGTATGCTCTATGAGATTTTGTATATACTGATTTGTTAATGCTTTTCAGTCTTCATGTGATTCTTATGTATTTGAGACACTTGACTTAACTATTTTTGAGTCATCAATCAGTTATCCTTGGATTATTTTCTAGTCGCCATGATGGGACTGAAATGTTGATTTATTTCTTGATGATGTCATGTTGTGACATGTTTGACTCAACCATTTTGGAGTCTTCGATCAGTATGATTTTGAGATATTCTTGGTTGCTTGTTGAGAACCAATGGATATGGTGATTTATTTTGAGATATTCTTGGTTTCTTGTTAAGAACCAATGGATATTGTGGTTTGTATTAGAGATTATATTTATGAAGTTTATTTTGTTGAGTTTTTATGTGTTCTTGGATGGGAGAACCATCTTATTTTCGGGTTTCCTATTAAGGAGCTGAGTTTGATCTTTATGAGTGTTGTGGTATAGGACACAATCATGGATTTATGTGCCTACGAGAGGTTGTCTAGGTACATGACTATGGGAGTGACTTGCATAGGGGTCCAGGGCCCAAAGTGGTCAGTACTGGGGTAACCTAATGCAAGTTATGTAATAAGTGATAATCTAGTAATTAAAATTTATGAGGGGAAAACACACTAAAAAGATAAGTTAGAGATATTTAAACCACCCATGCCTTGAGTGCTTGTATAGACTAAGGCTGGGAGAAGTGTCTCATCTTCTTGAGAGGGCTTCTTGGTTTCCACATGTGTCACGTTGAGGGTCCAGGGTTCAGAGTAACCGATCCAGGGTAACTCAACGCTTGAGGGTATGGGGTCTAGTGAGAGACCAGTCTAGGGTAACTCAAGCAGCCATGTGATGACACTCCCTAGTATGTAGCCTAAGTCTCCTCTATAGATTTTGAGTCTTCTCTGTAGTCTTTGTTGTGCCTCTGGGATTAGATGCCAATTTTGTGATTGAAACCTTTGAGTTAGTATACTTTTAGGATTTCTGGACTTAAAGAGTATTGTGCTATGTGATTTTGATAGCCTGTTTGGGACTTGAGATTATTTTCTCAGCACGGTGGGAGTGAACTACTTAGGTTCCACACGGTCGGGTGGTAGTGTATTTTCTACTCTTATCATTTGAGATCTGTCTGAGACACCATGGCTGATGCTTTCTTGGTTGGTATCTATCTTCATTATGATCTTGGAGCATTATGATAGATGATATACTTTATGATGGATGTATTTACTGGTCTGTTCCTTACATTGATGATTTGCATATGTTAGTTGATGATATATTATGCTTTACTTTGCATGTTAGTAGGATGTTTTTAGGAGTGACATTCCTACTATGTTAATAGCCAATGATCTTTTTGGTGCTTTGGAATGTTACGCACGGAGGGATGGCTAGGATCCATGATGGTTTAATGATGCTATTTACGGTTGGGAGGAACCGTGCACTTAGTTAGTTATGTTTGTGATATATGGTTATCTTTCATGATGGATGAATATGTCTTTTAAGTTGATGTATCATGTATGACATGTGGTTTCATTTACTTTAATTGCATTATGGATTAATGTTGGATGTTGATGTATTTCATTTACATAGATGTTTATTCTTTTAAGCTTTTCATACCTTGTGACATGTAGTGTGGATGATTGAGCTAAACTAAAATGTAAATTTCAAAGGACACTTGTATATGGTTTAAGAATGTTGTATGTATCATTGTTATTTTATAAGGATGTGATGTTAGATGAATGGTTGATTTAGACGTAATTCAACATTAAGGGATCTTTAAAAAAAATGTAATCTATTGTGTTGTGTTATGTTTACTTTTAATTGGATTTTACTCTTGCTTCTGCAAGTATTGTGAATGGTTTTACTTTCATGTTTAAAAAAAAAAAAAATTGTTTGGCAAACTTTAGGTTAATTCAATAGATCCCTTGGCGGGGTATTACATAACTCCTTATTTTACTCAAATTAAATTTGTTAACTACCTTTAATTTGAAAATCTTCCTTTATCACTGAACATCACCTTTAATCCTGACCGTTGATTGAAATCAATCTCAACCGTTGATGAATTTCAGGAAAGTCTATTTAAAAGACCCTCATCTCTTCATTTTGAAAGGTTGAATGAGAATTTGCATCGAATTGTTGCTGGAATTCATACTCACATTTGCTCATATTCACATACACAAAGATCAACTTTGATCAAAAGTTGACCAGATTTAACCACGGTTGACTTGAGTTGACTAGTTTCGAAAAGAATTTTGAAATAATTAAATGAAATTATTTAATAAAACAGAGTACTTACTTCTGATTAATTAAACAAAGTTATTTAATTAAATCAAAAGCCATTCCTAATTAATTAAATAAGAAAAGTGTCTCTAATTAATTAAACATTACTTAATTAAATAGAAAAAGTAATTATGAGAGCATATCTCATTTTATTAAATTAAAAATCTCAACAAACTCTCTCTTCAGTTCAAAAAGGAAAATTTCCAATTCACTATTGATAAAAAATGAATCAAATCAGTTAACTCCTTTTTCTACTCAAACTGAATCAGTTAACTCCTTATTTTACCTAAATTAAATCTATTAACTCCTTTTAATTTAGAAATCTCCCTTTATGACAAAACTTCACCTTTAATCCTGACCGTTGATTGAAATCGATCTCAACCGTTGATGAATTCTAGGAAAGTCTATTTAAGAGACCCTCATCTCCTCATTTTGAAAGGTTGAATGAGAATTTGCATCAAATTTTTGCTGGAATTCATACTCACATTTGCTCATATTCACATATGCACAGATCAAGTTTGACCAAAAGTTGACCAGATTTAACCACGGTTGACTTGAGTTGACTAGTTTCGAAATTTTTTTTCAAATAATTAAACAAAATTATTTAATAAAATGGAGTACTTACTTCTAATTAATTAAAAAAAGTTATTTAATTAAATGAGAAGCCATTCCTAATTAATTAAATGAAATTATTTAATTAAATAAGAAAAGTGTCTCTAATTAATTAAATATTATTTAATTAAATAGAAAAAATAATTATGAGAGCATATCTCATTTTATTAAATTAAATAACTCAACAAAATCTCTCTTTAGTTCAAAAAGGGAAATTTTCAGTTCACTATTGATCAAAAATGAGTTAAATCAGTTAACTCATTTTTCTACTCAAATTGAATCAATTAACTCCTTATTTTACTCAAATTAAATCTGTTAACTCCCTTTAATTTGGAAATCTTCCTGTATGACTAAACTTCACCTTTAATCATGACCGTTGATTGAAATCGATCTCAACCGTTGATGAATTCTAGGCAAGTCTATTTAAGAGACCCTCATCTCTTCATTTTGAAAGGTTGAAAGAGAATTTGCATCGAATTGTTGCTGGAATTCATGCTCACATTTGCTCATATTCACATTAGCAAAGATCAAGTTTGACTAAAAGTTGACCAGATTTAACCACCGTTGACTTGAGTTGACTAGTTTCGAAAAGAATTTTGAAATAATTTAAAAAATTATTTAATTAAATGGAGTACTTACTTCTAATTAATTAAACAAAGTTATTTAATTAAATGAGAAACTATTCCTAATTAATTAAATAAGTTATTTAATTGAATAATAAATGTGTCTCTAATTAATTAAAGATTATTTAATTAAATAGAAAAAGTAATTATAAGAGCATATCTCATTTTATTAAATTAAATATCTCAACAAAATCTCTCTTCAGTTTAAAAAGAGAAATTTCCAGTTCACTATTGATAAAAAATAAGTTAAATCAGTTAACTCTTTTTTCTAGTCAAATTGAACCAGTTAACTTTTTATTTTACTCAAATTAAATCTGTTAACTCCATTTAATTTGGAAATCTCTCTTTATGACTGAACTTCACCTTTAATCCTGATCGTTGATTGAAATCGATCTTAACCGTTGATGAATTCTAGGAAAGTCTATTTAAGAGACCTTCATCTCTTCATTTTGAAAGGTTGAATGAGAATTTGCATCGAATTGTTGCTAGAATTCATACTCACATTTGCTCATATTCACATACGCAAAGATCAAGTTTGACCAAAAGTTGACCAAATTTAACCACGATTGACTTGAGTTGACTTGTTTCGAAAAGAATTTTGAAATAATTAAACAAAATTATTTAATTAAATGGAGTACTTGCTTCTAATCAATTAAACAAAGTTATTTAATTAAATGAGAAGCCATTTCTAATTAATTAAATGAAGTTATTTAATTAAATATGAAAAGTGTCTCTAACTAATTAAAGATTATTTAATTAAATAGAAAAAGTAATTATGAGAGCATATCTCATTTTATTAAATTAAATATCTGAACAAAATCTCTCTTCAGTTCAAAAAGAGAAATTTCCAGTTCACTATTGATCAAAAATGAGTTAAATCAGTTAACTCCTTTTTCTACTCAAATTGAATCAGTTAACTCCTTATTTTACTCAAATTAAATCTGTTAACTACTTTTAGTTTGGAAATCTTCCTTTATGATTGAACTTCACCTTTGATCCTGACCGTTGATTGAAATCGATCTCAACCGTTGATGAATTCCAGTAAAGTCTATTTAAGAGACCCTCATTTCTTCATTTTGAAAGGTTGAATGAGAATTTGCATCGAATTGTTGCTGGAATTCACACTCACATTTTCTCATATTCACATATGCAAAGATGAAGTTTGACAAAAAGTTAACCAGATTTAACCATGGTTGACTTAAGTTGACTAATTTTGAAAAGAATTTTAAAATAATTAAACAAAATTATTTAATTAAATCCAATACTTACTTCTAATTAATTAAAGAAAGTTATTTAATTAAATGAGAAGCCATTCCTAATTAATTAAATGAAGTTATTTAATTAAATAAGAAAAGTGTCTCTAATTAATTAAAGAGTATTTAATTAAATAGAAAAAGTAATTATGAGACCATATCTCATTTTATTAAATTATATATCTCAACAAAATCTCTCTTCAGTTCAAAAAGAAAAATTTTCAGTTCACTATTGATAAAAAATGAGTTAAATGAGTTAACTTTTTTTTCTTTTCAAATTGAATCAGTTAACTCCTTATTTTACTCAAATTAAATCTGTTAAGTCCCTTTAATTTGGAAATCTCCCTTTATGATTGAACTTCACCTTTAATCCTGACCGTTAATTAAAATCGATCTCAACCGTTGATGAATTTCAGTAAAGTCTATTTAAGAGACCCTCATCTCTTCATTTTGAAACATTGAATGCAAATTTGTATCGAATTGTTGATAGAATTCATACTCATGTTTGCTCATATTCACATACGCAAAGATCAAGTTTGACTAAAAGTTGACTAGATTTAACAAAGGTTGACTTGAGTTGACTAGTTTCAAAATTTTTTTTGAAATAATTAAATGAAATTATTTAATTAAATGGAGTAATTACTTCTAATTAATTAAACAAAGTTATTTAATTAAATGAGAAGCCATTCCTAATTAATTAAATAAAGTTATTTAATTTAATAAGAAAATTGCTTCTAATTAACTGAAGATTATTTAATTAAATAGAAAAAGTAATTATGAGAGCATATCTCATTTTATTAAATTAAATATCTCAACAAAATCTCTCTTCAGTTCAAAAAGCGAAATTTCCAGTTCAGTATTGATAAAAAATGAGTTAAATCAGTTAACTCCTTTTTCTACTCAAAATTGAATCAGTTAACACCTTATTTTACTCAAATTAAATCTGTTAACTCCTTTTAATTTGAAAATCTTCCTTTATGACTGAACTTCACCTTTAATCGTGACCGTTGATTGAAATCGGTATCAACCATTGATGAATTCCAGGAAAGTCTATTTAAGAGACCCTCATCTCTTCATTTTGAAAGGTTGAATAAGAATTTGCATCGAATTGTTGCTGAAATTCATACTTACATTTGCTCATATTCACACACGCAAATATCAAGTTTGACCAAAAGTTGACCTGATTTAACCACAATTGACTTGAGTTGACTAGTTTCGAAAAGAATTTTGAAATAATTAAACGAAATTATTTATTTAAATGGAGTACTTACTTCTAATTAATTAAACACAGTTATTTAATTAAATGAGAAGCCATTCTTAATTAATTAAATGAAGTTATTTAATTAAATAAGAAAAGTGCCTCTAATTAATAAAAGATTATTTAATTAAATAGAAAAAGTAATTATGAGAGCATATCATATTTTATTAAATTAAATATCTCAACAAAATATCTCTTAAGTTGAAAAAGGAAAATTTTCGTTCACTATTGATAAAAAATGAGTTAAATCAGTTAACTCCTTTTTCTACTCAAATTGAATCAGTTAACTCCTTATTTTACTGAAATTAAATCTGTTAACTCCATTTAATTTGGAAATCTCCCTTTATGACCGAACTTCACCTTTAATCCTTACTGTTGATTGAAATCGATCTCAACCGTTGATGAATTCCAGAAAACTCTATTTAAGAGACCCTCATCTCTTCATTTTGAAATGTTGAATGAGAATTTGCATCAAATTGTTGCTTGAATTCAAACTCACATTTGCTCATATTCACATACGCAAAGAACAAGTTTGACCAAAATTTGACCAGATTTAACTACGGTTGACTTAAGTTGACTAGTTTCAAAAAAAAAAATTTAATTATTAAATGAAATTATTTAATTAAATTGAGTACTTACTTCTAATTAATTAAACAAAGTTATTTAATTAAATGAGAAGCCATTCCTAATTAAATAAATGAAGTTATTCAATTAAATAAGAAAAGTGTCTCTAATTAATCAAAGATTATTTAATTAAATAGAAAAAGTAATTATGAGAGCATATATCATTTTATTAAATTAAATATCTCAACAAAATCTCTCTTCAGTTCAAAAAGGGAAATTTCCAGTTCACTATTGATCAAAAATGAGTTAAATGAGTTAACTCATTTTTCTACTCAAATTAAATCAGTTAACTCTTTATTTTACTCAAATTAAATCTGTTGACTCCCTTTAATTTGTAAATCTCCCTTTAGGACTGAACTTCACCTTTAATCCTGACCGCTGATTGAAATCGATCTCAACCATTGATGAATTTCAGGAAAGTCTATTTAAGAGACTCTCATCTCTTCATTTTGAAAGGTTGAATGATAATTTGCATCAAATTGTTGCTTGAATTCATAATCACATTTGCTCATATTCACATACACAAAGATCAAGTTTGACCAAAAGTTGACCAGATTTAACCACGGTTAAATTGAGTTAACTAGTTGTGAAAAAAACTTTGAAAAAATTAAATGAAATTATTTAATTAAATGGAGTACTTACTTTTAATTAATTACACAATGTTATTTAATTAAATGAGAAGCCATTCCTAATTAATTAAATGAAGTTATTTAATCAAATATGAAAAGTGCCTCTAATTAATTAAAGATTATTTAATTAGATAGAAAAAGTAATTATGAAAGCATATCTCATTTTATTAAATTAAATATCTCAACAAAATCTCTGTTCAGTTCAAAAAGGGAAATTTTCAGTTCACTATTGATCAAAAATGAGTTAAATCAGTTAACTCTTTTTTCTACTCAAATTGAATCAATTAACTCCTTATTTTACTCAAATTAAATCTGATAACTTAGTTTAATTTAGAAATCTCCCTTTATGACTAAACTTTACCTTTGATCCTGACCGTTGATTGAAATCGATCTCAACCATTGATGAATTCTAGGAAAGTCTATTTAAGAGACCCTCATCTCTTCATTTTGAAAGGTTGATGACAATTTGCGTCGAATTGTTGCTGGAATTCATACTCACATTTGCTCATATTCACATATGCAAAGATCAAGTTTGACCAAAAATTGACCAGATTTAACCACGGTTGACTTGAGTTGACTAATTTCGTAAAGAATTTTGAAATAATTAAAGGAAATTATTTAATTAAATGGAGTACAAGTACTTCTAATTAATTAAAGAAAGTTATTTAATTAAATGAGAAGCCATTCCTAATTAATTAAATGAAGTTATTTAATTAAATAAGAAAAGTGTCTCTAATTAATGAAAGATTACTTAATTAAATAGAAAGAGTAATTATGAGAGCATATCTCATTTTATTAAATTAAATATCTCAACAAAATCTCTGTTTAGTTCAAAAAGGGAAATTTTCATTTCACTATTGATCAAAAATGAGTTAAATCAGTTTAACTCTTTAATTAATTAGAGACACTTTTCTTATCTAATTAAATAACTTCATTTAATTGATTAGGAATGACTTGTCATTTAATTAAATAACTTTTTTTAATTAATTAGAATTAAGTACTCCATTTTATTAAATAATTTCATTTAATTATTTCAAAATTCTTTTTGAAAGTAGTCAACTCAAGTCATTCGTGGTTAAATTTGGTCAACTTTTGGTCAAACTTGATCTTTGCGTATGTGAATATGAGTAAATGTGAGTATAAATTCCAGCAACAATTCGATGCAAATTCTTATTCAACCTTTTAAAATGAAGAGATGAGGGTCTCTTAAATAGACTTTCCTGGAATTCATCAATGGTTGAGATCGATTTCAATCAAGGGTTAGGATTAAAGCTGAAGTTTAGTCATAAAGGGAGATTTAAAAATTAAAGAAAGTTAACAGATTTAACTTGAGTAAAATAAGGAGTTAACTGATTCAATTTGAGTAGAAAAAGGAGTTAACTGATTTAAGTCATTTTTTATCAATAGTGAACTAGAAATTTCACTTTTTTAATTGAAGAGAGATTTTGTTGAGATATTTAATTTAATAAAATGAGATATGCTCTCATAATTACTTTTTCTATTTAATTAAATAATTTTTAATTAATTACAAGCACTTTTCTTATTTAATTAAATAACTTCATTTAATTAATTAGGAATGGCTTCTCATTTAACTAAATAACTTTGTTTAATTAACCAGAAGTAAGTACTCCATTTAATTAAATAATTTTGTTTAATTATTTCAAAATTCTTTTCAAAACTAGTCAACTCAAGTCAATCGTGGTTAAATTTGGTCAACTTTTGGTCAAACTTGATCTTTGCGTATGTGAATGTGAGCAAATGTGAGTATGAATTTTAGCAACAATTCGATGCCAATTCTCATTCAACCTTTCAAAATAAAGAGATGAGGGTCTCTTAAATAGACTTTCTTGGAATTCATTAACAGTTGAGATCGATTTTAATCAACGGTCAGGATTAAAGGTGAAGTTCGGTCATAAAGGGAGATTTCCACATTAAAGGGAGTTAAGAGATTTAATTTGAGTAAAATACGGAGTTAGCTGATTCAATTTGAGTAGAAAAAGGAGTTAACTAATTTAACTCATTTTAGATCAATAATGAACTGAAAATTTTCCTTTTTGAACTGAAAAGAGATTTTGTTGAGATATTTAATTTAATAAAATGAGATATGCTCTCATAATTACTTTTTTTATTTAATTAAATAATCTTTAATTCATTAGAGGCACTTTTCTTATTTAATTAAATAACTTCATTTAATTAATTAGGAATGGCTTCTAATTTAATTAAATAACTTTTTTTAATTAATTAGAAGTAAGTACTCCATTTAATTAAATAATTTCGTTTAATTATTTCAAAATTCTTTTCGAAATTAGTCAACTCAAGTCAACCGTGGTTAAATCTGGTCAACTTTTGGTCAAATTGTATCGTTGCGTATGTGAATATGAGCAAATGTGCGTATGAATTCCAGCAACAATTCGACGCAAATTCTCATTCAACCTTTCAAAATGAAGAGATGGGGGTCTCTTATATAGACTTTTCTTGAATTCATCAACGGTCGAGATCGATTTCAATCGACGGGCAGGATTAAAGATGAAGTTCAGTCAGAAAAGGAGATTTCAAAAATAAAGGGAGTTAACAGATTTAATTTAAGTAAAATAAGGAGTTAACTGATTCAATTTGGGTAGAAAAAGGAGTTAACTAATTTAACTCATTTTTTATCAATAGTGAACTGGAAATTTCCCTTTTTAAACTGAAGAGAGATTTTGTTGAGATATTTAGTTTAATAAAATGAGATATGCTCTCATAATTACTTTTTCTATTTAATTAAATAATCTTTAAATAATTAGAGACACTTTTCTTATTTAACTTAATAACTTCATTTAATTAATTAGGAATGGCTTCTCATTTAATTAAATAACTTTGTTTAATTAATTAAAAGTAAGTACTCCATTTAATTAAATAATTATGTTTAATTATTTAAAAATTCTTTTCAAAACTAGTCAACTCAAGTCAATCGTGGTTAAATCTGGTCAACTTTTGGTCAAACTTGATCTTTGTGTATGTGAATATGACCAAATGTGATTATGAATTCCAGCAACAATTCGATGCAAATTCTCAATCAACCATTCAAAATGAAGAGATGAGGGTCTCTTAAATAGACTTTCCTGGAATTCATTAATGGTTGAGATTGATTTCAATCAACGGTCAAGATTAAAGGTGAATTTCAATCATAAAGGGAGATTTCCAAATTAAAAGGAGTTAACAGATTTAATTTGAGTAAAATAAGGAGTTAACTGATTTAATTTGAGTAGAAAAAGGAGTTAACTGATTTAACTCAGTTTTGATCAATAGTGAATTGAAAATTTCCCTTTTTGAACTGAAGAGAGATTTTGTTGAGATATTTAATTTAATAAAATGAGATATGCTCTCATAATTACTTTTTTTATTTAATTAAATAATCTTTAATTAATTAGGGGCACTTTTCTTATTTAATTAAATAATTTCATTTAATTAATTAGGAATGGCTTCTCATTTAATTAAATAACTTTTTTTAATTAATTAGAAGTAAGTACTCCATTTAATTAAATAATTTCATTTAATTATTTCAAAATTCTTTTCGAAACTAGTTAACTCATGTCAACCGTAGTTAAATTTGGTCAACTTTTGGTCAAACTTGATCTTTGCATATGTGAATATAGGCAAATGTGAGTATGAATTCCAGCAATAATTCAATGCAAATTCTCATTCAACCTTTCAAAATGAAGAGATGAGGGTCTCTTAAATAGACTTTCCTGGAATTCATCAACGGTTGAGATTGATTTCAATTAACGGTTAGGATTAAAGGTGAAGTTCAGTTATAAAGGGAGATTTCCAAATTAAAGGGAGTTAACAGATTTAATTTGAGTAAAATAAGGAGTTAACTGATTCAATTTGAGTAGAAAAAGGAGTTAACTGATTTAACTCATTTTTTATCAATAGTGAACTGGAAATTTCCCTTTTTGAATTGAAGAGAGATTTTGTTGATGTATTACCTACCCTCGTTCACATCTTTTCTAGACTTATTGTTGCTATTATTATCAGTCTATGTAGACTAGTTTTATGTTGATGGTTTAGTGGTGTTGTTTTAACACTATCAGATATTATGATAGGGATTCAATTGATATATGATGAGATCATTTAGACTTTACATTTCATGTATGTATGATGATCTTTACATTATTTTCAGTTATTAATGATGATTAGTTAGATGGTTTATTATCTCATGTGGTTTATTATGGTTACTTACCCCATACTTGCATGTGTATGGTGTGCGTGTTTTCTTATTGTATTGCATTTTTATGTGGTTAAGGAAGGGAGTCGCAGTCACCTACTTAGTCGGGATCTACACAATGCACCACTTCCTGCCATTATCTATTTAGCTTAGTATGATATATTGTATGTAAATGCATAGTTTTTTTGCAGGTTGCAGGTATCGAGTATCGACTTCCTTGAATTGCCAGGATGAGCGTACCCTATTAAACTATCTCAATGATAAGAGAAGGGATATAAATTCTCAAGTTCAAATCCCAAACCTAAAAACCATTTATCCTAGTGAGTTAGGACAAGTATCAAAGTTGAATACCCACCGAATATGTTGGATGACATATTTCGTGATTTTTAACCCTTTAGATTTATTTTGTATGATTTGTTCGATGATGGGTTTTCATATTTTATCTTGGAGGTCTATGGTAAATTTTTCATTAATTAAATCTTAATAAATGGATTTAATTAATAAATTATTTATTTGATAAAATTAATAAAATATCATGATCTTTGATATTTTGATTGTGATTAATTAAATGTGAATTATTGAGGAAAGGAATTAAATAAAAGAAAACTATAAATTAAAATTAATAATAATTATAAAATAATAATAAAGTAATAAATAAAATAATAATAATAAAAGTTATAAAAATTAAAATGAAAGTTACAAAATTTAAATAGAAATTATTTAAAAAGTAAATTGGAGTTATAAGCTTGCATGGGAATTAACATGTGTCAACAACACAGGGGTTAGTGCATCAATTAAGCACAAGGTGTCTACAACTCTATGACTCATCAAAAAGGTTGGAAAAGACCCATGCTTAGTTGGTGAAACCTTCCAGCTGTTTCAAGAACCATTCCAAAGGTTTCTTGAGAGCTCTTTATATTTAGGCATTCATAGAAGCTTAGAGATAGCGTTTGGAGTGCAATTGGAGCATTGGAGTACTCGAGAACTTTTAAGAAGGGAGGAGCTTGCTCTGTGGGTTTTCTGAGGAAGAGCGATTTAGCATCAAAATCTGGGTAGATTCTTATGATTTTACTTATGCAATTTCTGCATCATGCATTCCCTTTCTTCTTCGTGTCTTCCATATGTCTTCTGAGGAATTTCGTATTTTTTTTTATGCATATAAAAGAACCCTTTCTGTACCGGTTCAGACTCTTTCACGGTTGCACTCTCAAGAAAACCTTATCACCCACAGCAAACTGCTTATCAATCCTATGAGCATCGACATACTTCTTCTGCCTATCTTGTGCCGTAGTCAAATGCTCACGGATACACACTACCTGTTGCTCCATATCACGAAGCATCTCAGGTCCCAATAGAATGTGATCCTCGAGGCTATCCCAACTCAATGGTGTATGACAAGGACATCCATATAATGCCTGAAAAGGTGCCATGCCAATAGAACTATGATACCCATTGTTGTAAGCAAACTCCACTAGGTAGAGATAGTCCTCCCAATGTGTCTGCCTATCCATCACATACATCCATAACATATCCTCCAAAACCTGATTCACCCTCTCTGTCTGACCATCATTCTCTAGATGATATGTCGGACTGAAGTTTAGCTGCGCTCCAAGCTCATGCTGCAACGATGTCCAAAATACAAATGTGAATACAGGATCCCTGTCAGAAATGATCTTTCTAGGAATACCATCCAATCTCACAATGTCATGCATGAAGATATTCGCTACAGAAGCTGTTGTGTAGGAAGACTTGATCGGTGAAAAATGACCCACCTTAGTCAACCGATCAACGGTAACCATGATAGCATCATGACGTCGAACTGTCATAGGTAATCCTACTATAAAATCCACGGAGATGATATCCCATTTCCAAGAAGGAATGAGATTAGGCTGCAATAGTCCTGCCGGGTGCTGGTGTTCTGCCTTGACTCTTTGACACTAAAGACACCTAGCCACAAAATTAGCAATATCTTGCTTCATCCCGGACCAAAAGAACAAACGTCTCAAATCAACATGCATCTTCTTGACACCTGGATGTGCTGAGTAAGGTGTACGATGGGCTTCTGCCAGAATCAAGGTGCAAAGCTCATCTAGTAATGGCACATAAATCCTCCCCAAATGTCTCAAAAGACCATCTGATTCTTGAACGTAACCTACAAACTTACCTTCCAAGGGTCTCCCTGAATCTACATCTCTGTACACTTCTTGATACCAGGAATCCATAGGAAGTGCTTGAAGAATCTGACTCCTCAAATCCACACTAAGAGTCATCGATGCTACCACATGTCTCCTGCGATTCAAAGCATTTTCCACCACATTCTCCTTACCCTGAATGTTCTTAACCTCAAAATCATACTCGCATAAAAATTCCATCCATCGTCTCTAGCGAGCATTCAAATTAGGTTGAGTAAAAATGTATTGAAGACTATGATGATCACTATGTAGCTCAAATCTGTGCCCCAACAAGAAATTTCTCCACCTTTTCAAAGCATGAACTACTATTGCTAACTCAAGATCATGTGTAGGGTAATTTAACTCATGATCCTTGAAATTGCGTGATTCATACGCAATCACCCGTCCATTCTTCATCAACACTGCTCCAATTCCTTCAAGAGAAGCATTTGTACACACCATGAAATCAACTTTTGGATCAGGTACAGCTAAAATTGGTGCACTAGTCAAAAGCTCCTTGAGCCTCTGAAATGCTTCCTCACATTTCTCTATCCACACAAACTTCTCACCTTTCCTCTGAAGAGAAGTGATAGGATGTGCTATCCTAGAGAATTTTTGGACAAATCTGCGATAATAACCAGCTAAACCCATGAAACTACGAATCTCTGACACATTAGTTGGGGTAGGCCAATCTATTATCGCGTGAATCTTTGTAGGATCCTCTAAAATACCATCACCTGAGATAACATGCCCTAAATACTGAATCTCCGATTTGAAGAATTCACACTTAGTGGCATTGACATAAAGCTGATTGCCTCTCAAACACCGCAATACCAACCGCAGGTGTTCCTCATGCTCCTTCTGAGTCTTAGAGAATATCAATATGTCATCAAGAAACATGAGAACAAACCTATCAAGATATGATCGAAAAACACCATTCATCAAACTCATGAACACTGATGAAGCATTAGTCAACCCAAAAGGTACCACTGTGAACTCATAATGCCCATAACGCGTTTGAAAAGCGGTCTTGTGAATATCTGCTTCCTTAATACGAAGCTGGTGGTATCCTGACTTAAGGTCAATCTTGGAGAATATTGTAGCTCCCTTGATCTAATCAAATAAGTCATCAATCCTAGGAAAAGGATACCTGTTCTTAATAGTCACCTTGTTCAACTATTTGTAGTCAATACAAAGGTGCAAAGAACTATCTTTCTTCTTCACAAAGAGCACTGGAGCTCTCCATGGTGATACACTAGGTCGAATGCTCCCTTTGGTTAGAAGTTCCTCTAGCTGAAGACGTAGCTCACTCGGTTCCTGAGTAGTCATACAATAAGGAGCTTTAGAGATAGGCTCCGCTCCAGGAATTAGATCAATGCTAAAATCAATGTCCCTCTTTGGAGGCATGCCTAGAATCTCACTTGGAAGACATCTGTGTACTCCTGTAAAATTGGGTGATCTAAAGTCTTCCTCATAGGATCTTCCTCATCAAGATCATTTACCATAACAGAAAATATCTGACATCCCTTACACAAACTTCGCTTCAATTGCATAGCAAAAATCATCCGCAGAGATATAGGCCTCGGTATCCCAACTATCTTCACAACATTCCCTTGGTCATCTTGCAACAAAATAATCTTCTTCCTACAATCTATACTGGCTCTATGAGATCCAAGCCAGTCCATGCCTAGAACCACATCATAGGAACCAAGGGGTATGACTCAAAGACCCATTTCCGTATCAAAGCTCCCTAAGCTAAGCCCACACTTATGAACTACCGAATCCATGGAGGCCTTAATCGTTGAGGCTAGTTCCACTTGCCAACCATGATCTTGCTTCACCGCATCTAACTTACACTTAGAAACTATAGATGGTGAAATAAATGAATCTATAGCTCCTGAATCAAAAAATACTGAAAGAGATATACCTCGAATAGCACCTGTGGTCTCAACCACTATTCCCTGATGATCTGCCTGGCGCTGATCAACTACTGCAAAAACTCTATGAGCTCTCCCTGCATCACCAACTGTGGGTTCTGAAGCTGTAGGCCTAGGTCCTGAAAAATGAGGTGCTTGTTGTGGACACTAAGCTGCATAATGTCCAATATAACCACATTAAAAACATTCTGTATTCCTACCAGATCCTCTTCCCATAGGTGGTACATTAGATTTCTGGTGACTGTTCCTGCTTACAAAAGACTGGCTACTCTGAAATGGCTGATTGGATTGATTCTGTTTATTGCATTGAGCATTGCAGTTGTTCTTAAAGTTAGAACCTTTGCCACCACCTTGAGCCTAAGAATTTGATCCCTTCTCCTGCTGTGTCTACTGAGACTGCTATTGATACTGTTTCCCCTTAGAAAAGAAAGGCTTCTTGTTACCACCTGAATTGAAGTTGCCTTTAGATCCTGATGCTGCTGGTGCTCCTACAAAACTACCTTGACCAAGGTTGACACTTTTCTCAACAAGGATTGCTCGATGTACCGCATCCTTGAGAGTTTTTGGCTCAAATACCTTGACACCCCGAATTATACGATTACTCAAACCCCTAATAAAGTGTTGTGTCAACTGAGCTAAATTTTCATTGAACCCTGAAAAAGGCATAAGCTCATAAAACTTACGCTCATACTTGGTCACTGATAAAGTGTACTGCTTGAGATTATGAAACTCATCTGCCGTTTGTAGTTTCCATTCCTCTGGTAGGAATCGTTCATGAAAACTCTCTAAGAATAGTTCCCACGTGACATTGCTCATTTAAATTCCTAGCTTCTTCTCCTCAGTCGTCCACCAAGTGGCCCCAAAATTCTCTAAATTAGTGATCGCAAATCTTGCCTTAACATTGCTGTCAAAATCCTGCATGGCAAAAATCATGTCGAGGGAAATCAGCCACTGCTCGGCCACATAACTAAAACCTTGCCCATCGAAAGGCTTGACCTTGGATCTTGAAAGATCCTTCATCTGAGTGGACACAATGGACCTCTGACGATACTTCCAAGGACTTCTAGATCTAGATCTATACTCTTGTTCTATTTGATGCACTTTAGGCTATTCTTGAACAGGAGGTAGACGTTCTAAAATAGTCTGTATCATCTGTCTCAAACCAACCTCTTCAGACTCAGCTTGGTCCTCTCTATGGCTCTCTTCCTGCTGCCTATTAGAGTGCTCTTCCCTACTCTCTACACGAGCCAATCCCTCATGGGCAGACTCATGGACACTGACAGCTCTGCCACGACCACGGCCTCTTCCTCGACCTCTACCACGGCCTCTAACAGAAGACCTAGTCCCAGACACCATCCTCGTTTCAAGTTTAAGAGATACACTTAATAGTTGATAGTTCTAGTTGTTCCAAAATACCCAGAGCTCCCAATGTAGAAACTCGAGCTCTGATACCAAATGTAATTTGCCACCAAGGGATCCAACGAATTAACCTAGAATTTCACTAAGTTTGGTAACATTTTTTTTTAAAATAACATTAAAGTAAATACCACATATAACTTGTACATAATAATGGAAGCAATAGCAATGTCCATCTAAAAGTAAACATAACATACATAACCAATTTCATTCTTTAAGAATCCCTTAACGTTGAGTTACATTTAAATTAACTAACATAAATGAGTCCATCTAGTACAACATCCACATGAAATAATAATGATAAGTCCAATGTTCATACATTACATTTCCAAATGCTCAATGATCCACTGTAAATGTCACAGGGTATGAAGGCTTAAAAGAATATACATATGTGAAATAAGGTACATCATCCTATTCTAATCCATGATACATCAAAGACAATCACATGATACACATGATACATCATCATAGAATACATATACATCCATTGTAAGATCAAACATAACTAACTAAGTGAACGGTTCCTCCCAACCGTTAATAGCATCATTAGACCATCGTGGGCCCTAGCCATCCCTCCATGCGTAACATCCCAAATCACCGAAGAGATCATCGATATTAACATAGTAGGAATGTCACTCCTAACATATACAACATCATATGTAGAAAGTTATCTAACATGCAAATATAAGCATAAGATAACATCATCTAACATATGCTAATCATCAATGAAAGCATCACGAAGGACGCATCGGCCACGATGTCTCAATGAATCTCAAATGATAAGAGTGGAAAATACACTACCACCTGACTGCATGGTACCTAAGTGGTCCACTCCCACCATGCTGAGGAGATAATCTCAAGTCTCAAACATGCTATCCATAACACATAGCACAAACCTTTATAGTCCAGGAATCCTAAAAGTATACTAACTCAAAAGTTCCAATCACGAAACTGACATCTACTTCCTAGAGGCACACAATGACATGTAGGAACCTACTATGCAAGCGGGAAAGTGTCATCACATTTATCACGTACAAGTTACCCTGACAGTTAGCTAAAATCCACGGGTCCATACTAATCTCATGCGGCCACTAGTATCCTCTCATATTGACAAGGCATACTATGGAATGCAAGGTCACAACCATGTGTTCTCACTACTCCCATCCTAGCCTATACAAGCACTCAAGGCATGGGCAAGAACAAATCACTTATCTTTTTAGGTTCATTCAGTTACTATTAGGTGTGAATGTTATCACTTATTAATCCAACTTACAATGAGTTACCCTGGTAGCCTCTCAGGGCCTCGACCCCATTGCAAGCCACTTCCCGTTACTACATGCAGATATCCTACCCTAATGCTCATGGAATCATAAATCTCAAAATCACAAAAATAATCCATAATAAAATCATCAAATAAAAGCATCAAATCTCCATGAGCAAACATCCATAGAAAATCATGACCACAACAGCTCTCTATTGGCAACTGAAGCATCACTGATAATCAAAAGTATCCAATGGTTCTCAATTACTAAAATATATCTCAAACAGACTAATTGAAGACTCCAAAAATGGTTGAGTCAAACATGTCACAACATGACATCATCAAGAATAAATCCACATTTTAGTCCCATCATTGCGACTAGAAAATAACCAAGGATAACTGATCGATGACCAAAAATAATGGTTAAGTCAAGTGTCTCATAAATAAGAATCTCAACTATAACAATCAGTATTCACATCCAATACATAGAGCATTCCATCACATAACCATGGTTGGGTTATAAAGATCGAGATTAAAACATCATCATGGCATCACAATCACATAAACCCCAAGCTTCTAGTAGACGTCCTATACTGGTCAACACTAGTCAACCCAAAACTCAAAACAATAGCATAAAGAATACACAATGTAAACACATGTTTTGATTTTGCTAAGTTTACAACTTAAATGCAAAAGTCTCAGTTTACGTTCCAAGTTGGATAATGAATGGAGAAACATTTTGTATGTTTTTCCCAGCCCACATAATTGTTGATAGATAAAAATTTTTCCCTCTAACTCTTAGAACTCAATTATCTAAATGTTTTTAAGAATATACGTTATACGTTATTCTAGTATTGAGTTATCATAACTCAATTTATAATATTGAAAAGGGCTAAAATATTTGATAATTTAAATGTTATAACTTTTAAATTTACCTTAATTAGACTAAATTCTAATTAAGTAATTTTGATTAATTAAAACCCATATTATTTATTTAAAAACTCTAAATAACTTAGAATATTAAAATTTCATTATTATTACATATATATATATATATATATATATTAATATTATATATATATATATACACACATATATGAACATATATATATATAATAAATAACATATAACAATATTTACTAATGCATATAACAATTAATATTTAATTTTAATACAAAATCAAATTTTGTTTAAGCGACTTATAACAAAGAGAATGTATTTATAAACAAAGGCGAGTTTATACTCGCACCACCATTTATATACGGTAGTGCCATCTAGCCTGCCTCTGTTGCAGGGCCTGTGACGGCAGTCACAGTACCTGCGACAACAGGCCCGCTGCCGGCAGCTCTAAAGAATGGGTCGGGTGGAATAAAAACCCCTGCCCTTCTTAAAACAAAGGTTTTGAAAACAAAAATTTTGCATACGTATCGCATACGAATATATTTTTCACAAAACGTTTACTATGAACGATTTCAGACTTATAAATATATTATATATTTTTGAAAAATGTTTCAAATAACGATTTTTCATATATATAATTTTTAAAGAAACGTTTGCAGATTCTTTTTAAAAGAACTTATATATATATATATGTATGCAGATACGAAAGTATAAACATGTATATTTTACAATGAGCATATACACAATCTATTTAAAGATTCTAATTATTAGAATTTTCCTATAAACCATTTGGCCTCAAAATTTATCCATTAAATCATTTAATAGTTTTGGCTGCGAATTTAAACCCTAGCCCTGTGTTCTTTTCAGATTTATGCATATAAAATTTTCAAATAAACTAAACTACCCATATGCATAAAAAAAATACAAAATTCCTCAGAAGACATATGGAAGAGACGAAGAAGATAGGGAATGCATGATGCGGAAATAGCATAAGTAAAATCATAAGAATCTACTCGGATTCTGATGCTAATTTTCTCTTCCTCAAAAAACCCGCAGAGCAAGCTCCCTTCTTTAGAGTTCTTGAGTCCTCCAATGCTCCAATTGCTCTCCACACTCTCTCTAAGCTTCTATGAATGCCTGAATATAAAGAGCTCTCAAGAAACCTTTGGAATGCTTCTTGAAATAGCTGGAAGGTGTCACCAACTAAGCATGGGTCTTTTCCAACCTTTTTGATGAGTCATAGAGTTGTAGACACCTTGTGCTTAATTGATGCACTAACCCCCGTGTTGTTGACACATGCTAATTCCCATGCAAGCTTATAACTCATATTTACTTTTTAAATAATTTCTATTTAAATTTTATAACTTTTATTTTAATTTTTATAACTTTTATTATTATTATTTTATTTATTACTTTATTATTATTTTATAATTATTATTAATTTTAATTTCTAGTTTTCTTTTATTTAATTCCTTTCCTCAATAATTCACATTTAATTAATCACAATCAAAATATCAAAGATCATGATATTTTATTAATTTTCTCAAATAAATAAATTATTAATTAAATCTATTTATTAAGACTTAATTAATGGAAAATTCACCATAGACCTCCAAGATAAAATATGAAAATCCATCATAGAACAAATCATACAAAATAAATCTAAAGGGTTAAAAATCACGAAATATGTCATTTGACACATTCGGTGGGTATTCAACTTTGATACTTGTCCTAACTCACTAGGACAAATGGTTTTTAGGTTTGCGATTTGGACTTGAGAATTTATCTCCCTTCTCTTATCATTGAGAGAGTATAATAGGGTACCTTCATCCTAGCAATTCAAGAAAGTTGATATCCAGTACCTGCAACCTGCAAAAAAATCATGCATGTACATACAATATATAATGCTAAGCTAAACAGACAATGGCAAGAAGTGGTGCATCGTGTAGATCTCGACAAAGCAGATGACTACGACTCCCTTCCTTAACCACATCAGAAATGCCATACAATAAGAAAACACGCACACCATACACATGCAAGTATGGGGTAACCATAATAAAACACATGTGATAATAAACCATCTAACTAATCATCATTAATAACTAAAAATAATGTAATGATCATCATACATATATGAAATGTAAAGTCTAAATGATCTCATCATATATCAACTAAATCCCTATCATAATATTTGATAGTGTCAAAACAACACCACTAAACCATCAACATAAAACTAGTCTACATAGTCTGATAATAATAGCAACAATAAGTCTACAAAAGATGTGAACGAGGGTAGGCACTACATCCACCCACCCCTTGAATTATGCTTACTCCTAGAAGTCTACAAAAAAATAGGGATATAACTCCCTCAAACTAGTTGCATCGTCCCAAGTAGCTGAAGAATCATCAGTAGGGTCCATTTGGACCCTTACCTGCTCGATGGTTCGACCCCTGAGGGTCAACTCCTGCTGCTCCAAAATATGAATCGGCTCCAAAGCCAGCTGCTCGTCCTCTACCTGCAACGAATTCC
Organism: Cupressus sempervirens; assembly: GCA_028749045.1. NCBI lineage: Eukaryota > Viridiplantae > Streptophyta > Pinopsida > Cupressales > Cupressaceae > Cupressus > Cupressus sempervirens. The sequence goes on from CM053793.1 coordinate 663,363,664, forward strand.
AATAAAGAACATGCACAATATTAGGAATATATTGCCTAAGCACTAAAACATGGAAAACATCATGAATGCGAGCTAGACTGGGTGATAGAGCAAGACGGTAAGCAATCCTTGTTGAGCAAAGTGTCAACCTTGGTCAAGGTGTTTTTGTAGGAGCACAACAGCATCAGGATCTAAAGGCAACTTCAATTCAGGTGGTAACAAGAAGCCTTTCTTTTCTAAGGAGAAACAATATCAGTAGCAGTCTCAGCAGACGCAGCAGCAGAAGGGATCAAATTCTCAAGCTCAAGGTGGTGGAAAAGGTTCTAACTTTAAGAACAACCGCAATGCTCAACGCAATAAATAGAATCAGTCCAATCAGCCAGTTCAGAGTAGCTAGTCTTTTGTAAGCAGGAACAGTCGCCAGCAATCTAATGTACCACCTATGGGAAGAGGATCTGGCAGGAATACCGAATGTTTTTCATGTGCCAAATTGGACATTATGTAGCTCAATGTCCACAGCAAGCACCTCAGTTTTTAGGACCTAGACCTACAGCTTCAGAAACCACAGGTTGTGATGCAATTAGAGCTCATAGAGTTTTTGCAGCAGTTGATCAGCGTCAGGTAGATCATCAGGGAACAGTGGTTGAGACTACAGGTTCTATTCGAGGTATATCTCTTTCAATATTGTTTGATTCAGGAGCTACAGATTCATTTATTTCACCATCTATAGTTTCTAAGTGTAAGTTGGATGCGGTGAAGCAAGATCATGGTTGGCAAGTGGAACTAGCCTCAGGGATTAAGGCCTCCACGGATTCTGTAGTTCATAAGTGTGGGCTTAGCTTAGGGAGCTTTGATACGGCAATGGATCTTCAAGTCATACCCCTTGGTTCTTATGATGTTGTTCTAGGCATGGACTGGCTTGGATCTCATAGAGCCAGTATAGATTGTAGGAAGAAGATTATTTTGTTCCAAGATGACTAAGGGAATTATGTGAAGATAGTTGGGATACCGAGGCCTATATCTTTGCGGATGATTTTTGCTATGCAATTGAAGCAAAGTTTCTGTAAGGGATGTCAGATATTTGTTGTTATGGTAAACGATCTTGATGAGGAAGATCTTGTGAGGAAGACTTTAGATTACCCAATTTTACAAGAGTACGCAGATGTCTTTCCAAGTGAGATTCTAGGCATGCCTCCAAAGAGGGACATTGATTTTAGCATTGATCTAATTCCTGGAGTGGAGCCTATCTCTAAAGCTCCTTATTGTATGACTACTCAGGAACTGGGTGAGCTACGTTTTCATCTAAAGGAACTTCTGGCCAAAGGGAGCATTTAACCTAGTGTGTCACCATGGGGAGCTCCAGTGCTCTTTGTAAAGAAGAAAGACGGTTCTTTATGCCTTTGTATTGACTACAGACAGTTGAACAAGGTGACTATTAAGAATAGGTATCCTTTGCCTAGGATTGATGACTTATTTGATTAGATCAAGGGAGCTACAGTATTCTCCAAGATTGACCTTAAGTCAGGATACCACCAGCTTCGTATTAAGAAAGTAGATATCCACAAGACCGCTTTTCGAATGCGCTATGGGCATTATGAGTTCACAGTGGTACCTTTTGGGTTGACTAATGCTCCATCAGTGTTCATGAGTTTGATGAATGTTGTTTTTCGATCATATCTTGACAGGTTTGTTCTTGTGTTTCTTGATGACACATTGATATTTTATAAGACTTGAAAGGAGCATGAGGAACACCTGGGGTTGGTATTGCAGTATTTGAGAGGCAATCAGCTTTATGCCAATGCCGCTAAGTGTGAATTCTTCAAATCGAAGATCCAGTATTTAGGGCATGTTATCTTAGGTGATGGTATTTCAATGGATCCTACAAAGATTCAGGCGATAATAGATTGGCCTACCCTGACTAATGTATCAGAGATTCGTAGTTTCATGGGTTTAGCTAGTTATTATCGCAGATTTGTCCAGAACTTCTCTAGGATAGTACATCCTATCACTTCTCTTTAGAGGAAAGGTAAGAAGTTTGTGTGGACAGAGAAATGTGAGGAAGCATTTTAGAGGCTCAAGGAGCTTTTGACTAGTGCACCGATTTTAGCTATACCTGATCTAGAAGGTGATTTCATGGTGTGTACAGATGCTTCTCTTGAAGGAATTGGAGCAGTGTTGATGTAGAATGGATGGGTGATTGCGTATGAATCACGCAAGCTCAAGGATCATGAGTTAAATTACCCTACAATTGATCTTGAGTTAGCAGCAGTAGTTCATGCTTTGACAAGGTGGAGACATTTCTTGTTGGGGCACAGATTTGGGCTACAGAGTGATTATCGTAGTCTTCAGTACATTTTTACTTAGCCTAATTTGAATGCTCGCCAGAGACGATGGATGGAATTTTTATGCGAGTATGATTTTGAGGTTAAGTACATTCAGGGTAAGGAGAATGTGGTGGTAGATGCTTTGACTCGCAGGAGACATGTGGTAACATCGATGACTCTTAGTGTGGATTTGAGGAGTCGTATTCTTCAGGCACTTCCTACGGATTCTTGTTATTAGGAAGTGAGCAGAGAGATAGATTCAGGGAGACCCTTGGAAGGTAAGTTTGTAGGTTACGTTCAAGAATCAGATGGTCTTTTGAGACATTTGGGAAGGATTTATATGCCATTACTGGATGAGCTTCGCACCTTGATTCTGGAAGAAGCCCATCATACACCTTACTCAGCACATCCAAGTGTCAAGAAGATGCATGCTAATTTGAGATGTTTCTTCTTTTGGTCCGGGATGAAGCAAGATACTGCTGATTTTGTGGCTAGGTGTCTTGAGTGTCAAAGAGTCAAGGCAGAACACCATCACTCGGTAGGACTATTGCAGCCTAATCTCATTCCTTCTTGGAAATAGGATATAATCTCCATGGATTTTATAGTGGGATTACCTATGACAATTTGACATCATATGATGCTATCATGGTTACCGTTGATCGGTTGACTAATGTGGCACATTTTTCACCGATCAAGTCTTCCTACACAGCAACTTCTGTAGCGAATGTCTTCATGCGTGACATTGTGAGATTACATGGTATTCCTAGAAAGATCATTTCTAACAGGGATCCTATATTCAGATCTGCATTTTTTACATCATTACAGCATGAGCTTGGAGCGCAACTAAACTTCAGTTTGGCATATCATCCAGAGACTGATGGTCAGACAGAGAGGGTGAACCAAGTTTTGGAAGATATGTTATAGATGTATATGATGGATAGGCAGACACATTGGGAGGACTATCTCTACCTAGTGGAGTTTGCTTACAACAATGGGTATCATAGTTCTATTGGCATGACACCTTTTCAGGCATTATATGGACGTCCTTATCATACACCATTGAGTTGGGACAACCTCAAGGATTGCATTCTATTGGGACCTGAGATGCTTCGTGATATGGAGCAACAGGTAGTGCGTATCCGTGAGCATTTGACTATAGCACAGGATAGGCAGAAGAAGTATGCCGATGCTCATAGGATTGATAAGCAGTCTTTTGTGGGTGATAAGATTTTCTTGAGAGTCTGACCATGACAGAGTCTGATCTGGTACAAAAAGTGTTCTAAGCTAGCACCTCGCTTTGTGGGACCATTCGAGATTTTGGAAAGGATTGGCCCGGTTGCTTACCGTCTTGCTCTACTGCCCAGTCTAGCTCGCATTCATGATGTTTTACATGTTTTAGTGCTTAGGCAGTATATTCCTAATATTGTGCATGTTCTTGATTGGAATGTGTTGCAAGTAGAGGACGGGCAGCTGGCTTTGGAGCCGGTTCGTATTCTGGAGCAGCAGGAGTTGACCCTCAAGGGTCGAACCATCAAGCAGGTAAGGGTCCAATGGGACCCTACTGATGATTCTTCAGCTACTTGGGAGGATGCAGCTAGATTGAGGGAGTTATATCCCTATTTGTTTGTAGGCTTCCAAGAGTAAGCCTAATTCAAGGGGGGGTGGATGTAGTGCCTACCCTCATTCACATCTTTTCTAGACTTATTGTTGCTATTATTATCAGACTATGTAGACTAGTTTTATGTTGATGGTTTAGTGGTGTTGTTTTGACACTATCAGATATTATGATAGAGATTCAGTTGATATATGATGAGATCATTTAGACTTTACATTTCATGTATGTATGATGATCATTATATTATATTCAGTTATTAATGATGATTAGTTAGATGGTTTATTATCTCATGTGTTTTATTATGGTTAGTTACCCCATACTTGCATGTGTATGGTGTGCGTGTTTTCTTATTGTATGGCATTTCTGATGTGGTTAAGGAAGGGAGTCATAGTCACCTACTTAGTCGGGATCTACATGATGCACCACTTCCTACCATTGTCTGTTTAGCTTAGCATTATATATTGTATGTACATGCATGGTTTTTTTGCAGGTTACAGGTACCAGATATCAACTTTCCTGAATTTCCAGGATGAGTGTACCCTATTAAACTATCTCAATGATAAGAGAAGGGAGATAAATTCTCAAGTCCAAATCCCAAACCTAAAAACCATTTGTACTAGTGAGTTAGGACAAGTATCAAAGTTGAATACTCACCGAATGTGTCGGGTGACATATTTCATGATTTTTAACCCTTTAGATTTATTTTGTATGATTTGTTCTATGATGGGTATTCATATTTTATCTTAGAGGTCTATGGTGAATTTTCCATTAATTAAGTCTTAATAAATAGATTTAATTAATAAATTATTTATTTGAGAAAATTTATAAAATATCATGATCTTTGATATTTTGATTGTGATTAATTAAATGTGAATTATTGAGGAAAGGAATTAAATAAAAGAAAACTGGAAATTAAAATTAATAATAATTATAAAATAATAATAAAGTAATAAATAAAATAGTAATAATAAAAGTTATAAAAATTAAAATGAAAGTTATAAAATTTAAATAGAAATTATTTAAAAAGTAAATTGGAGTTATAAGCTTGCATGGGAATTAACATGTGTCAACAACATGAGGGTTAGTGCATCAATTAAGCACAAGATGTCTTAAACTCTATGACTCATCAAAAAGGTTTGAAAAGACTCATGCTTAGTTGGTGACACCTTCCATCTATTTCAAGAAGCATTCCAAAGGTTTCTTGAGAGCTCTTTATATTCAGGCATTCATAGAAGCTTAGAGATAGCGTTTGGAGTGCAATTGGAGCATTGGAGGACTCGAGAACTCTAAAGAAGGGAGGAGCTTCCTCTGTGGGTTTTTTGAGGAAGAGTGATTTAGCATCAGAATCTGGGTAGATTCTTGTGATATTACTTATGCTATTTCTGCATCATGCATCATGAAAGTAAATACCACATATAACTTGTACGTGATAAATGCGATGACACTTTTCTACTTGCATAGTAGGTTCCTACATGTCATTGTGTGCCTCTGGAAAGTAGATGTCAGTTTCGTGATTGGAACCTTTGAGTTAGTATACTTTTAGGATTCCTAGACTATAAAAGTTTGTGCTATGTGTTATGGATAGCCTGTTTGGGACTTGAGATTATCTCCTTAGCACGGTGGGAGTGAACCACTTAGGTACCACGCGGTCGGGTGGTAGTTTATTTTCCAATCTTATCATTTGAGATTCATTGAGACATCGTGGCTGATGTGTCCTTCATGATGGTGGATATGTATCATTTCATTGATGATTAGCATATGTTAGATGATGTTATCTTATGCTTATATTTGCATGTTAGATTACATTCTACATATGATGTTGTATATGTTAGGAGTGACATTCCTACTATGTTAATACCGATGATCTCTTCGGTGATTTGGGATGTTACACACGAAGGGATGGCTAGAGCCCACGATGGTCTAATGATGCTATTAACGATTGAGAGGAACTGTGCACTTAGTTAGTTATGTTTGAATATTTAATTTAATAAAATGAGATATGCTCTCATAATTACTTTTTCTATTTAATTAAATAATCTTTAATTAATTAGAGACACTTTTCTTATTTAATTAAATAACTTCATTTAATTAAATAGGAATGGCTTCTCATTTAATTAAATAACTTTGTTTATTTAATTAGAAGTAAGTACTTCATTTAATTAAATAATTTCATTTAATTATTTCAAAATTCTTTTCGAAACTAGTCAACTCAAGTAAACTGTGGTTAAATATGGTCAACTTTCGGTCAAACTTGATCTTTGCGTATGTAAATATGAGCAAATGTGAGTATGAATTCCAGCAACAATTCGATGCAAATTCTCATTCAATCTTTCAAAATAAAGAGATGAGGGTCTCTTAAATAGACTTTCCTGGAATTCATCAATGGTTGAGATCGATTTCAATAAACGGTCAGGATTAAAGGTGAAATTCAGTCATACAGGGAGATTTCGAAATTAAAGGGAGTTAACAGATTTAATTTGAGTAAAATAAGGAGTTAACTGATTCAATTTGAGTATAAAAAGGAGTTAACTGATTTAACTCATTTTTGATCAATAGCGAACTGGAAATTTCCCTTTTTGAACTGAAGAGATATTTTGTTGAGATATTTAATTTAGTAAAATAAGATATGCTCTCATAATTACGTTTCCTATTTAATTATATAATCTTTAATTAATTAGAGACACTTTTCTTATTTAATTAAATAACCTCATTTAATTAATTAGCAATAGCTTCTCATTTAATTAAATAACTTTGTTTAATTAATTAGAAGTAAGTGCTCCATTTAATTAAATAATTTCATTTAATTATTTTAAAATTCTTTTCGAAACTAGTCAAGTAAAGTCAACCATGGTTAAATCTAGTCAACTTTTGGTCAAACTTGATCTTTGGTATGTGAATATGAGCAAATGTGAGTATGAATTCCAGCAACAATTCGATGGAAATTCTCATTCACCCTTTCAAAATCAAGAGATGAGGGTCTCTTAAATAGACTTTCTTAGAATTCATCAATGGTTGAGATCGATTTCAATCAACAGTCAAGATTAAACGTGAAGTTCAGTCATAAAGGGAGATTTCCAAATTAAAGGGAGTTATAAGATTTAATTTGAGTAAAATAAGGAGTTAACTAATTCAATTTGAGTAGAAAAAGGAGTTAACTGTTTTAACTCATTTTTGATCAACAGTGAACTAGAAATTTCCCTTTTTGAGCTGAAGAGAGATTTTGTTGAGATATTTAATTTAATAAAATGAGATATGCTCTCATAATTACTGTTTCTATTTAATTAAATAATCTTTAATTAATTAGAGGCACTTTTCTTATTTAATTAAATAACTTCATTTAATTAATTAGGAATGGCTTCTCATTTAATTAAATAGCTTTGTTTAATTAATTAGAAGTAAGTACTCTATTTAATTAAATAATTTCATTTAATTATTTTTAAAAAAAATTTGAAACTAGTCAACTCAAGTCAACTACGGTTAAATTTGGTCAACTTTTGGTCAAATTCGATCTTTGCGTATGTGAATATGAGCAAATGTGAGTATGAATTCCAGCAAAAATTTGATGCAAATTCTCATTCAACCTTTCAAAATGAAGAGATGAGGGTCTCTTAAATAGACTGTCCTAGAATTCATCAACAGTTGAGATTGATTTCAATCAACGGTCAGGATTAAAGGTGAAGTTCAGTCGTAAAGGGAGATTTCCAAATTAAAGAGAGTTAACAGATTTAATTTGAGTAAAATAAGGAGTTAACTGATTCAATTTGAGTAGAAAAAGGAGTTAAGTTATTTAACTCATTTTTTGTCAATACTGAATTAGAAATATTCTCTTTTGAACTGAAGAGAGATTTTGTTGAGATATTTAATTTAATAAAATGAGATATGCTCTCATAATTACTTTTTCTATTTAATTAAATAATCTTTAATTAATTAGAGGCACTTTTCTTATTTAATTAAATAACTTCATTTAATTAATTAGGAATGGCTTCTCATTTAATTAAATAAGATTGTTTAACTAATTAGAAGTAAGTACTCCATTTAATTAAATAATTTTGCCTAATTATTTCAAAAAAAATTTTGAAACTAGTCAACTCAAGTCAATCGTGGTTAAGTCTGGTCAACTTTTGGTCAAACCTGATCTTTGCGTATGTGAATATGAGAAAATGTGAGTATGAATTCCAGCAACAATTCGATGCAAATACTCATTCAACCTTTGAAAATGAAGAGATGAGGGTCTCTTAAATAGACTTTCCTAAAATTTATCAATGGTTGAGATCGATTTCAATCAATGGTCAGGATTAAACGTGAAGTTCAGTCATAAAGGGAGATTTTCAAATTAAAGGGAGTTAATAGATTTAATTTGAGTAAAATAAGGAGTTAACTGATTCAATTTGAGTAGAAAAAGGAGTCAACTGATTTTACTCATTTTTTATCAAGAGTGAACAGGAAATTTCCGTTTTAGAACTGAAGAGAGATTTTGTTGAGATATTAAATTTAATAAAATGAGATATGCTCTCATAATTACTTTTTCTATTTAATTAAATAATTTTTAAAAATTAGAGACACTTTTCTTATTTAATTAAATAACTTCATTTAATTAATTAGGAATGGCTTCTCATTTAATTAACTAATTTTGTTTAATTAATTAGAAGTAAGTACTCAATTTAATTAAATAATTTTATTTAATTATTTCAAAATTCTTTTTGAAACTAGTCAACTCAAGTCAACTGTTGTTAAATCTAGTCAACTTTTGATCAAACTTGATCTTTGCGTATGTGAATATGAGCAAATGTGAGCATGAATTCCAGCAGCAATTCGATGCAAATTCTCATTCAACCTTTCAAAATGAAGAGATGAGGGTCTCTTAAATAGACTTTCCTGGAATTCATCAACGGTTGAGATCGATTTCAATCAACGGTTAGGATTAAAGGTGAAATTCAATCATAAAGAGAGATTTCGAAATTAAAAGGAGTTAACATATTTAATTTGAGTAAAATAAAGAGTTAACTGATTCAATTTGAGTTGAAAAAGGAGTTAACTGATTTAACTCATTTTTTTATCAATAGTGAACTGGAAATTTTCCTTTTTGAACTGAAGAGAGATTTTGTTGAAATATTTAATTTAATAATATGAGATATGCTCTCATAATTACTTTTTGTATTTAATTAAATAATCTTTAATTAATTAGAGGCACTTTTCTTATTTAATTAAATAACTTCACTTAATTAATTAGGAATGGCTTCTAATTTAATTAAATAACTTTATTTAATTAATTAGAAGTAAGTATTGCATTTAATTAAATAATTTGGTTTAGTTATTTTAAAATTCTTTTAGAATCTACTCAACTCAAGTCAACCGTGGTTAAATTTGGTCAACTATTGGTCAAACTTGATCTTTGCGTATGTGAATATGAGCAAATGTCAGTATGGATTCGAGTAACAATTCGATGCAAATTCTCATTCAACCTATCAAAATGAAGAGACGAGGGTCTCTTAAATAGACTTTCTTAGAATTCATCAACGGTTGAGATCAATTTCAATCAACAGTCAGAATTAAAGGTGAAGTTTAGTCATAAAGGGAGATTTCCAAATTAAAGGGAGTTAACAGATTTAATTTGAGTAAAATAAGGAGTTAATTGATTCAATTTGAGTAGAAAAAAGTGTTAACTGATTTAACTCATTTTTAATTAATAGTGAATTGAAAATTTCCCTTTTTGAACTGAAGAGAGATTTTGTTGAGATATTTAATTTAATAAAATGAGATATGCTCTAATAATTACTCTTTCTATTTAACTAAATAATCTTTAATTAATTAATTAACTCAAGTCAACCGTGCTTAAATTTGGTCAACTTTTGCTCAAACTTGATCTTTCCGTATGTGAATATGAGCAAATGTGAGTATGAATTGCAGCAACAATTCGATGCAAATTCTCATTTATTCTTTCAAAATGAAGAGATGAGAGTCTCTTAAATAGACTTTCCTGAAATTCATCAACGGTTGAGATCGATTTCAATCAACGGTCAGGATTAAAAGTGAAGTTCAGTCATAAAGAGAGATTTCCAAATTAAAGGGAGTTAACAGATTTAATTTGAGTAAAAAAAGGAGTTAACTGATTCAATTTAAGTAGAAAAAAGCATTAACTGATTTAACTCATCTTTTATCAATAGTGAACTAGAAATTTCCCTTTTTGAACTGAAGAGAGATTTTGTTGAGATATTTAATTTAATAAAATGATATATGCTCGCATAATTACTTTTTCTCTTTAATTAAATAATCTTTAATTAATTAGAGACACTTTTCTTATTTAATTAAATAACTTCATTTAATTAATTAGGAATGACTTCTCATTTAATTAATTAGAAGTAAGTACTCCATTTAATTAAATAATTTCATTTAATTATTTTAAAATTCTTTTCGAAACTAGTGAACTCAAGTCAACTGTGGTTAAATCTAGTCAACTTTTGGTCAAACTTGATCTTTGTGTATGTGAATATGAGCAAAAGTGAGTATGAATTCAAGCAACAATTTGATGCAAATTCTCATTCAACCTTTCAAAATGAAGAGATGAGGGTCTCTTAAATCGATTTTCCTGGAATTCATCAACGGTTGAGATCGATTTCAATCAACTGTCGGGATTAAAGGTGAAGTTCAGTCATAAATGGAGATTCCCAAATTAAACAGAGTTAACAGATTTAATTTGAGTAAAATAAGGAGTTAACTGATTCAATTTGAGTAGAAAAAGAAGTTACTCATTTAACTCATTTGTTATCAATAGTGAACTAGAAATTTCCCTTTTTGAACTGAAGAGAGATTTTGTTGAGATATTAAATTTAATAAAATGAGATATGCACTCATAATTACTTTTTCTATTTAATTAAATAATCTTTAATTAATTAGAGGCACATTTCTTATTTAATTAAATAATTTCATTTAATTAATTACGAATGGGTTCTCATTTAATTAAATAACTTTATTTCATTAATTCTAAGTAAGTACTCCATTTAATTAAATAATTTCATTTAATTATTTAAAAATTCTTTTCGAAACTAGTCAACTCAAGTCAACCGTGGTTAAATCTGGTTAACTTTTGGTCAAACCTTATCGTTTCGCATGTAAATATGAGCAAATGTGAGTATGAATTCCAGCAACAATTCAATGCAAATTCTCATTCAACCTTTCAAAATGAAGAGATGAGGGTCTCTTAAATAGAGTTTCCAGAAATTCATCAACGGTTGAGATCAATTTCAATCAATGGTCAGGATTAAAGATGAAGCTCAGTCATAAATGGAGATTTCCAAATTAGAGGGACTTAACAGATTTAATTTGAGTAAAATAAGGAGTTAACTAATTCAATTTGAGTAGAAAAAAAAGTTAACTGATTTAACTCATTTTTCATCAATAGTGAACTGAGAATTTCTGTTTTTGAACTGAAGAGAGATTTTGTTGAGATATTTAATTTAATAAAATGATATATGCTCTCATAATTACTTTATCTATTTAATTAAATAATCTTTAATTTATTAGAGGCACATTTCTTATTTAATTAAATAACTTTATTTAATTAATTAGAAATGGCTTCACATTTAATTAAATAACTATGTTTAATTAATTAGAAGTAAGTACTCCATTTAATTAAATAATTTCGTTTAATTATTTCAAAATTCTTTTCGAAACTAATCAACTCAAGACAACCATGGTTAAATCTGGTCAACTTTTGGTCAAACTTGATCTTTTCGTATGATAATATGAGCAAATGTGAGTATGAATTCCAGCAACAATTTGATGCAAATTCTCATTTAACCTTTCAAAATGAAGAAATCAGGGTCTCTTAAATAGACTTTCTTGGATTACATCAATGAATGAGATCGATTTGAATCAACGATCAGGATTAATGATAAAGTTCAATCATAAAAAGGGATTTTCAAATTAAACGGAGTTAATAGATTTAATTTGAGTAAAATAAGGAGTTGACTGATTCAATTTGAGTAGAAAAAGGAGTTAACTGATTTAACTCATTTTTCATCAATAGTGAACTGGAAATTTCCCTTTTTGAACCGAAGAGAGATTTTGTTGAGATATTTAATTTAATAAAATGAGATATGCTCTCATAATTACTTTTTCTATTTAATTAAATAATCTTTAATTAATTAGAGACACTTTTCTTATTTAATTAAATAACTTAATTTAATTAATTAGGAATGGCTTCTCATTGAATTAAATAACTTTGTTTAATTAGTTAGAAGTAAGTAATCCATTTAATTAAATAATTTCATTTAATTATTTCAAAAAAAACTTTGAAACTATTTAACTCAAGTCAACCATGGTTAAATCTGGTCAACTTTTGGGCAAACTTGATCTTTGCGCATGAGAATATGAGCAAATGTGAGTATGAATTCCAGTAATAATTGGAAATTCTCATTCAACCTTTCAAATTGAAGAGATGAGGGTCTCTTAAATAGTCTTTCCTAGAATTCATCAATGGTTGAGATCGATTTCAATCAGCGGTCAGGATTAAAGGTGAAGTTCAGTCATAAAGGGAGATTTCCAAATTAAAGGGAGTTATTAGATTTAATTTGAGTAAAATAAGGAGTTGACTGATTCAATTTGAGTAGAAAAAGGAGTTAACTGATTTAACTCATTTTTTATCAATAGTGAACTGAAAATTTCTCTATTTGAACTGAAGAGAGATTTTGTTGAAATATTTAACTTAATAAAATGAGATATGCTCTCATAATTACTTTTTCTATTTAATTAAATAATCTTTAATTAATTAGAGACACTTTTCTTATTTAATTAAATAACTTAATATAATTAATTACGAATGGCTTCTCATTTAATTAAATAACTTTGTTTAATTAATTAGAAGTAACTAGTCCATTTAATTAAATAATTTTGTTTAATTATTTCAAAATTATTTTTGAAACTATTCAACTCAAGTCAACCATGGTTAAATTTGGTCAACTTTTGGTCGAACTTGATCTTTGCGTATGTGAATATGAGCAAATGTGAGTATGAATTGCAGCAACAATTTGATGCAAATTCTTATTCAACGTTTCAAAATGAAGAGATGAGAGTCTGTTACATAAACTTTCCTAAAATTCATCAACAATTGAGATCGATTTCAATCAATGGTCGGGATTAAAGGTGAAGTTCATTTATAAAGGGAGATTTCCAAATTAAAGGGAGTTAATAGATTTAATTTGAGTAAAATAAGGAGTTAACTGATTCAATTCGAGTAGAAAAATGAGTTAACTGATTTAACTCATATTTTAGCAATAGTGAATTGGAAATTTCCTTTTTTGAACTGAAGAGAGATTTTGTTGAGATATTTAATTTAATAAAATGAGATATGCTCTCAAAATTACTTTTTCAATTTAATTAAATAACCTTTAATTAATTACAGACACTTTTCTTATTTAATTAAATAACTTCATTTAATTAATTAGGAATTTGGCTTCTCATTTAATTAAATAACTTTGTTTAATTAATTAGAAGAAAGTACTCTATTTAATTAAATAATTTTGTTTAATTATTTAAAAATTCTTTTCGAAACTAGTCAACTCAAGTCAACCGTGGTTAAATTTGGTCAACCTTTGGTCAAACTAAATATTTGTGTATGTGAATATGAGCAAATGTGAGTATGAATTCCAGCAACAATTCGATGCAAATTCTCATTCAACCTTTCAAAATGAAAAGATGAGGGTCTCTTAAATAGACTTTCCTAGAATTCATCAATGGTTGAGATCGATTTCAATCAATGGTCAGGATTAAAGGTGAAGTTCAGTCATAAAGGGAGATTTTCAAATTAAAGTGAGTTAACAGATTTAATTTGAGTAAAATAAGGAGTTAACTGATTCAATTTGAGTAGACAAAGGAGTTAACTGATTTAACTCATTTTTTATCAATAGTGAACTGGAAATTTCCCTTTTTGAACTGAAGAGAGATTTTGTTGAGATATTTAATTTAATAAAATGAGATATGCTCTCATAATTACTTTTTTTATTTAATTAAATAATCTTCAATTAATTAGAGGCACTTTTCTTATTTAATTAAATAACTTCGTTTAATTAGTCAGGAATGGCTTCTCATTTAATTAAATAACTTTGTTTAATTAATTAGAAATAAGTACTCCATTTAATTAAATAATTTCGTTTAACTATTTCAAAATTCTTTTCAAAACTAGTCAACTCAAGCCCACCGTGGTTAAATCTAGTCAACTTTTGGTCAAACTTGATCTTTGCGTATGTGAGTATGAGCAAATCTGAGTATGAATTCTAGCAAAAATTCGATGCAAATTCTCATTCAACCTTTCAAAATGAAGAGATGAGGGTCTCTTAAATAGACTTTCCTAGAATTCATCAACAGTTGAGATCGATTTCAATCAATGGTTAGGATTAAAGGTGAAGTTCAGTCATAAAGGGAGATTTCAAAATTAAAAGGAGTTAACAGATTTAATTTGAGTAAAATAAGGAGTTAACTGATTCAATTTGAGTAAAAAAAGGAGTTAACTGATTTAACTCATTTTTTATCAATAGTGAACTTGAAATTTCGCTTTTTGAACTGAAGAGATGTAATGCCCCGCCAAGGGTTCCAAAAAATTAACCTAGAATTTCACTAAGTTTAGTAGCATTTTTTTTTTTTTGAATATAAATACCATATATATAACTCATGCACAATAATGGAAGCAATAGCATTGTCCATCATAACATACATAACAGATTACATTCTTTAAGATCCCTTAACGTTGAATTACATACATGAATCCATCTAGTACAACATCCACATGAAATAATAATGATAAGTCCAATGTTTATACATTACATTTCAAATACTCAATCATCCACTATTCATGTCACACGGTATGACAGCCTCAAAAAATATACATACATAGAATAAGGTACATCATCCTATTCTAATCCATGATACATCAAAGTAGAGATAATCACATGATACAAAAACATATACATCCATCATAAAGATCAAGCATAATAAACTAAGTGCACGGTTCCTCCCAACCGTCAATAACATCATTAGACCATCATGGATCCTAGCCATCCCTCCGTGCATAACATTCCAAATCATCGAAGAGATCATCGATATTACATAGTAGGAATGTCACTCTTAATATATACAACATCATATGTAGAAAGTAATCTAACATGCAAATAAAAGCATAAGATAACATCATCTAACATATGCTAATCATCAATGAAAAAGGATACATATCCACCATCATGAAGGACGCATCTGCCATGATGTCTCAATGAATCTCAAAATGATAAGAGTGGAAAATACACTACCACCTAACCGCGTGGTACCTAAGTGGTCCACTCCCACTGTGGTAAGGAGATAATCTCAAGTACCAAAAAAGCTATCAAAATCACATAACACATATTTCTATAAGTCCAGGAATTCTAAAAGTATACTAACTCAAGGTTCCAAACACAAAATCTGACATCTAATCCTAGAGGCACACAATGACATCTAGGAACCTACTATGCAAGTGAGAAAGTGTCATCGCAATTATCACGTACAAGTTACCCTGGCAGTTAGCTAAACTCCATAGGTCCATACTGATTTCATGCGGCCACTAGTATTCTCTCATACTGACGAGGCATACTACAGAATGCAAGGTCGCAACCATGCATCTCACTACTCCCATCCTAGCCTATACAAGCACTCAAGGCATGGGCAAGAACAAAATACTTATCTTTTTAGGTTCATTCAATTAGTATTAGGTGTGAATGTTATCACTTATTAATCCAACTTACAATGAGTTACCCTGGCAGCCTCTTAGGGCACCGGCCCTCATTGCAAGCCACTTCCCGTCACTACATGTTGATATCCTACCGTAATGCTCATGGACTCATAAATCTCAAAATCACAAAAGATAAACCATAAAATCATCAAATATGCATAAAGGCATCAAATCTCCATGATCTAACATCCATAGAAAATCATGAACACAACAGCTCTCTATTGGCAACTGAAGTATCACTGATAATCAAATATCCAATGGTTCTCAATAACCAAAATATATATCTCAATCATACTAATCGAAGACTCCAAAAATGGTTGAGTCAAACATGTCACATCATGACATCACCAAGAATAAATCCACATTTCAATCCCATCATGGGGACTAGAAAATAACCAAGGATAACTGGTCGATGACCAAAATAATGGTTAAGTCAAGTGTCTCATACATAAGAATCTCAACTATAACAATCAGTAATCACAACCAATACATAGAGCATTCCATCACATAACCATGGTTGGGTTTATAAAGATCGAGATTAAAACATCATCATGTCACCACAATCACATAACCTCCAAGCCTCTGGTAGACGTCCTATACCGGTCAACACTAGTCAACCTAGAACCCAAAACAATAGCATAAAGAATACAGAATATAAAAACATGTTTTGGTTTTACAACTTGCATTGTAGAGATCTCAGTTTAAGTTTCCAAGTTTGAAGAATGAATGGAGAAACACTCATATTATTTTTGGATATAAGTTTTCCTTAACAGAACTAAAAAAAATCCATTTTCCAATTTATAATATTTATTTGATACATCCCCCACCAAACTATAAATTCATTATTTAATAATTTAAAACAATTAAATTATTAAATAGTTGAAAGTTATTAAAGAGTCACCTTTATGAAAATAAATCTTCAATATGAATCATTGATCAAATAATAATAAGTTAAATTTATAAATAACTTATTTACATATTACACACACACACACACACACACACACACACACACACACATGTAAATATATTAATACATTTTCATAAAATTGATTTAACAATTTCGATTGACACCATATTATACAGCAATGTAAATCGCTTGTCTACAAACGTTTTAACATAACATTTTTTTTGCATAACATTAACATCGATTAAACCCCCCCCAAACTCTTGCTGCGGTACGCGGTACTTGCGATTGCAGGTACTGCACCGACAACGGGTACGTAGTACCCCTGTCGCCGCAGACGTGTGACGGCAGGTCTTTGCCTTCCGCAGGCACGGGGTACGAATCATGCCCACGGCATTATAATATACACTTGTTTCATGCGATATGAATCATGATGCGATTTATTAAATTTTTCACTGCGATTTATCAATCACTCAATTCGGTGCATTATATATATATATATATATATATATATGTATGTATATATGTATATATATAATCAAATTTTATAATAGATCCATAATAAATGTATACATATACATATAAATATATGTATATGTATATGTATATGTATGTAGATCTGAATATATAACCATGTATGTTTTTTTTTTTCACAAAGATTATATCTACAATTATGAATGCATATAAAATTCTCCAATAAAATTAATCTACCCATATTGAGAATGCATATAAATATGAAACTTCTCAGAAGACATATGGAAGACACGAAAAAGACAGGGAATGTGAGATGTGAAAATAGCATAATTAAAATCACAAGAATCTACCCGAATTTTGATGCTAAATCGCTCTTCCTCAAAAAATTTGCAGAGCAAGGTCCTCCCTTCTTCAGAATTCTTGAGTCCTCAATTGCTCCAATTGCTCTCCCAATGCTGTGTCTAAGCTTCTATGAATGCCTGAATATAAAGAGCTTTCAGGAAACATCTAGAATGCTTCTAGAAACAGCTGGAAGGTGTCACCAACTAAGCATGGGTCTTTTCCAACCTTCAAGATGAGCCATAGGGTTTTAGACACCATGTGCTTAATTGATGTACTAACCCCCATGTTGTTGACACATGAGAAATAGAGAAGTGCGTTAATTTCCATGCAAGCTTATAACTCCAATTTACTTTTTATATAATTTCTATTTAAATATTTATAACTTTCATTTTAACTTTATAACTTTTATTATTATTATTTATTTGTTACTTTATTATTATTTTATAATTATTAGTAATTTTAATTTCTAATTTTCTTTTATTTAATTCATTTTTTCTCAATAATTCACATTTAATTAATTATAATCAAAATATCAAATAACATGATATTTTATATTAATTTCCTCAAATCATTAATTTATTATTTAAATCTATTTATTAAGACTTAATTAATAGATAATTCACCATAGACCTCCAAGATAGAATATGAAAACCCATCATAGAGAAAATCACTCAAAATCAGTCTAAAGGGTTAAAAATCATGAATTATGTCATCTAACACATTCGGTGGGTAAAATATCCAAATACTTGTCCTACCTCACTAGGACAATTGGTTTAAGGGTTTGAGATTTGGACTTGAGAATTTATCTCTCTTCTCTTATCATTGAGATAGTATAATAGGGTATGCTGATCCTGGGAATTTAGGGAAGTTGATACCCGGTACCTGCAACCTGCAGAAAAACCATGCATGTACATATAATATATATAATGCTAAGCTAAATAGACAATGGTAGGAAGTGGTGCATCGTGTAGATCCCGACTAAGCAGGTGACTATGACTCCCTTAACTACATCAGAAATGCCATACAATAAGAAAACACGCACACCATACACATGCAAGTACGAAGTAAGTATCCATAATAAAAAACACATAAGATAATAAACCATCCATCTAATCATCAATAATAACTGAAAACAATATAATGATCATCATCTATGCATGAAATATAAAGTCTAAATGATCTCATCTTATAACCACTGAATCCATAACATAATGTCTGATAATGTCAAAACAATACCACTAATCTATCAACATAAAACTAGTCTATCATAGTCTAATAATATTAACAATGTCCAGAAAAGATGTGAATGATGGTAGGCACTACATCCACCCCCCCTTGGGTTAGGCTTACTCCTAGAAGCCTACAAACAAGTAGGGATATAACTCCCTCAATCTAGCTGCATCCTCCTAAGTAGTTGAAGAATCATCAGTAGGGTCCCATTGGACCCTTACCTGCTCGATGGTTCGACCCCTGAGGGTCAACCTCCACTGCTCCAGAATACAAACTGGCTCCAAAGCCAGCTACCCATCCTCTACCTGCAATGCATTCCAATCAAGAACATGTACAATATCAGGAATATACTGCCAAAGAACTGAAATATGGAAAACATCATGAATGCGAGATAGGATGGGCGATAGAGCAAGGCAGTAAGCAACCGAGCCAATCCTCTCCAAAATCTTGAACGATCCCACAAAGCGAGGTGCTAGCTTAGAACCCTTTCCATATCGGATCAGAATCTTTCATGGTCGCACTCTCAAGAAAACCTTATCACCCACAGCAAACTACTTATCAATCCTATGAGCATCGACATACTTCTTCTGCCTATCCCGTACCGTAGTCAAATGCTCACAGATACGCACTACTTGTTGCTCCATATCATGAAGCATCTTAGGTCCCAACAGGATGCGATCCTCAAGACTATCCCAACTCAATGGTGTACGACAAGGATGCCCATATAATGCCTGAAATGGTGCCATACCAATAGAACTATGATATCCATTGTTGTAAGAAAACTCCACTAAGTAGAGGTAATCCTCCCAATGTGTCTGCCTATCCATCACATACATCCGTAACATAACCTCCAAAAGTTGATTCACCCTCTCTATCTAACCATCAATCTCTAGATGATATGTCGAACTGAAGTTTAACTGCGCTCCAAGCTCATGCTGCAGTGATGTCCATAATGCAGATGTGAATACATGATCCCTGTCAAAAATGATCTTTCTAGGAATACCATGTAATCTCACAATATCATGCATAAAGACATTAGCTATAGAAGCTGTTGTATAGGAAGACCTAGTCGGTGAAAAATGCACCACCTTAGTCAATCGATCAACGGTGACCATGATAGTATCATGACGTCGAACTGTCATAGGTAATCCTACTATGAAATCCATGGAAATGATATCCCACTTCCAAGAAGGAATAAGATTAGGCTGCAAAAGTCTAGCCAGGTGCTGATGTTCTGCCTTAACTCTCTGACACTCAAGGCACCTAGCCACAAAATCAGCAATATCTTGCTTCATCCCAGACCAAAAGAACAAACGTTGCGAATCAGCATGCATCTTCTTGACACCTAGATGTGTTGAGTAAGGTGTATGATGGGATTCTGCCAGAATCAAGGTGCGAAGCTCATCCGAAAATGGCACATAAATTCTCCCCAAATGTCTTAAAAGACCATCTAATTCTCGAACGTAGCCTGCAAATTTACCTTCCAAAGATCTTCTTGAATCAATCTCTCTACACTCTTCCTGATACCATGAATCTGTAGGAAGTGCCTGAAGAATCTGACTCCTCAAATCCACACTAAGATTCATCGATGATAACACATGTCTCCTGTGATTCAAAGCATCTGCCACCACATTCTCCTTACCCTGAATGTACTTAACCTCAAAATCATATTCGCATAGAAACTCCATCCATCGCCTCTAGCTAGCATTCAAATTAGGCTGAGTAAAAATGTACTGAAGACTATGATGATCGCTATGTAGCTCAAATTTGTGCCCCAACAAGAAATATCTCCACCTTGTCAAAGCATGAACTACTGCCGCTAACTCAAGATCATGTGTAGGATAATTTAACTCATGATCCTTGAGCTTGCATGATTCATATGCAATCACTCGTCCATTCTGCATCAACATTGCCCTAATCCCTTCAAGAGAAGCATCTGTACATACCATGAAATCACCTTCTTGATCAGGTACAACAAGAATCAGTGCACTGGTCAAAAGCTCCTTGAGCTTCTGGAAAGCTTCCTCACATTTCTCTATCCATACAAACTTCTTTCCTTTCCTTTGAAGAGAAGTGATAGGATGTGCTATCCGAGAGAAGTTCTGGAGAAATCTATGATAATAACCAACTAACCCCATGAAACTATGAATCTCTGACACATTAGTCAGTGTTGGCCGATCTATTATCGCTTGAATCTTTGCAGGATCCATTGAAATACCATCACCTGAAATAACATGCCCTAAATACTGAATCTCCATTTTGAAGAATTCACACTTAACTACATTGGCATAAAGCTGATTGTCCCTTAAACACTGCAAAACCAACGACAAGTGTTCCTCATGCTTCTTCTAAGTCTTAGAATATGGGTAAGTGCACCAAGTTGTGGTGGCAAAAAGATGACACCATTTTTTTTCTTTGTAATTTTAAATAGTGCGCATGCACTATAGTGCATTCGCACTATAGTGTGCATGCACTATAGTGCATCTGCACTATAGCGTGCATGCGCTATGCCTTGGGTATACCAAGCCATAGTGCGCACACGCTATAGTGTGCACACACCATAGCGCGTGCGCATTTTTTGAAAAAATAAAATTACAAAGCGCGTACGCACTATTTGAAAGTAAATTTAACAAGCTTTAAATAGTGTGTGCGCGGTATAGTGCGCACACACTATATTGCCCATGCGCTATTTAAAGATTTAAATTCTACCAAGCCTAACTTTTGGTTTTGCCTTGGGGATCCAAACCAAAGCTTTGGAGTCCATAAACTGGTCTGAGACGTGTTTTGCTGTAAACATACAAAAAATGATTGATTTTTCTTGTGTGCTCTCCTTCTAGTTTCTTCGTGGTTGAGCATCAATAAAATCAAGTTACATGACATTGTAGGTCTCTTTGTTAGCTACACAACCATATAATTTATTTTTAATTTGAACTGATTTAAGCCTTTCATCAATAATTTTTTTTGAATGTATGTCCATTTTTTGTCAAAAACCAACATGTACTAATTGGGTTGTAGATTTTAGCTCATTCATCAAATTTTGAAAAAACTTAGTTTTTTAGAAACTAGACTCCATTCTACACACTTTGAAAAAAAGAAGTTTTGATTTTAGATTAGTTTTCAATCATTTCTTGGGGGAGCACATAGATTTTTCACATTTTTTGAATGTGTCTAATTAAAAAATTCATTAAAAAAAAATACACATTATAAAATTACTCGAAAAATCTAGGATAAACTAGATAGTGTTAGGTAACTTTTGATCGGAGCGATTAAAGAATTTAAAAAAAAAAGTTAAAATTTTAGTGGGGCCACACTTTGTACTATGTTATGTTTTTCTGGAATAAACAACACCACTTTTTGTGGCCCCCTTTTTTGAGGACCTAAAACTAAACCATTTTGAAAAATAAATAGTAGTTTAGAAACTAGATTCAGAGGACTATGACTTTTGTTTTTGTCATATCTTAAAATTTTGAGTGTAACTATCTTCAAATTCTTGTTGAAGTCTAGAAATTGCTGATTTTAGGAAAAAGGTGCCCACTTATACCCCCCTTTTGGCACCACAACTTGGTGCACTTACCCATATATCAATATGTCATCAAGAAATACGAGTACAAACCTATCCAGATAAGATCAGAACACACCATTCATCAAACTCATAAAAACCGATGGAGCATTAGTCAATCCAAAAGGTACCACTGTGAACTCATAATGCCCATAACGAGTTTGAAAAGCAGTCTTGTGAATATTTGCTTCCTTAATGCGAAGCTGGTGGTATCCTGACTTAAGATCAATCTTGGAGAATACTGTAGCTCCCTTGATCTGATCAAATAAGTCATCAATCTTAGGTAAAGGATACCTATTCTTAATAGTCACCTTATTCAACTGTCTATAGTCAATACAAAGGCACAAAGAATCATCTTTATTCTTCACAAAGAGCACTGGAGCTCACCATGGTGATACATTAGGTTGAATGCTCCCTTTAGCCAGAAGTTCCTCTAGCTGAAGACGTAGCTCACCCAATTCCTGTGTCGTCATGCGATAAGGAGCTTTAGAGATAGGCTCTTCTCCAGGAATCAGATCAATACTAAAGTCAATGTCCCTCTTTGGAGGCATACCTGAAATCTCGCTTGGAAAAACATCTACATACTCCTACAAAATCAGGTGATCTAAAGTCTCCCTCATGGGATCTTCTTCATCAAGATCATTTACCATAACAACAAATATCTGACATCCCTTCCAAAAACTTCGCTTCAATTGCATAGCAAAAATCATCCACAGAGATATAGGCCTCGGTATCCCAACTATCTTCACATCATTCCCTTGGTCATCTTGGCACATAATAATCTTCTTCCTGCAATCTATACTGGCTTTATGAGATCCAAGACAGTCCATGCCTAAAACCACATCATAGGAACCAAGGGGTATGATTCAAAGATCCACTACAGTATCAAAGCTCCCTAAGCTAAGCCCACACTTATGAACTAAAGAATCTATGGAGATCTTAATGCTTGAGGCTAGTTCCACTTGCCAACCACGATCTTGCTTCACCGCATCCAGCTTACACTTAGAAACTATAGATGGTGAAATAAATGAATCTATAGCTCCTGAATCAAACAATACTGAAAGAGATATACCTCTAATAGCACCTGTGGTCTCAACCACTGTTCCCTAATGATCTGCCTGACGCTGATCAACTGCTGCAAAAACTCTATGAGCTCTACCTACATCACCAACTGTAGGCTTTGAAATGGTAGGTCTAGGTCCTGAAAATTGAGGTGCTCGCCGAGGACAATGAGCTGCATAATTTCCAATCTAACCACATGAAAAGCATTCTGTATTTATGCTAGAACCTCTTCCCATAGGTGGTACATTTGATTGCTGGTGACTGTTCCTGCTCACAAAAGACTGGCTACTCTGAGTTGGTTGATTGGACTAATTCTGTTTATTGCGTTGAGCATTGCGGTTGTTCTTGGTGTTAGCACCTTTGCCACCGCCTTGAGCTTGAGAATTCAATCCCTTCTGTTGGGACTGCTGCTGATACTGTTTCCCCTTAGAGAAAGAAAACTTCTTGTTACCACCTAAATTGTAGTTGCTTTTAGATCCTGATGCCGCTGGCGCTCCTACAAAACCACCTTGACCAAGGTTGACACTTTTCTCAACAAGGATAGCTCGATGCACCACATCCTTGAGGGTTTTTGGCTCAAATACCTTAACTCCCCCAATAATACGGTAATTCAAACCCCTAATAAAATGTTGTGTCAACTGAGCAGAATTTTCACTGAACCTTGAAAAAGGCATAAGCTCATAAAACTTACGCTCATACTTGGTCACTGACAAAGTGCACTGTCTAAGATTATGAAATTCATCAGCCCTTTTTTATTTCCATTCCTTTGGTAGGAATCGTTCACAGAAACTTTCTAAGAATAACTCCAATGTAACACTGCTCATATCAATTCCCAACTTCTTCTCCTCAATCATCCACCAAGTGGCCCCAAAATTTTCTAAATTAGTGATTGCAAATCTTGCCTTAACATTGTTGTCGAACTCATGCATGGCAAAATTCCTGTCAAGGGAAATAAGCCACTGCTCGGCCACATAACCAAAACCTTCCCCATTGAAAGGCTTAACCTTGGATCTTGAAAGATCCTTCATCTGAGTGGATAGAATGGACCTCTGATGTTCCTTCCGAGGACTTCTAGATCTAGGTCTATGCTCTTATTCTGTCTGATGCACTTTAGGCTATTTTTGAATAGGAGGTAGACGTTCTAGAATAGTTTGCATCATCTGCCTCAAACCAACCTCCTCGGACTTAGCTTGGTCCTCTTTATGGCTCTCTTCCTGCTGCCTACTAGAGTGCTCTTCCCTGCTCTCTACATCAGTCGATCCCTCATGGAAAGACTCATGGACACTGATAGCTCTACCATGACCACGGCCTCTAACAAAAGACCTAGTCCAAGATACCATCCTACAATAGTACAAGGTACTAAGTTTAGTTCTATGTTTAGGTTTAAGTAAAATTTCCAGTTTTGAAACTAAGTGTTGAAGTATGAAAAATATTCAAGTAATAGTTTGAGTCCTATTCCAATTCACCTAGATCAAGTTTGGAAAGTTACACTTAATAGTTCAAAGTTCTAGTTGTTCCAAACTACCCAGAGCTCCCAATGTAGAAATGTGGGCTCTGATACCAAATGTAATGCCCCGCCAAGGGTTCCAAAGAATTAACCTAGAATTTCACTAAGTTTAGTAGCATTTTTTTTTTTGAAAATAAATACCATATGTATAACTCATGCACAATAACGGAAGCAATAGCATTGTCCATCATAACATACATAACAGATTACATTCTTTAAGATCCCTTAATGTTGAATTACATACATGAATCCATCTAGTACAACATCCACATGAAATAATAATGATAAGTCCAATGTTTATACATTACATTTCAAATACTCAATCATCCACTGTTCATGTCACAGGTTATGACAACCTCAAAAAATATACATACATAGAATAAGGTACATCATCCTATTCTAATCCATGATACATCAAGGTAGAGATAATCACATGATACAAAAACATATACATCCATCATAAAGATCAAACATAATAAACTAAGTGCATGGTTCCTCCCAACCATCAATAGCATCATTAGACCATCATGGATCCTAGCCATCCCTCCATGTGTAACATTCCAAATCACCAAAGAGATCATCGGTATTACATAGTAGGAATGTCACTCCTAATATATACAACATCATATGTAGAAAGTAATCTAACATGAAAATAAAAGCATAAGATAAAATCATCTAACATATGCTAATCATCAATGAAAAAGGATACATATCCACCATCATGAAGGATGCATCGGCCACGATGTCTCAATGAATCTCAAAATGATAAGAGTGGAAAATACACTACCACCCAACCATGTGGTACCTAAGTGGTCCACTCCCACCGTGCCAAGGAGATAATCTCAAGTTCCAAATAGGGTATCAAAATCACATAACACATATCTCTATAAGTCCAAGAATCCTAAAAGTATACTAACTCAAGGTTCCAAACACAAAATCTGGAATCTAATCCCAGAGGCACACAATGACATGTAGGAACTTACTATGCAAGCGGGAAAGTGTCATCGCAACTATCACGTACAAGTTACCCTGGCAGTTAGCTAAACTCCATGGGTCCATATTGATTTCATGCGGCCACTAGTATCTTTTCATACTGAAGAGGCATACTGTGGAATGCAAGGTCGCAACCATGCATCTCACTACTCACATCCTAGCCTGTACAAGCACTCAAGGCATGGGCTAGAACAAAACACTTATCTTTTTAGGTTCATTTAGATAGTATTAGGTGTGAATGTTATCACTTATTAATCCAACTTACAATGAGTTACCCTAGAAGCCTCTTAGGGCCCTGGCCCCCATTGCAAGCCACTTCCCGTCACTACATGTAGATATCCTACCGTAATGCTCATGGACTCATAAATCTCAAAATCACAAAAGATAGATCATAAAATCATCAAATATGCATAAAAGCATCAAATCTCCATGAGCTAATATCCATAGAAAATCATGAATACAACAGCTCTCTATTGGCAACTGAAGTATCACTGATAATCAAATATCTAATGGTTCTCAATAACCAAAATAGATATCTCAATCATACTGATTGAAGACTCCAAAAATAGTTGAGTCAAACATGTCACATCATGACATCAGCAAGAATAAATCCACATTTCAGTCCCATCATGGAGACTAGAAAATAACCAAGGATAACTGATCGATGACCAAAATAATGGTTAAGTCAAGTGTCTCATACATAAGAATCTCAACTATAACAATCAGTAATCACAACCAATACATAGAGCATTCCATCACATAACCATGGTTGGGTTTATAAAGATCGAGATTAAAACATCATCATGTCACCACAATCACATAACCCCCAAGCCTCTGGTAGACGTCCTATACTGGTCAACACTAGTCAACCCAAAATCCAAAACAATAGCATAAAAAATACACAATGTAAACACATGTTTTGGTTTTACAACTTGAATTGTAGAGATCTTAGTTTAAGTTCCCAAGTTTGAAGAATGAATGGAGAGACACTCATATTATTTTTGGATATAAGTTTTCCTTAACAGAACTAAAAAAAATCCATTTTCCAATTTATAATATTTGTTTGATACATCCCCCACCAAACTATAAATTCCTTATTTAATAATTTAAAATAATTAAATTATTAAATAGTTGAAAGTTATTAAAGAGTCACCTTTATGAAAATAAATCTTCAATATAAATCATTGATCAAATAATAGTAACTTAAATTTATAAATAACTTATTTACATATTACATATATACATATACATACATACATATATATATATATATATATATATATATATATATATATATATATATATATATATATAGATATATAGATATATATATGTGTGTGTGTGTGTGTGTGTGTGTGTGTGTGTGTAAATATATTAATACATTTTCATAAAATCGATTTAACAATTTTGATTGACACCATATTATACAGCAATGTGAATCGATTGTTTATAAACATTTTAACATAACATTTTTTTTGCATAACATTAACATCAATTAAACAACCCCCCCCCCCCCCCCCCCCCAACTCTTGCAACGGTACGCAGTACCTGTGGTCGCAGGCACTGTGCCGAAAGTGGGTACGTAATACCCTTGTCGCCGTAGACCTGCGACGACAGGTCTCTACCTTCTATAAGTGCAGGGTACGAATCGTGCCCACGACATTATAATATACACTTGTTTCATGCGACATGAATTGCAATGCGATTTATTAAATTTTCCACTATGATTTATCAATCGCTCAATTTGGTGCATTATATATAAATATACATAGGTATATATATATATATATATATATATATATATATATATATATATATATATATATATATATATCAGTATATGTATGTATGTATGTATGTATATATATATATATATAAAATCAAATTTTATAATATATCCATAATAAATGTATACACATGCATATATATATATATATATATGTATGTATGTATGTATGTATGTATGTATGTATATGTATGCAGATCTGAATATATAACCATGTATGTTTTTTTTTTTTTCACAAAGATTATATCTATAATTATGAATGCATATAAATATGAAACTTTTCAGAAGACATATGGAAGACACGAAGAAGACAAGGAATGTGAGATGCTAAAATAGCATAATTAAAATCACAAGAATCTACCCAGATTCTGATGCTAAATCGCTCTTCCTCAGAAAATCCACAGAGCAAGCTCCTCCCTTCTTCAGAATTCTCGAGTCCTCCAATGCTCCAATTGCTCTCCCAATGTTGTGTCTAAGCTTCTATGAATGCCTGAATATAAAGAGCTTTCAGGAAACATCTAGAATGCTTCTAGAAACAGCTGGAAGGTGTCACCAACTAAGCATGGGTCTTTTTCAACCTTCAAAATGAGCCATAGGGTTGTAGACACCATGTGCTTAATTGATGCACTAACCCCCGTGTTGTTGACACATGAG
Source organism: Cupressus sempervirens (assembly GCA_028749045.1). NCBI lineage: Eukaryota > Viridiplantae > Streptophyta > Pinopsida > Cupressales > Cupressaceae > Cupressus > Cupressus sempervirens. Next base: position 663,391,851 of record CM053793.1, read on the forward strand.
AAATAGAGAAGTGCGTTAATTCCCATGCAAGCTTATAACTCCAATTTACTTTTTATATAATTTCTATTTAAATATTTATAACTTTCATTTTAACTTTATAACTTTTATTATTATTATTTATTTGTTACTTTATTATTATTTTACAATTATTATTAATTTTAATTTCTAATTTTCTTTTATTTAATTCATTTTTCCTCAATAATTCACATTTAATTAATTATAATCAAAATATCAAATAACATGATATTTTATATTAATTTTCTCAAATCATTAATTTATTAATTAAATCTATTTATTAAGACTTAATTAATGGATAATTCACCATAGACCTCGAAGATAGAATATGAAAACCCATCATAGAGCAAATCACTCAAAATCAGTCTAAAGGGTTAAAAATCACAAAATATGTCATCCGACATATTTGGTGGGTAAAATATCTAGATACTTGTCCTACCTCACTAGGACAATTGGTTTAAGGGTTTGAGATTTGGACTTGAGAATTTATCTCCCTTCTCTTATCATTGAGATAGTATAATAGGATACGCTCATCTTGACAATTCAGGGAAGTCGATACTCGGTACCTACAACCTGCAGAAAAACCATGCATGTACATATAATATATAATGCTAAGCTAAATAGTCAATGGCAATAAGTTTTGCATCCTGTAGATCCTAACTAAGCAGGTGACTACGACTCCTTTCCTTAACCACATCAAAAATGCCATACAATAAAAAAACACACACACCATACACATGCAAGTATGCGGTAAGTATCCATAATAAGACACATAAAATAATAAACCATCCATCTAATCATCAATAATAACTGAAAAAAATATAATGATCATCATGTATGCACGAAATGTAAAGTGTAAATGATCTCATCTTATAACCACTGAATCCATAACATAATGTCTGATAATGTCAAAACAATACCACTAATCTATCAACATAAAACTAGTCTATCATAGTCTGATAATATTAACAATGTCCAGAAAAGATGTGAACGAGGGTAGGCACTACAAGAGAGATTTTTTCGAGATATTTAATTTAATAAAATGAGATACGCTCTCATAATTACTTTTTCTATTTAATTAAATAATCTTTAATTAATTAGAGACACTTTCCTTATTTAATTAAATAACTTTATTTAATTAATTAGGAATGGCTTCTCATTTAAATAAATAACTTTGTTTAATTAATTAGAAGTAAGTACTCCATTTAATTAAAAAATTTTGTTTAATTATTTCAAAATTCTTTTCAAAACTAGTCAACTCAAGTCAACCATGGTTAAATCTGGTCACGTTTTCGTCAAACTTGATCTTTGCGTATGTGAATATGAGCAATTGTGAGTATGAATTCCAGCAACAATTCGATGCAAATTCTCATTCAACCTTTCAAAATGAAGAGATGAGGGTCTCTTAAATAGTCTTTCCTGGAATTCATCAATGGTTGAGATCAATTTCAATAAATGGTCAGGATTAAAGGTGAAGTTCAGTCATAAAGGAAGATTTCCAAATTAAAGGGTGTTAACAGATTTAATTTGAGTAAAATAAGGAGTTAACTGATTCAATTTGAGTAGAAAAATGAGTTAACTGATTTAACTGATTTTTGATCAATAGTGAACTGAAAATTTTCCTTTTTGAACTGAAGAGAGATTTTTTTGAGATATTTAATTTAATAAAATGAGATATGCTCTAATAATTACTTTTTCTGTTTAATTAAATAATCTTTAATTAATTAGAGACACTTCTCTTGTTTAATTAAATAACTTCATTTAATTAATTAGGAATGACTTCTCACTTAATTAAATAACTTTTTTTAATTAATTAGAACTAAGTACTCCATTTAATTAAATAATTTCGTTTAATTATTTCAAAATTCTTTTTGAAACAAGTCAACTCAAGTAAACTGTGGTTAAATATGGTCAACTTTTGGTAAAACTTGATCTTTGCGTATGTGAATATGAGCAAATGTGAGTATGAATTCCAACAACAATTCGATGCAAATTCTCATTCAATCTTTGAAAATAAAGAGATGAGGGTCTCTTAAATAATCTTTCTTGGACTTCATCAATGGTTGAGATCAATTTCAATCAACGGTCAGGATTAAAGGTGAAGTTCAGTCATAAAGGGAGATTTCCAAATTAAAGGGAGTTAACAAATTTAATTTGAGTAAAATAAGGAGTTAACTGATTCAATTTGAATAGATAAAGGAGTTAACTGATTTAACACATTTTTGATCAATAGTGAACTGGAAATTTCCCTTTTTGAACTGAAGAGAGATTTTGTTGAGATATTTAATTTAATAAAATGAGATATGCTCTCATAATTAATTTTTCTATTTAATTAAATAATCTTTAATTAATTAGAGACACTTTTCTTATTTAATTAAATAACTTCATTTAATTAATTAGGAATGGCTTCTCATTTAATTAAATAACTTCGTTTAATTAATTAGAAGTAAGTACTCCATTTAACTAAATAATTTCGTTTAATTATTTCAAAAAAAATTTTGAAACTAGTCAACTCAAGTCAACCGTGGTTAAATCTGGTCAACTTTTGGCTAAACTTGATCTTTGCATATGTGAATATGAGAAAATGTGATTATGAATTCCAGCAACAATTCGATGCAAATTCTCATTCAACCTTTCAAAATGAAGAGATGAGGGTCTCTTAGATAGACTTTCCAGAAATTCATCAGCAGTTGAGATCAATTTCAATCAACGGTCAGGATTAAACATGAAGTTCAGTCATAAAGGGAGATTTCCAAATTAAAGGGAGTTAACTGATTTAATTTGAGCGAAATAAGAAGATAAGTTATTCAATTTGAGTAGAAAAAGGAGTTAACTGATTTAACTCATTTTTGATCAATAGTGAACTGGAAATTTCTCTTTTTGAACTAAAGAGAGATTTTGTTGAGTTATTTAATTTAATAAAATGAGATATGCTCCGATAATTACTTTTTCTATTTAATTAAATAATCTTTAATTAATTAGAGACACTTTTCTTATTTAATTAAATAACTTCATTTAATTAATTAAGAATGGCTTCTCATTTAATTAAATAACATTGTTTAATTAGTTTGAAGTAAGTACTCCATTTAATTAAATAATTTCATTTTATTAGTTCAAAATTCTTTTTGAAACTAGTCAACTGAAGTGAACCATGGTTAAATCTGGTCAACTTTTGGTCAAACTTGATCTTTGCGTATGTGAATATGAGAAAATGTGTGTATGAATTCCAGCAACAATTCGATGCAAATTCTCATTCAACCTTTCAAAATGAAGAGATGAGGGTCTCTTAAATAGACTTTCCTGAAATTCATCAACGGTTGAGATCAATTTCAATCAACGATTAGGATTAAAGGTTAAGTTCAATCATAAAGGGATATTTTCAAATTAAAGGGAGTTAACAGATTTAATTTGAGTAAAATAAGAAGTTAACTGATTCAATTTGAGTAGAAAAAGGAGTTAACTGATTTAACTCATTTTTGATCAATAGTGAACTAGATATTTCTCTTTTTCAACTGAAGAGAGATTTTGTTGAGATATTTAATTTAATAAAATGAGATATGCTCTCATAATTACCTTTTCTATTTAATTAAATAATCTTTAATTAATTAAAGACACTTTTCTTATTTAATTAAATAACTTCATTTAATTAATTAGGAATGGCTTCTCATTTAATTAAATAACTTTGTTTAATTAATTAGAAGTAAGTACTCCATTTAATTAAATAATTTTGTTTAATTATTTTTAAAAAAAATTCGAAACTAGTCAACTCAAGTCAATCGTGGTTAAATCTTGTCAATTTTTGGTCAAACTTGATCTTTGCGTATGTGAATATGAGAAAACGTGAGTATGAATTCTAGCAACAATTTGATGCAAATTCTCATTCAACCTTTCAAAATGAAGAGATGAGGGTTTCTTAATTAGACTTTCCTGGAATTTATCAATGATTGAGATCGATTTCAATCAACGGTCAGGATTAAATGTGAAGTTCAATCATAAAGGGAGATTTCCAAATTAAGGAGAGTTAACAGATTTAATTTGAGTAAAAGAAGGAGCTAACTGATTCAATTTGAGTAGAAAAAAGAGTCAATTGATTTAACTCATTTTTTATCAATAGTAAACTAGAAATTTCCCTTTTTGAACTGAAGAGATATTTTGTTGAGATATTTAATTTAATAAAATGAGATATGCTCTTATAATTACTTTTTCTATTTAATTAAATAATCTTTAATTAATTAGAGACACTTTTCTTATTTAATTAAATAACTTCACTTAATTAATTAGGAATGGCTTCTCATTTAATTAAATAACTTTGTTTAAATAATTAAAAGTAAGTACTCCATTTAATTAAATAATTTCGTTTAATTATTTTAAAATTCTTTTCGAAACTAGTCAACTGAAGTCAACCGTGGTTGAATCTGGTCAAGATTTGGTCAAACCTGATCTTTGCGTATGTGAATCTGAGCAAATGTGAGTATGAATTCTAGCAAAAATTTGATGCAAATTCTCATTCAACCTTTCAAAATGAAGAGATGAGGGTCTCTTAAATAGACTTTTCTAGAATTCATCAACGGTTGAGATCGATTTCAATCAGTAGTCAGGATTAAAAGTGAACTGCAGTCATAAAGGGAGATTTCCAAATTAAAGGGAGTTAATAGATTTAATTTGAGTAAAATAAAGAGTTAACCGATTCAATTTGAGTAGAAAAAGGAGTCAACTGATTTAACTCATTTTTTATCAATAGCGAACTGGAAATTTTCCTTTTTGAACTGAAGAGAGATTTTGTTGAGATATTTAATTTAATAAAATGAGATATGCTCTCATAATTACTTTTTCTATTTAATCAAATAATCTTTAATTAATTAGAGACACTTTTCTTATTTAATTAAATAACTTCATTTAATTAATTAGGAATGGCTTATCATTTAATTAAATAACTTTGTTTAATTAATTAGAAGTAAGTACTCCATTTAATTAAATAATTTCATTTAATTATTTCAAAATTCTTTTCAAAACTAGTCAACTCAAGTCAACCATGGTTAAATGTGGTCAACTTTTGGTCAAACTTGATGTTTGCGTATTTGAATATGAGCAAATGTGAGTATGAATTCCAGCAACAATTCGATGCAAGTTCTCATTCAAAATTTCAAAATGAAGAGATGAGGGTCTCTTAAATATACTTTCCTAGAATTCATCAATGATTGAGATCAATTTCAATCAACGGTCAGGATTAAAGATGAAGTTTAGTCATAACGGGAGATTTCCAAATTAAAGAGAGTTAACAGATTTAATTTGAGTAAAATAAGGAGTTAACTGATTCAATTTGAGTAGAACAAGGAGTTAACTGATTTAACTCATTTTTTATCAATAGTGAATTGGAAATTTCTCTTTTTGAACTGAAGAGAGATTTTGTTGAGATAATTAATTTAACAAAATGAGATATGCTCACATAAATACTTTTTCTATTTAATTAAATAATCTTTAATTAGTTAGGAATGGCTTCTCATTTAATTAAATATCTCTGTTTAATTAATTAGAATTAAGTACTCCATTTAATTAAATAATTTCCTTTATTTATTTCAAAATTCTTTTCAAAACTAGTCAACTCAAGTCAACCGTGGTTAAATTTGGTCAACTTTTGATCAAACTTGATCTTTGCTTATGTGAATATGAGCAAATGTGAGTATGAATTCCAGCAACAATTCGATGCAAATTCTCATTCAACCTTTCAAAATGAAGTGATGATGGTCTCTTAAATAGACTTTTCTGCAATTCATCAACGGTTGAGATCGATTTCAATCAGCATTCAGGATTAAAGGTGAAGTTTAGTCATAAAGGAGGATTTTCAAATTAAAGGGAGTTAAAAGATTTAATTTGAGTAAAATAAGGAGTTAACTGATTCAATTTGAGTAGAAAAAGGAGTTAACTAATTTAACTCAATTTTGATCAATAGTGAATAGGAAATTTTCCTTTTTGAACCAAAGAGAGATTTTGTTGAGATATTTAATTTAATAAATTGAGATATGCTCTCATAATTACTTTTTCTATTTAATTAAATAATCTTTAATTAATTAGAGACACTTTTCTTATTTAATTAAATAACTTTATTTAATTAATTAGGAATGACTTCTCATTTAATTAAATAACTTTTTTTAATTAATTAGAAGTAAGTACTCCATTTAATTAAATAATTCTGTTTAGTTATTTAAAAAAAAATTTGAAACTAGTCAACTCAAGTCAACCGTGGTTAAATTTGCTCAACTTTTGGTCAAACTTGATCTTTGCATATGTGAATATGAGCAAATGTGAGTATGAATTCCAGCAACAATTCGATGCAAATTCTCATTCAACCTTTCAAAATGAAGAGATGTGGTCTCTTAACTAGACTTTCTTGAAATTCATCAACGGTTGAGATTGATTTGAATCAACGATTGTCATGCCTGACCCTACTTCTTCTTGTTTCTCTTTATTCACTTCAAATGTTGTTTTTGACACAAGTTTTGTGGCTGTGAGATTTTATATTTTGGGTACTGTTTTGTTATATCAGATAGGTTAGTTTTGATTTCATGAGATACATATATTTTGGATACTACTTTTGTATTTCATTTGGACTATTTTTTGGTTTATAGCTGATCAGTTTTAGTTTTAGTGTTGATTTTTAAATACATCACTTGATCTCTAAACTAAATCAGGTTTTGATTAGAATTAATGTTTTCATGGAATTCGTGTTACAAAATGGTAATTGTAGGATTTCTAGTTATGGCTATACTTGTGAAAATCAGAATTGGTATCTTCATGTTGATCTGGTATAACTGATGTGTTGGAACATTTGATTTTTATATTCTTCTACAGATATATTAGATTGTAAGCATAATGTTAAAAGGATGTTTGTAAAACTCTTTTGTGTTTTTATGTAACTGTGTATATGTTTACGTAAATGTCAGCCATTATCTTATTGATGAAAAGTATACATATCTGGTACATATATGACAAATGCATTTTGGTATTATTAGGAATTTCTCAGGTATATTGCTATCTTTATTATTTTTGAGAAATTCATTTCATGCCTTTAAGTTCTTGACTTGTGGATATATTTATATTTAGGGATAATTCGATAAGTCACACACTAAAATTCATATAAATATAGGTATGAGATTTTCGCACATATATTTGCATAAACTCAAGTGTGGAGTGATGGTTTTGGGAGTTTGCAATGTTTAATACCAATGGCAATAAACATGGGAGGTAATTGTGTTATGCATTTATTATATATTTATTTGAATTAAAGAAAAAAACCATTCACCCTAAAAACCCTAGAGGGTTTCACATGATTTGTATAGGTAAAAATGTTTATTGTTTCTTGAGGCCAAAATGGCGGAGGCTATAAGGAAAGCCATATGCACAACTCTTTGGGAATTGCAGATTTATTAATTGCTCTTTAAAGGAGGCTTTACTATCCTTGATGGAATGTCAGCCATTGTTGTTTGTAAAGAGGATTTCAATGGTTATGACCTGAATTTGGGCCTTTTTCCTCTAACACTTGGATGTTGTTGCTGGGTTTCCAACAAGATGTAGGGTTTCTATTGGAAGGATTTTCTTGCTTATGTATTAGAGAAAAAGGGAACTCGATGGAAGTTTTATTGCGGTTGGAAATTGGTTTCAGTGTTTTGCATTGTGGAGATTTTGTTCTGATTGGGGCTTGGATTCGAGCAGAAATTTGGAGCTTTGTGTTGAACATTTTTCTTCATCTGCTGAGTTTTGAGGTAGGAGGCAGTTCCTAACCTTTACCCTTTACTATTTTGGGTGTTAATTTTGTTCTAAGGAAATTGTGGGAGTTCAGTTTTAAGTTACTCTTGTCGATACCCAAGTGTGGGTATATCTAGGGTTGGACAAATGGAGTCGAGCTCTACATGTATCCATATTGGATATCGAGCAATATGAGTTTTCAATCATTGTGTTTTGCATTTAGATGATGTTTTAAGAAGTATTATATGTATTCAGATTTCAGATGACTGTGGTCAACTATGTGTTTTGATTTCTTTTGTTATATAGACATTTTGTCATATGAATGGCTTGTGATAAAAGAACACTGTTACTCTGTGACATGGGTTTTACGATTTTGCAGTATCACCCAGATTTAATTTGAAGGAAATATGTGTTTACGGTTTCGTAGATTTATGATTTAAGGGTTTTGTGGTAGCATCATATAAACTATTTTGATGTTAGAGGCACTATCATTGTTTATAGAGGATTTTGAGTTTGGAGGAAAATAACCGAACTTGATTTTTGAAATATAGGCTTGGGTCTGAAGTGCAGTCTGACGCACGGTGATAATATTAAAACACTGGTAGTAGAAACTTAGATGGAAATTTGAGTTACAGAAACCAATCACTCAGTCTAAGTATCGTATCATTGTTTGGATTTATAAGTGGACATTTTGTCAAACAGTTTCATGGTATGAGGGTTGACATTTGGTCATATATAAAGTTTGAAACATATAGAATGCTACATCAACATTTCTTGGTGTAGAATTATTATGACATAAAAGGCTATCTACCAGCCGATACTTTGTGTGAGTAGGCATTATGATTCAATTACTGTTTGGAATTTGTATGCTGTCGAGATTTAGTTATCTTGCTACAATGAGATTTGGAACTGTGCGATGACATTATTTCATTAGCTAGATAAAACTAGAAGCAGGTAGATGCATCAATTCAATAGTATAAAACTGTTTAATACTAGTTTGAACTTTGTTTTCATTAGAAGATAGGTAAATAAGAATATAAAAAAAAATACTTTTTTTATGATAGTGAGATGACAGTCTTATGTTGTGAATTGGGTCATCGAGGGCAGTATTGTATAATGTTTTTATTTGGTACTTGGGTTTAACAGTGGTGAATAGAGATAGATTATTATTATGTTTAGTAAATTTTGATAGATATTGAGTCATCACTCATTTTTGTTTTTGAGATGTTACTCGCAACTGAGTATGACAGTATTGATAAACGAAAACATTGGTTAACTTTGCTAATTCATTACCAAAGCAGTTATCTATGAACAGCTAGGATGTACATTTTAGATTAAGAATGTTATATCCTAAATTACTTTTGAGTGTCAGGATGCTGAAAGTCACTTTGCATATTGATAATTATGTTCTAAATTGATTTTAAACATCACATCTTAATATGTTGTTGTGGTTATTTTGGTGGTGGCATATTGTCAAAACAGAGGTGTTACTTTTATAGACACTTGTTTATCTTAATATCTTAGTTAACGATCACTTGTTAAGATTTGGCTGTAATTAGTTTCTACTATGATTATAATATGTTCTATTAGCATTATTGGATTTTTTGAGATTAGATGCTTAAGACAGAATTCTTTTATTATGTAAGATGAATTTCAGTTCTTAATAAAATGAAAGTAGTATATGAATTGAGGCAGATTTTGATACATGATTGATGATGTGAATATCATGTGCATTTTGATTCATTGTCTTGGTCAGTTTGATGTTAAGTGTAGATGATTAGGTCAGGAAGGAATTAAGAGTATAGTATGAAGATTTTGTAAGTATCATTGAGTTGTGCAACAGTTCAATTGTATCTATGCAATCTTGATATTATAGGTTTTAATCCTGTTGATGTAATTATCCATATTTACCCTTGAACTTGGCAGTATAAGATGTGTTACAGATGGATTTAAGGATGTAGTATCATGTTGTAAACTGATTTTATAATTGCCGCATGTTCATTCTTAGTATATCTGTTTGATGTGTATTTTTAAGGATATCTATGATGAACGTATATCGAGGTGGCTGAATTTGGTTTATCCTATTCAGTTAATTAATTCAGTGATAACTTCAAAATAAATTGGGTGGGTTAATTTCACATAAAAGATAAATAGCCTTACCTATGACTTAAACCTATATGGTTAAGTACGGAGAAAAGGCATGTCTCTATTCTGTCAATGACAAGTAAAATAGAGAATACCGTTATGTGATGACTATGAGCATACCATATTTGGATGCAGAAACTTAGTGCCATAACGATGACACCTCAGATTATATATGTTTCATTTATGAGTTATTCTTAGTGCGAGTTTAATTTTTGCAATGAAAAGTAATTATTTACTTCTTGCATATTATTATCAGGTTTGCACTATATTAGATGGATTAGAAATCTTCGTTTGGATATCTATGCATTGGTACTAACATGTATGCAGATGGATTTCGCCTTTTAACTCAGTGTGTACTGAGCCCCTATTTGTGTTATGTTGCATTCTGTGTGGTTTTCAGGTAGTTTGAGATTCAAGTAGCTAAGGATGTTTATTGAAGTTACTTCTGAGTCAGCATTTAGGGTTCCTAGGTTGGACATAGGTGTCAAGAACTGAAATTGTATTTCATTATAGTTCTGAACTCTTTATGTATTCTTATTGTAATGAAAATGTATTTGGACGATATTCTCTTTCATTGGGGAATTTTTTTGAATAAGAGTGATTCAGTCCTCGTAATGGAACTTATGTTGAGATGATTCTATAAAAAAAAAAAATTATTGCGTTTATGGAATTGTGTTTTCTTTTAAATTCTTTTGGTTATGTGTTGTGTGGCATTACAACGGTCAGGATTAAAGGTGAAGTTTAGTCATAAAGGAAGATTTCCAAATTAAAGGGAGTTAATAGATTTAATTTGAGTAAAATAAGGCGTTAACTGATTCAATTTGAGTAGAAAAAGGAGTTAACTGATTTAACTAATTTTTGATCAATAGTGAGCTGAAAATTTTTCTTTTTGAACTGAAGAGAGATTTTGTTGAGATTTTTCATTTAATAAAATGAGATATGCTCTCATAAATACTTTTTCTATTTAATTAAATAATCTTTAATCAATTAGAGACACTTTTCTTATTTAATTAAAAAACTTCATTTAATTAATTAGGAATGGCTTCTCATTTAATTAAATAACTTTGTTTAACTAATTAGAAGTAAGTACTCTATTTAATTAAATAATTTCATTTAATAATTTCAAAATTCTTTTCAAAACTAGTGAACTCAAGTCAACCGTGGTTAAATCTGGTCAACTTTTGGTCAAACTTGATCTCTGCATATGTAAATATGAGCCAATGTGAATATGAATTTCAGCAACAATTCGATGCAAATTCTCATTCAACCTTTCAAAATGAAGAGATGAGGGTCTCTTAAATAGACTTTCCTGAAATTCATCAACGGTTGAGATCGATTTCAATCAACGGTCAGGATTAAAGGTGAAGTTCAGTCATAAAGAGAGATTTCCAAATTAAAGGGAGTTAACGGATTTAATTTGAGTAAAATAAGGAGTTAACTGATTCAATTTGAGTAGAAAAAAGAGTTAACTGATTTAACTCATTTTTGATCAATAGTGAACTGGAAATTTCCCTTTTTGAACTGAAGAGAGATTTTATTGAGATATTTAATTTAATAAAATGAGATATGCTCTCATAATTAGTTTTTCTATTTAATTAAATAATCTTTAAGTAATTAGAGACACTTTTCTTATTTAATTAAATAACTTCATTTAATTAATTAGGAATGACTTCTCATTTAATTAACTAACTTTGTTTAATTAATTAGAAGTAAGTACTCCATTTAATTAAATAATTTCATTTAACTATTTGAAAATTCTTTTTGAAACTAGTCAACTCAAGTCAACCGTGGTTAAATCTGGTCAACTTTTGGTCAAACTTGATCTCTTCGTATATAAATATGAGCAAATGTGAGTATGAATTCCAACAACAATTCGATGCAAATTCTCATTCAGCCTTTCAAAATGAAGAGATGAGGGTCTCTTAAATAGACTTTCCTGGAATTCATCAACAGTTGAGATCGATTTCAATCAACGGGTAGGATTAAAGGTGAAGTTCAGTCATAAAGGGAGATTTCCAAAATAAAGGGAGTTAACAAATTTAATTTGAGTAAAATAAGGAGTTAACTGATTCAATTTGAGTAGAAAAAGGAGTTAACTGATTTAACTCATTTTTTATCAATAGTGAATTGGAAATTTCCCTTTTTGAACTAAAGAGAGATTTTGTTGAGATATTTAATTTAATAAAATGAGATATGCTCTCATAATTACTTTTTCTATTTAATTAAATAAACTTTAATTAATTAGAGAGACTTTTCTTATTTAATTAAATAACTTCATTTAATTAATTAAGAATGGCTTCTCATTTAATTAAATAACTTTGTTTAATTAATTAGAAGTAAGTACTCCATTTAATTAAATAATTTCGTTTAATTATTTCAAAATTTTTTTTGAAACTAGTCAACTCAAGTCAACCGTGGTTAAATTTGGTCAACTTTTGGTCAAAGTTGATCTCTGCGTATGTGAATATGAGCAAATGTGAGTATGAATTTCAACAACAATTCGATGCAAATTCTCATTCAATCTTTGAAAATGAAGAGATGAGGGTCTCTTAAATAGTCTTTCTTGGACTTCATCAATGGTTGAGATCAATTTCAATCAACGGTCAGGATTAAAGGTGAAGTTCAGTCATAAAGGGAGATTTCCAAATTAAAGGGAGTTAACTGATTTAATATGAGTAAAATAAGGAGTTAACTGATTCAATTTGAATAGATAAAGGAGTTAACTGATTTAACACATTTTTGATCAATAGTGAACTGGAAATTTCCATTTTTGAACTGAAGAGAGATATTGTTGAGATATTTAATTTAATAAAATGATATATGCTCTCATAATTACTTTTTCTATTTAATTAAGTAATCTTTAATTAATTAGAGACACTTTACTTATTTAATTAAATAACTTCATTTAATTAATTAGGCATTGCTTCTCATTTAATTAAATAACTTTGTTTAATTAATTAGAAGTAAGTACTCCATTTAATTAAATAATTTTTTTTAATTATTTCAAAATTCTTTTCGAAACTAGTCAACTCAAGTCAACCGTGGTTAAATCTGGTGAACCTTTGGTCAAACTTGATCTTTACGTATGTGAATATGAGCAAATGTGACTATGAATTCGAACAACAATTCGATGCAAATTCTCATTCAACCTTTCAAAATGAAGAGATGAGGGTCTCTTAAATAGAATTTCCTCGAATTTGTCACACCCAAAACACCAACAAGTTTTGATTTAATATTTAAGCACAACTCAATGCAATTTTTCTTAACATATTTTAAACATAAAATTGCATAGCTAAGAATATATATCAACATGTTATCAGGATTAATCTAATTTAAACGAATGTGATTACCAATCATAAAAATGTATAGTAAGGTAACACCATCACATCTGATTTTTAAATTAAATTACATATTCAAAAAAAAAAAAAAACAAAGCTATAAGACTCAATGCAAGCATATATACTCCAACACCATTTTATTTGCAAACCTGATTCAAAGGCTCAGTTGGGAAAGAACCAAGAAGAAAACCCAACATCGTTGCCATTACAACAAAGTTTTGAGATACCAATTACATAGGATTTCAATCCTAAATTACAACACTTAAATTTAAAATTCCTTCATGACCCTCATCAAGGGTTCCATATCAAATTCTACAACACATTTCTACAAACTGTAAAGGGAAACAAAATCGGATCAGGTGACAACAAGCATGACAAAGAAACAATCAAACATGCATCTTTATATATGGTTGTACATAATAGGATTCACAATGAATCAACACTAGGGAAAGGTGGATTCTTCCAACCAGGAGAAGTCAAGCACATCACCAAATCAGATGCCCAATCGAGGCTATAAACCAAGAACTTCGGTTCTTCCATTTTAACATGTCATACTCATACGAGGTTTGTGATGACAGGTAGGGGCCCATAACACCCTACCCTTTCTCCCTCTTCTTATCCTGAGAAGAGACTCTACACTGGTTGGAGTCCAACTAAACAGACCTTTCCCAAAATTGGTCACTTCTGCCCTATCCAAGGGTGAGTAATACCAAAACATCCATGCAAGAAAACCTCAAAATTGCAAACATAAATATGAAAGGAAATCATCCAAAATAACATGGTATTCAAATCTTCCCAACATACCCACAATCATACAAACATTCAAATAACAACAAGGTAGCATAAGCATGAAACAAACATGAAATTTGAACAAGGGAGATGAGAATTCTCACCTTCACAAAGAGGTAATGGCAAAATGAACAAGTTTGAGTAGAGCCTTCCCCTTCCTTTCTTCAATCTTCAAAACTGCTCTCTAAATGTAGAGATTGGGTAACCACTAAACTACTCCAAGAAGGGCCTCTAAAAAGCCTCAAACTCAACCACCAAAAGGATCGTTAACTTCTCTCACCCACCTACAAATCTAGAAGCTCCTAACTCAACCCATACTATGGTTAACCACTAAGTGGAGGTGAGGTGAAACAACTCATGGTAGCCATAGTCAATTTTAGCACAAAGGCAAAAAGAGACTTTTTGAGTGATCTCAAAAGTCAATAAAAGGGGCTTAGGGGTTTTAAAAGACCCCCAACCCATAACCATACCCCTTGGGTATAAATATTTCATGTTTTAAAGCCTAAGGAATAGGTTTGGAACCAAACAAAAGCTAGGAAATAAATAGGACCAACTAACAACTCTAAAAAGTAGATTAAGCACTAATCTAGATTAAGGGTGACTAAACTCGATTAAGAACCCAATTAGCAAAAAGACACTAACTGAATCTAACTTAGGTCCAAAGGTTACACAACTAACCCTAACTAGCACGCTGAAGAGCATAAAAAATTTATGAGTGTCAAGCGACACTAAAAGAACACAGTTACGGACATTAACATTTACTGAACACATAAAGATACATACATACATCTCACAATTAATTTAATTACGAACAACAAGGTTTCCAAAATTAGCACAAAGAGATCAATTCTATTCCTCCATCGAGTTTCTCGGCTAGAATATCTGCACACTCATTGCACACATCAGTAGTCTGGTAAAATCACATGTACATATGTATATACATATCAAAAATTCACATAAATTGAAACATTCATCAATTAGGGTTTCTTTCATCCTACTTATATCCTTAATCATAAATATTCCAAAATCAATGTGTTAATCTTACATTTTACTTAATTCATCAACATGCATATACATAAAACCTTAAAAGACGAATATCAAATATCTAAAAGTAACATCACACACCATGAAATAATCAAATATGTTCAACCATCAAATAATGTCTTGACATCTCGAGTTGTGAGTATCAAAATAATAGTAATATATCACTATGCTACGACAGATCAGGGCAAACTCAAAACATAATGCTTCAATTACTTAACTATTTAATTCATTTCTACTCACATATAATCATTAGTAATTACAAAATCAATATGATATATAACTTATTCATTAATTCAGATTAAATAAAAGAATAATCATTGAGGTAACAAAATCAATAACATCGTCATTAAGTGAAACACCTTGTATTATTGTTAGTGCAAATTTAATGTTTAAATAGTCGACACAACATAGTTGTTCTCCAATCTTTAAGTATTAAAGCATGGATGTAACTGTTGTTCTCAATATCATTAAGACATCTAAAAACCTACAACATTACTCCATATTAATTCAAATCTCCTACAATAGATTTGACAAAGAAATTCATATTTAATAAGTACATGCAAGGACGGACCTTACAGAATTCATCAATGATTGAGATCAATTTCAATCAATGGTCAGATTAAAGGTGAAGTTCAGTCATAAAGAGAGATTTCTAAATTAAAGGGAGTTAACAGATTTAATTTGAGTAAAATAAGGAGTTAATTGATTCAATTTGAGTAAAAAAAGGAGTTAACTGATTTATCTCATTTTTTATCAATAGTGAACTGGAAATTTCCCTTTTTGAACTCAAGAGAGATTTTGTTGAGATATTTAATTTAATCAAATGAGATATGCTCTCATAATTACCTTTTCTATTTAATTAAGAAATCTTTAATTAATAAGAGACACTTTTCCTATTTAATTAAATAACTTCATTTAATTAATTAAGAATGCCTTCTCATTTAATTAAATAACTTTGTTTAATTAATTAGAAGTAAGTACTCCATTTAATTAAATAATTTCGTTTAATTATATCAAATTTTTTTTCGAAACTAGTCAACTCAAGTCAACTGTGGTTAAATTTGGTGAACTTTTGGTCAAACTTGATCTTTGCGTATGTGAATATGAGAAAATGTGAGTATGAATTCTAGCAAAAATTCGATGCAAATTCTCATTCAACCTTTCAAAATGAAGAGATGAGGGTCTCTTAAATAGGCTTTTCTAGAATTCATCAATGGTTGAGATCGATTTCAATCAATGGTCAGGATTAAAGGTGAAGTTCAGTCATAAAGGGAGATTTCCAAAGTAAAGGAAGTTACCAAATTTAATTTGAGTAAAATAAGGAGTTAACTGATTCAATTTGAGTAGAAAAAGGAGTTAACTCATTTAACTCATTTTTTATCAATAGTGAACTGGAAATTTACCTTTTTGAACTGAAAAGAGATTTTGTTGAGATATTTAATTTAATAAAATGAGATATGCTCTCATAATTACTTTTTCTATTTAATTAAATAATCTTTAATTAATTAGAGACACTTTTCTTAGTTAATTAAATAACTTCATTTAATTAATTAGGAATGGCTTCTCATTTATTAAATAACTTTAGTTAATTAATTAAAAGTAAGTACTCCATTTAATTAAATAGTTTCATTTAATTATTTCAAAATTCTTTTCGAAACTAGTCAACTCAAGTACACCGTGGTTAAATCTGGTCAACTTTTGGTCAAACTTAATCTTTGCATATGTGAATATGAGCAAATGTGAGTATGAATTCCAGCAACAATTCAATGCAAATTCTAATTCAACCTTTCAAAATGAAGAGATGAGGGTCTCTTAAATAGACTTTCCTAGAATTCATCAACACTTGAGATCCATTTTAATCAACGGTCAGGATTAAAGGTGAAGTTCAGTCATAAAGGGAGATTTCCAAATTAAAAGGAGTTAACAGATTTAATTTGAGTAAAATAAAGAGTTAATTGATTCAATTTGAGTAGAAAAAGGAGTTAACTGATTTAACTCATTTTTGATCAATAGTGAACTGAAAATTTCCCTTTTTGAACTGAAGAAGGATACTGTTGAGATATTTAATTTAATAAAATGAGATATGCTCTCATAATTACTTTTTCTATTTAATTAAATAATCTTTAATTAATTATAGACACTTTTCTTATTTAATTAAATAACTTCATTTAATTAATTACGAATGGCTTCTTATTTAATTAAATAACTTTGTTTAATTAATTAGAGGTAAGTACTCCATTTAATTAAATAATTTCCTTTAATTATTTCAAAATTCTTTTCGAAACTAGTCAACTCAAGTCAACTGTGGTTAAATCTGATCAACTTTTGGTCAAATTTAATCTTTGCGTATGTGAATATGAGCAAATGTGAGTATGAATTCCAGAAACAATTTGATGCAAATTCTCATTCAACCTTTCAAAATGAAGAGATGAGAGTCTCTTAAATAGACTTTCCTAAAATTCACAAACAGTTGAGATCGATTTCAATCAACGGTCAGGATTAAAGGTGATGTTTAGTCATAAAGGTAGATTTCCAAATTAAAGGGAGTTAACAGATTTAATTTGAGTAAATTAAAGAGTTAACTGATTCAATTTGAGTTGAAAAAAGAGTTAATTGATTTAACTCATTTTTTATCAATAGTGAACTAAAAATTTCCGTTCTTGAACTAAAGAGACATTTTGTTGACATATTTAATTTAATAAAATGAGATATGCTCTCATAATTACTTTTTCTATTTAATTAAATTATCTTTAATTAATTAGAGACACTTTTCTTATTTAATTAAATAACTTTATTTAATTAATTAGGAATGGCTTCTCATTTAATTAAATAACTTTGTTTAATTAATTAGAAGTAAGTACTCCATTTAATTAAATAATTTCATTTAATTATTTCAAAATTCTTTTCGAAATTAGTCAACTCAAGTAAACCGTGGTTAAATCTGGTCAACTTTTGATCAAACTTGAACTTTGCATATGTGAATATGAGCAAATGTGAGTATGAATTCCAGCAACAATTCGATGCTAATTCTCATTCAACCTTTCAAAATGAAGATATGAGGGTCTCTTAAATAGACTTT
Source organism: Cupressus sempervirens (assembly GCA_028749045.1). NCBI lineage: Eukaryota > Viridiplantae > Streptophyta > Pinopsida > Cupressales > Cupressaceae > Cupressus > Cupressus sempervirens. The sequence continues at coordinate 663,410,004 of CM053793.1, forward strand.
CCTAAAATTTATCAACGGTTTAGGTCAATTTCGATCAAAGGTCAGGATTAAAGGTGAAGTTCAGTCATAAAGGGAGATTTCCAAATTAAATGGAGTTAACAGATTTAATTTCAGTAAAATAAGGAGTTAACTGATTCAATTTGAGTAGAAAGAGGAGTCAACTGATTTAACTCATTTTTGATCAATAGTGAAATGGAAATTTCCCTTTTTGAATTGAAAAGAGATTTTGTAGAGATATTTAATTTAATAAAATGAGATATGCTCTCATAATTACTTTTTCTATTTAATTAAATAATCTTTAATTAATAAGAGACACTTTTCTTATTTAATTAAATAATTTCACTTAATTAATTAGGAATGGCTTCTCATTTAATTAAATAACTTTGTTTAAATAATAAGTAAGTACTCTATTTAATTAAATAATTTCGTTTAATTATTTTAAATTTTTTTTCGAAACTAGTCAACTCATATCAACCGTGGTTAAACCTGGTCAACTTTTGGTCAAACCTGATCTTGGCGTATGTGAATATGAGAAAATGTGAGTATGAATTCCAGCAAAAATTTGATGCAAATTCTCTTTCAACCTTTCAAAATGAACAGATGAGGGTCTCTCAAATAGACTTTCTTGGAATTCATCAACGGTTGAGATCAATTTCAATCAACAGTCAGGATTAAAGATGAACTTCAGTCATAAACGGAGATTTTCAAATTAAAGAGAGTTAACAAATTTAATTTGAGTAAAATACGGAGTTAACTGATTCAATTTGAGTCGAAAAAGGAGTTAACTGATTTAACTCATTTTTGATCAATAGTGAACTGGAAATTTCCCTTCTTCAACTGAAGAGAGATTTTGTTGAGATATTTAATTTAATAAAATGAGATATGCTATCATAATTACTTTTTCTATTTAATTAAATAATCTTTAATTAATTAGAGAGACTTTTCTTATTTAATTAAATAACTTCATTTAATTAATAAGGAATGGCTTCTCATTTTATTAAATAACTTTGTTTAATTAATTAGAATTAAGTATTTCATTTAATTAAATAGTTTCAATTAATTATTTAATAATTCTTTTCGAAACTAGTCAACTCAAGTCAACCGTGGTTAAGTTTGGTAAACTTTTGGTCAAACTTGATCTTTGCGTATGTGAATATGAAGAAATGTGAGTATGAATTCTAGCAACAATTCGATGCAAATTCTCATTCAAACTTTAAAAATGAAGAGATGAGGGTCTCTTAAATAAACTTTCCTAGAATTCATCAACAGTTGAGATCCATTTCAATCAACGATCAGGATTAAAGGTGAAGTTCAGTCATAAATCGAGATTTCCAAATTAAATGGAGTTAACAGATTTAATTTGAGTAAAATAAAGAGTTAATAGATTCAATTTGAGTAGAAAAAGGAGTTAACTGATTTAACTCATTTTTGATCAATAGTGAACTAGAAATTTCCCTTTTTAAACTGAAGAGAGATATTGTTGAGATATTTAATTTAATAAAATGAGATATGCTCTCATAATTACTTTTTCTATTTAATTAAATAATCTTTAATTAATTAAAGACACTTTTCTTATTTAATTAATTAACTTCATTTAATTAATTAGGAATGGCTTCTCATTTAATTAAATAATTTTGTTTAATTAATTAAAAGTAAGTACTCTATTTAATTAAATAATTTCATTTAATTATTTCAAAATTCTTTTCGAAACTAGTCAACTCAAGTCAACTGTGGTTAAATCTGGTCAACTTTTGATCAAACTTGATCTTTGCGTATGTGAATATGAGCAAATGTGACTATGAATTTCAGCAACAATTCTATGCAAATTCTCATTCAACCTTTCAAAATGAACAGATGAGGGTCTCTTAAATAGACTTTCCTGAAATTCATCAACGGTTGAGATCGATTTCAATCAACGGTCAAGATTAAAATTGAAGTTCAGTCATAAAGGGAGATTTCCAAATTAAAGGGAGTTAACATATTTAATTGGAGTAAAATAAGCAGTTAACTTATTCAATTTGAGTAGAAAAAGGAGTTGACTGATTTAACTCATTTTTTATCAACAGTGAAATGAAAATTTCCCTTTCTGAACTGAATAGAGATTTTGTTGAGATATTTAATTTAATAAAATGTGATCTGCTCTCATAAATACTTTTTTCTATTTAATTAAATAATCTTTAATTAATTAGAGACACTTTTCTTATTTAATTAAATAACTTCATTTAATTAATTAGGAATGGCTTCTCATTTAATTAAATAACTTTGTTTAATTAATTAGAAGTAAGTACTCCATTTAATTAAATAATTTCATTTAATTATTTCAAATTTTTTTCGAAACTAGTCAACTCAAGTCAACCGTGGTTAAATCTGTTAAATTTTGGAATTCATCAACGGTTGAGATCGATTTCATTGAGCGATTAGGATTAAAGGTGAAGTTCAGTCATAAAGGGAGATTTCCAAATTAGAAGTAAGTACTCCATTGAATTAAATAATTTCGTTTAATTATTACAAAATTCTTTTTGAAACTATTCAACTCAACTCAACTGTAGTTAAATCTGGTCAACTTTTGGTCAAACTTGATTTTTGCATATGTGAATATGAACAAATGTGAGTATGAATTCCGGCAACAATTGAATGCAAATTCTCATTCAACCTTTAGAAATGAACAGATGAGGGTCTCTTAAATAGACTTTTCTAAAATTCATCAACAGTTGAGATCGATTTCAATCAGCGGTCAGGATTAAAGTTGAAGTTCAGTCATAAAGGGAGATTTCCAAATGAAAGGGAGTTAACAGATTTAATTTGAGTAAAATGAGGAGATAACTGATTCAATTTGAGTAGAAAAAAGAATTAACTGATTTAACTCATTTTTTATCAATAGTGAACTGGAAATTTCCCTTTTTGAACTGAAGAGAGATTTTGTTGAGATATTTAATTTAGTAAAATGAGATATGCTCTCATAATTACTTTTTCTATTTAATTAAATAATCTTAAATTAATTAGAGACACTCTTCTTATTTAATTAAATAACTTCATTTAATTAATTAGGAATGGCTTCTCATTTAATTAAATAACTTTATTTAATTAATTATAAGTAAGTACTCCATTTAATTAAATAATTTTGTTTAATTATTTCAAAATTCTTTTCGAAACTAGTCAACTCAAGTCAACCGTGGTTAAATTTGGTCAACTTTTGGTCAAATTTGATCTTTGTGTATGCGAATATAAGCAAATGTGAGTATGAATTCCAACAACAATTCGCTGCAAATTCTCATTCAACCTTTCTCAATGGAGAGATGAGGGTCCCTTAAATAGACTTTTTTGGAATTCATCAACAGTTGAGATCGATTTCAATCAGCGATTAGGATTAAAGGTGAAGTTCAGTCATAAAGGGAGATTTCCAATTTAAAGGAAGTTAATAGATTTAATTTGAGTAAAACAAGGAGTTAACTGATTCAATTTGAGTAGAAAAGGAGTTAACTGATTTAACTCATTTTTTATCAATAGTGAAACGAAAATTTCCTTTTTTGAACTGAAGAGAGATTTTGTTGAGATATTTAATTTATTAAAATGAGATATCCTCTCATAATTACTTTTTCTATTTTATTAAGTAATCTTTAATTAATTAGAGACACTTTTATTTTTTAATTAAATAACTTCATATAATTAATTAGGAATGGCTTCTCATTTAATTAAATAACTTTGTTTAATTAATTAGAAGTAAGTACTCCATTTAATTAAATAATTTTGTTTAATTATTTCAAATTCTTTTTCGAAACTAGTCAACTCAAGTCAACCGTAGTTAAATCTAGTCAAATTTTGGGCAAACATGATCTTTGCATATATGAATATGAGCAAATGTGAGTATGAATTCTAGCAAAAATTCGATGCAAATTCTCATTCAACCTTTCAAAATGAAGAGATGAGGGTTTCTTAAATAGACATTCCTGGAATTCATCAACGGTTGAGATCGATTTCAGTCAGCGGTCAGCATTAAAGGTGAAGTTCAGTCATAAAGGGAGATTTCCAAATTAAAGGGAGTTAATAGATTTAATTTGAGTAAAATAAAGAGTTAATAGATTCAGTTTGAGTTAAATAAGGAGTTAATTGATTTAACTCATTTTTGATCAATAGTGAACTGAAAATTTCCCTTTTTGAACTGAAGAGAGATTTTGTTGAGATATTTAATTTAGTAAAATGAGATATGCTCTCATAATTACTTTTTCTATTTAATTAAATAATCTTTAATTAATTAGAGACACTTTTATTATTTAATTAAATAACTTCATTTAATTAATTAGGAATGGCTTCTCATTCAATTAAATAACTTCATTTAATTAATTATAAGTAAGTACTCCATTTAATTAAATAATTTGGTTTAAATATTTCAAAATTCTTATCGAAACTAGTCAACTCAAGTCAACCGTCGTTAAATCTGGTCAATTTTTTTTAAAATTTAATCTTTGTGTATGTGAATATGAGCAAATGTGAGTATAAATTCTAGCAACAATTCGAAAAAAATTCTTATTCAACCTTTCAAAATGGAGAAATGAGGGTCTCTTAAATAGACTTTTTTGGAATTCATCAACGGTTGAGATCGATTTCAATGAGCGATCAGGATTAAAGGTGAAGTTCAGTCATAAAGGGAGATTTCCAAATTAAAGGGAGTTAACAGATTTAATTGGAGTAAAATAAGGACTTAAGAGATTCAATTTGAGTAGAGAAGGAGTTAACCGATTTAACTCATTTTTTATCAATAGTGAAATGAAAATTTCCCTTTTTGAACTGAAGAGAGATTTTGTTGAGATATTTAATTTAATAAAATGAGATATGCTCCCCTAAATACTTTTTCCATTTAATTAAATAATCTTTAATTAATTAGAGACACTTTTCTTATTTAAATAAATAACTTGATTTAATTAATTAGGAATGGCTTCTCATTTAATTAAATAAATTTGTTTAATTAATTAGAACGAAGTGTTCGATTTAATTAAATAATTTTGTTTAATTATTTCAAAATTCTTTTCAAAATTAGTCAACTCAAGTCAACCGTAGTTAAATCTGGTCAACTTTTGGCCAAACTTGATCTTTGCGTATGCGAATATGAGCAAATGTGAGTATGAATTTCAACAATATTTCGATGCAAACTCTCATTCAACTTTTCAAAATGAAGAGATGAAGGTCTCTTAAATAGACTTTCCTGGAATTGATCAATAGTTGAGATCGATTTCAATCAACGGTCAGGATTAAAGGTGAAGTTCAGTCATAAAGGGAGATTTCCAAATTAAAGGGAGTTAACAGATTTAATTTGAGTAAAATAAGGAGTTAATTGATTCAATTTGAGTAGAAAAAGGAGTTAACTAATTTATCTCATTTTTGATCAATAGGAAACTGAAAATTTCGCTTTTTGAACTGAAGAGAGATTTTGTTGAGATATTTAATTTAATAAAATGAGATATGCTCTCATAATTACTTTTTCTATTTTATTAATTAATCTTTAATTAATTAGAGACACTTTTCTTTTTTAATTAAATAGCTTCATTTAATTAATTAGGAATGGCTTCTCATTTAATTAAATAACTTTTTTTAATTAATTAGAAGTAAGTACTCCATTTAATTAAATAATTTTGTTTAATTATTTCGAAATTCTTTTTGAAACTAGTCAACTCAAGTCAACCGTAGTTAAATCTGGTCAACTTTTGGTCAAACTTGATTTTTGCGTATGTGAATATGAGCAAATGTGAGTATGAATTTCAGCAACAATTCGACGCAAATTCTCATTCAACCTTTCAAAATGAACAGATGAGGGTCTCTTAAATAGACATTTCTAGAATTCATCACATTTGAGATCGATTTCAATCAGCGATCAAGATTAAAGTTGAAGTTTAGTCATAAAGGGAGATTTCCAAATTAAAGGGAGTTAACAGATTTTATTTGAGTAAAATAAGGAGTTAACTGATTCAATTTGAGTAGAAAGAGGAGTTAACTGATTTAACTCATTTTTTATCAATAGTGAACTGGAAATTTCCCTTTTTGGACTGAAGAGAGATTATGTTGAGATATTTAATTTAGTAAAATGAGATATGCTCTCATAATTACTTTTTCTATTTAATTAAATAATCTTTAATTAATTAGAGACACTTTTCTTATTTAATTAAATAACTTCATTTAATTTATTAGGAATGGCTTCTCATTTAATTAAATAACTTTATTTAATTAATTATAAGTAAGTACTCCATTTAATTAAATAATTTTGTTTAATTATTTAAAAATTCTTTTCAAAACTAGTCAACTCAAGTCAACCGTGGTTAAATATGGTCAACTTTTGGTCAATTTTGATCTTTGCATATGTGAATATGAGCAAATGTGAGTATGAATTCCAGCAACAATTCGATGCAAATTCTCATTCAACATTTCAAAATAAAGAGATGAGGGTCTCTTAAATAGACTTTCTTGTAATTCATCAACGGTTGAGATCGATTTCAATCAGCGATCAGGATTAAAGGTGAAGTTCAGTCATAAAGGGAGATTTTCAAATTAAAGGGAGTTAACAGATTTAATTTGTGTAAAAGAAGGAGATAACAGATTCAATTTGAGTAGAAAAAGCAGTTAACTGATTTAACTTATTTTTTATCAATAGTGAACTCGAAATTTCCCTTTTTCAACTAAAGAGAGATTTTGTTGAGATATTTAATTTAGTAAAATGAGATATGCTCTCATAATTACTTTTTCTATTTAATTAAATAATCTTTAATTAATTAGAGACACTTATATTATTTGATTAAATAACTTCATTTAATTAATTAGGAATGGCTTCTCATTTAATTAAATAAATTTATTTAATTAATTATAAGTAAGTACTCCATTTAATTAAATAATTTCATTTAATTATTTCAAAATTCTTTTCGAAACTAGTCAACTCAAGTCAACCGTTGTTAAATCTGGTCAACTTTTCGTCAAATTTGATCTTTGTGTATGTGAATATAAGCAAATGTGAGTATGAATTCCAACAACAATTTGATGCAAATTCTCATTCAACCTTTCACAATGGAGAGATGAGGGTCCCTTAAATAGACTTTTTTGGAATTCATCAACGGTTGAGATCGATTTCAATCAGCGAATAGGATTAAAAGAGAAGTTCAGTCATAAAGGGAGATTTCCATTTTAAAGGGAGTTAACCGATTTAATTTGAGTAAAATAAGGAGTTAACTGATTGAATTTCAGTAGAAAAGGAGTTAACTGATTTAACTCATTTTTTATCATTAGTGAAACGAAAATTTCCCTTTTTGAACTAAAAAGAGACTTTGTTGAGATATTTAATTTATTAAAATGAGATATCCTCTCATAATTACTTTTTCTATTTTATTAAGTAATCTTTAATTAATTAGAGACACTTTTCTTTTTTAATTAAATAACTTCATTTAATTAATTAGGAATGGCTTTTCATTTAATTAAATAACTTTGTTTAATTAATTAGAAGTAAGTACTCCATTTAATTAAATAATTTTGTTTAATTTTTTTAATTTTTTTTTTGAAACTAGTCAACTCAAGTCAACCGTAGTTAAATCTGATCAACTTTTGGGCAAACTTGATCTTTGCATATATGAATATGACCAAATGTGAGTATGAATTCTAGCAAAAATTCGATGCAAATTTTCATTCAACCTTTCAAAATGAAGAGATGAGGGTCTTTTAAATAGACTTTCTTGGAATTCATCAATGGTTGAGATCGATTTCAGTCAACGGTTAGGATTAAAGGTGAAGTTCAGTCATAAAGGGAGATTTCCAAATTAGAGGGAGTTAATAGATTTAATTTGAGTAAAATAAAGAGTTAGTAGATTCAGTTTGAGTTAAAAAAGGAGTTAATTGATTTAACTCATTTTTGATCAATAGTGAACTAGAAATTTCTCTTTTTGAACTGAAGAGAGATTTTGTTGAGATATTTAATTTAATAAAATGAGATATGCTCTCATAATTACTTTTTCTATTTAATTAAATAATATTTAATTAATTAGAGACACTTTTATTATTTAATTAAATAACTTCATTTAATTAATTAGGAATGGCTTCTCATTCAATTAAATAACTTCATTTAATTAATTATAATTAAGTACTCCATTTAATTCAATAATTTTGTTTAATTATTTCAAAATTATTTTCGAAACTAGTCAACTCAAGTCAACCGTGGTTAAATCTAGTCAATTTTTTGTCAAATTTGATCTTTGTGTATGTGAATATGAGCAAATGTGAGTGTGAATTCCAGCAACAATTCGATGCAAATTCTCATTCAACCTTTCAAAATGGAGAAATGAGGGTCTCTTAAATAGACTTTTTCGTAATTCATCAACGGTTGAGATCGATTTCAATGAGCGATCAGGATTAAAGGTGAAGTTCAGTCATAAAGGGAGATTTCCAAATTAAAGGGAGTTAACAGATTTAATTGGAGTAAAATAAGGAGTTAACAGATTCAATTTGAGTAGAAAAGGAGTTAACTGATTTAACTCATTTTTTATCAATAGTGAAATGAAAATTTCCCTTTTTGAACTGAAGATAGATTTTGTTGAGATATTTAATTTAATAAAATGAGATATGCTCTCCTAAATAGTTTTTCCATTTAATTAAATAATCTTTAATTAATTAGAGACAATTTTCTTATTTAATTAAATAACTTTATTTAATTAATTAGGAATGGCTTCTCATTTAATTAAATAACTTTGTTTAATTAATTAGAAGTAAGTACTCCACTTAATTAAATAATTTCGTTTAATTATTTCAAAATTCTTTTCGAAATTAGTCAACTCAAGTCAACCGTGGTTAAATCTGGTCAACTTTTGGCCAAACTTGATCTTTGCATATGTGAATATGAGCAACTATGAGTATGAATTCCTATAAGAGTTCGATGCAAATTCTCATTCAACCTTTCAAAATGAATAGATGAGGGTCTCTTAAATAGGCTTTCTAGGAATTCATCAATGGCTGAGATCAATTTCAATCAACGGTCAAGACTAAAGGTGAACATCAGTCATAAAGGGAGATTTCCAAATTAAAAGGAGTTAACAGATTTAATTTGAGTAAAATAAGCAGTTAACTGATTCAGTTTCAGTAGAAAAAAGAGTCAACTGATTAAGTCATTTTTGATCAATAGTGAACTGGAAATTTTACTTTTTGAACTGAAGAGAGATTTTATTTAGATATTTAATATAATAAAATGAGATATGCTCTCATAATTACTTTTTCTATTTAATTAAATAATCTTTAATTAATTAGAGAAACTTTTCTTATTTAATTAAATAGCTTCATTTAATTAATTAGGAATGGCTTCTCATTTAATTAAATAACTTTGTTTAATTAATTAGAAGTAAGTACTCCATTTAATTAAAAAATTTTGTTTAATTATTTCAAAATTCTTTTCGAAACTACTCAACTCAAGTCAACCATGGTTAAATTTGGTCAACCTTTGGTCAAATTTGATCTTTGCATATGTGAATATGAGCAAATGTGAGTATGAATTCCAGCAACAATTCAATGCAAATTCTCATTAAACCTTTCAAAATGAGGAGATGAGCGTCTCTTAAATAGGCTTTCTTTGAATTCATCAACGGTTGAGATCGATTTCAATCAACGGTCAGGATTAAAGGTGAAGTTCAGTCATAAAGAGAGATTTCCAAATTAAAAGGAGTTAACAGATTTAATTTGTGTAAAATAAGGAGTTGACTGATTCAATTTGAGAAGAAAAAAGAGTCAACTGATTTAACTCATTTTTTATCAGTAGTGAAATGGAAATTTTCCTTTTTGAATTGAAGAGAGATTTTTTTGAGATATTTAATTTAATAAAATGAGATATGCTCTCATAATTACTTTTTCTATTTAATTAAATAATATTTAATTAATTAGAGACACTTTTCTTATTTAGTTGAATAACTTCATTTAATTAATTATGAATGGCTTCTCATTCTATTAAATAACTTTGTTTAATTAATTAGAAGTAAGTACTCCATTTAATTAAATAAGTTTGTTTAATTATTTCAAAATTCTTTTCGAAACTAGTCAACTCAAATCAACCGTGGTTAAATTTGGTCTACTTTAGGTCAAACTTGATCTTTATGTATGTGAATATGAGCAAATGTGAGTATGAATTCCAGCAACAATTCGATGCAAATTCTCATTAAACCTTTCAAAATGAAGAGATGAGGGTCTCTTAAATAGGCTTTCCTGGAATTCATCAATGGTTGAGATCGATTTCAATCAACGGTCAGGATTAAAGGTGAAGTTTAGTCATAAAGGGAGATTTCCAAATTAAAGGGAGTTGACAGATTTAATTTGAGTAAAATAAGGAGTTAACTGATTAAATTTTAGTAGAAACAGGAGTCAACTGATTTAACTCATTTTTGATCAATAGTGAACTGAAAATTTCCCTTTTTGAACTGAAGAGAGATTTTGTTGAGATATTTAATTTAATAAAATGAGATATGCTTTCATAATTACTTTTTCTATTTAATTAAATAACTTCATTTAATTAATTAGGAATGGCTTCTCATTTAATTAAATAACTTTTTTTAATTAATTAGAAGTAAGTACTCCATTTAATTAAATAATTTTTTTTAGTTATTTCAAATTTTTTTTCGAGACTAGTCAACTCAAGTCAACCGTGGTTAAATTTGGTCAACTTTTGGTTAAATTTGATCTTTGCATATGTGAATATGAGCAAATGTGAATATGAATTCCAACAACAATTTGATGCAAATTCTCATTCAACCTTTCAAAATGAAGAGAGGAGGGTCTCTTAAATAGACTTCCCTGGAATTCATCAATAGTTGAGATCGATTTTAATCAACGGTCAGGATTAAAGGTGAAGTTTAGTCATAAAGGGAGATTTTCAAAATAAAGGGAGTTAATAAATTTAGTTTGACTAAAATAAGGAGATAACTGATTCAACTTGAGTAGAAAAAGGAGTCGACTAATTTAACTCATTTTTTATCAATAGTGAATTGAAAATTTCACTTTTTAAACTGAAGAGAGATTTTGTTGGGATATTTAATTTAATAAAATGAGATATGCTCTCATAATTACTTTTTCTATTTAATTAAATAATTTTTAATTAATTATAGACACTTTTCTTATTTAATTAGATAGCTTCATTTAATTAATTAGGAATGGCTTCTCATTTAATTAAATAACTTTGTTTAATTAATTAGAAGTAAGTACTCAATTTAATTAAATAAGTTCGTTTAATTATTTTATAATTCTTTTCGAAACTAGTCAATTCAAGTCAATCGTGGTTAAATCTGGTCAACTTTTGGTCAAACTTGATCTTTGCGTATGTGAATATGAGCAAATGTGAGTATGAATTCCAGCAACAATTCGATGCAAATTCTCATTCAACCTTTCAAAATGGAGAGATGGGGGTCTCTTAAATAGGCTTTCTTGGAATTCATCAACGGTTGAGATCGATTTCAATCAGTGGTCAGGATTAAAGGTGATGTTCAATCATAAAATGAGATTTCCAAATTAAAGGGAGTTAATAGATTTAATTTGAGTAAAATAAGGAGCTAACTGATTCAATTTGAGTAGAAAAAGGAGTTAACTGATTTAACTCATTTTTTATCAAAAGTGAACTGGAAATTTCTCTTTTTCAACTGAAGAAAGATTTTGTTGAGATATTTAATTTTCTAAAATGAGATATGCTCTCATAATTACTTTTTCTATTTAATTAAAATAATCTTTATTTAATTAGAGACACTTTTCTTATTTAATTAAATAACTTCATTTAATTAATTAGGAATGGCTTCTCATTTAATTAAATAACTTTGTTTAACTAATTAGAAGTGAGTACTCTATTTATTTAAATAATTTTGTTTAATTATTGCAAAATTGATTTCAAAACTAGTCAACTCAAGTGAACTGTGGTTAAATCTGGTCAACTTTTTGTCAAACTTGATCTTTGCATATGTGAATATGAGAAAATGTGTGTAGTGCATACCCTCGTTCACATCCTTTCTAGACTTATTGTTATCAGACTATGTAGACTAGTTTTATGTTGATGGTTTAGTGGTGTTGTTTTGACACTATCAGATATTATTTTATGGATTCAATTGATATATGAGGAGATCATTTAGACTTTACATTTCATGTATGTATGATGATCATTACATTGTTTTCAGTTATTAATGATGATTAGTTAGATGGTTTATTATCTGATGTGTTTTATTATGGTTACTTACCCCATACTTGGATGTGTATGGTGTGCGTGTTTTCTTATTGTATGGCATTTCTGATGTGGTTAAGAAAGAGAGTCTTAGTCACCTGCTTAGTGGAGATCTACACGATGCACCACTTCCTGCCATTGTCTATTTAGCTTAGCATTATATATTGTATGTATATGCATGATTTTTCTGCAAGTTGTAGGTACCGAGTATCGACTTCTCTCAATTGCCAGGATGAGCGTACCCTATTCTACTATCTCAATGATAAGAGAAGGGAGATAAATTATCAAGTTCAAATCCCAAACCTAAAAACCATTTGTCCTAGTGAGTTAGGACAAGTATCAAAGTTGAATACCCACCGAATATGTCGGATGACATATTTCATGATTTTTAACCCTTTAGATTTATTTTGTATGATTTGTTCTATGATGGGTTTTCATATTTTATCTTGGAGGTCTATGGTGAATTTTCCATTAATTAAGTCTTAATAAATAGATTTAATTAATTAATTATTTATTTGAGAAAATTAATAAAATATCATGATCTTTGATATTTTGATTGTAATTAATTAAATGTGAATTATTGGAGAAAAGGAATTAAATAAAAAAAAACTAGAAATTAAAATTAATAATAATTATAAAATAATAATAAAGTAATAAAAAAAAAATAATAATAAAAGTTATAAAAATTAAAATGAAAGTTATAAAATTTAAATAGAAATTATTTTAAAAGTAAATTGGAGTTATAAGCTTGCATGGGAATTAACCGGTGTTAACAACACGGGGGTTATTGCATCAATTAAGCACAAGGTGTTTACAACTCTATGACTCACCAAAAAGGTGAGAAAAGACCCATGCTTAGTTGGTGACACCTTTCAGTGGTTTCAAGAAGCATTCCAAAGGTTTCTTGAGAGCTCTTTATATTTAGGCATTCATAGAAGCTTAGGGAGAGAACGTTTTGGAGTGCAATTGGAGCATTGGAGGACTCGAGAACTCTGAAGAAGGGAGGAGCTTGCTCTGCGGATTTTTTTGAGGAAGAGCGATTTAGCATCAGAATTCAGGTACATTCTTGTGATTTTACTTATGCTATTTTTGCATCATGCATTTCCTGTCTTCTTCATTTCTTCCATATGTCTTCTGAGGAATTTCTTATGCAATTCTCAATATGGTAGCTAATTTTATTTGAGAATTCTATATGCTTAGAACTGGAATGAACACGGGGCTAGGGTTTAAATTTGTAACCAAAACCATCAGATGATTTAATGGATAAAATTTGAGTTCAAAGGATTATAGAAAAATTCTGAGAATTGGAATTTTGTGTATATATATATATGCATTTTTTATACATATACATTTCACCGCAAGCAAATGTTGCATCACGGATTACATTGGAGGGGTGCATTTTAATAAAACACAACTTTAAAAAAATATATATATATGATAAATTTTGAATGGACGGGGGGGAAATATATTTCCTCACCCCCGCCGGTGGCCACATTAATACGGACTACGGCCGCAGAGTACCTACGGTCTGCAGTGTGCTCTACGACCCACAGGTTTTATATATTGTATCGGCGGTGATTATTATATCACCGTTGGTTTGAAATTACAGAAGTTTTATTTTATTTTCAATGATATCTCATATGATATTTAATTATGAATTTCGATTTCGTTTGCATTGTTATTAGATATTAAATGTTATTATGTATATATATATATATATATATACATATATATGTATATATACATATATATATACATATGTATATATACATATATGTATATATATGTATATATATATATGTATATATATGTTTATGTATATATATATATGTATATATATATATATATATATATATATGTATATAAGTATATATGTATATATAATTATTTATAAATGATTATTATAAAGTTCTAAATTAATGGATCACTCTTTTAATGATTTAAATATTGATATTGAGCTTTACAATTATGAAGAGATATTAATAATTAATTTAATTAAACTCAGTTTAATTAAGATTAATTATTAGAATATATAATCAAAGTTTTGATTCATTGAGATTGTCAATTTTCAAACAATGTTGTAGTGCCTGCCCCTAAGTCGTATTTTCAGTTATCTTGCCAAACTCTTTTAGGCCAGTTTTATACTTGATGTTTAGTAGCATTACTTTCAGATTATCAAATATTGTTTTACATTCAAATTATTATATGATGAGATTACTTGGTACTCTATATTTCATGAATGTATGATGATTATTTAGTGTTTTCAGCTATCAATGATGATTAGTTAGATGGTTTATTATCATATGTGCTTTCTTATGGATACTTACCCCATACTACATGTGTGTGGTGTGCGTGTTTGTTTTCTTTATGTATGGTGTTTCTGATATGGTTAAGGAAGGGAGTCGTAGTCACCTGCTAGTCGAGATCTACACAATGCACCACTTTCTGCCATTGTCTATTTAGATTAGAATATTGTGTTTGTACATGCGTGAATTTTATGCAGGTTGCAGGTATCGGGTATCGACTTCCCTGAATTGCCAGGATGAGCGTACCCTATCGCATTGTCTCAATGGTAAGAGAGGGGAGATAAACTCTTAAGTCCAATTCCTAAACCCTTTAGCCAATTGTCCTAATTGATAATTAGGGCAAGTATCTGAATTAAGTACCCTTCGAATACATCAAATGATGTTATTTCGTGATTATAACCCTTTTTGTTTGATTTAGTATGAATTTTTCTATGATGGGTTTTCATATGTTTCTTTATGAGTCCTTGGTGTATTTTCTATTAATTAAGTCTAATTAAAAAGATTAATTAATGATTTAATTTAATAGAAAATTATTATGATATTTTAATATTTGATTATATTTAATTAATTGAGAAATTAATTAAATAAAAAGAATTAAATTTGGAGATTAAAGTTACGGATAAATTTAGAACGTGATAATATTTATTTAATTTAATAATAATATATTTAGAGTTCATTTTTAAATAAATGCTAAATAGTATTGTTATTTAAATTAATTAAATATTTTATCAATTAATTTTCTAAAATAAATTAAAAGTGGAAAAGATATTAAATTATTAAAGTTTCTAGATCGCATGATGTGAGCTTGAGTTGAAAATAAAAGAAATAAATTAAAAGATAATATAGTAGAAATAATAATGTTATTTTAATTTTATAAAGTGCGCATGGGATTAAAAGTAATAAAGATTAAAAATAGAAGTCAAGTGGAATATTAAATAAAAATATTTAATAATTCAACTTAATGTGCATGAAAAGATGAATGCAAAATAAAAGAAAAGATAATAAAAGTTAATTTGGAGTTAACTTAGTTGAGCAAAGAATCTTCTCGGGTGAACGCACAATTAGTGCCCTGATTTGAGGAGACAACTTCTTATCACAACTTTGGGGGTTCATTTTTCGAGGGGGACACGATTTTGGACGAGAATTATTGGGGAGACAACTTTTGGAAGTGAATTTCAGAAGGCTAATTTCAAAGAAAGATTCTCAGAAGAAGGTTATTAAGGAGGAGCGAATTTTCTTATAGTTCTTGGGGATTAAATAATAGCATCAGGATCAGGTAGGGTCATGTGTTTTGATCATCGATTAAATACGCAATTATCCTTTCCTGTCTTCTTTGTGTCTGGGGATTGTAAACCCGAATTCTCTGTGATAAAAGTTTAAACCTATCAATATTGTGAATTATTAATTGCTTATCAATAATTTCTGTATACGTGGAGAATAGAAGAGTTATTAGAAACCCTTGTTTTTCTAGATTAAAGAAATTAAGATTTAATTTGGGAAGGGTTTGAATTTAAAAATGAAAATTCTAGATTTAAAATTTATATGGTTGATATAATTTCCTTTACCAGAATACTGTGGAAATCAAAATTAAATATATATATATTAAAAAGAAGAAGAAGAGTTATTCAAATAATTTTATATAATTATAAATTTCATAACTTAGTAAATTTTATGAAATAAATAAATTATATGTAGATTTCTTTTAGAAGAAATTGTTTTAACAAAATTAGCTTATGACAAAGCTAAATTAAAATAAAAAAACTTATTTTTTTATAAATAAATAAAAAAAGAAATAATTTAAAACAATAAATTTGGGAGAGGGGGGGGGGATTTTACCCCACCCCATCCCCTTATTCACAGGTACGTGGCCTGCGTGTGCAGGCGTACTGCTGCACACAGAACTGCCTGCGATAGCAGTCCGCCTGCCACAAGGTAGGCACCATAGCCTTTTGGCCGGTGGGCCTTAAAACACATGGGGGATATTTTTTATTACATTTTTTTTTTTTAAAACAAAAAAAAGTTATATTATATTTAATTTATTAATATGGTTTTTTTTATATAATGGTTATTTTTAATAGTTGTTGAATCAATTAATATTAATTAAATTTAATATAGTTTATTTAATAGTATGATAATTATTAAGTAATTAATATTTAATAAAAGATTAATATAGTTGTTGATTATAATTAAAATTTATTAAAGGATTTAAATTATAATGGTTAATTAAATGTTAATTATTTGGTTATTTTATAAATAACCAATAATTAGCTTTATTAAATTTTGACTTAATTGACTTTAAATATAAAGAGGTAATTGCGAAAACTTATTACTTGAAATATATATGAAACTGGGAATAGAGATCTTACATTGGCTGAATATTATATTATCAACCAATTTGAAATATGAGATTATTTACTTGAACTCAACATTGAAATTGAAACCCTCTTGTTTAACTCAAACTATGTGTTTTCTAATTCAACCAAACTGTAGATTGTCCTTTTTATGTGTTCTTTGTACTGCTTATGTTTGGGGGTGTTGGGGGTTGTTTTAGCTTGACTAGTTTAGGATGTTTACCAGAGGCTCAAGGTTTGAGAATGTGATGTTATGATGATTTGATCTCGATCTTTTTAACCAACCATGGTAATGTGATGGTATGCTCTATGATATGGATGTTTTTACTGTTTGTTATTGCTTTCCAGTTTTCTTGTGTGAAGTTGAGGTGTATGTTTTTTTTGAATTCCCTGACTTAACCATTTTTGAGTCATCGATCAGTTATACTTGGGTTGCTTTTTAGTCGCCTTGATGGGATTGAAGTGTCTTGCTATGCTCTTGATGATGTCATGTTGTGACATATTTGACTTGACCATTTTGGAGTCTTCGATCAATACTGTGATTTATCATTGATGCCTTCAGATGCTGATAAAGATTTGTTGTGATCATTATGATTATTACTTGAGGCTATTCAGTTGCTCATGGAGAACTGATGTGATGATTATGGATTATATTTATGATATTTTCAGTCGCTTGTATAGGACTGAGGTGATTTATTATGATTCTTTGATTTGTGTTGTCATGAGCCTAGGGTAGGTTATCTATGTGTAGTGTCAGGGAGTGGCTTGCAATGGGGATCGGGGCCCTAAGAGGCTGCCTGGAGTAACCCATTGTAAGTTTTTTTAATAAGTGAAAACATCTCACCTAAATGCTAACTTAAATGAACCTATTAAGATAATTTTATGTTCTCTCCCATGCCTTGAGTGCTAGTATAGGCTAGGATGGGGTAGAGAGAACGCTTGGTTATGACCTTGCAATCTGTAGTATGCCTCGTCAATATGAGAGGATACTAGTGGCTGTTGGGATCACTAGGGACCCGAGATTCCTAAGGGATTGCTCAGGTAACTTCTACGTGACTTTTGCGATGACGCTTTCCCGCTTGCATAGCAGGCTTCCTACGTGTCTTTGTGTACCTCTGGGTTTAGATGTCTATCTATGTTGGAACTTTTGAGTTAGTGTACTTTTAGGATTTCCCAGACTTAGAGAGTACTTGTGTTTTGTGTTTTGATACCTTGTTTGGGACTTGAGATTATCTCCTCAGCGCAGTGGGAGTGGACCATTTAGGTTCCACGTGGTCAGGTGGTAGTGCTTTTTACTCTTACCATTGAGATCCGTCCATGGTCATCGTGGCTAGAGCTTTCTTGGTTGGCATTTACCTTCACTATGTTCTTGGATTATTATGATGGATGGTTAGATTTTATGATAGATGTTTTATCATTATGGATGTATGGATGTATTAGGTATGTTATTAGTTTCATTTATTTTACTATACTTTGTATCATGGATTTGAGGATGGTGTATCTTTATCTTTACATATGTATATTCTTTTAAGCCTTTGATACCCTGTGACATGTACAGTGGATGATTGAGCATTCCGAATTAATTTTCCAAGAGGCATTCAGAAAAAATGTATATTATGGACATTGGACTTTCTTATTATTTTTTCATGTGGATGTGGTAGTTGTTAGACTTAGAATTAATTAAATTTAAATGTGACTCAACGTCTTGGGATCCTTAAGGAATGTAACTTGTGATGTATGTTTGTTGATGATTACATGTTATTGCTTCCGCTACTATGTGTTTGATGTGTATGTTATACATTCTTACTTTAAAAAAAAAAGTGTTTAGCAAACTTAGTAAAACTTTAGGTTAATTCTTTTGGATCTCTTGGCGGGGCGTTACATATGGTATCAGAGCCCAGTTTCTACATTGGGAGCTTTGGGTATATTGGAATGCCACTAGTGTTAACTAATTGCACAAGAACGAAAACTTTAAACTATTATGTGTATCTCTTTCAAATTGAAACTTGAAACTAGTTGAACTGAAACATGATGTAAACTATTAGTTGCATATTTTTCATACTTCAACACTTAGACTTCAAAACTGAAGTTATACTTAAACTGAAATTATAGGAAAACTGAAAATTGAAACTATCATGTTTGCAAAACATGTGCCTTTTATCTATGTGTTTTAGTAGTATGTTTCATGGTTATTATAGCATCTTGTGTCTTAGATATTATTGTAGGATGGTATCTGGGATGAGGTCTTCCATTAGAGGTCGTGGTAGGGGTTGTGGATGAGGTAGAGCTATCAGTGTCCATGAGTCTGTCCACGACGACCTTAATCAGGAAAAGAATAGGGAAGAGCATGTCAGTGAGCATCAGGAAGAGAACCATAGAGAGGAGCATGCTGACTCGGAGGAGGTTGACATGAGGCAAATGATGTGAACCATCATTGATTTCCTACCTCCTATTCATGATCAGGATAGAGCACATCGGGCAGGACATGAGCATAGACCTAGGTCTAGGAGCCCTCCAAGGGATCGACATAGATCCATTGTATCTTCACAGATGAAGGATCTTCAAAGGTCCAAGGTCAAGCCCTTTAATGGGCAAGGTTTTGGATATGTAGATGAGCAGTGGCTTATTGCCCTTGACAAGATTTTTGTTATGCAGGACTTTGACAACAATGTCAAAGCAAGGTTTGCTATCACCAACCTAGAGTTCTTCGGGGCCACTTGGTGGACAATTGAGGAAAAGAAGTTGGGCTTAATCATGAACAGTGTCACATGGGAGTTATTCTTAGAGATCTTTCGTGAGCGATTCCTACCAGAGGAATGGAAGTAGCATAGAGCAGATGAGTTCCATAACCTGAGATAGTACACTATGACCGTTATAGAGTATGAGTGCAAGTTCTTTGAGGTCATGCCCTTTTCAGGATTTAGTGACAACCCAGCATAGTTGGCACAACATTTCATCAGAGGTTTGAACAACTGTTTAACTGGGGGTGTTAAGGTGTTTGAACCTAAAACCCTCAAGGATGTGGTACATCGAGCCGTCCTTGTAGAGCAAAGTGTGAACTTAGGACATGGGGGTTTTGTAGGAGCACCTTCAGCATCGGGATCGAAGGGTGGTCAGGGAGCAAGTGGCAATAGGAAACCTCCTTCTGGGGGTAATCAGTGGCAGGAAGGTACTTATCCTCCAGCACAGAGTGGTGGCGGTGGTTTCAATACTAGGAACTATCACAACACTCAGTGCAACAAGCACATCTAGTATGACCAACCATCTCAGAGTGTTTAGTCTTATCCTAGAGGGGGTAGTTTCCAGTAGTCTAGTGCACCTAGAGTTCAGAGGAGCTTCAATGGAGAGTGTTTCTCATGTGGACAATGCGGACACAAGTCGTCTCGTTGCCCTCAAGGGAAACCACATTTCTCAGGCCAGAGACCCGCAGCTTTAGAACCTACAGTTGGTGACATGGGTAGAGCTCAGAGAGTGTACTCAGTGAAGTCATATCCTCCTATAGGGGGAAAGGGTCCAATGGGACCCGCACAATGAGTCCTTAGCTTTGCTTTTCTTGTAGGCTTCCAGGAGTAAGCCTTAGTCTAGGGGGGGTGAATGTAGTGCCTACCCCTAAGTCGTATTTTCAGTTATCTTGCCAAACTCTTTTACACCAGTTTTATACTTGATGTTTAGTAGCATTACTTTCAGATTATCAAATATTGTTTTACATTCAGTTTATTATATGATGAGATTACTTGATACTCTATATTTCATGCATGTATGATGATTATTTAGTGTTTCCAGTTATCAATGATGATTAGTTAGATGGTTTATTATCACATGTGCTTTCTTATGGATATTTACCCCATACTGCATGTGTATGGTGTGCGTGTTTGTTTTTTTAATGTATGGTGTTTCTGATATGGTTAAGGAAGGGAGTTGTAGTCACCTGCTAGACGGGATCTACACAATGCACCACTTCCTACCATTGTTTGTTTAGCTTAGAATATTGTGTTTGTACATGCGTAGATTTTATGCAGGTTGCAGGTACCAGGTATCGACTTCTCTGAATTGCCAAGATGAGCGTACCCTATCGCATTGTCTCAATGGTAAGAGAGGGGAGATAAACTCTTAAGTCCAATTCCTAAACCCTTTAGCCAATTGTCCTAATTGATAATTAGGGCAAGTATCTGAATTAAGTACCCTTCGAATACATCAGATGATGTTATTTCATGATTATAACCCTTTTTGTTTGATTTAGTATGAATTTTTCTATGATGGGTTTTCGTATGTTTCTTTATGAGTCCTTGGTGTATTTTCTATTAATTAAGTCTAATTAAAAAGATTAATTAATGATTTAATTTAATAGAAGATTATTATGATATTTTAATATTTGATTATATTTAATTAATTGATAAATTAATTAAATAAAAAGAATTAAATTTGGAGATTAAAGTTAAGGATAAATTTAGAACGTGATAATATTTATTTAATTTAATAATAATATATTTATAGTTCATTTTTAAATAAATGCTAAATAGTATTGTTATTTAAATTAATTAAATATTTTATCAATTAATTTTCTAAAATAAATTAAAAGTGGAAAAGATATTAAATTATTAAAGTTTATAGATCGCATGATGTGAGCTTGAGTTGAAAATAAAAGAAATAAATTAAAAGATAATATAGTAGAAATAATAATGTTATTTTAATTTCATAAAGTGCGCATGGGATTAAAAGTAGAAAAGATTAAAAATAGAAGTCAAGTGGAATATTAAATAAAAATATTTAATAATTCAACTTAATGTGCATGAAAAGATGAATGCAAAATAAAAGAAAAGATAATAAAAGTTAATTTGGAGTTAACTCAGTTGAGCAAAGAATCTTCTCGGGTGAACGCACAATTAGTGCCCTAATTTGAGGAGACAACTTCTTATCACAACTTTGGGGGTTCATTTTTCAGGGGGGACACGAATTTGGACGAGAATGATTGGGGAGACAACTTTTAGAAGTGAATTTCAGAAGGCTAATTTCAAAGAAAGATTCTCAGAAGAAGGTTATTGAGGAGGAGCGAATTTTCTTATAGTTCCTGGGGATTAAATAATAGCATCAAGATCAGGTAGGGTCTTGTGTTTTGATCATCGATTAAATACGCAATTATCTTTTCCTATCTTCTTCGTGTCTAGGGATTGTAAATCCGAATTCTCTATGATAAAAGTTTAAACCTGTCAATATTGTGAATTATTAATTGCTTATCAATAATTTCTGTATACGTGGAGAATAGAAGAGTTATTAGAAACCCTTGTTTTTCTAGATTAAAGAAATTAAGATTTAATTTGGGAAGGGTTTGAATTTAAAAATGAAAATTCTAGATTTAAAATTTATATGGTTGATATAATTTCCTTTACCAGAATACTGTGGAAATCAAAATTAAATAAATATATATATATATATTAAAAAGAAGAAGAAGAGTTATTCAAATAATTTTATATAATTATAAATTTCATAACTTAGTAAAATTTATGAAATAAATAAATTATATGTAGATTTCTTTTAGAAGAAATTGTTTTAACAAAATTAGCTTATGACAAAGCTAAATTAAAATTAAAAAAACATATTTTTTTATAAATAAATAAAAAAGAAAAAATTTAAAACAATAAATTTGGGAGGGGGGGGATTTTACCCCACCCCATCCCCTTATTCACAGGCACGTGGCCTGCGTGTGCAGGCGTACTGTTGCACGCAGGACTGCCTGTGACAGCAGTCCGCCTGCCACACGGCATGCGCCGTAGCCTTTTGGCCGGCGGGTCTTAAAACGCATGGGGGATATTTTTTATTACTATTTTTTTTTTTAAAACAAAAAAAAGTTATATTATATTTAATTTATTAATATGGTTTTTTTTATATAATGGTTATTTTTAATAGTTGTTAAATCAATTAATATTAATTAAATTTAATATAGTTTATTTAATAGTATGATAATTATTAAGTAATTAATATTTAATAAAAGATTAATATAATTGTTGATTATAATTAAAATTTATTAAAGGATTTAAATTATAATGATTAATTATTTGGTTATTTTATAAATAACCAATTGTTAGCTTTATTAAATTTTGAATTAATTGACTTTAAATATAAAGGGGTAATTGCGAAAACTTATTACTTGAAATATATATGAAACTGGGAATAGAGAACTTACATTGGCTCAATAGTATATTATCAGCCAATTTGAAATATGAGATTATTTACTTGAACTCAACATTGAAACTAAAACCCTCTTGTTTAACTCAAACTATGTGTTTTCTAATTCAACCAAACTGTAGATTGTCCTTTTTATGTGTTCTTTGTACTGCTTATGTTTGGGGGTGTTGGGGGTTGTTTTAGCTTGACTAGTTTAGGACGTTTACCAGAGGCTCAAGGTTTGAGAATGTGATGTTATGATGATTTGATCTCGATCTTTTTACCCAACCATGGTAATGTGATGGTATGCTCTATGATATGGATGTTTTTACTGTTTTTTATTGCTTTCCAATTTTCTTGTGTGAAGCTGAGGTGTATGTTTTTTTGAGTTCTCTGACTTAACCATTTTTGAGTCATCGATTGTTAGACTAATTATTTGTTCTAACTTATTAATTAAATCACTTTGATTTAATTAATTAAGTTGCCTATTACTCTAGTTTTCTTAAGCTATCTTGTAGGTGCATATAATTAATCTTTTATTAATTATATTGTGCAACCCTAGCTTTTTTAGGCTTTAGTTTCCCTTTTAGGGTTTCGTGATTCCTTTATAAGGATTCACCTCTTTGTATTTTAAACATTCACTTATTGGATTATATGAGATATTGCTCTTTGCATGTCCATAAGATGGATCTAGCTTTTTGGCCTCCTTGATTTTTCCTTGCCTATGTTCTTTGCTTCATCCATGTGACAGGGTTATGCATGCAAGTGTTCTTGGGAGATTATTTTTTTACCTAATCTAACATAGTATCAGAGCTACCTTGCTACTCGCTGGTCATGGTTTGTTGAAGTATTTCAGAAGCTACATTTTTCAGAGCAGTGGGAGGCCGTACAGACAACTTTAAAAAAAAAATTTTGGGGCACTTTGGGCTCAAACGGACACTTCCATTGGATCCGAAAGGCCGTTTGCAGTCAGAATCCATATAATAATAATTTTTTGCATTTTCAGAGGCTCTAGATGTTTTTTCTCATTAACTTGAGCATAGAGACGTATTTTTTCAATCCGAAAAATGCGCCGGAAAGCTGGTTCCAAGACAGAGATGCTAGTATAGGTGTTTTTGAGTTTTGATGTAGTTTGGTTGCCTGTTATACTAGTCAAAGCTGGATGTTCTATTTTGCACTCCGGGAGGCATATCTTGAGCTTTCGATCTCTGATTTTGGACTTCTTTATATCACTGGAAAGATCTTTTTGTGCTCTTTCCAGTGATGTTGGTTGTTATTCTAGATTATATTCTAGGCACATTCTATTCAATCTTTTGCATTTTAGCATTCTGGTGGATATCCTAATTATTTCAGGTCCAGAGATCGATTTTTTTGCTTCAGTTGCTTCATTTTGGGCTCTATCTTCTATTGTTTCAGCCTTATATTTTTTTTATGATAATTATTTATATTCATTGTAAGCAGATTTATGCAACACACTAAGATAAAGTGCCACTCTTGCATTTCAGGATCCTTTTCATCATTGTGATTTGTTGTACTCGCACCATTTTATAAAGTGCCATGGGGGGATAGTTGTTTGCCACTTATAGGCCCTGTTTCTCTAATTCCTCATGTAGTGTCGATGACATGAGCCTTTATTTGTGTTTGTACCTCACTCTCGATGTGTTTGGCTCCTATGTTGTAGGAGATTTTTGGCCCATCTTTTCAGCTGCCTGTCACCTCACCTGCCTTAAGGGGAGGTTATATTGTTGTTCTATGCTTCTTTGGTCGATGGTTCGTGCTTTCTATTTCCATGGAGGTTCCTTTGGTTGATGGTTTGTGCCTTCTATTTCCATGGAGGTTCTACAGATCAACATTTTGACAGAGTTTTGCGGTTCTTCATGCTTCAATGATTCTCTTCTGATCTCTTTGTTCCTTCTTCTAGAAAATTCTCTACTATCTCTTTTTGGAGTAGGGTTTTTCCCATGTGGTTCTCTCTATTTCTCCTCTTTAGAGAGATTTTGTTGTGATTGGGTACCTGATCTGGCCTTGTTGCCGGGACCAAATTCTCTTTCATAGCTGTGTTAGGTTAGCTTCCTCCCAAGCTTCGCTTAAGGGGGGGTGTTAGAGTAATTATTTGTTCTAACTTATTAATTAAATCACTTTGATTTAATTAATTAAGTTGCCTATTACTCTAGTTTTCTTAAGCTATCTTGTAGGTGCATATAATTAATATTTTATTAATTATATTGTGCAACCCTAGCTTTTTTAGGCTTTAGTTTCCCTTTTAGGGTTTCGTGATTCCTTTATAAGGATTCACCTCTTTGTATTTTAAACATTCACTTATTGGATTATATGAGATATTGCTCTTTGCATATCCATAAGATGGATCTGGCTTTTTGGCCTCCTTGATTTTTCCTTGCCTATGTTCTTTGCTTCATCCATGTGACAAGGTTATGCATGCAGGTGTTCTTGGGAGATTAGTTTTTCACCTAATCTTACATCGATCAGTTATACTTGGGTTGCTTTTCAGTCGCCTTGAAGGGATTGAAGTGTCTTGCTATGCTGTTGATGATGTCATGTTGTGACATATTTGACTTGACCATTTTGGAGTCTTTGATCAATACTGTGATTTATCATTGATGCCTTCAGATGCTCATAAAGATTTGTTGTGATTATTATGATTATTATTTGAGGCTATTCAGTTGCTCATGGAGAACTAATGTGGTGATTATGGATTATTTTTATGATGTTTTCAGTCGCTTGTATAGGATTGAGGTGATTTATTATGATTCTTTGATTTGTGTTGTCATGAGCCTAGGGTAGGTTATCTATGTGTAGTGTCAGGGAGTGGCTTGCAATAGGGATGGGGGTCGTAAGAGGCTGCTTGGAGTAACCCATTGTAAGTTGTTTTAATATGTGAAAACATCTCACCTAAATACTGACTTAAATGAACCTAATAAGATAATTGTATGTTCTCTCCCATGCCTTGAGTGCTAGTACAAGCTAGGATGGGGTAGAGAGAATGCTTGGTTACGAACTTGCATTCTGTAGTATGCCTCGTCAATATGAGAGGATACTAGTGGCCGCAGGGATCACTAGGGACCTGGGATTCCTAAGGGATTGCTCGGGTAACTTCTACGTGACTTTTGCGATAACACTTTCCCGCTTGCATAGCAGGTTTCCTATGTGTCTTTGTGTGCCTCTAGGTCTAGATGTCTATCTATGTTGGAACCTTTGAGTTAGTGTACTTTTAAGATTTCCCAGACTTAGAGAGTACTTGTGTTTTGTGTTTTGATACCTTGTTTGGGACTTGAGATTATCTCCTCAGCACGGTGGGAGTGGACCATTTAGGTTCCACATGGTCAGGTGGTAGTGCTTTTTACTCTTACAATTGAGATCCGTCCGTGGTCACCATGGCTGGAGCTTTCTTGGTTGGCATTTACCTTCACTATGTTCTTGGATTATTATGATGGATGGTTAGATTTTATGATAGATGTTTTATCATTATGGATGTATGGATTTATTAGGTATGTTATTAGTTTCATTTATTTTACTATACTTTGTATCATGGATTTGAGGATGATGTATCTTTATCTTTACATATGTATATTCTTTTAAGCCTTTGATACCCTGTGACATGTACAGTGGATGATTGAGCATTCCGAATTAATTTTCCAAAAGGCATTCGGAACAAATGTATATTATGGATATTGGACTTTCTTATTATTATTTCATGTGGATATGGTAGTTGTTAGACTTAGAATTAATTAAGTTTAAATGTGACTGAATGTCTTGGGATCCTTAAGGAATGTAACTTGTGATGTATGTTTGTTGATGATTACATGTTATTGCTTCCGCTACTATGTGTTTGATGTGTATGTTATACATTCTTACTTTTAAAAAAAAAGTGTTTAGCAAACTTAGTAAAACTTTAGGTTAATTCTTTTGGATCTCTTGGTGGGGCATTACAAATGTCATATAAATCAATTAGAAAATTGAGTCTAATGGAGAAACTTTTATCTATCAAACATACACATGGGTTAGGTAAAACGTGAAACTTCTCCACTTGATATTTATTTGGGAAAACATAAATTGAGACTTTTAAATTCAAATTTGAAAACTTAGCAAAACCAAAACATGTGTTTACATTGTGTATTCTTATGCTATTGTTTTGGGTTTTGGGTTGACTAGTGTTGACCAGTTTAGGATGTCTACCATAGGCTTGGGAGTTATGTGACTTTGATGTCATGATGATGTTTTAATCTCGATCTTTATAAAGCCAACCATGGTTATGTGATGGAATGCTTTATGTATTGGATGTGAATACTGATTGTTATATTTGAGATTCTTATGTATGAGACACTTGACTTAACCATTATTTTTGGTCATCGATCAGTTATCCTTGGTTGTTTTCTAGTCGCCATGATGAGACTGTAATGTGGATTTATTCTTGATGATGTCATGTGGTGACATGTTTGATTCAACCATTTTTGGAGTCTTCGACCAGTATGATTGAGATATATTTTAGTTATTGAGAACCATTGGATACTTTGATTATTAGTGATACTTCAGTTGCCAATAGAGAGCTGTTGTGGTCATGATTTTCTATGAATGTTTGCTCATGGAGATTTGATGCTTTTATGCATATTTGATTATTTTATTTTGAATTATCTTTTGTAATTTTGAGATTTATGATTCCATGAGCATTAGGGTAGGATATCTGTATGTAGTGAAGGGAAGTGGCTTGCAATGGGGCCCAGGACCCTAAGAGGCTGCCAGGGTAACTCATTGTAAGTTGGATTAATAAGTGATAACATTCACACCTAATACTAATTGAATGAAACTAAAAAGATAAGTGTTTTGTTCTCGTCCATGCCTTGAGTGCTTGTATAGGCTAGGATGAGAGTAGTGAGAACACATGGTTGCGACCTTGCATTTCATTATATGCCTCGTCTGTATGAGAGGATACTAGTGGCCACATGAAATCAGTATGGACCCATGGAGTTTAGCTAACTACCAGGGTAACTTGTACGTGATAAATGCGATGACACTTTCCTGCTTGCATAGTAGGTTCCTACATGTCATTATGTGCCTCTGGGAAGTAGATGTCAGTTTATGATTGGAACCATTGAGTTAGTATACTTTTAGGATTCCTAGATTATAGGGATTTATGCTATGTGATTTTGATAACCAATTTGGGACTTGAGATTATCTCCTCAGCACGGTGGGAGTGGACCACTTAGGTACCACATGGTCGGGTGGTAGTGTATTTTCCACTCTTA
This sequence comes from Cupressus sempervirens, assembly GCA_028749045.1. Taxonomy (NCBI): domain Eukaryota; kingdom Viridiplantae; phylum Streptophyta; class Pinopsida; order Cupressales; family Cupressaceae; genus Cupressus; species Cupressus sempervirens. The sequence goes on from CM053793.1 coordinate 663,438,289, forward strand.
TCATTTGAGATTCATTGAGACATCGTGGTTGATGCGTCCTTCATGATGGTGGATATGTATCCTTTCATTGATGATTAACATATGTTAGATGATGTTATCTTATGCTTATATTTGCATGTTAGATTAATTTCTACATATGATGTTGTATATGTTAGGAGTGACATTCCTACTATGTTAATACCGATAATCTCTTCGATGATTTGGGATGTTACGCACGGAGGGATGGCTAGGGCCCACGATAGACTAATGATGCTATTAACAGTTGGGAGGAACCGTGCACTCAGTTTATTTTGTTTGATCTTTATGATGGATGTATATGTCCTCTATGATGATGTATCATGTGATTATCTCTACTTTGATGTATCATGGATTGGAATAGGATGATGTACCTTATTCTACATATGTATATTCTTTAAGCTTGTCATACCTTGTGACATGTAGAGAGGATGAATGAGCATTTGAAATGTAATATTTAAACATTGAACTTATCATTATTATTTCATGTGGATGTTGTACTAGATGGATTCATGTATGTAATTCCACGTTAAGGGATCTTTAAAGAATGTAATCGGTTATTTATGTTATGTTTACTTTTAGATGGACATTGCTATTGTTTCCTTTATTAAGTACAAGTTTAATGTGGTATTTACTTTCATGTTATTTAAAAAAAAAAAAATTTAAAATGTTACCAAACTTAGTGAAATTCTAGGTTAATTCTTTAGATCCGTTGGCGGGGCATTACAATGTGAGTATCAATTCTAGCAACAATTCGATGCAAATTCTCATTCAACCTTTCAAAATTAAGAGATGAAGGTCTCTTAAATAGGCTTTCTTGGAATTCATCAATGGTTGAGATCGATTTCAATCAACGGTCAGGATTAAAGGTGAAGTTCAGTCATAAAAGGAAATTTCCAAATTAAAGGGAGTTAACAGATTTAATTTGAGTAAAATAAGGAGTTAACTAATTCAAGTTGAGTAGAAAAAGGAGTCAACTGATTTAACTCATTTTTGATCAATAGTGAACTGGAAATTTCCATTTTTGAACTGAAGAGAGATTTTGTTGAGATATTTAATTTAATAAAATGAGATATGCTCTCATAATTACTTTTTCTATTTAATTAAATAATCTTTAATTAATTAGAAACACTTTTCTTATTTAATTAAATAACTTCATTTAATTAATTAGGAATGGCTTCTTATTTAATTAAATAATTTTGTTTAATTAATTAGAAGTAAATACTCCATTTAATTAAATAATTTCATTTAATTATTTCAAAATTCTTTTCAAAACTAGTCAACTCAAGTCAACCATGGTTAAATATGGTCAACTTTTGGTCAAACTTGATCTTTGCGTAAGTGAATATGAGCAAATGCGAGTATGAATTCCAGCAACAATTCGCTGCAAATTCTCATTCAACCTTTCAAAATGAAGAGATGAGGGTCTCTTAAATAGACTTTCCTCAAATTCCTGAATGATTGAGATCGATTTCAATCAACAGTCAGGATTAAAGGTGAAGTTCAGTCATAAAGGGAGATTTTCAAATTAAAGGGAGTTAACAGATTTAATTTGAGTAAAATAAGAAGTTAACTGATTCAATTTGAGTAGAAAAAGGAGTCAACTGATTTAACTCATTTTTTATCAATAGTGAACTGAAAATTTCCCTTTTTGAACTGAAGAGAGATTTTGTTGAGATATTTAATTTAAGAAAATGAGATATGCTCTCATAATTACTTTTTCTATTTAATTAAATAATCTTTAATTAATTAGAGACACTTTTTTTATTTAATTAAATAACATTATTTAATTAATTAGGAATGGCTTCTCATTTAATTAAATAATTTTGTTTAATTAATTAGAAGTAAGTACTCCATTTAATTAAATAATTTCGTTTAATTATTTCAAAATTCTTTTTGAAACTAGTCAACTCAAGTCAACCGTGGTTAAATTTGGTCAACTTTTGGTCAAACTTGATCTCTACATATGTGAATATGAGCAACTATGAGTATGAATTCCACCAACAATTCGATGCAAATTCTCATTCAACCTTTCAAAATCAAGAGATGAGGGTCTCTTAAATAGACTTTCTTGGAATTCATCAATGATTGAGATCGATTTCAATCAACAGTCAGGATTAAAGGTGAAGTTCAGTCATAAAGAGAGATTTTCAAATTAAAGGGAGTTAACAGATTTAATTTGAGTAAAATAAGGAGTTAACTGATTCAATTTGAGTAGAAAAAGGAGTCAACTGATTTAACTCATTTTTTATCAATAGTGAACTGAAAATTTCCCTTTTTGAACTGAAGAGAGATTTTGTTGAGATATTTAATTTAATAAAATGAGATATGCTCTCATAATTACTTTTTCTATTTAATTAAATAATCTTTAATTAATTAGAAACACTTTTCTTATTTAATTAAATAACACCATTTAATTAATTAGGAATGGCTTCTCATTTAATTAAATAACTTTGTTTAATTAATTAAAAGTAAGTACTCCATTTAACTAAATAATTTTATTTAATTATTTCAAAATTCTTTTCGAAACTAGTCAACTCAAGTCAACCGTGGTTAAATCTGGTCAACTTTTGGTCAAACTTGATTTTTGCGTATGTGAATATGAGCAAATGTGAGTATGAGTTCCAGCAACAATTCGATGCAAATTCTCATTCAACCTTTCAAAACGAAGAGGTAAAGGTCTCTTAAATAGACTTTCCTGGATTTCATAAACGATTTAGATAGATATCAATCAACGGTCAAGATTAAAGGTGAAGTTCAGTCATAAAGGGAGATTTCCAAATTAAAGGGAGTTAGCAAATTTAATTTGAGTAAAATAAGGAGTTAACTGATTCAATTTGAGTAGAAAAAGGAGTCACCTGATTTAACTCATTTTTGACCAATAGTGAACTGGAAATTTCCCTTTTTGAACTGAAGAGAGATTTTGTTGAGATATTTAATTTAATAAAATGAGATATGCTCTCATAATTACTTTTTCTATTTAATTAAATAATCTTTAATTAATTAGAGACATTTTTCTTATTTAATTAAATAATTTCATTTAATTAATTAGGAATGGCTTCTCATTTAATTAAATAACTTTTTTTAATTAATTAGAAGTAAGTACTCCATTTAATTAAATAATTTCGTTTAATTATTTCAAAATTCTTTTCGAAACTAGTCAACTCAAGTCAACCGTGGTTAAATCTAGTCAACTTTTGGTCAAATTTGATCTCTGCGTATGTGAATATGAACAACTGGGAGTATGAATTCCAGTAACAATTCGATGCAAATTCTCATTCAACCTTTCAAAATGAACAGATGAGGGTCTCTTAAATAGGCTTTCCTGGAATTCATCAACGATTGAGATCGATTTCAATCAACAGTCAAGATTAAAGGTTAAGTTCAGTCATAAAGGGAGATTTTCAAATTAAAGGAAGTTAACAGATTTAAGTTGAGTAAAATAAGGAGTTAACTAATTCAATTTGAGTAGAAAAAGGAGTCAACTGATTTAACTCATTTTTTATCAATAGTGAACTGAAAAATTCCCTTTTTGAACTGAAGATAGATTTTGTTGAGATATTTAATTTAATAAAATGAGATATGCTCTCATAATTACTTTTTCTATTTAATTAAATAATCTTTAATTAATTAAAGACACTTTTCTTATTTAATTAAATAACTTTATTTAATCAATTAGGAATGGCTTCTCATTTAATTAAATAACTTTGTTTAATTAATTAGAAGTAAGTACTCCATTTAATTAAATAATTTTGTTTAATTATTTCAAAATTCTTTTCGAAACTAGTCAACTCAAGTCAACTGTGGTTAAATTTGGTCAACTTTTGGTCAAACTTGATCTTTGCGTATGTGCATATGAGCAACTATGAATATGAATTCTAGCAACAATTCGATGCCAATTCTCATTCAACCTTTCAAAATGAATAGATGAGAGTCTCTTAAATAGGCTTTCCTGAAATTCATCAACAGTTGAGATCGATTTCAATCAACGGTCAGAATTAAAAGTGAAGTTCAGTCATAAAGGAAGATTTCAAAATTAAAAGGAGTTAACAGATTTAATTTGAATAAAATAAGGAGTTAACTGATTCAATTTGAATAGAAAAAAGAGTCAATTGATTTAAGTCATTTTTGATCAATAGTGAACTGCAAATTTTCCTTTTTGAATTGAAGAGAGATTTTGTTTAGATATTTAATTTAATAAAATGAAATATGCTCTCATAATTACTTTTTCTATTTAATTAAATAATCTTTAATTAATTAAAGACACTTTTCTTACTTATTTAAATAACCTTATTTAATTAATTAGGAATGGCTTCTGATTTAATTAAATAACTTTGTTTAATAAATTAGAAGTAACTAATCCATTTAATTAAATAATTTTGATTAATTATTTTAAAATTCTTTTTGAAACTAGTCAACTAAAGTCAACCATGGTTAAATCTGGTCAACTTTTGGTCAAACTTGATCTTTGCGTATGTGAATATGAGCAAATGTGAGTATGAATTCTAACAACAATTCGATGCAAATTCTCATTCAACCTTTCAAAATGAATAGATGAGGGTCTCTTAAATAGACTTTCTTGGAATTCATAAACGGTTGAGATCGATTTCAATCAACGGTCAGGATTAAAGGTGAAGTTCAGTCATAAAGGGAGATTTCAAAATTAAAATGACTTAACAGATTTAATTTGAGTAAAATAAGGAGTTAACTGATTCAATTTGAGTATAAAAAAGTGTCAATTGATTTAACTCATTTTTCATCAATAGTGAACTGGAATTTTCCCTTTTTGAACTGAGGAGAGATTTTGTTTAGATATTTAATTTAATAAAATGAGATAAGCTCTCATAATTACTTTTTCTATTTAATTAAATAATCTTTAATTAATTAGAGACACTTTTCTTATTTAATTAAATTACTTCATTTAATTAATTAGGAACGGCTTCTCATTTAATTAAATATCTTTGTTTAACTAATTAGAAGTAAGTAATCCATTAAATTAAATAATTTCGTTGAATTATTTCAAAATTCTTTTCGAAATTAGTCAACTCAAGTCAACTGTGGTTAATTCTGGCCAACTTTTGATCAAACTTGATCTTTGCATATGTGAATATGAACAAATGTGAGTATGAATTCCAACAACAATTCGATGCAAATTTTCATTCAACCTTTCAAAATGAAGAGATGAGGGTCTCTTAAATAGGCTTTCGTGGAATTCATCAACGGTTGAGATCGATTTCAATCAACGGTCAGGATTAAAGGTGAAGTTCAGTCATAAAGGGAGATTTCCAAATTAAAACAGATTTAATTTGAGTAAAATAAGCAGTTGACTTATTCAATTTGAGTAGAAAAAGGATTTAATTGATTTATCTCATTTTTTATCAATAGTGAACTGGAAATTTGCCTTTTTCAACTGAAGAGAGATTTTTTTGAGATATTTAATTTAATAAACTGAGATATGCTCCCATAATTACTTTTTCTATTTAATTAAATAATCTTTAATTAATTAGAGGCAATTTTCTTATTTAATTAAATAACTTCATTTAATTAATTAGGAATGACTTCTCATTTAATTAAATAACCTTGTTTAATTAATTAGAAGTAAGTACTCCATTTAATTAAATAATTTCGTTTAATCATTTAAAAATTCTTTTTGAAACTAGTCAACTCAAGTCAACCATGGTTAAATCTAGTCAACTTTTGGTTAAACTTTATCTTTGCGTATGTGAATATGAGCAAATGTGAGTATGAATTCTAGCAAAAATTCGATGCAAATTCTCATTCAACTTTTCAAAATGAAGAGATGAAGGTCTCTTAAATAAACTTTCCTGAAATTCATCAACGGTTAAGAACGATTTCAATCAACGGTCAGGATTAAAGGTGAAGTTCAGTCATAAAGGGAGATTTCCGAATTGAAGGGAGTTAACAGATTTAATTTGAGTAAAATAAGGGGTTAACTGATTCAATTTGAGTAGACAAAGGAGTTAACTCATTTAACTCATTTTTGATCAATAGTGAACTGGAAATTTCCCTTTTTGAACTAAAGAGAGATTTTGTTGAGATATTTAATTTAATAAAATGAGATATGCTCTCATAACTACTTTTCCTATTTAATTAAATAATCTTTAATTAATTAGAGGCACTTTTCTTATTTAATTAAATAACTTCATTTAATTAATTAGGAATGGCTTCTCATTTAATTAATTAGAAGTAAGTACTTCATTTAAATAAATAATTTCGTTTAATGATTTCAAAATTCTTTTCGCAACTAGTCAACTCAAGGCAACCGTGGTTAAATCTGGTCAACTTTTGGTCAAACTTGATCTTTGTGTATGTGATTATGAGAAAATGTGAGTATGAATTCCAGCAACAATCTGATGAAAATTTTTATTCAACCTTTCAAAATGAAGAGATGAGGGTGTCTTAAATAGACTTTCCTGGAATTCATCAACAGCTGAGATCGATTTCAATCAACAGTCAGGATTAAAGGTGAGGTTCAGTCATAAAGAGAGATTTCCAAATTAAAGGGAGTCAACAGATTTAATTTCAGTAAAATAAGGAGCTAACTGATTCAATTTGAGTAGAAAAAGGAGTTAACTGATTTAACTCATTTTTTGTCAATAGTGAATTGGAAATTTCCCTTTTTGAACTGAAGAGAGATTTTGTTGAGATATTTAATTTAATAAAATGAGGTATGCTCTTATAATTACTTTTTCGATTTAATTAAATAATCTTTAATTAATTAGAGGCACTTTTCTTATTTAAATAAATTACTTTGTTTAATTAATTAGGAACGGCTTCTCATTTAATTAAATAAATTTGTTTAATTAATTAGAAGTAAGTACTCTATTTAATTAAATAATTTTGTTGAATTATTTCAAAATTCTTTTCGAAACTAGTCAACTCAAGTCAACCATGGTTAAATCTGGTCAACTTTTGGTCAAACTTGATCTTTGCATATGTGAATATGAGCAAATGTGAGTATGAATTCCAGCAACAATTCGATGCAAATTCTCATTCAACTTTTCAAAATGAAGAGATGAGGGTCTCTTAAATAGACTTTCTTTGAATTCATCAACAGTTGAGATCAATGATAATCAATGGTTAGGATTAAAAGTGAAGTTCAGTCATAAAGGGAGATTTCAAAATTAAAGGGAGTTAACAGATTTAATTTGAGTAAAATAAGGAGTTAACTGATTCAATTTGAGTAGAAAAAGGAGTTAACTCATTTAACTCATTTTTTATCAATAGTGAACTGAAAATTTAGCTTTTTGAACTGAAGAGAGATTTTGTTGAGATATTTAATTTAATAAAATTAGGTATGCTCTCATAATTACTTTTTCTATTTAATTAAATAATCTTTAATTAATTAGAGACACTTTTTTAATTTAATTAAATAACTTCTTTTAATTAATTAGGAATGGCTTCTCCTTTAATTAAATAACTTTGTTTAATTAATTAGAAGTAAGTACTCCGTTTAATTAAATAATTTTGTTTAATTATTTGAAAAGTCTCTTCAAAATTAGTCAACTCAAGTCAACCGTGGTTAAATCTGGCCAACTTTTGGTCAAATTTGATATTTGCGTATGTGAATATGAGCAAATGTGAGTATGAATTCCAGCAACAATTCGATGCAAATTCTCATTCAACCTTTCAAAATGAAGAGATGAGGGTCTCTTAAATAGACTTTCCTGGAATTCATCAACGGTTGAGATCGATTTCAATCATCGGTGAGGATTAAAGGTGAAGTTCAGTCATAAATGAAGATTTTCAAATTAAAGCGAATTCACAGATTTAATTTGAGTAAAATAAGGAGTTAACTAATTCAATTTCAGTAGAAAAAGGAGTTAACTGATTTAACTCATTCTTGATCAATAGTGAACTAGAAATTTCCCTTTTTGAACTGAAGAGAGATTTTATTGAGATATTTAATTTAATAAAATGAGATATGCTCTCATAATTGCCTTTTCTATTTAATTAAATAATCTTTAATTAATTAGAGACACTTTTCTTATTTAATTAAATAACTTCATTTAATCAATTAGGAGTGGCTTCTCATTTAATTAAATAACTATGTTTAATTAATTAGAAGTAAGTACTGCATTTAATTAAATAATTTCGTTTAATTATTTTAGAAAAAAATTCGAAACTAGTCAAATCAAGTCAATCGTGGTTAAATTTGGTCAACTTTTGGTCAAACTTGATCTTTGCTTATGTGAATATGAACAAATGTGAGTATGAATTCTAGCAAAAATACGATGCAAATTCTCATTCAACCTTTCAAAATGAAGATATGAGGGTCTTTTAAATAGACTTTCTTGAAATTCATCAACTGTTGAGATCGATTTCAATCAACAGTCATGATTAAATGTGAAGTTCAGTCATAAAGGGTGATTTCCAAATTAAAGGAAGTTAATAGATTTAATTTGAGTAAAATAAGGAGTTAACTGATTCAATTTGAGTAGAAAAAGTAGTTAACTGATTTAACTCATTTTTGATCAATAATGAACTGGAAATTTCCCTTTTTGAATTGAAGAGAGATTTTGTTGAGATATTTAATTTAGTAAAATGAGATATGCTCTCATAATTACTTTTTCTATTTAATTAAACAATCTTTAATTAATTCGAGACATTTTTCTTATTTAATTAAATAACTTCATTTAATTAATTAGGAATGGCTTCTAATTTAATTAAATAACTTTTTTTAATTAATTAGAAGTAAGTACTCCATTTAATTAAATAATTTTGTTTAATTATTTCAAAAAAAAAATTGAAACTAGTCAAATCAAGTCAACCATGGTTAAATCTGGTCAACTTTTGGTCAAACTTGATCTTTGCATATGTGAATATGAGAAAATGTGAGTATGAATTCTAGCAACAATTTGATGCAAATTCTCATTCAACCTTTCAAAATGAAGAGATGAGGGTCTCTTAAATAGAATTTCATGGAATTCATCAACAGTTGAGATCGATTTCAATCAACGGTCAGGATTAAAGATGAAGTTCAGTCATAAAGGAAGATTTTCAAATTAAAGGGAGTTAACAAATTTAATTTGCATAAAATAAGGAGTTAACTGATTCAATTTGAGTAGAAAAAGGAGTTAACTGAAGAGAGATTTTGTTGAGATATTTAATTTAATAAAATGAGATATGTTCTCATAATTACTTTTTCTATTTAATTAAATAATCTTTAATTGATTAGAGACACTTTTTCTATTTAATTAAATAACTGCATTTAATTAATTAGGAATGGCTTCTCATTTAATTAAATAACTTTGCTTAATTAATTAGAAGTAAGTACTCCATTTAATTAATTAATTTCATTTAATTATTTTAAAATATTTTTTCAAAACTACTAAACTCAAATCAACCGTGGTTAAATCTGGTTAAATTTTGGTCAAACTTGATCTTTGCATATGTGAATATGAGCAAATGTGAGTATGAATTCCAGCAACAATTCGACGCAAATTCTCATTCAACGTTTCAAAATGAAGAGATGAGGGTCTCTTAAATAGACTTTTTTGGAATTCATCAATGGTTGAGATTGATTTCAATCAACGGTCAGGACTAAAGGTGAAGTTTAGTCATAAAGGGAGATTTCCAAATTAAAGCGAGTTAACAGAATTAATTTGAGTAAAATAAGGAGTTAACTGATTCAATTAACTAGAAAAAGGAGTTAACTGATTTAACTCATTTTTTATCAATTGTGAACTGGAAATTTCCCTTTTTGAACTAAAGAGAGATATTTTTGAGATATTTAATTTAATAAAATGAGATATGCTCTCATAATTACTTTTTCTATTTAATTAAATAATCTTTAATTATTTAGAGACACTTTTCTTATTTAATTAAATAACTTCATTTAATCAATTAGGAATGGATTCTCATTTAATTAAATAACTTTTTTTAATTAATCATAAGTAAGTACTCCATTTAATTAAATAATTTCGTTTAATTATTTCAAAATCCTTTTTGAAACTAGTCAACCGTGGTTAAATCTGGTCAACTTTTGGTCAAACTTGATCTTTGTGTATGTGAGTATGAGCAAATGTGAGTATGAATTCCAGCAACAATTCGATGCAAATTCTCATTCAACCTTTCAAAATGAATAGATGAGGGTCTCTTAAATAGACTTTCCTTGAATTCATCAACGGTTGAGATCGATTTCAATCACCGGTCAGGATTAAAGGTGAAGTTCAGTAATAAAAGGAGATTTCCAAATTAAAGGGAGTTAACAGATTTTATTTGAGTTAAAAAAGGAGTTAATTGATTCAATTTGAGTAGAAAAAGGAGTTAACTGATTTAACTCATTTTTGATCAATAGTGAAGTGGAAATTTTTCTTTTTGAAATGAAGAGAGATTTTGTTGAGATATTTAATTTAATAAAATGAGATATGCTCTCACAATTACTTTTTCTATTTAATTAAATAATCTTTAATCAATTAGAGACACTTTTCTTATTTAATTAAATAACTTGATTTAATTAATTAGGAATGGCTTCTCATTTAATTAAATAACTTTGTTTAATTAATTAGAAGTAAGTACTCTATTTAATTAAATAATTTCGTTTAATTATTTTAAAATTCTTTTAGAAACTAGTCAACTCAAGTCAACCGTGGTTAAATCTGATCAACTTTTGGTCAAACTTGTGTCATGCCCAAACTATGAGGGCAAGAACACAAATTTTTTTTTTTCCTAATTTTATTAATTATTATAATACTCATGTTTGATAAGCTTTTTTATCACAGTTTAAGTAAAGGTTCTCTACGTTATGTCTGAAGATTTTAAAAATGAAGACGATAACATCGTTAAAATTTTGAAACTTTCGTTATTAGATTAATATCGATAAATTTAATCTACTTAATGGTAAAATAAAATAATTAGATTACATTTAAATTAAAACTAACTAAATTAGTATTTACAAAATTAAACATAACTATGTAACTAAAAATTATTAACAATTAACAATAGAAGTCCTTAACAAAACATAAAATAACCTTAAAACTTTATTAAATTAAACTAATTATACTTTAACAATATATAGAAAAAAAACTAGACTAAACTAACATGCTAAAAAATTAAATAACTTAAAACTAAAGATAAACTATACTAATTTAAATTAACTCTAAACTAAACTAAGCCATATTTTAAATTACTAACTACATTGAATCTAAAATTACATTTAAATTTAATACTAGGCTCAACAAACTAAACTAACATAATATCCTAACACAACTATAAAACTAATAACTAAACCTACCTATTAACTAACACCTAACCCCTAGAAAACACATACACCAACTACTTCTCACATCCTACCCTACTCCCATGTCAAATCGACCCCAAAATGGAGCGCTTACCTAAGACCAAGGGAGAATAACATAGCAAAGTTAAACACCATGTACTTTAAACTTTCCTGCCAAAAAATCTGACGCCAACCCATCACCCTAAACATTCTTACCACAAGTACGTAACCTAACCTACGTTAGTGATAGTCTCTTCCCCCATACTCACATGTCTTGGGTGAAAACCGAGATGGCCGCCCAAGGAGAACAACAAACTTGCTTAAAAAATTTAACAAATTCAACACTAAACTCTAATACAAAAGTCAGCGTGAGTTATGAAAGGGCAGGGGTGAATGATGTCATCCTCATGATGACAAAAGACTTTGATAAAATAAACCCCCCCCCCCCACTTTTCTATCAAATCTCAAACTGACGCCCAAGGGGAAAGCTAGACATTGATGACATAAAGTTTTTATGGTAAGAAAGGATATCTAGATTATATTTTTTTTTTTGTATTAATTTATTCAAATGTAACACATTCTATTTTGTTTAAATCTAAATTTTAAATTAAAAGAATCATCTTGGAATATTCTCTGTTGTTAAATCCATTTAATCTCTACTCCCATACAAAGGGCAGAGAGTTTCTATTACTCTTCTTGGAACATTTTTTTTTTTGAAAATTTCTTAAGTATAGAATTACAAGGCAAGTATATATATATATATATATATATATATATATATATATATATATATATATATATATATATATATATATATTTGTCTAAATTTTTTGAATAGAATTAAAACATGGGTACAATAGTTTGAGGTATAATAATGCCATTTTTAGTATGATCTCCTATGAATTTTGAATTGCAATGTATCAACCCTAGATGTTATTTTCCTTCCTGAACTTGATTTTCATTATGAACATATAAGGAACATGTAAAGAACTTGAAAATTTGCTCAATCAATTTGAATCTACATCCATGATATAATTTTCATTTTCAACATAGAGGTAAACTTGAAATTTTACCAAATTGACATCCTCAATTCCATCCTATTTTTGAGATTCATCCATCTAAATTTAAACCACGAATAAATCACATGACAAACAAATTATTCCCAAACACCAAGTTTATTGGCAAACCTGATTCAAAGGCTCGGCCGGGAAAGAATTAGGAAGAAAACTCATCTTCGTTGCCATTTACAATAAGTTTGAAATACAATTTACAATAGGATATCAATCCCAAATTTCAACAATGTAATAGAATTATCTCCATGATCCTCATCAAGGAATTATAATTTTTTCTACAATACATTTCTAGAACCAAGGAGGAAGCAAATTCTGATCGGGTGACCCAAAAGCATGACTAAGAACACTTCAAACACATGCATGCTCATACAAGGTTTTCACAAAAAGATCCACAATGAATCAACACTAGGGAAAGGTGGATTCTTCCAACTAGGAGAAGTCAAGCACAACACCAAATCAGATGCCCAATCGGGGCTATTAACCAAGAACTTCTGTTCTATCATTTAAACATGCCATACTCATACCAGGTTTGTGTTGACGGGTGAGGGCCCATAACACCCTACCCTTTCTCCCTCTTCTCATCTTGAGAAGAGACTCTACACTGGTTGGAGTCCAACTAAACAGACCTTTCCCAAAATTGGTCACTTCTGCCCTCTCCAAGGGTGAGTAATACCAAAACACCCATGCAAGGAAAACTCAAAAATTGTAAACATAAACATGAAAGGAAAACAACCAAAATAACATAGTTTTCAAATCTTCCCAACATACCCAAAACCATAAAAATAGTGAAAAAACAACAAGGTCAATTTTTGCACAAAGGCAAAAAGAGACTTTTTGAGTGACCTCAAAAATCAATAAAAGGGGCTTAGGGGTTGGAAAAGACCCCTAACCCATACCCATACCCTTTGGGTAGAATAATTTTATGTTTTAAGTCTTAGGAAAAAAGGTTTAGAGCCAAATAAAATCTAGGAATAAAATAGCACCTTCTAACTACTCTAACATGCAAATAAGCACTAATCCGGATTAGGGATGACTCCAACTTGGGTCCAAAGGTTAAACAACCAACCTTAAACAGCACACTGAAGCATATAAACATTTTACGAGTGTCAAGCGACACTGCAAGAACATAATTACGAATATTAACATTCACTGAACAAAGAAGATACATACATATATACAATACAATACGTGAATTACTAACAACAAGGCTTCAAAAATTAGCACAAAGAGATCAGTTATGTTCCTCTGTAGGGTCTCTCGGCTAAATATCTGCACACTCATTGCACACATTAGTAGTCCCATAAAATCACATGTACATAAATGTATACGTATTCAGAAATTCACATAAATTAAAACATACATCAATAAGGATTTCTTCATCCTACATAATTCTTAACCATTTAAAATATCTTAAATCAAAGTCTCAATCCTACATTTACTAATTTCATCAACATACATATACATGAAACATTAAAAGAAAATGATCAAATATATCTAAAAATAACATCACACAACATGAAATAATAAAGTATGTTCTAAGCATCAGATAATGTCTCGACATCTCGAGTCATGAATATCAAAAAATAATAGTAATGCATCACTATGCTATGATGGATCAGGGCGAGGCCTCACATCCTCCCCCACTAGGCATGAACTTCCTCCTGGAGTTCATAAAAAAGGTACGAGTACTGAGATCGCATCTGCGCTGCATCCTCCCATGAAGTAGTGACATCATCGTAACAATCCCATTAGACCCTAACCTGGTCCAGCTCTCAGCCTCAAAGTGCTAGGGTCTGTCGGGCAATAATGCAAATAGGCTCCAATGCTAGCTGTCTGTCCGACTCCACCTGCAAAGCATCCCAATCTATAATATGAGACTCATCATAAATGTATCCTCTAAGTACTAAAATATGAAACACATCGTGGATGCGTGACAGGCTAGGTGGCAAAGCTAAATGGTAAGCAATAGGTCCTATCCTCTCAAGGATCTCGAATAGCCTGACAAATCGGGGTGCCAACTTAGAGCCCTTTTCGAAATGAATCGAACTCTTGTGTGGTCGCACCCTCAGGAACACTCTATCACCAACCTGATACTCTCGATCTGTACTCTTCGCATTTGCATACTTCTTCTGCCTATCCTGTGCCTCTCTCAGGCGCTATCTAATTAGGGTCACTTGCAGCTCCATCTTCTTTACTAACTGGGGACCAGTAGATACTTGATCCTCGATCCTGTCCCAACTCAAGGGTGTCCTGCAGGGTCTCCCATATAAGGCCTCATAAGGTGGCATACCTATGGAAGAATGATGCCCATTGTTATAGGAAAACTCGACAAGGTGAAGGTATTCCTCCCATTTGACCTAATGATCCATTACATACATACATAGCATGTCCTCCAAAACTTGATTCACTCGCTCGGTCTGGCCATCGGTCTGAGGATGGTACGCTGTACTAAAATTGAGCCTAGTGCCCAAAGTCGACTGTAACTCCCTCCAAAATGAAGAAGTGAACAAAGAGTCTCTATCAGAGATGATCTTACGGGGAATACCATGAAGTCTAACAATGCCCCGCAAGAACACCTAAGCTATGTCTCGTGCTATGAATGTAGTACGCATGGGTGAGAAGTGGGCAACCTTGGTCAATGTGTCAACTATCACCAAAATGGCATCATGGCAATGAGATGACATAGGAAGACCAATAATAAAATCCATAGATATAGTGTCCCATTTACACATTGAAATCTCATGTGGTTGGAGAAGCCCGCCAGGATGACGATGCTCTACCTTCACCCTCTGGCACTCGAGGCATCTCGGAACTATGCTAGCAATCTGCACTCTCATGCCTATCCAATGATACAACTACCTCAAATCTACATGTAACGTCTTAACACCAGGGTGCACTGCATAAGGTCATGAACCACCAAGCCATCTCACCAAGGCATGAACCACTGCCGCTAGTTCTAGGTCATGAGTAGGATAATTGAGTTCATGAGTCTTCAACTTCCTAGACTCAAAGGAAATAGGTCATCCTTCCTGCATAAGGACTGCCCCTAAACCATCTAAAGATGCATCGATGCACACTACAAAATTTGCAATAGGATCTGGTACTGCAAGAATTGGTGCACTCATGAGGGCTCTCTTGAGCTCTTCAAAAGCTCTACCACACTTCTCTGTCCACTTGTACTTCTTCCCCTTTTTCTAAAGAGAAGTGATGGGGTGTGCCAATCTAGAGAATCCTGAAATGAAGCGTCAGTAATATCCTGCTAGCCCCATAAAGCTCCTCACTTCAGTAACATTGGTGGGTGCTGGCCAATCCATGATAGCCCTAATCTTTGATGGTTCTCCTAAGACACCATCACCTGATATGACATGACCCAAATAATGTATCTCGGGTCTGAAGAATGCATACTTCGACAAGCTGCCAAACAACTAATTCTCTCAGCCTCTGCAATACCTATCTTAAGTGCTCTTCATGCTCTCTCTCATCATGAGAATAAATCAGAATGTCATCAAGAAACACAACCACAAGCTTATCCAAAAAGGTACGAAATACTCCATTCATGAGGCTCATGAATATAGCTAGAGCATTCGTAAGGCCAAAAGGTACCACAGTGAACTCGTAGTGGCCATACCTAGTATGAAAAGCTGTTTTGGGGATATCACTATCCACCATCCTCAACTGATGATAACCTGACTTTAGATCAATCTTTAAAAATACTCGGGCACCCTATAATTGATAAAAGAGATCATTGATTCTGGGAAGAGGATATCAGTTCTTGATGGTCACTTTGTTCAATTACCGATAATCGATACACAACCTAAGTGATCCAT
The DNA here is from genome assembly GCA_028749045.1 of Cupressus sempervirens. Lineage (NCBI taxonomy): Eukaryota > Viridiplantae > Streptophyta > Pinopsida > Cupressales > Cupressaceae > Cupressus > Cupressus sempervirens. The sequence goes on from CM053793.1 coordinate 663,454,446, forward strand.
CCTTCTTTTTGACGAAGATCACCGGTGCACCCCAAGGTGACACACTAGGTCGAATATGCCCCTTCTCTAAGAGTTCCTCCAACTGTGCCTTTAGCTCACTAAGCTCATGAGTAGTCATCCTGTATGGTGCTCTCGAAACTGGCTCAGCTCCTGGCACTAGGTCTATGTGAAAATCCACTGCTCACGGTGGAGGCATACTAGGAAGCTCTAAAGGAAACACATCTGCAAACTCCTGAAGGATTGGAAAATCATCAAGGGATGGCTCCCTTTCTGAATCTTCCTCTCTGTCACTAAGGGACACTAGCCTCTTCACTCTGAAGATCTCCCTAGAGATACCATCATCATCCACACATTCCACCCTCTTCTGTCGACAATCCATCTTGGCGCTGTGGGCATAAAGCCAATCCATACCAAGAACAACATCATAAGAACCTAGAGGGGTAATGTGTAGATCAGTCCTAGTGGACATGTCTCCAATCTGCATCTGACAACTCCACACCATGGAACTAACTAACACTCTAGCTCCCGAGGCTAACTCTACCTCCCAACTAGCATCCTGTCTAACTGCCACTAGCCCACAATGCTCCATCACAAATGGAGATATAAAAGAGTCAGTAGCCCCAGAATCAAATAAAATTGCAACCATATGGCCCTGTATAATACCTGTAGCCTCGATAACTATGGCTTGATGCTCAGCCTGGCGGTTGTCAACCGCTACAAAAACTCTATGGGATCTACCCATGTCACCAACTGTCGGCTCTAAAAAAGCCCTGCTCTGACCACTAGATGCCTATCCCTGCGGACACTCCCTAGCTATATGACCCATGCCACCACAAGTGTAGCATGGTCCGTGAGTATAAGATCGTGCAACCTGTGACCCAAGACTGTTGTTGGCCTCCTGACCTGCTAGATCCACTAAATCCACCCCTAGAAGACTGTTGAGTCTTTACTGACTGAGATTATGGGGCCTGTACTTTTTGATCCTGCCTAGGACCCTGTGACTGCCACTGCTTGGGCTTGGAGCCCTAATAACCTTGAGAAGGTTTTTGCTGCTGCTGTTGGATTTTTGGTTGCTAAGACTGCTGGCCCCTAGAGGACCCTGCTGTATAGTTCTGATTCCCTTTCCAAGGGGGTTTCTACTGGGAGGAGTTTCGGTTCTGAGATCGATCCCGTGACTCCTGCCTACCTTGAGTATCCTCGACAACTAGTGCTATCTCCACTGCCTGTCTAAAGGTGGTAGGGAAGGCCATCCTAACTGGGCCCTGAAGAGAGAAATTCAGACCCATGATAAAGCGATGCACCCATAGTTTCTCATCCTTCATGTATTCCACATAAGGAAGGAGCTTGAGAAACCTACTCTGGTACTGAGCCACTGTAAGGCCTCTCTGATAAAGAGAATGGAACTCCTCTATCTATTTTTTTCGAAAATGCTCTGACAATTACCTCTCCCAAAATCTTTCTAGGAAAGATTCCCATGTGAGGGTGTCCATCCTCACTCCACCTATGATCTCCTCCTGATGCCACCAGTTGGAGGCATCCCCTCTCAACTGATGAACTGCTAAGCATGCTTTTAGATTACTCCCATAAGGGCGTAACCTAAAGCACCACTGTAGGCTCTACAACCATGCCTCTGCAACTAAACCCTCTGTGGTATCGGTAAACAATGGTGGTCCAAGTCGAATAAATTCCCTGATGTCATCTCCTACATGTCTAGGAGGTCTGTCAAATGGGGGTCCTCTTTGGTGTATGGACTCTTCCTCGTGTTCACCCTGACCCTCTAACTACCTCGGTGGGGGACTCCTAGTCCTCTCTCTGACTCTGGGCCCACCTCCTCTAGGTCCCTCTGCTTCCACTATAGGAATCTACTGAACTGGCTGAACTACAGGTACTACTCTTTGCTAAACTACACCGATCAAAGTTTGAAGTGCATCTATAATGTCCTGGTTTGGGTTTGGTGGTGGTAGAGGTGGAGGTGGTCCATCCTCCTATCCCGCTCTACCACCCCTAGCCCTACGACCTCTGCCTCGTCGACTACGAGTAACAGGCAGCATCTACACAATTAAAAGCTTGAGTTAAATTTAGAAAGCACAATGGTTTAAGGTTACTAGCATTGAAACACAGACTCTGATACAAAAATGTCATGCCCAAACTATGACGGCAAGAACACAAATTTATTTATTTATTTTCCTAGTTTTAATAATTATTATAATACTCATGTTTGATAAGTTTTGTGATCACAGTTTAAGTAAAGGTTCTCTACGTTACGTCTTAAGATTTTAAAAATGAAGACGATAACATCGTTAAAATTTTGAAACTTTCGTTATTAGATTAATATCGACAAAATTATGATTTTACATTAACTTATAATGATATGCAATAAAAATTACTTAAATAACAATGTACATGAATTCGGATTTAAAATTACTTGCAATATCAAATTAATCAAACCTACATTAAAACTTATTTAAATAGCCAATTAATCGATAAATTTAATCTACTTAATGGTAAAATAAAACAATTAGATTACATTTAAATTAAAACTAACTAAATTAGTATTTACAAAATTAAACATAACTATGTAACTAAAAATTATTAACAATTAACAATAGAAGTCCTTAACAAAACATAAAATAGCCTTAAAAACTTTATTAAATTAAACTAATTATACTTTAACAATATATAGAAAAAAAACTAGACTAAACTAACATGCTAAAAAATTAAATAACTTAAAACTAAAGATAAACTATACTAATTAAAATTAACTCTAAACTAAACTAAGCCATATTTTAAATTACTAACTACATTGAATCTAAAATTACATTTAAATTTAATACTACTCTCAACAAACTAAACTAACATAATATCCTAACACAACTATAAAACTAATAACTAAACCTACCTACTAACTAACACCTAACCCCTTAAAAACACATACACCAACTACTCCTGACATCCTACCCTACTCCCATGTCAAATCGACCCCAAAATGGAGCGCTTACCTAAGACCAAGGGAGAATAACATAGCAAAGTTAAACACCATGTACTTTAAACTTTCCTGCCAAAAAATTTGACGCCAACCCATCACCCTAAACATTCTTACCACAAGTACATGAGTACTTCAGAGCGCTTCTCCAGTAAACTGACCTATGTCAGTGGTAGTTCCCTCCCCCATACTCACATGTCTTGGGTGAAAACCGAGATGGTCGCCCAAGGAGAAAAGCAAACTTGCTTTAAAAATTTAACAAATTCAACACTAAACTCTAATACCAAAGTCAGCGTGAGTTATGAAAGGGCAGGGGTGAATGACATCATCCTCATGATGACAAAAGACTTTGATAAAATAAACCCTCCCCCCCCCCCCCCCCCTTTCTATCAAATCTCAAACTGACGCCCAAGGGGAAAGCTAGACATTGATGACATAAAGTTTTTATGGTAAGAAAGGATATCTAGCTTATATATTTTTTTTAATTAATTTATTCAAATGTAACATATTCTATTTTGTTTAATTCTAAATTTTAAATTAAAAGAATCATCTTGGAATATTCTCTGTTGTTAAATCCATTTAATCTCTACTCCCATACAAAGGGCAGAGAGTTTCTATTACTCTTGCTGGAACATTTTTTTTTTTGAAAATTTCTTAAGTATAGAATTACAAGGCAAGTATATATATATATATATATATTTTGTGTAATTTTTTTGAATAGAATTAAAACATGGGTACAATAGTTTGAGGTATAATAATACCATATTTAGTATGATCTCCTATGAATTTTGAATTGCAATGTATCAACCCTAGATGTTATTTTCCTTCCTGAACTTGATTCTCATTATGAACATATAAGGAACATGTAAAGAACTTGAAAATTTGCTCAATCAATTTGAATCTACATCCATGATATAATTTTCATTTTCAACATAGAGGTAAACTTGAAATTTTACCAAATTGACATCCTCAATTCCATCCTATTTTTGAGATTCATCCATCTAAATTTAAACCACGAATAAATCACATGACAAACAAATTATTCCCAAATACCAATTTTATTGGCAAACAAGATTCAAAGGCTTGGCCGGGAAAGAATCAGGAAGAAAACTCGTCCTCGTTGCCATTTACAATAAGTTTGAAATACAATTTACAATAGGATCTCAATCCCAAATTTCAACAATTTAATAGAATTTTCTCCATGATCCTCATCAAGGAATTATAATGTTTTTTGCAATTATACATTTCTAGAACCAAGGAGGAAGCAAATTCTGATTGGGTGACCCAAAAGCATGACTAAGAACACTTCAAACACATGCATGCTCATACAAGGTTTTCACAAAAAGATCCACAATGAATCAACACTAGGGAAAGGTGGATTCTTCCAACTAGGAGAAGTCAAGCACGAGACCAAATCAAACATGCCCAATCGGGGCTATTAACCAAGAACTTTCGTTCTGTCATTTAAACATGCCATACTCATTCCAAGTTTGTGCTGACGGGTAAGGGCCCATAACACCCTACCCTTTCTCCCTCTTCTCATCCTGAGAAGAGACTCTACACTAGTTGGAGTCCAACTAAACTGACCTTTCTCAAAATTGGTCACTTCTGCCCTCTCCAAGGGTGAGTAATACAAAAACACCCACGCAAGGAAAACTCAAAAATTGCAAACATAAACATGAAAGGAAAACAACCAAAATAACGTAGTTTTCAAATCTTCCCAACATACCCACAACCATACAAACAGTGAAAAAACAACAAGATAACATGAACATGAAACAAAACATAAAAAATGAATAAGGGAGATGAGAATTTCCTACCTTCACAAAGAGGTAATGGCAATGAGAAAGTTTGAGTAGAGTATCCTTTTCCTTCCTTCAACCTTAAAGAATTCCTCTCTAAATGTAGAGATTGGGTAACAACCTTCACTAGTCCAAGGAATGCCTCTAAATAAGCCTCCAACTCAACCACCCAAGGCCTCAATAACTACCCCCACCCACTTGCAATTTTAGAAACTCCTAACTTAACCTACACTATGGTTAAACCCTATGTGGAGATGAGGTGAGGTAACACAAGATACCCATGGTCAATTTTCGCACAAAGGCAAAAAGAGACTTTTTGAGTGAGACCTCAAAAGTCAATAAAAGGGGCTTAGGGGTTGGAAAAGACCCCTAACCCATACCCATACCCTATGGGTAGAATAATTTCATGTTTTAAGCCTTAGGAAAAAAGGTTTAGCGCCAAACAAAATCTAGGAATAAAATAGCACCTTCTAACTACTCTAACATGCAAATAAGCACTAATCCGGATTAGGGATGACTAACCTCAATTAAGAACTCAAAAGAAAACTGACACCAACTAAACCAACTTGGGTCCAAAGGTTAAACAACCAACCCTAAATAGCACACCAAAGCACATAAACATTTTACGACTGTCAAGCGACACTGCAAGAACATAATTACGAACATTAACATTCACTGAACAAAGAAGATACATATATATATCTCACAATACAATACGTGAATTATGAACAACAAGGCTTCCAAAATTAGCACAAAGAGATCAGTTCTGTTCCTCCGTAGGGTTTCTCGGCTAAATATCTACACACTCATTGCACACATCAGTAATCTCATAAAATCACATGTACATAAATGTATACGTATTCAAAAATTCACATAAATTTAAACATACATCAATAAGTGTTTCTTCATCCTACATAATTCTTAACCATTTAAAATATCTTAAATCAAAGTCTCAATCCTACATTTACTGATTTCATCAACATACATATACATGAAATATTAAAAGACAATCATCAAATATATCTGAAAATAACATCACACAACATGAAATAATAAAGTATGTTCTAAGCATCAGATAATGTCTCGACATCTCGAGTCGTGAATATCAAAAAATAATATTAATGCATCACTATGCTACGATGGGTCGGGGCGAGGCCTCACAACTTGATCTTTGTGTATGTGAATATGAGCAAATGTGAGTATGAATTTCAGCAACAATTCGATGCAAATTCTCATTCAACCTTTCAAAATCAAGAGATGGCGGTCTCTTAAATAGACTTTCCTGAAATTCATCAATGGTTGAGATCGATTTCAATCACCGATCAGGATTAAAGGTGAAGTTCAGTCATAAAAGGAGATTTCCAAATTAAAGGGAGTTAACAGATTTTATTTGAGTAAAATAAGGAGTTAACTGATTCAATTTGAGTATAAAAAGGAGTTAACTCATTTAACTCATTTTTTATCAATAGAGAAATGGAAATTTTCCTTTTTCAAATAAAGAGAGATTTTGTTGAGATATTTAATTTAATAAAATGAGATATGCTCTCATAATTACTTTTTTTATTTAATTAAATAATCTTTAATTAATTAGAGACACTTTTCTTATTTAATTAAATAACTTGATTTATTTAACTAGGAATGGCTTCTCATTTAATTAAATAACTTTGTTTAATTAATTAGAAGTAAGTACTCCATTTAATTAAATAATTTCATTTAATTATTTAAAAATTCTTTTCAAAACTAGTCAACTCAAGTCAACCGTGGTTAAATCTGGCAAACTTTTGGTCAAACTTGATCTTTGCGTATGTGAATATGAGAAAATGTGAGTATGAATTCCAGCAACAATTCGATGCAAATTCTCATTCAACGGTCTCCTAAATAGACTTTCCTAGAATTCATCAACGGTTGAGATCGATTTCAATCAACGGTCAGGTTTAAAGGTGAACTTCAGTCATAAAGGGAGATTTCTAAATTAAAGGAAGTTAACAGATTTAATTTGAGTAAAATAAGGAGTTAACTAATTCAATTTGAGTAGAAAAAGGAGTTAACTTATTTAACTCATTTTTGATCAATAGTGAACTGAAAATTTCCCTTTTTGAACTGAAGAGAGATTTTGTTGAGATATTTAATTTAATAAAATGAGATATACTCTCATAATTACTTTTTCTATTTAATTAAATAATTTTAAATTAATTAGAGACACTTTTATTATTTAATTAAATAACTTCATTTAATTAATTAGGAATGGCTTCTCATTTAATTAAATAACTTTTTTTAATTAAATAGAAGTAAGTACTCCATTTAATTAAATAATTTCGTTTAACTATTTTAAAATTCTTTTCAAAACTAGTCAACTCAAGTCAACCGTGGTTAAATCTGGTCAACTTTTGTTCAAACTTGATCTTTGCGTATGTGAATATGAGCAAATGTGAGTATGAATTTAAGCATTAATTTGATGCAAATTCTCATTCAACCTTTCAAAATGAAGAGATGAGGGTCTCTTAAATAGACTTTCCTAGAATTCATCAACGGTTGAGATCGATTTCAATCAATGGTCAGGATTAAAGTTGAAGTTCAGTCATAAAGGGAGATTTCCAAATTAAAAGGAGTTAACCGATTTAATTTGAGTAAAATAAGGACTTAACTGATTCAATTTGAGTAGAAAAGGTAGTTAACTGATTTAACTCATTTTTTATCAATAGTGAATTGGAAATTTTCCTTTTTGAACTGAAGAGAGATTTTGTTGAGATATTTAATTTAATAAAATGAGATATGCTCTTATAATTACTTTTTCTATTTAATTAAATAATCTTTAATTAATTAGAGACACTTTTGTAATTTAATTAAATAACTTCATTTAATTAATTATGAATGGCTTCTCATTTAATTAAATAACTTTGTTTAATTAATTAGATGTAAGTACTCCATTTAATTAAATAATTTCATTTAATTATTTCAAAATTCTTTTCGAAAATAATCAACTCAAGTCAACCGTGGTTAAATCTAGTCAACTTTTGGTCAAACTTGATCTTTGCATATGTGAATATGAGAACATGTGAGTATGAATTCCAGCAACAATTCGATGCAAATTCTCATTCAGCCTTTCAAAATGAAGAGATGAGGGTCTCTTAAATAGACTTTCCTGGAATTCATCAACGGTTGAGATCAATTTAAATCACCGGTCAGGATTAAAGGTGAAGTTCAGTCATAAAGGGAGATGTCCAAATTAAAGAGAGTTAACAAATTTTATTTGAGTAAAATAAGGAGTTAACTGATTCAATTTGAGTAGAAAAAAGAGTTAACTGATTTAACTCATTTTTTATCAATAGTGAACTGGAAATTTCCCTTCTTGAACTGAAGAGAGATTTTGTTGAGATATTTAATTTAATAAAATGAGATATGCTCTCATAATTGATTTTTTTATTTAATTAAATAATCTTTAATTAATTGAAGACACTTTTCTTATTTAATTAAATAACTTCATTTAATTAATTAGGAATGGCTTCTCATTTAATTAAATAACTTTGTTTAATTAATTAGAAGTAAGTACTCCATTTAATTAAATAATTTCGTTTAATTATTTCAAAATTCTTTTCGAAACTAGTCCACTCAAGTCAACTGTGGTTAAATCTGGTCAACTTTTGGTCAAACTTGATCTTTGCGTATGTGACTATAAGCAAATGTGAGTATGAATTCTAGCAACAATTCGATGCAAATTCTCATTCAATCTTTCAAAATGAAGAGATGAGGGTCTCTTAAATAGGCTTTCCTTGAATTCATCAACGGTTGAGATCGATTTCAATCAATAGTAAGGAGTAAAGGTGATGTTCAGCAATAAATGGTGTTTTCCAAATTAAAGGGAGTTAAAAGATTTAATTTGAGTAAAATAAGGAGTTAACTAATTCAATTTGAGTAGAAAAAGGAGTCAACAGATATAACTCATTTTTGATCAATAGTGAACTGAAAATTTCCCTTTTTGAACTGAAGAGAGATTTTGTTGAGATATTTAATTTAATAAAATTAGATATGCTATCATAATTACTTTTTCTATTTAATTAAATAATCTTTAATCAATTATAGACACTTTTCTTATTTAATTAAATAACTTTATTTAATTAATTAGGAATGGCTTCGCATTTAATTAAATAATTTTGTTTAATTAATTAGAATTAATTACTCCATTTAATTAAATAATTTTATTTAATTATTTCAAAATTCCTTTCTAAACTAGTCAACTAAAGTTAACCGTGGTTAAATCTGGTCAACTTTTGGTCAAACTTGATCTTTGCATATGTGAACATGAGCAAATGTGAGTATGAATTCCAGCAACAATTCGATGCAAATTCTCATTCAACCTTTCAAAATGAATAGATGAGGGTCTCTTAAATAGGCTTTCCTAAAATTCATCAACATTTTAGATCAATTTCAATCAACAGTCAGGATTAAAGGTGAAGTTCAGTCATAAAGAGAGATTTCAAAATTAAAGGGAGTTAACAGATTTAAATTGAGTAAAATAAGAACTTAACTGATTAAATTTGAGTAGAAAAAGGAGTCAACTGAGTTAACTCATTTTTGATCAATAGTGAACTGCAAATTTCCCTTTTTGAACTGAAAAGAGATTTTGTTGTGATTTTTAATTTAATAAAATGAGATATGCTCTCATAATTACTTGTTTTATTTAATTAAATAATCTTTAATTAATTAGAGACACTTTTTCTATTTAATTAAATAACTTCTTTTAATTAATTAGGAATGGCTTCTCATTTAATTAAATAACTTTGTTTAATTAATTAGAAGTAAGTACTCCATTTAATTAAATAATTTTGTTTAATTATTTCAAAATTCATTTCGAAACTAGTCAACTCAAGTCAACCGACGTTAAATCTAGTCAACTTTTGGTCAAACTTGATCTTTGTGTATGTGAACATGAGCAAATGTGAGTATGAATTGCAGCAACAATTCGATGCAAATTCTCATTCAACCTTTCAAAATGAAGAGATGAGGGTCTCTTAAATAGGCTTTCTTGGAATTCATCAATGGTTGAGATCGATTTCAATCAACGGTCAGGATTAAAGCTGAAGTTCAGTCATAAAGGGAGATTTCCAAATTAAAGAGTGTTAACAGATTTAAATTCAGTAAAATAAGGAGTTAACTGATTCAATTTGAGTAGAAAAAGGAGTCAATTGATTTAACTCATTTTTTATCAATAGTGAACTGGAAATTTCCCTTTTTGAACTGAACAGAGATTTTGTTTTGATATTTAATTTAATAAAATTAGATATGCTCTCATAATTACATTTTTTATTTAATTAAATAATCTTTAATTAATTAGAGACACTTTTTTTATTTAATTAAATAACTTCATTTAATTAATTAGGAATGGCTTCTCATTTATTTAAATAACTTTGTTTAATTAATTAAAAGTAAGTACTCCATTTAATTAAATAATTTTGTTTAATTATTTCAAAATTCTTTTCAAAACTAGTCAACTCAAGTCAACCATGGTTTAATCTGGTCAACTTTTAGTCAAACTTGATCTTTGCGTATGTGAATATGAGCAAATGTGAGCATGAATTCCAGCAACAATTCGATACAAATTCTCATTCAACCTTTCAAAATGAAGAGATGAGGGTCTCTTAAATAAGCTTTCCAGGAATTCATCAACGGTTGACATCGATTTCAATCAACGATCAAGATTAAAGGTGAAGTTCACTCATAAAGAGAGATTTCTAAATTAAAAGTAGTTAACAAATTTAATTTGAGTAAAATAAGTAGTTAACTAATTCAATTTGAGTAGAAAAAGGAGTCAACTGATTTATCTCATTTTTGATCAATAGTGAACTGGAAATTTCCCTTTTTGAATTAAAAAGAGATTTTGTTGAGATAATTAATTTAATAAAATGAGATATGCTCTCATAATTACTTTTTATGTTTAATTAAATAATCTTTAATTAATTAGAAACAATTTTCTTATTTAATTAAATAACCTCATTTAATTAATTAGGAATGGCTTCTCATTTAATTAAATAATTTTTTTAATTAATTAAAAGTAAGTATTACATTAAATTATATAATTTCATTTTATTTTTTCAAAATTCTTTTTGAAACTAGTTAACTCAAGTCAACCATGCTTAAATCTGATACTCTTTTGGTCAAACTTGATCTTTGCATATGTGAATATGAGCAAATGTGAGTATGAATTCCAACAACAATTCGATGCAAATTCTCATTCAACCTTTCAAAATGAATAGATGAGGGTCTCTTAAATAGGCTTTCCTTGAATTCATCAATGGTTGAGATCGATTTCAATCAACGGCCAAGATTAAAGGTGAAGTTCAGTCATAAAGGGAGATTTCCAAATTAGAGGGATTTAACAGATTTAATTTGAGTAAAATAAAGAGTTAACTGATTCAATTTTAGTAGAAAAAGGATTTAACTAACTTAACTCATTTTTTTATCAATAGTGAACTGGAAATTTCCATTTTTGAATTGAAGAGAGATTTTGGTGAGATATTTAATTTAATAAAATGAGATATGCTCTCATAATTACTTTTTCTATTTAATTAAATAATCTTTAATTAATTAGAGACACTTTTCTTATTTAATTAAATAACTTCATTTAATTAATTAGGAATGGCTTCTCATTTAATTAAATAACTTTGTTTAATTAATTAGAAGTAAATACTCCATTTAATTAAATAATTTCTTTTAATTATTCCAAAAAAAAATTTGAAACTAGTCAACTCAAGTCAACCATGGTTAAATCTGATCAACTTTTGGTCAAAGTTGATCTTTGTGTATATGAATATGAGCAAATGTGAGTATGAATTCCAGCAACAACTCAATGCAAATTCTCATTCAACCTTTCAAAATGAAGAGATGAGGGTCTCTTAAATAGGCTTTCTTGGAATTCATTAATGGTTGAGATCGATTTCAATCAACGGTCAGGATTAAAGGAAAAGTTCAGTCATAAAGGGAGATTTCCAAATTAAAAGGAGTTAAAAGATTTAATTTGACTAAAATAAAGAGTAACTAATTCAATTTGAGTAGAAAAAGGAGCCTGATTTAACTCATTTTTGACCAATAGTGAAATGGAAATTTCCCTTTTTGAACTAAAGAGAGATTTGGTTGAGATATTTAATTTAATAAAATGAGATATGCTCTGATAATTACTTTTTCTATTTAATTAAATAATCTATAATTAATTAGAGACACTTTTCTTATTTAATTAAATAACTTCATTTATTTAATGAAGAATGGCTTCTAATTTAATTAAATAACTTTGTTTAAATAATTTGAAGTAAGTACTCCATTTAATTAAATAATTTTATTTAATTATTTCAAAATTCTTTTTGAAACTAGTCAACTCAAGTCAACCGTGGCTAAATCTGGTCAACTTTTGGTCAAACTTGATCTTTATGTATGTGAATATGAGCAAATGTGAGTATGAATTCCAGCAACAATTCGATGCAAATTCTTATTCAACCTTTCAAAATGAAGAGATGAGGGTCTGTTAAATAGACTTTTCTGGAATTCATCAACAGTTGAGATCGATTTCAATCAACGGTCAGAACTAAAAGTGAAGTTCAGTTATAAAGGGAGATTTCTAAATTAAACGGAGTTAACAGATTTAATTTGAGTAAAATAAGAAGTTAATTGATTCAATTTGAGTAGAAAAAGTAGTCAACTGATTTAACTCATTTTTTATGAATAGTGAACTGAAAATTTCCTTTTTTGAACTGAAGAGAGATTTTGTTGAGATATTTAATTTAGTAAAATGAGATATGCTCTCATAATTACTTTTTCTATTTCATTAAATAATCTTTAATTAATTAGAGACACTTTTCTTATTTAATTAATTAGGAATAACTTCTTATTTAATTAGATAACTTTGATTAATTATTTAGAAATAAGTACTCCATTTAATTAAATAATTTTGTTTAATTATTTCAAAAAAAAATTTGAAACTAGTCAACCCAAGTCAACCGTGGTTAAATCTGGTCAACTTTTGGTCAAACATGATCTTAGCGTATGTGAATATGAGCAAATGTGAGTATGAATTCTAGCGACAATTCGATGCAAATTCTCATTCAACCTTTCAAAATGAAAAATGAGGGTCTCTTAAATAGACTTTCTTAGAATTCATCAACGGTTGAGATCAATTTCAATCAACGGTAAGAATTAAAGGTGAAGTTTAGTCATAAAGAGAGATTTCCAAATTAAAGGGAGTTAACAGATTTAATTTGTGTAAAATAAGGAGTTAACTGATTCAACTTGAGTAGAAAAAGGAGTCAACTGATTTAACTCATTTTTGATTAATAGTGAACTGGAAATTTCCCTTTTTGAACTGAAGAGAGATTTTGTTGAGATATTTAATTTAATAAAATGAGATATGCTCTCATAATTACTTTTTCTATTTGATTAAATAATCTTTAATTAATTAGGGACACTTTTCTTATTTAATTAAATAACGTCATTTAATTAATTAGGAATGGCTTCTCATTTAATTAAATAACTTTGTTTAATTAATTAGAAGTAAGTACTCCATTTAATTAAATAATTTTGTTTAATGATTTCAAGAAAAAATTTTAACTTAGTCAACTCAAGTCAACCGTGGTTAAATCTGGTCAACTTTTGGTCAAACTTGATCTTTTTGTATGTGAATATGAGCAAATGTGAGTATGAATTCCGGCAACAATTTGATTCAAATTCTCATTCAACCTTTCAAAATGAAGAGATGAGGGTCTCTCAAATAGACTTTCTTGGAATTCATCAACGGTTGAGATCGATTTCAATCAACGGTCAACATTAAAGGTGAAGTTCATTCATAAAGGGAGATTTCCAAGTTAAAAGGAGTTAATAGAATTAATTTGAGTAAAATAAAGAGTTAACTGATTCAATTTGAGTAGAAAAAGGAGTCAACTGATTTAACTCATTTTTGATCAGTAGTGAACTGAAAATTTCCATTTTTTAATTGAAGAGAGACTTTGTTGAGATATTTAATTTAATAAAATGAGATATCCTCTCATAATTACTTTTTCTATTTGACTAAATAATCTTTAATTAATTAGAGACACTTTTCTTATTTAATTAAATAACTTCATTTAATTAATTAGGAATGGCTTCTCATTTAATTAAATAACTTTCTTTAATTAATTAGAAGTAAGTACTCCATTTAATTAAATAATTTTATTTAATTATTAAAAAATTCTTTTCGAAAGTAGTCAACTCAAGTCAACCGTGGTTAAATCTAGTCAACTCTTGGTCAAACTTAATCTTTGCGTATGTGAATATCAGCAAATGTGAGTATGAATTCCAGCAACAATTTGATGCAAATTCTCATTAAACCTTTCAAAATGAAGAGATCAGGGTCTCTTAAATTGGCTTTCCTAGAATTCATCAACGGTTGAGATCGATTTCAATCAACGGTCAGGATTAAAGGTGAAGTTCAGTTATAAAGGGAGATTTCCAAATTAAAGGGAGTTAACAGATTTAATTTGAGTAAAATAAGGAGTTAACTGATTCAATTTGAGTAGAAAAAGGAGTCAACTGATTTAACTCATTTTTGATCAATAGTGAACTCGAAATTTCGCTTTTTGAACAGAAGAGAAATTTTGTTGAGATATTTAATTTAATAAAATGAGATATGCTCTCATAATTACTTTTTCTATTTAATTAAATAATCTTTAATTAATTAGAGACACTTTTCTTATTTAATTAAATAACTTCATTTAATTAATTAGGAATGGCTTCCCATTTAATTAAATAATTTTGTTTAATTAATTAGAAGTAATTACTCCATTTATTTAACTAATTTTATTTAATTACTTCAAAATTCTTTTTGAAATTAGTCAACTCAAGTCAACCGTGGTTAAATCTGGTCAACTTTTGGTCAAACTTGATCTTTGCGTATGTGAATATGAGCAAATGTGAGTATGAATTCACGCAACAATTCGATGCAAATTCTCATTCAACCTTTCAAAATGAAGAGATGAGGGTCTCTTAAATACAGTTTCCTAGAATTCATCAACGATTGAGACCGATTTCGATCAACGGTCAGGATTAAAGGTGAAGTTCAGTCATAAAGGGACATTTCCAAATTGAAGGGAGTTAACAAATTTAATTTGAGTAAAATAAGGAGTTAACTAATTCAATTTGAGTAGAAAAAAGAGTTAACAGATTTAACTCATTTTTTATCAATAGTGTACTGGAAATTTCCCGTTTTGAACTGAAGAGAGATTTTGTTGAGATACTTAATTTAATAAAATGAGATATGCTCTCATAATTACTTTTTCTATTTAATTAAATAATCTTTAATTAATTAGAGACACTTTTCTTATTTAATTAATTAACTTCATTTAATTAATTAGGAATGGTTTCTCATTTAATTAAATAAATTTGTTTAATTAATTAGAAGTAAATACTCCATTTAATTAAATAATTTCGTTTAATTATTTCAAAAAAATTTCTAAACTACTCAACTCAAGTCAACCGTAGTTAAATCTGGTCAACTTTTGGTCAAACTTGATCTTTGCATGTGTGAATATGAGCAAATGTGAGTATGAATTCCAACAGGGTAAAAGCACAAACCCGTGCCACCTTTTATGAAGTAGAAGTGATATCAGAATTTAAAATCTTCAACTTTAACGAAATAAAAGTGGCATTTGTGCTTAGAATTTGAAGATGATGTAAACTAATGAAATGTGTAAAATTGGATGAAGTTTATGTTTATAAATTTTTTTTTTTAAAATTGAGTGAAAATTTTATTTATTTTTGAATTTTTAATGTGTATTTTTTAATTTTTTAAAAATACTAAAAATATAGAGTTTTTTTCCTGTCAAACAAATATATGCAAATTTTTATATTTTGGTTAGATTTTGAAAGATGTTAGAGTTAACATGTATACCTGGTGCACCAAAAAAGAAAAATTGAAATTCGGCTAATATTTTTGAAGTTATATCTGGTCAAAGTCAAAGTTATCAGAAATAGACAATTTTTTTCTCCCATCAAACTTTTTCCATCAAATCTACATATTTTTAAAAGAAAATTACATGTTCTTGAAGAAGACTCTCTCCTCTAGTGCACCATAAAATAAAATAAAATTTTTAACATAATTTACTATTTTTTTCTTATTTTTGAATAGACATCATCCTGAATCTTAAGATACCTACTTGTAATATTTTTAAATTATAACATATTATTCATAATCAAAACTTTAAAAAAATTCTACAATCATAATCGTGACTCCGAGAACTACTAAAGTATATTTTTAGTTTTAAAAAATACTTCAATTTAGTAGGTCAAATTGGCTTTCAAATTGAGATGTTTACAGAAGTTTTGATTTTTGCTTGTTTGGCTGCCACATAGACAGTTATGGCCGAAATGGTTTCGGCCATAACAGTTTTGGTCGGAACAGTTACGGCCGAAACTCCCAGTCGGCTTGAGAAACCGCTAGCGGTTAGTGTGACTTTTTGATATAAAAAAATATTGTTTTATCTTTTTTAAATAATTAAATATACAGGGACAGTGAAAATTGGAAGAAGATTTGCAAAAAACAATTAATTTTGAAGCAATTTTCAACAACTGTTTTGCGAATTTAATCAATATTGCAAAGGATCGAATATTTTGAAGGTGCTTTTTTTCTCTTCTAATTATTTTTATTTTTATGTATTATATATTGAACCATTAGCTGATATTTAGTGAAATCTATTTTTTTTTTTTTTTCTATAGGTTGAATTATTTAATGGGTAGTAAAAGGAAAAGATGCAGGAAATATGATAGAAAAAGAGATGACAAAATGAAAGGCCATACAAAGCATGCTCAAAACCAACCTACTGAAATTCCTGAACATGATGAGATTCATGAAGAAAATGAAAGTAATGAAGAGGAAGAAATTGGCAATTCTATTGATAGAGACAAATTAAAAAGCATAAAAAATTTGATGGATTTGGATGAAGAACTACTTTTTAACCAAATTCCATCTAAAGATATGATAAATGATAACACTATCAAAAAGCATTGTTAGAACATGTGGGATGAATATTTCAAGGATAAAAGTATATTTGGACAGGCATAATTATTTGTCAAGTTATTTAGGAGAAGAGATATGAGACCTGTCTTAGAGTTGTTGGGTGTTGATAATAGGAAAAGCCATGCTCATAATATTAATAAAACAATAGTTGAAAATTTGCAAAATGCTTATAACAAAATTGACAACACAACTTGAGGAGGTGATTTGAGTAATGCGTGTAGAGCATTGATGACTACTATATCTAGTAGAAAATTGACACATAGAAAATAGGTACGTGCAATTTCTGATGTACTACATATATCTAGAAGAACTGTCCAGAGATACATCAAGAGGAGAAATATGCTAGATGATAACATTGAGAATAACTGGGTGAATATTTGTAGAGTTCCTCAAAAAGATAGGATTTCTGAAGAAGTAAAAAGACAAGTTATTGAATTTTGGACCACAAGTTATTAAATTTTGGACCACAGATTCTCGTGTTTCTTCCAACAGGCATGATACTATACAAATTAAAGATCAAGAAACAGAGGCCAAAATTGAACATCCAAAACATTTCATAGATATAACTCAAAGTGAACTTTTTGAAGCATTCAAACAAGAATTTTCAAATGTCAAAATATGTCAGAGAATGTTTCAGAGTTTATGTCCTTCCTTTGTATGTATAAATAAGATGCGAGAAACTCGTTGTTATAGAAATCATGTTGAATTTGGTCTACACTTGCAATCATTTAAAAAAGTTATGGCAATACTTGATCCTAATTTGGTCATCCCTAGTAGTACAACACAATTTGTGGGGTCCATATGATGTGATAAATTAGAAGATTCAGATGAATTCAAAGTGCAATGCATCAAACATCAGTGTGAAGTTTGTGCAGATTTACACAAATTTTCTCAAATTATGCAAGTTGAGAATATTAATGAATCCACACCAATTTCATGGATGAGATATGAATATGAGAAATACCAAAATAATAGAGGGGATGAATCCATAAAAATTGTATTGAAGGAGAGTGAATTGCATTATGATGAGTTCATGGCCAAGTTTCGTCCATTGATATATCCACATATCCAACATTGTCATGGTGCACGATGGCAAGCTAAACAGTTTTGTGATTCCAAAAATTGTTTTCCCCCTAGTTGTATACTTTCAATTGTAGATTTTTATGAGAATTATACAAATTCGCACCTCATACAGAGCTCCAAAGCCAATATTATCATTCTGAACAAGTTGCAATATTTGTGCAGGTGACCTATAGACATGCACAATTTGAGGTGGATCAGATAGAAAGATTGGATAAAAATGAACGCATCATCATCAAAGAGGTTCATTTCTATATTAGTGATGATAAAGTTCATGACAGGAGTTATGTGGCTCATTGTTTTGCAATGTTCTCTGAAGATCTCAGAAATCGTGAAATAAATGTTTCAAAGCACTAGATTTGGTCTGATGGATGTGGAGGTTAGTATACATGAAATAGAACTACACATTTATTTAACTTTATTTTAACTTGTATTTATTTGGACATGTCTATTTCTATTTAATATATGTACTTTGATAATTGTAGATACTTATCATGTTTCACGTTCACAGGACAATTCAAATCTGCAAAAGCATTTAATTGGTTAGCAATGCAACATGCTAGAACCAATGTTAAGTTTTTATGGAATTTCTTTGAAAGTGGACACGAAAAAGGGGAGCATGATGGAGCAGGAGCATGTATAAAACGTGCGCTTCGACAACATGAACTTACAGGTAAATATATGCATTTTTTAAATGTACATGTTTAATACTCTAATAGCATATATTTTAAATTTTATATATACATGCATATTTTATGTACATACAGGGAATAGGATAGAGAGCGCAAATCAAATTGTTGAATGGTGGAAAGTTCATTTTGCTACTCGAGATACTGAATACAATAAGCGTTACTTTTGGGAGGTGAAAGGTGAACTAAGTTATATTTATTTTTAATGTCTTTTTCAAATCAAGTTGAGTTTTTAATTAAATATTTATTGTGAAATATGACAATTAGTTTTTGTATTTGTAACAGATATAGATCGATCTAATCCTTACAATTGTCAAACGATTCCTAGAATTAGAAGTTTACATCAAGTGATGACTATAGGAAACCATAAACCTCCAGTACTTAAAGTAAGAGAGAAAACATGTTTTTGTGATGACTGCATTAAGGACAATGTAGTGAGTGCATGTGAAAATATTGAGAATGGATATTTTTCACATTGGGATTTGAAAGAGATAGTTAGAAAGCCTCCTTTTGAAGATGTTGACATTGACATTGACATTCATGATCCTGTATATTCAGCTGATTATGAGCGCATTTCTGATTTAGTTGTGGCAGGTTTGTGTGCATTTATACATATATATAAATTAATATATATGTATATTTGTTTTAAAATTAATTAATATTTTTCTTTTTATATACATGCAGGAGATATTTTTGTAGTTCAAGCCTTACCAGATAATGCAAAAAATGTGGACTATTATCTTTTAAGATGCACAAAAGAAAAACACAAGTTGCTAGAAGGAACTGTAGATGCTGATGAATAGTCATATCCAATTGGATCAGTTGTTATTGAAGGAACGTATTATCAACAAACAAGGGTAATTGGTAGTGGTATTGAATTTATTGAATATAAGCCTAGAGAAAAGGTTTTACACTATAGTAACCATGTTATAGCAACCAAATTACAATTTGAAGCAGTACAAAGAAATGGATGTCATGGAAATCAAAAGTGGAAATTGCTTAATTGAAGAACATGAAAAACTTCTAAAGATAATAAAAATTAGAGAGGATCCTAACAATACATTGTTTGTGGAGCTCTATTTTACCTATGTACTTATTGTGGAGCTCTAGTTGAGTTATGCCTGTATAGCTCTTATACTTTCATATTTGATATTGATAGGATATTTGTTTTATATAAATTTTTGTACATTGGATCATTTATCTTGAATATGCAAAATTAGACATGTATTGTTATGTTTATTTAAATTCGACATGGATATCTCATTTAAGACCAGGTCTCTTAGGACCTCCCCTTAAGACAACCTTTTTAGTATTTGTATGTATTTTTATGTACATATAATCTTTATATGTTCTTATATGATACATTCTTTATGTTTGTATATAATTGTTATGTTAAGATTACATGTATATGTTATATGAACTATGTTACATATAATTACATGTACATTATATTTTATTAATTAAATGCTATTAATTATAGTTAATTAAGAATGTATGTCATTAAATATAGTTAATTAAGTCATTAAATAGAGTTAATTATTAAGACATTAAATATAATTAGATTAAATATAGTTAATTTAAAGGTTAAATATAGTTAATTAAAGCATGTCATTAAATAGAGTAACTAATTAAGTCATTAAATAGAGTTAATTAGTAAGACATTAAATATAATTAGATTAAATATAGTTAATAGGATTAAATATAGTTAGTTATAGTTAATTAGGTTAAATATAGATAATTATAGTTAATTAAGGCATGTCATTAAATATAGTTAATACATGATCTACATTAAATATAATTAGACTAAATATAGTTAATTATACAGTTAATTAAGACATGTCATTAGATATATGTTATATTGTTATGTACATCGACCATTAAAATTATATAGTTAATTACACTTAGATTAAGGCATTAAGATGAATAACTATACATATACATGTAAACTTGAATATTGAAAATATGAATAACATATAGAAACATGTGTATAACACATACATAAGTTACATAAAATATGAAGACATCAAAAGATCAATAAAATAGACGTCTACATTAAAAGATCAATAACATACATGTGCATATATCTGGAGAATATAATGTACCCATATTAAATGTATAAAAATAGATCATACAGATCAAATGTCTGGAAATAACATTTATAAAACATCAAAATCTCCATATAAGCATGTATCTCGAAATAACATATAAAACATCATTTAGTGTCCATGATATAAACACGTATCTAGAAATAACATATAAAACATCAAAGTGTCCATATAAACCATGTATCTGAAAATAACATATAAGACATCAAAGTGTCTGGATATAAAATGTATGCATATGGAAATAACATATAAAACATCAAATTGTCCATATAAATATGTATCTAGACATAACATATGTGTAATAAAATAAAAGGCCACATATGATCTAATCAGCTACATCCCCCCTCCTGATCCTGGGCCGTGTCCCCAAAAGTGTCTATCAGCTGCATTTGAACCCTGTGTCAAATGATAACAAGTGAGCCATTTAATTATGTGTACAGACAAATTATATCAAGATCTACATGTATATAAATCAAATATATATATATATGTATATATATATTGTATCATACCTGGGACTCACGATGTGTAGGATATGTCGGTGTCTGCAAATCAGCAAAACGTAACATATTATCACTCAAACCCTATAACACATACACAAACACACACATATACATTAATTTAAACATATAGACATATAATTTACTATAATAAAAATAAATCTAAACATATAGAGATATTTACCGTAGCATTATGTAATGCTCTGCCGATCTGACTGATATCTGAATCATGTAATCAAAAAATAGTATCAGCATCCAAGTCAATAGTGCGGCCCTGATCTGAAAGCATGGAAGTAAATAGACTAGGCTATATGGTGCCATTGAGATCCTGAGTAGGGGGGGGTGCTGTAGGGTCCTGAGTAGCTGGGGCTGGTGTTGTAGCCTGGGCCTATGTAGCAGTAGGAGTAGTAGAAGGTGCAAGAATGTCCTCCTGCCTCTGTGAATCCTCTGGGACTGTTGTACATGACAAAATTAATGTCTAATCTAACAGCTCATGTCACGAAGTGGAATCCCTAAGAGTGTAGATAATGCTCGATATGCATCTAAAAGATCAGATGTTAAATATGATGCCAAATGATGCAATGCATCCACCTCTAAGACTGTAGAAATGTCTACAGGAGAAGGTATGTCTACAACTCCATAATCATCATCAACAGGTGTGCTAGAGGATGTAGCCGTGGGAGTGGTACTTTGAGACCGTAGCATATATCGACTACATCGATTAGAAGAAATCTCGTGTAACTGTGTGGTGATGCTCAAAAAAATCTGTGTCCTAATTGTGTCATCAGGAACACTCTCACCTGCAGTAGCCATCTGTGGACCTCTCGGCATAACCAAAAGGTTTGGACCCAACATTGCCCGTTTGTTAATGGGCGCAGGAGTGTCTGCGGGTCTAAATCTATCAGAAAGTCTCCCTTGACCCTGCCCAAGATGCCTTGGATAATCTGTATAGTCAACATCATAGTGTAAATGAAATTTTGCAAACAATTGTTTGCAGAAATATAGGGGGAACTCATCCTTCTGTGGCCATCTATGATGAGTAGCCAACCAATGAGGATACATCAATGGTGCGACGAGTGGATCAGTACACTTCATTGCAAAGTAGCCTCTGACTCTGCGACGATCTGCATAAGATGGAAACATGGTTTTCAGCATGCCAGTGGAAACCTCAGTATCAATCTGTGTGTACTTCATAGTGCCAGTGACACTGTGAGATAAAGAAGAATAAAATGTCTCAATGCTCATATCATCAAAAGGGTTGTATGATTCAACTGTCTGAATCATATGAAATAACTCCTCTCGCATCACTATAACCTTCTCCCTATTAGGGAGGGTGGTAGAAGAGGAAAGCGAGCTATCCAAAACCTACATAGCACAAGATAATCTTGCCACTGTATCTCTAAATAATTGTTGTCTATCATGAGTGGAGGTCGCTCTATGTGCTATACCAGACTCAGCACTCTGACCCCCACCATGAACACTAGCATCCCCTGAGGATGCAGGAGCATGATCCCTAGAACCAGATGCCATAATGTATATATGAAAATAAATATGAGAATATGAATGTGAAGCTACAATCTGAGTGATAAATATCTAGAGATCTGCACATGCATATATATACAAATATAAACATACAAGTCTATTTAAATTAAAATAATTAAAAGTTAAATTTAATTTGAAACACATGTACATATAAATACACAACATTAAATGTATGGTGCTAAATGAACAATCATGTAACATACATATGTATTTTAAAATAAATTATCTTAGAGACCATATCTAATGTACATTGTAACGTGCTCATGCAAATGTGAAAAATAAATATTCATACATGTACATGTATATGCAATAAAAATAAAATAAAATTTCTTGATTAAATGATAACTAAGTGCACACATGTACATACATGCAATAAAAAAATATAATTTTTTACTAAAATCTAAATTTTGATGTAAATGCTTTGATGATTATGGGGAGTGTAGATGAGAGTTAGGACATAGGGATAGAAAAATTTGTTACTAGATAAGTAAATGAGTTTAGTTAGCAAATGCTAATTTACAATTTAGAACTCATTACTTAATTTAGTAGTTTGAATTAGAGTTAAGAATGTTAATAAAGTAAATGGGATATAGTTTTATTAAGGTTGATAGTAAGGTCAGTCTATTATGTGCTAGTTTAAACATATGAATACCTATTACAACCTATAACAGACGTAATGACTTAGTAGGAGTCCCTAGGTCCCCTTAACATATATATGGATAAAAATACCTAGAAATGTATCATGAGGTCCTATTACGACGCCTATGTCCCCTTAAGACACACATGTATGGATAACGTATTGAAAAATGCAGTTGACATAAGTGATCAAGTAATGTGTTGTTTAGTAATGTAAGACTCATTATTACCTGAAAATACCTATTATGTGCTAGTAAACATATGAATACCTATTACAACCTGTAATAGACGCAATGATCTAGTTGGAGTCCCTAGGTCCCCTTAGCATATATATGGATAAAAATACCTAAAAATGTATCATGAGGTCATTATGTGTCATTTGGTAATGTAAGAATCATCATTACCTAATAAGACCTATTATATCCTAATAATACATATTAAGATTTATTAGAACCTATAAAAAATAGTATGACCTATTACGACTCCTATGTCCCCTTAAGACACACATGTATGGATAACGTATTGAAAAATGCAATTGACATAAGTGATCAAGTAATGTGTTGTTTGGTAATGTAAGACTCATTATTACCTGACAATACCTATTATGTGCTAGTAAACATATGAATACCTATTACAACCTATAACAGACGTAATGACCTAGTAGGAGTCCCTAGGTCCCCTTAACATATATATGGATAAAAATACTTAAAAATGTATCATGAGGTTGTTACGTGTCATTTGGTAATGTAAGAATCATCATTACCTAATAAGACCTATTATATCCTAATAATACATATTAAGATTTATTAGAACTTATAAAAAATAGTCTAATGCCCCACCAAGGGATCCAAAGAATTTTGCTAAGTTTGCCAAACAATTTTTTTTTTTTAAACATGAAAGATAAAACCATTCATAACATTTGCGAAAGCAATAGCAACAATTCAAATGAAAATAAACATAACATATATACATAACAGACTACATTCTTTAAAGATCCCTTAACGTTGTATCACATCTAAATTAACTATTCATCTAACATCCCATCCTTATGAAATAACAATGATACATCCAATGTACTTAAACAATATACAAGTGTCCTTTTGTAATTATATTTTAGTTTAGTTCAATCATCCACTGTACATATCACAGGGTATGAAGGCTTAAAACAATATACATCCATGAATATAAAGTACATCATCATCCAATATTAATCCATGATGCAATTAAAAGTCAACGAAACCACATATCATACATGATACATCATCATCATAAAGATATAAACATCCATCATAAGAGATAACCATAGATCACAAACATAACTAACTAAGTGCACAGTTCCTCCCAACTGTTAATAGCATCATTAGACCATCGTGGGCCCTAGCCATCCCTCCGTGCGTAACATCACAAATCACCGAAGAGATCATCGGTATTAACATAGTAGTAATGTCACTCCTAACACATCCTACTAACATACAAAGTAAAGCATAGGATACCATCATCTAACATATGCAAATTATCAATATAAGAAACATACCAGTAAATATATCCATCATAAGCTATATCATCAATCATAATGCTGCAAGAGCGTAGTGAAGATAAATACCAACCAAGAATGCTCCAGCCACGGTGTCTCAGACGGATCTCAAATGATAAGAGTGGAAAAATATTACCACCCGACCGCATGGAACCCAAGTGGTCCACTTCCACCATGCTGAGAAGATAATCTCAAGTCCCAAACAGGCTATCCATAACACATAACACAAATCTCTATAGTCTAGGAATCCTAAAAGTATACTAACTCAAATGTTTCAACACACACAAAATCGACATCTAATTTCCAGAGGCACACAATGACATGTAGGAAACTTACTCTGCAAGTGGGAAAGTGTCATCGCATTTATCATGTACAAGTTACCCTGGCAGTTAGCTAAACTCCACGGGTCCATACTGATCTCATGCGGCCACTAGTATCCTCTCATACTGACGAGACATACTACAGAATGCACGGTCGTAACCATGCATTCTCACTACTCCCATCCTAGCCTGTACAAGCACTCAAGGCATGGGCAAAAATATCAAAACAATTATCTTTAGGTTCATTTAATCCCCATTTAGTGTGTAAATGTTATCACTTATTAACCAAACTTACAATGAGTTACCCTGGCAGCCACTTAGGGCCCCGGCCCCCATTGCAAGCCACTTCCAGACACTACAAGTAGATTACCTACCCTAAGCTCATGGAATTATAAAATCACCACAGTCTTGTACAAGCGACTGTAAAGAAAATCTAAAAGATAATTCATAAAAAAAAAATCGTCAAATATCTATGATAAAAGCATCAAATATCCATAATAAAAATCATCAAACCTCCATGATAAGAATCATCAAATCTCCATGAGCATCCGAAAAGCATCCATAGAAAATCATGACCACAACAGTTCTCTATTGGCAACTGAAGGCAACACTGATAATCATAAGTTTCCATTGGTTCTCAATAACCAAAATATATCTCAAAACCAATCACAATATCCATTGGTTCTCAATAAACAACCAATAATATCTCAAAATCATACTGATCGAAGACTTCAAAATGGTTGAATCAATGCATGTCACAACATGACATCATCAATAAATAAATCAACATTTCAGTCCCATCATGGTGACTAGAAAATAATCCAAGGATAACTGATTGATGACTCAAAAATGATTAGCTCAAGTGTCTCATACACATACATCTCAGCTTCACACACAAAGATTGATGAATAATAACAATCAGTAAATACAAACATTTCATAGAGCACACGATCACATTACCATAGTTGGGTTTATAAAAATCGAGACCAATAGAGATCAACATGTCATCACAATCTCATAACTCCCGAGCCTCTAGTAACAAACTAGGACTGGTCAACACTAGTCAACCCAAAACTCAAAACAAGAGCATATAGAATACACGATGCAAACACATGTTTTGGTTTACTAAATTCACATAGTTGAATAATGTGTAGGAGTTTTCAATTTTCTATTTGCAAGTATACTTTCAAGTGTCTTAAGTTTCATCATTTGACGTACAAGTCAACCCATTTGTTCTCCAATAGCATTATCTTTCAATTATTAAGAGTTACATTTTAAGAGTAACTTAAAGATAACTATTTACTCATTAAACTGATTATCATTAAATTTTCTTAATTTATGTATGATCCATATTTTAATTGATTAGCCTTTCAACTTTTCTAAGATCATTATTCATTATATTATAAGAGGACCAATTATCATTCTTCGAATAAGAGATTATAACTTTATTTATCTCAATCCATTAACATAGGTACACCATCCATGACCTATTAACATCTTATTAATTTTGAATTAGAAACTTAATTAAGTATTACTAAAGTTTGAATCTTTGAATTTAATCATCACCATCGTTGACAACCATACAATATCTAAAGTCATAATTCAAGTCATAAGAATAAGACCTATTAACTTCAATATAGATAATCTAAAATCTTGTTAAAAGAATTATATCAAATAAATCTCTATTACATAACTTAATTATTAATTAAATCTAATTAACTCTCATTAATTGATTTGATTAATAATTGTATAACCATAACAATGTTCTAATTAACATCAGTTGACTAATAACTAACTAGAATTCTGTAAATTAAAAGTAAACTATAATTCAATACTCAAATGATCATATTAATAATTCAATAATAATAAATTGTTAATATTTAATAACAAGCTATATTGAGAATCTTATTATTAAATCTTTAATGATCACATACTTCACTCTGCAACAATGTTCTCATTTATATTTTAATAATAACAAGTTATCATAAATCCTCAATAACAAGTATTATTATCTCAAATAAGTATTTTCTATGTACGTTGATTCAGTTAACTGATAATCCTCCAAATTATTAACCAATTCAATTTGATTAATATCTTTTACAATACTTCAATCATTAACTAATCTCCTTTAGAGTAACTCTATTCGTATTAGTTGATAACTATTTAAACTATTTATACTATTATTTATTAATAGTTTGTTAGACCCAACAAACATTAATAAATAATAAACTTATCACAACTATAAATAATCAATCTAGAGAACTTTTACATAGAACTTCATTAGCTAACTCTTAATACCATTAAGGTATTCAAACGTATTAACCAATAACATAATAATTCAATATTAATCCAATATCATTTAGAGTTTCTAAATTTAAATCAACATAATATAAATTATCATCTTACAATTATTTAATCAATATTAAAATCAACCATTAGACTCCATTTTCTAATTGTTCTAATAATATTTTGTCTATATAAACGTTGTTTGAAAAAGATCCCTATCGCAAACCAATAAGACTCATTGTAAATTTTAACATGAATAATCTTCAAATTCTTAACATTATCATCTTCATTAAACAACTCTAAATTATTTATATATATATATATATATATATATATATATATATATATATATATATTAAATAGTATTTAATATACATTATAAAAAGTCCACTATATAAAATATATTAAAATCTCTTTTCTTTTAATCCATTTACTTAGATTGACTAGTAATTAGCTACACTTCTTCTACTATTAACTAATCTTAATTAAATTTGATTTAATTAGATTAGATAATAGACCATATAAAAATAATGCATATTAATAAGATTCTAATAAGGGAAGATTGCAATAATATCTTTAATTCATTCCATGTTTTGATATATTACTTTTGTGAAGTTTAAGCATAAAGAACTCTTGGTTATGGAAAATGAAGAAATATCCGTCCTTAAATAAAACAGTCCCAGTACGACGACCATATCTCTCTAATGAACAATTGGATCAAGCTAAAATTTAAATATGTTGAAGAGGGCCAAGTTACGCCAATTCTAACTGGAGCGATCGAAGAAATTCGATCATGATAAAAAGTTATGAATGACTGAGTTCGGGTCTATCCAAAGAGCAACGACAAGACAATTTGTGATGAATTAAGAATTTTCTCTTAAAATAATTGCTCTCTAAATTTAACCATAAAAGGGTTTGTTCATATGCATCTAAAAATATAATTGATAGAAAGATTGCATCTAAAAATATAATTAATAGAAAGATTACATCTAATCATTTGAATTTTCACCATAAAATTTCTATTTTAATTCTAAATCTTGTCTTTCTAATTTAATATAAATTTGAACCCAAACCCGATTAAAATTTAATTTATTTCTCATTTGGAACTAGGGTTTTTCTATTGTTTTCTTCTCATCTAAATAAAATATCTAGATTCCAATTTCAAATAGTAGATTCAATCACAGAGAGTATTCAGATATATAAAACAGATATGATGAAGAGAGGAAGAGAAAGAGTGCAAAGGGAATATGAGAATATCACGAGTGCACTTGAACATTGATGCTAATTTGCCATGCCTCAGAAGTCCATAGAAAATCGCTTCCTTCTACATCATTTGCAATTCTTCCAAGAATCTAAGCCGATTGAATCCTCCAAGAAGGAGCATAGAAGCAAGTAGAAAATATATGAGCATATGAATCTTCTCCCATGTATGTAAGCTTTGAAGCTTCTATTTTAGCTTGTAGCTCGTGGCTTCTATTAAGCTTGTAGCTTCCTTTTCAGAGTTCTTGAATCCTCCCCCTGCTCCAATTGCTCTCCACGCTATATCTAAGCTTCTATGAATGCCTGAATATAAAGAGCTCTTAAAAAACCTTTGGAATGCTTCTTGAAACCGCTAAAAGGTGTCACCAACTAAGCATGGATCTTTTCCAATCTTTTTTGATGAGTCATAGAATTGTAGACACCTTGTGCTTAATTGATGCACTAACCCCCATGTTGTTGACACATGTTAATTCTCATGCAAGCTTATAACTCCAATTTACTTTACTCTTTCCAATTTTATTTATTTATTTATTAAGTCTCATGCACTAACTTTAATATATCCACTTTTCAATCTTAATATATTTATATTTTAATCATATGAAATTTAGAATCTTTTAATAATTTAAAATATATTTTCCACTTTTAAATTTCATTTTCCAAAACTTTCTTGCTAAAATATTTATTAGTTTTAATAATAATATTATTTAGTCATTTATTTAAAAATGAGCTCCAAATATATTATTATTAAAATAAATATCGTCACATTCCAAATTTAAATCTTTAACTTTTATCTTCCAATTTAATTATTTTATTTTTAAATTTAATTATTTTATTTAATTAATTTTTTAATTAATTAAATAAGATAAATATTAAAATATCATATTAATTTTTTATTTAATTAAATCTTTTAATTAGGCTTAATTAATAGAAAATACATCAAAGACTCATAAGGTAAAAATACAAAAAACTCATCATAGCCAAAATACATACAAATCAAACCAACGAGTTTATATCACGAATTACATCATCTGACGCATTCGGAGGGTACTCAACTTAGATACTTGTCCTAATTTCTCAATTAGAACAAATGGCTTAAAGGGTTGAGATTTAGACTTGAGAATTTATCTCCCCTCTCTTATCATTGAGATAATGTGATAGGGTACGCTCATCCTCGCAATTCAGGAAAGTCGATACCCGGTACCTATAACTTGCATAAAAACCATGCATGTACAAGCACAATATATACTAAACTAAACAGGCAATGGCAGGAAGTGGTGCATCATGTAGATCCCGAGTAGCAGGTGACTATGACTCCCTTCCTTAGCCACATCAGACACACCATACAAAAAAAAACACACAAAGCAAACA
Source organism: Cupressus sempervirens (assembly GCA_028749045.1). NCBI lineage: Eukaryota > Viridiplantae > Streptophyta > Pinopsida > Cupressales > Cupressaceae > Cupressus > Cupressus sempervirens. The sequence goes on from CM053793.1 coordinate 663,484,582, forward strand.
CGCACACCATACACATGCAAGTATGGGGTAAGTATCTATAAAAAAATACATATAATAATAAATCATCTTACTAATCATATTAATAATTGCAAACACTGAAAATAATTATCATACATACATGAAATGTAGAGTCTAAGTAATCTCATCACATATCAACTGAATCCATAGCACAATATCTGATAATCTCATATTAATGTTACTAACCATCAACATGAAACTAGTTCTAAAAGAGTTCAGCAATGATAACAAAATGCAAACTAGGGGCAAGCACTACATCCACCCTCTCTGGGATTAGGCTTACTCCTGGAAGCCTACAAGAATGAAAAGCTAAGATACTCACTATGCGGGTCCCATTGAACCCTTTTCCTCCCTACAGAAGAATATGATTCCACTGAGAATTTTACAACACACTTAGAGCAATATGATTCTGGTTTAATAGTAAATCGAAAACCATATCAATCCAACATCATTCCTTTAACAACTACTAAAATATATCCCTTGATACATTCTAAACAAGAGCAACTTAATGCTTGCAAAGATTAAAAAAGGTATACTTCCTTGAAACTTAGATAAAAGATACATGTTTTGCAACTAGAATAAGTTTCAATTTTCAGTTTTGCCCTCGTTTAAGTTTTCAGTAGAATTTTCAATTTTGAAAGCTAAGTGTTGAAGTATGAAAAATATGCAAGTAACAGTTTAAGTTCTATTTTCAGTTCACCTAATTTCAAGGTTTCAGTTTGAAAGAGATACACATGATAGTTCAAAGTTTTCATTTTGTTTAACTAGTTAACAACTAGTGACATTCCAATACACCTAGAGCTTCCAATGTTGAAACTCGGGCTCAGATACCCAATGTAATGCCCCACCAAGGGATCCAAAAAATTTTGCTAAGTTTTCCAAACAAATTTTTTTTTTAAACATGAAAGATAAAACCATTCATTACATTTGCGAAAGCAATAGCAACAATTCAAATAAAAATAAACATAACATATATACATAACAGACTACATTCTTTAAAGATCCCTTAACGTTGTATCACATCTAAATTAATTATTCATCTAACATCCCATCCTTATGAAATAACAATGATATATCCAATGTACTTAAACAATATACAAGTGTCATTTTGTAATTATATTTTAGTTTAACTCAATCATCCACTGTACATATCACAGGGTATGAAGGCTTAAAACAATATACATCCATGTAAATAAAGTACATCATCATCCAATATTAATCCATGATGCAATTAAAAGTAAATGAAACCACATATCATACATGATACATCATCATCATAAAGATATAAACATCCATCATAAGAGATAACCATAAATCACAGACATAACTAACTAAATGCACGGTTCCTCCCAACTGTTAATAGCATCATTAGACCATCGTAGGCCCTAGCCATCCCTCCGTGCGTAACATCCCAAATCATCGAAAAGATCATCGGTATTAACATAGTAGGAATGTCACTCCTAACACATCCTACTAACATACAAAGTAAAGCATAGGATACCATCATCTAACATATGCAAATCATCAATATAAGAAACATACCAGTAAATACATCCATCATAAGGTATATCATCAATCATAATGCTGCAAGAGCGTAATCAAGATAAATACCAACTAAGAATGCTCCAGCCACGGTGTCTCAGACGGATCTAAAATGATAAGAGTGGAAAAACACTACCACCCGACTGCATGGAACCTAAGTGGTCCACTCCCACCGTGCTGAGGAGATAATCTCAAGTCCCAAACAGGCTATCCATAACACATAGCACAAATCTCTATAGTCTAGGAATCTTAAAAGTATACTAACTCAAAGGTTTCAACACACACAAAATTGACATCTAATTTTCAGAGGCACACAATGACATGTAGGAAACCTACTCTGTAAATGAGAAAGTGTCATTGCATTTATCATGTACAAGTTACCCTGGCAGTTAACTAAACTCCACGGGTTTATACTGATCTCATGCAGCCACTAGTATACTCTCATACTGACGAGGCATACTATGAAATGCACGGTTGCAACCATGTGTTCTCACTACTCCCATCCTAGTCTGTACCAGCACTCAAGGCATAGGCGAGAACATCAAAACAATTATCTTTTTAGATTCATTTAATTCCTATTTAGTGTATAAATGTTATCACTTATTAACCAAACTTACAATGAGTTACCCTAATAGCCACTTAGGGCCCCAACCCCCATTGAAAGTCACTTCTTGACACTACAAGTAGATTACCTACCCTAAGCTCATAGAATCATAAAATCATCACAGTCCTATACAAGCGACTGTAAAGAAAATTCAAAAGATAATCTATAAAAAAAAATCGTCAAATATCCATGATAAAAGCATCAAATATCCATAATAAAAATCATCAAATCTCCAAGATAAGAATCATCAAATCTCCATGAGCATCCGAAAAGTATCCATAGAAAATTATGACCACAACAGTTCTCTATTGGCAACTTAAGGCATCACTGATAATCATAAGTTTCCATTGGTTCTCAATAACCAAAATATATCTCAAAACCAATCACAATATCCATTGGTTCTCAATAAGCAACCAAGAATATCTTAAAATCATACTGATCAAAGACTCCAAAATGGTTGAGTCAATGCATGTCACAACATGACATCATCAATAAATAAATCAACATTTCAGTCCCATCATGGCGACTAAAAAATAATCCAAGGATAACTGATTGATGACTCAAAAATGATTAGCTCAAGTGTCTCATACACATACATCTCAGCTTCACACATGAAAACTGATGAACAATAACAATCAGTAAATACAAACATTTCATAGAGCACACAATCACATTAGAATGGTTGGGTTTATAAAGATCGAGACCAATAAAGATCAACATGTCATCACAATCTCATAACCCCCGAGCTTCTGGTAACAACCTAGGACTGGTTAACACTAGTAAACCCAAAACTCAAAATAAGAGCATATAGAATACACGATGCAAACACATGTTTTGGTTTACTAAATTCACATAGTTGAATAATGTGTAGGGGTTTTCAGTTTTCTTTTTGCAAGTAATCTTTCAAGTATCTTAAGTTTCATCATTTGACCTACAAGTCAACCCATTTGTTCCCCGATAGCATTATCCTTCCATTATTAAGAGTTACATTCTAAGAATAACTTAAAGATAACTATTTGCTCATTAAACTGATCATCATTAAAAAATTTTAATTTATCTATGATCCATATTCTAATTGATTAACCTTTCAACTTTTCTAAGATCATTATTCGTTATATTATAAGAGGACCAATTATCATTCTTCCAATAACAGATTATAAAATTATTTATCTCAATCCATTAACATAGGTCCACCATCCATGACCTATTAACATCTTAATAATTTTCAATTAGAAACTTAATTAAGTATTACTAAAGTTTGAGTCTTTGAATTTAATCGTCACCATCGTTGACAACCATACAATATCTAAAGTCATAATTCAAGTTATAAGAATAAGACCTATCAACTTCAATATAGATAATCTACAATTTTGTTAAAAAAATTATATCAAATAAATTTCTATTACATAACTTAATTATTAATTAAATCTTATTAAATCTCTTTAATTGATTTAATTAATAATTGTATAACCATAGCAACGTTCTAATTAACATCAGTTGACTAATAACTAACTAGAATTCTGTAAATTAAAAGTCAACTATAATTCAATACTCAAATGATTATATTAATAATTTAATAATAATAACTTGTTAATATTTAATGACAAGCTATATCGAGAATCTTATTATTAAATCTTTAATGATCACATACTTCACTCTGCAACAATGTTCTCATTTATATTTTAATAATAACAAGTTATCATAAATCCTCAATACCAAGTATTATTATCTCAAATAAGTTTTTCTTATGTACGTTGATTCAGTTAACTGATAATCCTCCAAATTATTAACCAATTCAATTTGATTAATATCTTTTATAGTACTTCAATCATTAACTAATCTCTTTTAGAGTAACTTTGTTCGTATTAGTTGATAACTATTTAAACTATTTATACTATTATTTATTAATAGTTTGTTAGATCCAACAAACATTAATAAATAATAAACTTATCACAACTATAAATAATCAATCTAGAGAACTTTTACATAGAACTTCATTAGCTAACTCTTAATACCATTAAGGTATTCAAACATATTAACCAATAACATAATAATTCAATCTTAATCCAATATCATTTAGAGTTTCTAAATTTAAATCAACATAATATAAATTATCATCTTACAATTATTTAATCAATATTAAAATCAACCATTAGACTCCATTTTCTAATTGTTTTAATAATATTTTGTCTATATAAACGTTGTTTGTAAAGATCCCTATCACAAACCAATAAGACTCATTGTAGATTTTAACATGAATAATCTTCAAATTCTTAACATTATCATCTTCATTAAAAAACTCTAAAATTGTTTTATATATATTAAATAGTATTTAATATACATTATAAAAAGTCCACTATATAAACTATATTAAAATCTCTTTTCTTTTAATCCATTTACTTAGATTGACTAGTAATTAACTACAGTTCTTCCACTATTAACTAATCTTAATTAAATTTGATTTAATTAGATTAGATAATAGACCATATAAAACTAATGCATATTAATAAGATTCTAATAAGGGAAGATTGCAATAATATCTTTAATTCATTCCATGTTTTGATATATTACTTTTATGAAGTTTAACCATAAAGAACTCTTGGTTATGAGAAATGAAGAAATATCCGTCTTTGAATAAAATAGTTTCAGTATGATGGCCATATCTTCCTAATGAACCGTTGGATCGGGCTGAAATTTAAATATTGGTGAGAGGGTCAAGTTGCGCCGATTCTGACCGAAGCGATCGAATAAATTCGATCACGATAAAAAGTTATGAATAACTGAGTTTGAGTCTATCCAAAGGGCAGCGACAAGACAATTTGTGATGAATTAAGAATTTTCTTTTAAAATAATTGCTCTCTAAATTTAACCATAAAAGGGTTTGTTCATATGCATCTAAAAATATAATTGATAGAAAGATTACATCTAATCATTCGAATTTTCACCATAAAATTTCTATTTTAATTTCAAATCTTGTCTTTCTAATTTAATATAAATTCGAACCCAAGCTCGATTAAAATCTAATTTCTTTCTCACTTGGAACTAGGGTTTTTCTATTGTTTTCTTCTCATCCAAATAAAATATCTAGATTTCAATTTCAAATAGTAGATTCAATCACAGAGAGTATTCAGACACATAAAACAGATATGATGAAGATAGGAAGAGAAAGAGTGCAAAGGGAATATGAGAATATCACGAGTGCACCTGGACACTGATGCTAATTTGCCATGCCTCAGAAGTCTATAAAAAATCCCTTCCTTCTCCATCATTCACAATTCTTCCAAGAATCTAAGCCGATCGAATCCTCCAAGAAGGAGCATAGAAACAAATAGAAAATATATGAGCATATGAATCTTCTCCCATGCATGTAAGCTTTGAAGCTTCTATTTTAGCTTGTAGCTTGTGGCTTCCATTAAGACTGTAGCTTCCTTTTTTAGAGTTCTTGAATCCTCCCCCTGCTCCAATTGCTCTCCACGTTATATCTAAGCTTCTATGAATGCCTGAATATAAAGAGCTCTCAAAAAACCTTTGGAATGCTTTTTGAAACCGTTGAAAGGTGTCACCAACTAAGCATGGGTCTTTTCCAATCTTTTTTGATGAGTCATAGAATTGTAGACACCTTGTGCTTAATTGATGCACTAACCCCCATGTTGTTGACACATGTTAATTCCCATGTAAGCTTATAACTCCAATTTACTTTACTCTTTCCAATTTAATTTATTTATTTATTAAGTCTCATGCACTAACTTTAATATCTCCACTTTTCAATCTTAATATATTTATATTTTAATCATATGAGATTTAGAATCTTTTAATAATTTAAAATATATTTTTCACTTTTAAATTTTATTTTCCAAAACTTTCTTGCTAAAATATTTATTAGCTTTAATAATAATATTATTTAGTCATTTATTTAAAAATGAGCTTCAAATATATTATTATTAAAATAAATATCGTCACATTCCAAATTTAAACCTTTAACTTTTATCTTCCAATTTAATTATTTTATTTTCAAATTTAATTATTTTATTTAATTAATTTTTCAATTAATTAAATAAAATAAATATTAAAATATCATATTAATTTTGCATTTAATTAAACCATTAATTAGATCTTTTAATTAGGCTTAATTAATAGAAAATACATCAAAGACTCATAAGGTAAAAATAAGAAAAACCCATCATAGCCAAAATACATACAAATCAAACCAAAGGGTTTATATTACGAATTACATTATCTGACGCATTCAGAAGGTACTCAACTTAGATACTTGTCCTAATTTTTCAATTAGAACAAATGGCTTAAAAGGTTGGGATTTAGACTTGAGAATTTATCTTCCCTCTTTTATCATTGAGATAATGTGATAGGGTACGCTTATCCTAGCAATTTAGGAAAGTCGATACTCAGTACCTGCAACCTGCAAAAAAAACTATGCATGTACAAGCACAATATATACTAAACTAAACAGGCAATGGCAGGAAGTGGTGCATCATGTAGATCCTGACTAGTAGGTGACTACGACTCCCTTCCTTAACCACATCAGACACACCATACAAAAGAAGACACACAAAGCAAACACGCACACCATACACATGCAAGTATGGGGTAAGTATCGATAAGAAAACACATATGATAATAAATTATCTTACTAATCATCATTAATAACTGCAAACACTAAAAATAATCATCATACATACATAAAATGTAGAGTCTAAGTAATCTCATCACATATCAACTGAATCCATAGCACAATATCTGATAATCTCATATTAATGTTACTAACCATCAACATGAAACTAGTTCTAAAAGAGTTTAGCAATGATAACAAAATGCAAACCAGGGGCAGGCACTATAAATAGTATGACCTATTACGACTCCTATGTCCCCTTAAGACACACATGTATGGATAATGTATTGAAAAATGCAGTTGACATAAGTGATCAAGTAATGTGTTGTTTGGTAATGTAAGACTCATTATTACCTGACAATACCTATTATGTGCTAGTAAACATATGAATACCTATTACAACCTATAACAGATGTAATGACCTAGTATGAGTCCCTAGGTCCCCTTAACATATATATGGATAAAAATACCTAAAAATGTATCATGAGGTCATTATGTGTCATTTGGTAATGTAAGAATCATCATTACCTAATAAGACCCATTATATCCTAATAATACATATTAAGATTTATTAGAACCTATAAAAAATAGTATAACCTATTACGACTCCTATGTCCCCTTAAGACACACATGTATGGATAACGTATTGAAAAATGCAATTGACATAAGTGATCAAGTAATGTGTTGTTTGGTAATGTAAGACTCATTATTACCTGACAATACCTATTATGTGCTAGTAAACATATGAATACCTATTACAACCTATAACAGACGTAATGACCTAGTAGGAGTCCCTAGGTCCCCTTAACATATATATGGATAAAAATACCTAAAAATGTATCATGAGGTCGTTACGTGTCATTTGGTAATGTAAGAATCATCATTACCTAATAAGACCTATTATATCCTAATAATACATATTAAGATTTATTAGAACCTATAAGAAATAGTATGACCTATTACGACTCCTATGTCCCCTTCAGACACACATGTATGGATAACGTATTAAAAAATGCAGTTGACATAAGTGATCAAGTAATGTGTTGTTTGGTAATGTAAGACTCATTATTACTTGACAATATCTATTAAGTGCTAGTAAACATATGAATACCTATTACAACCTATAACAGACGTAATGACCTAGTAGGAGTCCCTAGGTCCCCTTAACATATATATGGATAAAAATACCTAAAAATGTATCATGAGGTCATTATGTGTCATATGGTAATGTAAGAATCATCATTACCTAATAAGACCTATTATATCCTAATAATACATATTAAGATTTATTAGAACCTATAAAAAATAGTATGACCTATTACGACTCCTATGTCCCCTTAAGACACACATGTATGGATAACGTATTGAAAAACGTAGTTGACATAGGTGATCAAGTAATGTGTTGTTTGGTAATGTAAGACTCATTATTACCTGACAATACCTATTATGTGCTAGTAAACATATGAATACCTATTACAACCTATAACAGACGTAATGACCTAGTAGGAGTCCTTGGGTCCCCTTAACATATATATGGATAAAAATACCTAGAAATGTATCATGAGGTCGTTATGTGTCATTTGGTAATGTAAGAATCATTATTACCTAACAATAACTAGTTGTTAAAATGAAGATCATCAATATCTAAGTGTGGTTCATTCGGTTAGTAGAGGGCCTATGTTATGGTTAGAATGTGGTATGGGTTATGATTGTAGTTAATATAAAGTTATGTTAGAAGGTGTACTTAATGTCAAAATTAATTTCACCATAAGATATTATTGTTTCACCTCTAGATCCATCAATTTATGTTAGAAACTGAATAATGTTCCCTAAAAGTTTGCTACATTTTTTACTAATATTTTTTTACATGTTTACCTCATAACCTAATATTTTTCAATATTTTAACCTAATATTTTTCCTAATATTTTTCTAAATTTTAACCTAATGTTTTTCTATATTTTTACCAAATGTTTTTTTATATTTTAACCTAATGTTTTTCTACACTTTTAACTAATGTTTTTCTATATTTTACCCTAATATTGTTTCTAATATTTTTTTACACTTTTAATTAATGTTTTTATACATTTTTATCTCATGTTTAACTACATTTTTGCTAAAAAATTAATTTAAATACGATTCTCAAATAATCTAAAATAATTAAAATAATTTAAACATATTAAAAAATAAACAATTTAAAGCATTTCACTCACAAAATACGTAAAAAACAATTATTTTAAGTACGATTAACATCTATTAATCAAAAAATACGTTTAAAAACTATTAAAAAATAAGGAGGAAAAAACCACCAACCAGTTACGGTCGAAACCCTTAACCCGCTCTCCAAACATTCAGGAACCACAATAGTAACAATGATAGCCGCTAGAGGTTTGTGTCGAGTTTTATTTCGGCTCGGAGTTTCGGCCGAAATGCTTTTGGCCGAACCGGTTTCGGTCGAAACAGTATGCGCCACGTGGTGCGCACAACTGCCACGTGTGTACGGCCAGATCTGTTACGACCGAAATCGTTGCAGCCCAAAGGGTTCCGACCGAAACGATACATGATATCGTAAAAAGGTGACACAGGTTTGTGCTTTTACCCAGCAACAATTCGATGCAAATTCTCATTCAACCTTTCAAAATGAAGAGATGAAGGTCTCTTAAATAGACTTTTCTAGAATTCATCAATGGCTGAGATCGATTTCAATCAATGGTCAGGATTAAAGGTGAAGTTCAGTCATAAAGGAAGATTTCCAAATTAAAGGGAGTTAACAGATTTAATTTGAGTAAAATAAGATGTTAACTGATTCAATTTGAGTAGAAAAATGAGTTAACTGATTTAACTCATTTTTGATCAATAGTGAACTTAAAATTTCCCTTTTCGAACTGAAGAGAGATTTTGTTGAGATATTTAATTTAATAAAATGAGATATGCTCTCATAATTACTCTTTCTATTTAATTAAATAATCTTTAATTAATTAGATATACTCTTCTTATTTAATTAAATAACTTCATTTAATTAATTAGAAATGGCTTCTCATTTAATTAAATAACTTTGTTTAATTAATTAGAAGTAAGTACTCCATTTAATTAAATAATTTTATTTAATTATTTCAAAATTCCTTATCGAAACTAGTCAACTCAAGTCAACCGTGGTTAAATCTGGTCAACTTTTGGTTAAACTTGATCTTTGCGTATGTGAATATGAGCAAATGTGAGTATGAATTCCAGCAACAATTCAATGCAAATTTTCATTCAACCTTTCAAAATGAAGAGATGAGGGTCTCTTAAATAGACTTTCTTGGAAGTCATCAACGGTTGAAATCAATTTCAATCAACGGTTAGGATTAAAGGTGAAGTTCACTCATAAAGGGAGATTTTCAAATTAAAAGGAGTTAAAAAATTTAATTTGAGTAAAATAAGGAGTTAACTAATTCAATTTGAGTAGAAAAAGGAGTTAACTGATTTAACTCATTTTTTATCAATAGTGAACTGAAATTTTCCCTTTTTAAACAGAAGAGAGATGTTGTTGGGATATTTAATTTAATAAAATGAGATATGCTCTCATAATTGCTTTTTATATTTAATTAAATAATCTTTAATTAATTAGAGACGCTCTTCTTATTTAATTAAATAACTTCATTTAATTAATTAGAAATGGCTTCTCATTTAATTAAATAACTTTGTTTAATTAATTAGAAGTAAGCACTCCATTTAATTAAATAATTTCATTTAATTATTTCAAAATTATTTTCAAAACTAGTCAACTTAAGTCAACCGTGGTTAAATCTGGTCAACATTTGGTCAAACTTGATCTTTTCATTTGTGAATATGATAAAATGTGAGTATGAATTTCAGCAACAATTTGATGCAAATTCTCATTCAACCTTTCAAAATGAAGAGATGAGGGTCTCTTAAATAGACTTTCTTGGAATTCATCAACGGTTGAGATAGATTTCAATCAACGGTCAAGATTAAAGGTGAAGTTCAGTCATAAAGGGAGATTTTCAAATTAAAGAGCGTTAACAGATTTAATTCAAGTAAAATAAAGAGTTAACTGATTCAATTTGAGTAGAAAAAGGAGTTAACTGATTTAACTCATTTTTTATCAATAGTGAACTAGAAATTTTCCTTTTTGAACTGAAGAGAGATTTTGTTGAGATATTTAATTTAATCAAATGAGATATGCTCTCATAATTGCTTTCTCTATTTAATTAAATAATCTTTAATTATTTAAAGACACTCTTCATATTTAATTAAATAACTTCATTTAATTAATTAGGAATGGCTTCTCATTTAATTAAATAAATTTGTTTAATTAATTAGAAGTACTCCATTTAATTAAATAAATTCGTTTAATTATTTTAAAATTCTTTTCGAAACTAAGCAACTCAAGTCAACTGTGGTTAAATCTGGTCAACTTTTGATCAAACTTAATCTTTGCATATGTGAATATGAGCAAATGTAAGTATGAATTTCAGCAACAATTCGATGCAAATTCTCATTCAACCTTTCAAAATGAAGAGATGAGGGTCTCTTAAATACACTTTTCTTAAATTTATCAACGGTAGAGATCAATTTCAATCAACGGTCAGGATTAAAGGTGAAGTTCAGTCATAAAAGAAGATTTTCAAATTAAAGGGAGTTAGCAGATTTAATTCAAGTAAAATAAAGAGTTAACTGATTCAATTTGAGTAGAAAAAGAAGTTAACTAATTTGACTCATTCTTGATCAATAGTGAACTGGAAATTTCCCTTTTTGAACTGAAGAGAGATATTGTTGAAATATTTAATTTAATAAAATGAGATATGCTCTCATAATTGCTCTTTTTGTTTAATTAAATAATCTTTAATTAATTAGAGACACTCTTCTTATTTAATTAAATAACTTCATTTAATTAATTAGGAACGGCTTCTCATTTAATTAAATAACTTTGTTTAATTAATTATAAGTAAGTACTCCATTTAATTAAATAATTTCGTTTAATTATTTCAAAATTCTTTTTGAAACTAGTCAACTCAAGTCAACCATGGTTAAATCAGGTCAACTTTTGGGCAAACTTGATCTTTGCGTATGTGAATATGAGCGAATGTGAGTATGAATTCCAGCAACAGTTCGATGCAAATTCTCATTGAGCCTTTCAAAATGAAGAGATGAGGGTTTCTTAAATAGACTTTCCTAGAATTCATCAATGGTTGAGATCGATTTCAATCCATGGTCAGGATTAAAGGTGAAGTTCAGTCATAAAGGGAGATTTCCAAATTAAAGTGAGTTAACAGTTTCAATTTGAGTAGAAAAAGGAGTTAATTGATTTAACTCATTTTTTATCAATAATGAACTGAAAATTTACCTTTTTGAACTGAAGAGAGATTTTGTTGAGATATTTAATTTAATAAAATGAGATATGCTCTCATAATTACTTTTTCTATTTAATTAAATAATCTTTAATTAATTAGAGACATTTTTCTTATTTAATTAAATAACTTCATTTATATAATTAAGATTGGCTTCTCATTTAATTAAATAGCTTTTTTTAGTTAATTAGAAGTAAGTACTCCATTTCACTAAACAGTTTCATTTAATTATTTCAAAATTCTTTTAGAAACTAGTCAACTCAATTCAACCGTGGTTAAATCTGGTCAACTTTTGGTGAAACTTGATCTTTGCATATGTGAATATGAGCAAATGTGAGTATGAATTCTGGCAACAATTCGATGCAAATTCTCATTCAACCTTTCAAAATGAAGAGATGAGGGTCTCTTAAATAGACTTTTCTAGAATTCATCAATGGTTGAGATCGATTTCAATCAATGGTTAGGATTAAAGGTGAAGTTCAGTCATAAATGGAGATTTCCAAATTAAAGGGAGTTAACAGATTTAATTTGAGTAAAATAAGGAGTTAACTAATTCAATTTGAGTAGAAAAAAGAGTTAACTCATTTAACTCATTTTTTATCAATAGTAAACTGAAAATTTTCTTTTTTGAACTGAAGAGAGATTTTGTTGAAATATTTAATTTAATAAAATGAGATATGCCCTCATAATTACTTTTTCTATTTAATTCAATATACTTTAATTAATTAGAGACACTTTTCTTATTTAATTAAATAACTTCATTTAATTAATTAGGAATGGCTTCTCATTTAATTAAATAACTTTGTTTAGTTAATTAGAAGTAAGTAATCCATTTAATTAAATAATTTTGTTTAATTATTTTAAAATTCTATACGAAACTAGTCAACTCAAGTCAAATGTGGTTAAATCTGGTCAACTTTTGGTCAAAATTGATCTTTGCGTATGTGAATATGAGCAAATGTGAGTATGAATTCCAGCAACAATTTGATGCAAATTCTCATTCAACCTTTGAAAATGAAGAGATGAGGGTCTCTTAAATAGACTTTTCTAGAATTCATCAACGGTTGAGATAGATTTCAATCAACGGTCAGGATTAAAGGTGAAGTTTAGTCATAAAGGAAGATTTCCAAATTAAAGTGAGTTAACAGATTTAATTTGAGTAAAATAATGAGTTAACTGATTCAATTTAGTAGAAAAAGAGGGACCTGATTTAACTTATTTTTTATCAATAGTGAACTGAAAATTACCCTTTTTGAATTGAAGAGAGATTTTGTTAAGATATTTAATTTAATAAAATGAGATATGCTCTCATAATTACTTTTTCTATTTAATTAAGTAATCTTTAATTAATTAGAGACACTTTTCTTATTTAATTAAATAACTTCATTTAATAAATTAGGAATCTCTTCTCATTTAATTAAATAACTTTGTTTAGTTAATTAGAAGTAACTACTCCATTTAATTATTTCAAAATTCTTTTCAAAACTAGTCTGGTCAACTTTTGGTCAAACTTGATCTTTGCGTATGTGAATATGAGCAAATATGAGTATGAATTTCAACAATAATTCGATGCAAATTCTCATACAACCTTTCAAAATGAAGAGATGAGGGTTTCTTAAATAGACTTTCCTAGAATTCATCAAATCAATTTCAATCAACGGTCAGGATTAAAGGTGAAGTTCAGTCATAAAGGGAGATTTCCAAATTAAAGGGAGTTAACAAATTTAATTCGAGTAAAATAAGGAGTTAACTGATTCAATTTGAGTAGAAAAAGCAGTTAACTGATTTAACTCAATTTTGATCAATAGTGAACTGAAAATTTCTCTTTTTGTACTAAAGAGAGATTTTGTTGAGATATTTAATTTAATAAAATGAGATATCCTCTAATAATTACTTTTTCTATTTAATTAAATAATCTTTAATTAATTGGAGACATTTTTCTTATTTTATCAAATAACTTCATTTAATTAATGAGGAATGGCTTCTCATTTAATTAAATAACTTTGTTTAGTTAATTAGAAGTAAGTAGTCCATTTAATTAAATAATTTTGTTTAATTATTTCAAATAAAAATTCAAAACTAGTTAACACAAGTCAACCATGGTTAAATCTGATCAACTTTTGGTCAAACTTGATCTTTGCGTATGTGAATATGACCAAATGTGAGTATGAATTTCAGCAACAATTTGATGCAAATTCTCATTCAACCTTTCAAAATAAAGAGATGAGGGTCTCTTAAATAGATTTGTTTTGAATTCATCGACGGTTGAGATCGATTTCAATCAATGGTCAGGATTAAAGGTGAAGTTCAATCATAAAAGGAAATTTCCAAATTAAAGGGAGTTATCAGATTTTATTTGAGTAAAATAAGGAGTTAATTGATTCATTTTGAGTAGAAAAAGGAGTTAACTGATTTAACTCATTTTTGATCAATAGTGAACTAAAAATTTCCCTTTTTGAACTGAAGAGAGATTTTGTTGAGATATTTAATTTAATAAAATGAGATATGCTCTCATAATTACTTTTTCTATTTAATTAAATAATCTTTAATTAATTAGAGACACTTTTCTTATTTAATTAAAATAAATTCGTTTAATTAACTAAGAATGGCTTCTCATTTAATTAACTTTGTTTATTTAATTAGAAGTTAGTACTCCATTTAATTAAATAATTTCGTTTAATTATTTCAAAACTCTTTTTGAAATTAGTCAACTCAAGTCAACCGTGGTTAAATTTGGTCAACTTTTAGTCAAACTTGATCTTTGCGTATGTGAATATGAGACAATGTGAGTATGAATTCCAGCAACAAACTGATGCAAATTCTCATTTAATTTTTCAAAATGAAGAGATGAGGGTCTCTTAAATAGACTTTTTTGGAATTCATCAACGGTTGAGATCAATTTCAATCAATGGTCAAGATTAAAGGTGAAGTTTAGTCATAAAGGGAGATTTCCAAATTAAAGGGAGTTAATAGATTTAATTTGAGTAAAATAAGGAGTTAACTGATTCCATTTGAGTAGAAAAAAGAGTTAACTGATTTAACTCATTTTTTATCAATAGTGAACTGGAAATTTCCCATTTGAACTGAAGAGAGATTTTGTTGAGATATTTAATTTAATAAAATGAGATATGCTCTCATAATTACTTTTTCTATTTAATTAAATAATCTTTAATTAATTAGAGACAATTTTCTTATTTAATTAAATAACTTCATTTAATTAATTAGGAATGGCTTCTTATTTAATTAAATAACTTTGTTTAGTTAATTAGAAGTAAGTACTCCATTTAATTAAATAATTTTGTTTAATTATTTCAAAATTCTTTTCGAAACTAGTCAACTCAAGTCAACCATAGTTAAATCTGGTCAACTTTTGGTCAAACTTGATCTTTGCGTATGTGAAAATGAGCAAATGTTAGTATGAATTTCAGCAACAATTCGATACAAATTCTCATTTAGCTTTTCAAAATGAAGAAATGAGGGTCTCTTAAATAGACTTTCCTGGAATTCATCAATGGTTGAGAACAATTTCAATCAATGGTCAAGATTAAAGGTGAAGTTCAGTAATAAAGGGAGATTTCCAAATTAAAGGGAGTTAATAGATTTAATTTGAGTAAAATAAGGAGTTAACTGATTCAATTTAGTAGAAAAAAGAGTTAACTCATTTAACTCATTTTTTATCAATAGTGAACTGGAAATTTCCCTTTTTGAACTGAAGGGAGATTTTGTTGAGATATTTAATTTAATAAAATGAGATATGCTCTCATAATTACTTTTTCTATATAATTAAATAGTCTTTAATTAATTAGAGACGCTTTTCTTATTTAATTAAATAACTTCATTTAATTAGTTTGGAATGGCTTCTCATTTAATTAAATAGCTTTGTTTAATTAATTAGAAGTAAGTACTCCATTTAATTAAATAATTTTGTTTAATTATTTCAAAATTCTTTTCGAAACTAGTCAACTCAAGTCAATTGTGGTTAAATCTGGTCAACTTTTGGTCAAATTTGATCTTTGCGTATGTTAATATGAGCAAATGTGAGTATGAATTTCAGCAACAATTCGATGCAAATTCTCATTCAACCTTTGAAAATGAAGAGATGAGGGTCTCTTAAATAGACTTTTCTAGAATTCATCAACGGTTGAGATCGATTACAATCAACGGTCAGGATTAAAGGTGAAGTTTAGTCATAAAAGAAGATTTCCAAATTAAAGGGAGTTAACAGATTTAATTTGAGTAAAATTGTCATGCCCAAACTATGAGGCCAAGAACACAACAAATTTTTTTTTTTTTTGTAAATTTAAAATTTAACATGCTCTAAGTTTGATATGATTAAGATAGAAGCTTTAGTACAGGTTCTTTTCATTACAATCCTATGGTTTTAAACATGAGGATGATAACAACATTAAAATTTTAAAACTTTCATTATTAGATTAATCTCGATAAAATTATGATATTATATTTAACTTATAATGATATGCAATAAAACTTTCATAGATAACAATGTGCATGAATTCGGATCTCAAAATACTTGCAATATCAAATCAATCAAACCTACATTAAAACTTATTTAAATAGCCAATTAATCGATAAATTTAAACTATTTAATGGTTAAAACAGTAAGGATACATTTAAAATTAAAACTAAATAAATTAGTATTTATAAAATTAACCCATAACTAAGTAACTAAAAATTATTAACAATTACAAAAAAAGTCCTTAAGCAAAACATAAAATAACCTTAAACTTTATTAAATCAACTAACTAAGTCTATAGTAGATCTAATCATTTATAAAATGAGGGTCTAATCTTTTAAAATAGAACTTAACCTTACAGATTAAATAAAATTTAAAAACTATTAATTTAAATACGAAATTTAAATTAGCATTACTAAAGCAATATCTCTGAAATTTAAACCACATAACTATAACAGTTTTCACTTTAAACTAATTAGAGAACCTAAATACTAACACCACTTTACTAAAATATAACTTAATAATAATAAAACTTATAAACTAACTATCTAACATAAGGAAACAACTAAACTTACTAACAACTAAGATTACATATAAAACTACTATTAGGAAAATATTAATAAAGAACTAAAATTGAATAAATAAAATAACTAACTAAATCTAAAACTAACCTTAGAAATTAAAACTAACTAAATAATACTAAAACGATTCTAAATTTAACTTAATACTAATACTAACATTTATCATTAACTTAATAATAAAAAAAAATACTAACTTTAAAAAAATGCTAACCAAAAACACTTAAGCTAACCTAAGCTAACCTAAGCTAGCCTAAGCTAGCCCCTACTCCCTTAACTCCCCACTAACCTAGCCCCCCCACGGTCCCCCATGTGCTTTCCACACTGCCCAAAGCAATTTGCGGGGAACGAGGGCCTGCAAATCGCAGCCCAAGGAAGACCTGGCCCAAGTACGTGGGTCAGCAGGTCCAACTAATTAAGACCTCCCCTCCATGGTGATTGGTGGAAAAGATAGGAGTGAGGCAAACAAAATTAAGAAGCCAAATCTTAAACACATCTCACTAATACCAAGGGCAACATCCAAGAGAAGGAGAGACAGGACGGTAACGTCATCTAATATGATGACAAAAGGACTTGCAACAAAATAGATCCTCTTTTTTTTATTTACCTCTATTCAATCTCACGTATACCAAGGGGAACAATGAATACATAAAGTTTTATAGGTGAGAGAAAAGATATTATGGTGTTAACCTTTTTTTTTAAATATACATATTTATATATTTGAAATTATGCACCCATGAGATTGACATAATATTTATTTGTTTCTTATTTCATTTAGAAAGGAATTTGAGCAAGAATATGCTCTGTGGTCTTGGAAGGAAGGAAATTTCTCCTCATGTATTTTCCAGAGAGTTTTTACTCGTAGGAGTGCTTATTTTTTTTGAAACAAAATTTTAACAAGGCATGGCCATGACATTTTATGCATTTCATTTATGTTACTAAGGATTAGAATAAATCTATTATTAACATTATTCCTTAATACAAGTATTCCAATGCAAAGGAGTACATTAGGTATAGTCTCTCAATCTCTTATTTAAACATGTATGTTTTATATTAATTCTTCAAGGACATGGTATGAGTTCTAAATTCTGATTATTATTATTATTATTATTATTATTGATTTCAAGAATACAACCTCGCATTCCAATTGATAATATTTGAAGAACTTAGGAGGTGAATGGTACTATACACATAATTAAAAACAAAGGTGGTGGATTATTCTCATTCAAATTTGATTATAACCACCATGAAATTTATCAAGAAATGAAATATGTTTGATTTCGTAATATAGGGTTTGCTCTTTATTTGATCTCATCATAATACTTATACATCATAATTGAAACTCATTATATCCATTCAACTCTTCATTATCGTAATTAAAACTTGAACATTCATAAATCAAGACATTATCTATGATTTTATTCTCCCATCTATATATATGCAAATTTATTTATTCTATTTTGATGAGCACTCATACAACTGAGCAGTATGATCAAATATTATGAGAACCAAATACACTCAACCTTTACTTTATTGACTAACCTAATTCAAAGGCTCAGCCGGGAAAGAATCAGGAAGAAAATCTGGCTTCGTTGCCATATACAATAAGGTTTAAAAATACAATTTACAATAGGATCTCAATCCCAATTTTCAATAATTTTATCATATTTTCTTCATGATCATAATCAAGGAGTTTGTAATGTTTTCTGAATCTCATTTCAAGAACCACGGAGGAAACCAATATTTGATCGAGTGACAACCAAGCAGAACCAAAAGAACATCAAGCATGCATAATCATACATGGTTTACACAATAAGATTCACAATGAATCAAGACTAGGGAAAGGTGGAATCTTCCAATAGGAGAAGTCAAGCACAACACCCATTCAGATGCCCAATCGGGGATAATAACCAAGAACTTCCATTCTTCCATTTAAACTTGCCATACTCATACCAAGTTTGTGTTGACGGGTAAGGGCCCATAACACCCTACCCTTTATCCCTCTTCTCATCCTGAGAAGAGACTCTGCACAAGTTGGAGTCCAACTAAATAGACCTTTTCCAAAATTGTTCACTTCTGCCCTCTCCAAGGGTGAGTAATACCAAAACACCCATGTAAGAAAAACTCAAAAAAAAAAGCAAACATAAACAAGGAAGGAAAACAACCAAAAAGACATGGTTTTCAAATCTTCCCACATACCCACAACCATACAACAGTGAAACAACAACAAGATAACATGAACATGAAACCAAACATAAAATTTGAATAAGGGAGATGAGAATTTCCTACCTTCACAAAGAGGTAATGGCAATGAACAAGTTTGAGTAGAGTATCCCTTTCCTTCTTCAAGCTTCCAGAAAATCTTCTCTAAAAGTAGAGATTGGGTAACAACCCACTAGTCCAAGGAAGGCCTCCAAATAAGCCTCCAACTCAACCACCCAAAAGGAGCAATAACTATTTCCACCCACTAGCCACTCTAGAAACTCCTAACTCAACCTACACTATAGTTAAACCCCAAGTGGAGATGAGGTGAGGTAACTCAAGATACCCATGATCAATTTTCGCACAAAGGCAAAAAGGGACCTTTTGAGTGACCTCAAAAGTCAAAGCAAGGGGCTTAGGGGTTGGAAAAGAACCCTAACCCATACCCATACCCTTTAGTTAGAAAAAAAACAAGTTTTAAAGCCTTAAGAAGAGGTTTAGAGTCAAATAAAATCTAGGAATAAAATAGGTCCAAAGGTTAAACAATTAACCCTAAACAGCAACTGAAGCACATAACCATTTTACGAGTGTTAAGTGACACTGAAAGAACATAATTATGAACATTTAACATTCACTGAGCAAGGAAGATGCATACATACATCTCACAATATAACTACGTGAATTACGAACAACAAGGTTTTCAAATTTAGCACATGGAGATCAGTTTTGTTCCTCTGTAGGGTTTCTTGGCTAAATATCTGCACACTCATTGCACACATCAGTAGTCCCATAAAATCATATGTACATAAATGTATACGTATTCAAAAATTCACATAAATTAAAACATACATCAATAAGGGTTTCTTTATCCTACTTAATTCTTAACCATTTAAAATATCTTAAATCAAAGCCTCAATCCTACCTTTACTGATTTCATCAACATACATATACATGAAACATTATATGACAATCATCAAATATGTCTGAAAATAACATCACACAACATGAAATAATAAAATATGTTCTAAGCATCAGATAATGTCTCGACATCTTGAGTTGTGAATAACAAAATAAGGGTAATGTATCACTATGCTACGATGGGTCGGGGCAAGGCCTCACATCCTCCCCCACTAGGCATGAACTTCCTCCTGGAATTCATCAAAAAGGTACTAGTACTGAGATCGCATCTGTGTTGCATCCTCCCATGAAGCTGTGACCTCATTGTAACAATCCCATTGGACCCTAACCTAGTCCAGCTCTCGGCCTCGAAGTGCCAAGGTCCGTCAGGCAATAATGCGGATAGGCTCCAGTGCTAGCTGTCCGTCTGAATCCACTTGTAAAGCATCCCAATCTATAATATGAGACTCATCATAAATGTATCCTCTAAGTACTAAAATATGAAATACATCGTGGATGCGTGACAGGCTAGGTGGCAAAGCTAAACGGTATGCAACAGGTCATATCCTCTCAAGGATCTCGAATGGCCCCACAAATTGGGGTGCCAACTTAGAGCCCTTTCTGAATTGAATCGGACTCTTGTGTGGTCGTACCCTCAATAACACTCTATCACCAACCTGATACTCTCGATCTATCCTCTTCGCATTTGCATACTTCTTCTGTCTATCCTGTACCTCTCTTAGGTGCTGTCTAATCAGGGTCACCTGCTGCTCCATCTCCTTTACTAACTGGGGCCCAATAGATACTCGATCCTCGATCCTATCCCAACTCAAGGGTGTCCTGCACGGTCTCCCATACAAAGCCTCATATGGCAGCATACCTATGGAAGAATGATGTCCATTATTATAGGAAAACTCGACAAGATGAAGGTATTCCTCCCATTTGACCTGATGGTCCATCACGTACATACGTAGCATGTCCTCCAAAACTTGATTCACTCGCTCGATCTGGCCATCGGTCTGAGGATGGTACACTGTACTAAAATTGAGCCTAGTGCCCAAAGCTGACTGCAACTCTCTCCAAAATGAAGAAGTGAACAAAGAGTCTCTGTCAGATATGATCTTGTGGGGAACACCATGAAGTCTAACAATGTCCCGCAAGAACACCTGAGCTATGTCTCGTGCTGTGAATGTAGTACGCATGGGTGAGAAATGGGCAACCTTGGTCAATGTGTCGACTATCACCAAAATGGCATCATGGCAACGAGATGACATAGGAAGACCAACAATAAAACCCATAGATATAGTGTCCCATTTCCACACTGCAAGCTCATGTAGTTGGAGAAGCCCGCCAGGATGACGGTGCTCTGCCTTCACCCTCTGGCACTCGAGGCATCTCGCAACTATGCTAGCAATTTTCACTCTCATGCTTGGCCAATGATACAACTGCCTCAAATCCGCATGTAACTTCTTAACACCGGGGTGCGCTGCATAAGGTGCTCTATGAGCCTCAAGTACAATGAGCTCGCGCAAACCTCCAATGGAAGGTACATCTTTGATGGGTCTACTGAGACACCATCACCTGATATGACATGACCCAAATAATGTATCTCGGGTCTGAAGAATGCACACTTCGACAAGCTGCCAAACAACTTTTTGTCAAACTTGATCTTTGCGTATGTGAATATGAGAAAATGTGAGTATGAATTCAGGCAACAATTCGATGCAAATTCTCATTCAACCTTTCAAAATGAAGATATGAGGGTCTTTTAAATAGACTTTCCTAGAATTCATCAATGGTTGAGATCAATTTCAATCAATGGTCAGGATTAAAGGTGAAGTTCAGTCATAAAGGGAGGTTTAAAAATTAAAGGGATTTAACAGATTTAATTTGAGTAAAATAAGGAGTTAACTGATTCAATTTGAGTAGAAAAAAGACTTAACTGATTTAACTCATATTTGATCAATAGTGAACTGGAAATTTCCTTTTTTGAACTGAAGAGAGATTTTGTTGACATATTTAATTTAATAAAATGAGATATGCTCTCATAATTAATTTTTCTATTTATTCAAATAATCTTTAATTATTTAGAGACACTTTTCTTATTTAATTAAATAAATTCATTTAATTAATTAAGAATGGCTTCTCATTTAATTAAATAACTTTGTTTAGTTAATTAGAAGTAAGTACTCCATTTAATTAAATAATTTCGTTTAATTATTTCAAAATTCTTTTCAAAACTAGTCAACTCAAGTCAACTATGGTTAAATCTAGTCAACTTTTGGTCAAACTTGATCTTTGCATATTTGAATATGAGCAAATGTGAGTATGAATTCTAGTAACAATTCGATGCAAATTCTCATTCATCCTTTCAAAATGAAGAGATGAGGGTCTCTTAAATAGACTTTCCTAGAATTCATCAACGATTGAGATCGATTCCAATCAACAGTCAAGATTAAAGGTGAAGTTCATTCATAAAGGGAGATTTCCAAATTAAAGGAGTTAACAGAGTTAATTTGAGTAAAATAAAGAGTTAACTGATTCAATTTGAGTAGAAAAAGGAGTTAACTGATTTAACTCATTTTTTATCAATAGTAAACTGAAAATTTTCCTTTTTGAACTAAAGAGAGATTTTGTTGAGATATTTAATTTAATAAAATGAGATATGCTCTCGTAATTACTTTTTCTATTTAATTAAATAATCTTTAATTAATTAAAGACACTTTTCTTATTTAATTAAATAACTTCATTTAATTAATTAGGAATGGCTTCTCATTTAATTAAATAACTTTGTTTAGTTAATTAGAAGTAAGTACTACATTTAATTAAATAATTTCGTTTAATTATTTCAAAATTCTTTTCGAAACTATTCAACTCAAGTCAACCGTGGTTAAATCTAATCAACTTTTGGTCAAACTTGATCTTTGCATATGTGAATATGAGCAAATGTGAATATGAATTCCATCAACACTTCGAATCAAATTGTCATTCAACCTTTCAAAATAAAGAGATAAGGGTCTCTTAAATAGACTTTTCTGGAATTCATTAACGGTTGAGATCGATTTCAATCAACAGTCAGGATTAAAGGTGAAGTTGAGTCATAAAGGGAGATTTCCAAGTTAAAGGGAGATAACAAATTTAATTTGTGTAAAATAAGAAGTTAACTAATTCAATTTGGGTAGAAAAAGGAGTTAACTGATTTAACTCATTTTTTATCAATAGTGAACTGAAAATTTCTCTTTTTGAACTGAAAAGAGATTTTTTTGAGATATTTAATTTAATAAAATGAGATATGCTCTCATAATTACTTTTTCTATTTAATTAAATAATCTTTAATTAATTAGAGACGCTTTTCTTATTTAATTAAATAACTTCATTTAATTAATTCGGAATGGCTTCTCATTTAATTAAATAACTTTGTTTAATTAATTAGAAGTAAGTACTCCATTTAATTAAATAATTTTGTTTAATTATTTAAAAATTATTTTTGAAACTAGTCAGCTCAAGTCAACTGTGGTTAAATTTGGTCAACTTTTGTTCAAACTTGATCTTTGCGTATGTGAATATGAGAAAATGTGAGTATGAATTCTGGCAACAATTCGATGCAAATTCTCATTCAACCTTTCAAAATGAAGAGAAGAGGGTCTCTTAAATTGACTTTTCTGGAATTCATCAACTGTTGAGATTGATTTCAATCAGCGGTCAAGATTAAAGGTGAAGTTCAGTCATAAAGGGAGATTTCCAAATTAAAGGGAGTTAACAAATTTAATTTGAGTAAAATAAGGATTTTACTGATTCAATTTAGTGAAAAAAAGAGTTAACTAATTTAACTCTTTTTTGATCAATAGTGAACTGGAAATGTCCTTTTTTGAACTGAAGAGAGATTTTGTTGAGATATTTAATTTAATAAAATGAGATATGCTCTCATAATTACTTTTTCTATTTAATTAAATAATCTTTAATTAATTAGAGACACTTTTCTTATTTAATTAAATAACTTTATTTAATTAATTAGGAATGGCTTCTCATTTAATTAAATAATTTTGTTTAGTTAATTAGAAGTAAGTACTCCATTTAATTAAATAATTTCATTTAATTATTTCAAAATTGTTTTCAAAACTAGTCAACTCAAGTCAACTATGGTTAAATTTGGTCAACTTTTTTTCAAACTTGATATTTGCATATGTGAATATGAGCAAATGTGAATATGAATTCTAGCAACAATTCGATGCAAATTCTCATTCAAACTTTCAAAATGATGTCATGCCTGAACAGTAAGGGCAAAAACACACCCGCAATTTTTTATTTTTTATTTAGGTTAAAAACTTAAGCTACTATAAGCTTGATATGCTTTTTCTCATAATATAAGCAAGGTTCTACACACTTCATCTAAGTTTTATAATCTCCACACATAAGATTTAACGTTAACTTAACTTTCATCAAAAATGATCTTGAGCTAACTTACAATTTTAACAATCCTCAGTCATAGACTGAATTAGTACTACTACCTAAGAGATAATAATAATTTAAATTGAATGAAAGAAATCTGAACTAAAGCATACTATGACAAATAATATTTAATGTATTCATTACTTCCCTTACCAATGAGCACTAGAGTTGCGCAAATGAATTAACCTTTAACTTTAATCCTAAGTTTATTAGAAAGCTAACTCCTACATAATCATAACAATCCATCTTGCATCAATCTATCATTAATTATGATTGAAGACTAGGGTTAATTCAATTAGATCTAAGATTCAACTAAACGTTATTTAGAACTACTAAAATTTTAGGTTTGACTTTTAGGTGCCAGTGTAGGGGTCCCTCTAACTCTTCTCGCAATCTATAAAACTAATTATTAAACATTAAAACATTCAATTCAAGATATTCAAATTTCCAAGTTTAACTTTTATAATAACTAATTTAATGTTAACATCATTTCCTAACACAATACATTTCAACTAACTAAACATAAATACTAACTAAATGATCCTTGACTATTATTATAAATTAACATAATTTAAATTTTAAAAAAAAAACATGATTTAACACTATACTAACAATATAACGACTAGATTTAATTTCAATAAATTTAAAAATATCCTAGTTCAACTTCATATTGAAACATAACTACCTAATTACTAAATCAAACATGACTACTACTAATTACAATTACAACTAATCTAAGCATAATATACTAACCTTAAAAACATACCCTAAAACGTAGCTAACATAAAACTCAAATCTAATACTCACTAAGTTATAAACAACCTAACTCAAGTAACATAAACTAACAACTAACAATAAACAAGATTAAACACTAACACATCTACTAACCTAAACCTAACCCTACAAACTTCCACGCAAGCCAAAGACCTGACCCCACAAACGGTCCACTCTCCCCTGTGCGCTTCCCTAAGTCCTAGCGCGCTGCCCGATGGTTTGTGCTCGTAGACCTGTCTCCTCCCTCTGTCGTGCATTGGATCACGTGAGAGGTAGAGTGAGACGCTAGGATGGGGGTGGGTGAAAAGCGTAGGGAAATAACATTTATGTTAACCCTTTCTCCACTTAAATAAGCCAACATGCCCCCACGTCATCGCAGGGTTAAGGTGATGAGTGGGAGGGGAACAAGAAAATAATAAAAAAAGGTTTTGCCACTATATAAATGTTTTAAGAAATATCTCATGCCCTCCCTCAAGAGATTCGACTCCTGTACTTGCTAACAGGTAGTTGGGAGATAAATATATATATTTATATTTAAAATTTCTATATGATTTGACTTGTCCCACAAGTCCTAAGGAATTAAATGCCCAAAGTTTTATAGTTGGGATGTTAAACTTAAAGTAATTATCATATATGTAATCTAGATGTTTTATATTCAAATTTATTCAAGTCATAGTATTTAATGAATTCACAATGATTTTTGGTTTGCAAATGAAGGAGAATATTTCATAAAATATTCTCTGTGACAAGAACGTGGAAAATAAACTTTTCCATACATTTTCCAGAGAGGTATTTTAGGCCTGGAGGTGCACTTTTTTTTTTTTTGAAAGCCAATTTTGGTTAAGAGTTGGCATATTTTTTTTTTTTGCTAAAGATCTATGATATGCAAGATGAATTTTAGACATTTCTAGAGACAATATGGAGCTATAATTCTCTTAATCAATTTAATACAAAAGCATGCAAGGAAATCATAATCTTCCTAATCGTATTGATTATGTTCTTTAAGAAATTTAACAAGGAATTATAATTCTATATTCAGAATTCAAAAAGGTGATGAATAATTATTTCAATTTCAATTGCATTACTAATAGGGTATAACAATGAATGTATTAGTTTGGTGATCACAATGTGGTATTTCTAATTCATCAAATTGTTTAATCGTATATTGAAACTTCAACATCTCAAATTGCATTGTAATAACATAATTGGAAAACTTGGAGATCTATAATTTAGTGTCAATATCTAACAACCTATTTTCTCACAACATATGCAAAATTTGGAACCACATGAGAGCAATGCAAGGAAAATTTCTTATTCTTTTCTTTCCTCTATTATTCATCTTGGTTCAAGGCTCCATCGGGAAAGAACCAGTAAGAAAACCCGATATCTTTGCCACTACATCAAATTCAACTTCAATTTACATAATATTACAATTCATTGAGTTTCTTCAAGACTTTCACAAGAGACTTTTATCAAAGGTCTTAATTTCCTCAAGGGTAAACATGGGAGATATAAGGAACAACATGGAGATAACAACACAAGGAGATAAGCAAAATGAACATACATTCCCACCCAGTTGCACAATAGGTCCAATAATGAACCAATATAGGGGAAAGGTGGATTTTTTCAATAGGAGAAGTCAATCACCATACCTTCACTTAGCCCTTTCGGGGCTTAAAACTTCAAAAATTTCCATTCTTTCACAAGGCCCTTTCGGGGCTATATCCACAAGGATTTTCATTCTTTTTCACATTCAAGAATTCTCAATAACAACAAGGTATGGAATGACAAGTAGGGGCCCATACACCCTACCCTTTCTCCCTCCTCTCTCCATGAGAGGAGACTCTACACTATTGAAGTCCAACTAATGCCCTTTCCCCAAGCATGGCCACTTCTTCCCTATCCAAGGGTGAGTGTTGCCCAAAACATCCCCATAAAAACTCTCAAAAAAAAACAATCAACACACCAAGAAGGCATATGAATAACATCAAAGAAAACAAGATAAAATCCCTCCCAATACCACCCTCAACACAAAAACAAGGAAAGCATATCTACACAATGTCTCCAACATGATGCAACAAGATTCAAAATATGAACACACACAAAGAACCATTCATGGAATGTAGAACTCCTACCTTCATAAAAGAGTTATGGCAATGGTGGTTGAGAAGAGCTTCCCTCTTTTTTTTTTTCTTCCTTCAATCTTCAAGGCTTCCTCCAAAACTAGAGGATTGGGTGACAAAAAACTAAAGTTCCTCCAAAAAGGCCTCTAAGTATGGTCCTTAACCCCACTAGGGTTCAAGTAACACAAGATGTAGGTTGGTTTTAATAACCCAAGTAAACGACAACCCATTTTCGAAATCAGCCTATAATAGGGTTTTTAAGAGACCCTAAGAGTCAACCTAGGAGGCTAGAGGGTTGGAAAGTACCCCCACCCATACCCTTATCCATAGGGGTGCTTAAATTTAATGTTGTTAAGCCTTTAAGGGCTCATTAGGAATAATTAAAATTTAGTAGCATAGTAAGATCAAATTACTACCTTTAAAGAATTACAATATAAACTTAGCACAAATTAACAAGAAATTTAAATCTGTTTCTTCCATTGGGTAATCTTGGCTGATTTTCCTGCACACTCATTGCACACATCAGTAGGTCCAAAATCACGTGCATAATGTGAATTAACATGCTAAGGGAAATTATATATAATTTAAAGCATCTACTTCTTAATAAATAGTTGTTTATCTAATTCTACTCATATTTCTAGCCTTTTGACTTGCATAACCAAATGTGTTAGCTTGCATACATTTTCTTTCATCATTATACATATTTATAAGCATTAAATAGCAAAATCAACTAACTGAAGTAAGCATCACATGTCGCAAAATAGCATACAAAGTTTAGTGTATCCAATAATGTTCTGACATGTCATCATGAGTATCAAAAATAACAATGTATCATAGGTGCTAGGATGGGTCGGGGTGAGGCTTCACAAATGAAGAGATGGTGGTCTCTTAAATACACTTTCTTGGAATTCATCAACGGTTGAGATCGATTTCAATCAACGGTCAGGACTAAAGGTGAAGTTCAGTCATAAAGGAAGATTTCCAATTTAAAGGGAGTTAACAAATTTAATTTGAGTAAAATAAGGAGTTAACTGATTCAATTTGAGTAGAAAAAAGAGTTAACTCATTTAACTCATTTTTGATGAATAGTGAACTGGAAATTTCTCTTTTTGAATTGAAGAGAGATTTTGTTGAGATATTTAATTTACTAAAATGAGATATGCTCTCATAATTACTTTTTCTATTTAATTAAATAATCTTCAATTAATTAGAGATACTTTTCTTATTTAATTAAATAACTTCATTTAATTAATTAGGAATGGCTTGTCATTTAATTAAATAACTTTGTTTAGTTAATTAGAAGTAAGTACTCCATTTAATTAAATAATTTCGTTTAATTATTTCAAAATTGTTTTCGAAACTAGTCAACTCAAGTCAACCGTGGTTAAATCTGGTCAACTTTTGGTCAAACTTGATCTTTGTGTATGTGAATATGAGCAAATGTGAGTATGAATTCTAGCAACAATTCGATGCAAATTTTCATTCAACATTTCAAAATGAAGAGATGAGGGTCTTTTAAATAGACTTTCCTGGAATTCATCAACGGTTGAGATCGATTTCAATCAATGGTCAGGATTAAAGGTGAAGTTCAGTCATAAAGGGAGGTTTAAAAATTAAAGGGAGTTAAAAAATTTAATTTGAGTAAAATAAGGAGCTAACTGATTCAATTTAGTAGGAAAAAGAGTTAACTGATTTAACTCATTTTTGATCAATAGTGAACTGAAAATTTTCCTTTTTGAACTGAAGAGAGATTTTGTTGAGATATTTAATTTAATAAAATGAGATATGCTCTGATAATTTCTTTTTCTATTTAATTAAATAATCTTTAATTAATTAGAGACACTTTTCTTATTTAATTAAATAACCTCATTTAATTAATTAGGAATGGCTTCTCATTTAATTAAATAATTTTGTTTAGCTAATTAGAAGTAAGTACTCTATTTAATTAATAATTTCATTTAATTATTTCAAAATTCTTTTCGAAACTAGTCAACTCAAGTCAATCGTAGTTAAATCTGGTCAACTTTTGGTCAAACTTAATCTTTGCGTATGTGAATATGAGCAAATGTGAGTATAAATTCTAGCAACAATTTGATGCAAATTATCATTCAACCTTTCAAAATGAATAGATGAGGGTCTCTTAAATAGACTTTCTTGGAATTCATCAATGGTTTAGATCGATTTCAATCAACGATCAGGATTAAAGGTGAAGTTCAGTCATAAAGGGAGATTTCCAAATTGAAGGCAGTTAACAGATTAAATTCGAGTAAAATAAGGAGTTAACTGATTCCATTTGACTAGAAAAAAGAGTTAACTGATTTAACTCATTTTTTATCAATAGTGAACTGGAAATTTCCCTTTGTGAACTGAAGAGAGATTTTGTCAAGATATTTAATTTAATAAAATGAGATATGCTCTCATAATTACTTTTTCTATTTAATTAAATAATCTTTAATTAATTAGAGACAATTTTCTTATTTAATTAAATAACTTCATTTAATTAATTAGGAATGGCTTCTTATTTAATTAAATAACTTTGTTTAGTTAATTAGAAGTACTCCATTTAATTAAATAATATTGTTAAATTATTTCAACATTTTCTTCGAAACTAGTCAACTCAAGTCAACAATGGTTAAATCTGGTCAACTTTTGGTCAAACTTGATCTTTGCGTATGTGAATATGAGCAAATGTGAGTATGAATTCTGGCAACAATTCGATGCAAATTCTCATTCAACTTTTCAAAATGAAGAGATGAGGGTCTCTTAAATAGACTTTCTTGGAATTCATCAACGGTTGAGATCGATTTCAATCAATGGTCAGGATTAAAAGTGAAGTTCAGTCATAAAGAGAGATTTCTAAATTAAAGGGAGTTAACAGATTTAATTTGAGTAAAATAAAGAGTTAACTGATTCAATTTAGTAGAAAAAAGAGTTAATTGATTTAACTCATTTTTTATCAGTAGTGAACTGGAAATTTCCCTTTTTGAATTGAAGAGAGATTTTGTTCAGATATTTAATTTAATAAAATGAGATATGCTCTCATAATTATTATTTTTATTTAATTAAATAATCTTTAATTAATTAGAGACACTTTTCTTATTTAATTAAATAACTTCATTTAATTAATTAGGAATGGCTTCTCATTTAATTAAATAACTTTGTTTAATTAATTAGAAGTAAGTACTCCATTTAATTAAATAATTTCATTTAATTATTTCAAAATTCTTTTCGAAACTAGTCAACTCAAGTCAACTATGGTTAAATCTGGTCAATTTTTGGTCAAATTTGATCTTTGCATATGTGAATATGAGCAAATGTGAGTATGAATTCCAGCAACAATTCAATGCAAATTCTCATTCAACCTTTCAAAATGAAGAGATGAGGGTCTCCTAAATAGACTTTCCTGGAATTCATCAACGGTTGAGATCGATTACAATCAATGGTCAGGATTAAAGGTGAAGTTCAGTCATAAAGGGAGATTTCCAAATTAAAGGGAGTTAACAGATTTAATTTGAGTAAAATAAGGAGTTAACTGATTCAATTTGAGTAGAAAAATGAGTTAACTCATTTAACTCATTTTTTATCAATAATGAACTGGAAATTTCCCTGTTTGAATTGAAGAGAGATTTTGTTGACATATTTAATTTAATAAAATGAGATATGCTCTTATAATTACTTTTTCTATTTAATTAAATAATCTTTAATTAATTAGAGACACTTTTCTTATTTAATTAAATAACTTCATTTAATTAATTAGGAATGGCTTCTAATTTAATTTAAAAACTTTGTCTAATTAATTAGAAGTAAGTACTCCATTTAATTAAATAATTTTGTTTAATTATTTCAAAATTCTTTTCGAAACTAGTCAACTCAAGTCAACTGTGGTTAAATCTGGTCAGCTTTTGGTCAAACTTGATCTTTGCATATGTGAATATGAGCAAATGTGAGTATGAATTCTAGCAACAATTTGATGCAAATTCTCATTCAATTTTTCAAAATGAAGAGATGAGGGTCTCTTAAATAGACTTTCCTTGAATTCATCAACGGTTGAGATCGATTTCACTCAACGGTCAAGATTAAAGGTGAAGTTCAGTCATAAAGGGAGATTTTCAAATTAAAGGGAGTTAACAGAGTTAATTTGAGTAAAATAAAGAGTTAACTGATTCAATTTGAGTAGAAAAAGAAGTTAACTAATTTAACTCATTTTTTATCAATAGTGAATTGAAAATTTTCCTTTTTGAACTGAAGAGAGATTTTGTTGAGATATTTAATTTAATAAAATGAGATACGCTCTCATATTTACTTTTTATATTTAATTAAATAATCTTTAAATAATTAAAGACACTTTTCTTATTCAATTAAATAACTTCATTTAATTAATCAGGAATGACTTCTCATTTAATTAAATAACTTTGTTTAGTTAATTAGAAGTAACTACTCCATTTAATTAACTAATTTCATTTAATTATTTCAAAATTCTTTTCGAAACTATTCAACTCAAGTCAACCATGGTTAAATCTTATCAACTTTTGGTCAAACTTGATCTTTGCGTATGTGAATATGAGCAAATGTGAATATGAATTCCATCAACAATTCGAATCAAATTCTCATTCAACCTTTCAAAATGAAGAGATGAGGGTCTCTTAAATAGACTTTTTTGGAATTCATCAACGGTTGAGATCGATTTCAATCAACAGTCAGGATTAAAGGTGAAGTTCAATTATAAAGGGAGATTTCCAAATTAAAGGGAGTCAACAAATTTAATTTGAGTAAAATAAGAAGTTAACTAATTCAATTTGAGTAGAAAAAGGAGTTAACTGATTTAACTCATTTTTTTATCAATAGTGAACTAAAAATTTCCCTTTTTGAACTGAAGAGAGATTTTGTTGAGATATTTAATTTAATAAAATCAGATATGCTCTTATAATTACTTTTCCTATTTAATTAAATAATCTTTAATTAATTAGAGAAACTTTTCTTATTTAAGTAAATAAATTTGTTTAATTAATTAAGAATGGCTTCTCATTTAATTAAATGACTTTGTTTAGTTAATTAGAAGTAAGTACTCCATTTAATTATTTACAAATACTTTTCGAAACTAGTCAACTCAAGTCAACCGTGGTTAAATTTGGTCAACTTTTGGTCAAACTTGATCTTTGCGTATGTGAATATGAGACAAAGTGATTATGAATTCTAGCAACAATTCGCTACAAATTCTCATTCAATTTTTCAAAATGACGAGATTAGGCTCTCTTAAATAGATTTTCTTTGAATTCATCAACAGTTGAGATCGATTTCAATCAACGGTCAGCATTAAAGGCAAAGTTGAGTCATACAGGGAGATTTCCAAATTAAAGGGAGTTAACAGATTTAATTTGAGTAAAATAAGGAGTTAACTGATTCAATTTGAGTAGAAAAAGGAGTTAACTAATTTAACTTATTTTTGATCAATAGTGAACTGAAAATTTCTCTTTTTGAACTGAAAAGAGATTTTTTTGAGATATTTAATTTAATAAAATGAGATATGCTCTCATAATTATTTTTCTATTTAATTAAATACTCTTTAATTAATTAGAGACACTTTTCGTATTTAATTAAATAACTTCATTTAATTAATTAGGAATGGCTTCTCATTTAATTAAATAACTTTGTTTAGTTAATTAGAAGTAAGTACTCCATTTAATTAAATAATTTAGTTTAATTATTTTAAAATTCTTTTCGAAACTAGTCAACTCAAGTCAATCGTGGTTAAATCTAGTCAACTTTAGGTCAAACTTGATATTTGCGTATGTGAATATGAGAAAATGTGAGTATCAATTTCAGCAACAATTCAATGCAAATTCTCATTCAACCTTTCAAAATGAAGAGATGAGCGTCTCTTAAATAGACTTTCCTAGAATTCATCAACGGTTGAGATCGATTTCAATCAACGGTCAGGATTAAAGATGAAGTTCAGTCATAATGGGAGGTTTCCAAATTAAAAGGAGTCAAAAATTTTAATTTGAGTAAAGTAATGAGTTAACTGATTCAATTTAGTAGAAAAAGAGTTAACTGATTTAACTCATTTTTGATCAATAGTGAACTGGAAATTTTCCTTTTTGAACTGAAGAGAGATTTTGTTGAGATATTTAATTTAATAAAATGAGATATGCTCTCATAATTACTTTTTCTATTTAATTAGATAATCTTTAATTAATTAGAGACACTTTTCTTATTTAATTAAATAACTTCATTTAATTAATTAAGAATGGCTTCTCATTTAATTAAATGACTTTGTTTAGTTAATTAGAAGTAAGTACTCCATTTAATTATTTACGAATACTTTTCGAAACTAGTCAACTCAAGTCAACCGTGGTTAAATTTGGTCAACTTTTGGTCAAACTTGATCTTTGCGTATGTGAATATGAGACAAAGTGATTATCAATTTCAGCAACAATTTGATGCAAATTCTCATTCAACCTTTCAAAATGAAGAGATGAGGGTCTCCTAAATAGACTTTCTTGGAATTCATCAACGGTTGAGATCGATTTCAATCAACGTTCAGCATTAAAGGCAAAGTTGAGTCATACAGGGAGATTTCTAAATTAAAGGGAGTTAACAGATTTAATTTGAGTAAAATAACGAGTTAACTGATTCAATTTGAGTAGAAAAAGGAGTTAACTGATTTAACTCATTTTTTATCAATAATAAATTGAAAATTTCCCTTTTTGAATTGAAGAGAGATTTTGTTGACATATTTAATTTAATAAAATGAGATATGCTCTCATAATTACTTTTTTTATTTAATTAAATAATCTTTAATTAATTAGAGACATTTTTCTTATTTAATTAAATAACTTCATTTAATTAATTAGGAATGGCTTCTAATTTAATTTAAAAACTTTGTTTAATTAATTAGAAGTAAGTACTCCATTTAATTAAATAATTTCATTTAATTATTTCAAAATTCTTTTCGAAACTAGTCAACTCAAGTCAACTGTGGTTAAATCTGGTCAACTTTTGGTCAAACTTGATCTTTGCATATGTGAATATGAGCAAATGTGAGTATGACTTCTAGCAACAATTCGATGCAAATTCTCATTCAATTTTTCAAAATGAAGACATGAGGGTCTCTTAAATAGACTTTCCTGAAATTCATCAACGGTTGAGATCGATTTCACTCAACGGTCAAGATTAAAGGTGAAGTTCAGTCATAAAGGGAGATTTTCAAATTAAAGGGAGTTAATAGAGTTAATTTGAGTAAAATAAAGAGTTAACTGATTCAATTTGAGTAGAAAAAGAAGTTAACTAATTTAACTCATTTTTTATCAATAGTGAACTGAAAATTTTCCTTTTTGAACTGAAGAGAGATTTTGTTGAGATATTTAATTTAATAAAATGAGATATGCTCTCATATTTACTTTTTATATTTAATTAAATAATCTTTAAATAATTAAAGACACTTTTCTTATTCAGTTAAATAACTTCATTTAATTAATCAGGAATGGCTTCTCATTTAATTAAATAACTTTGTTTAGTTAATTAGAAGTAATTACTCCATTTAATTAACTAATTTCATTTAATTATTTCAAAATTCTTTTCAAAACTATTCAACTCAAGTCAATCGTGGTTAAATCTGATCAACTTTTGGTCAAATTTGATCTTTGCGTATGTGAATATGAGCAAATGTGAATATGAATTCCATTAACAATTCGAATCAAATTCTCATTCAACCTTTCAAAATGAAGAGATGAGGGTCTCTTAAATAGACTTTTCTGGAATTCATCAACGGTTGAGATCGATTTAATCAACAGTCAGGATTAAAGGTGAAGTTCAGTCATAAAGGGAGATTTCTAAATTAAAGGGAGTCAACAAATTTAATTTGAGTAAAATAAGAAGTTAACTAATTCAATTTGAGTAGAAAAAGGAGTTAACTGATTTAACTCATTTTTTTATCAATAGTGAACTGAAAATTTCCCTTTTTGAACTAAAGAGAGATTTTGTTGAGATATTTAATTTAATAAAATTAGATATGCTCTCATAATTACTTTTCTTATTTAATTAAATAATCTTTAATTAATTAGAGAAACTTTTCTTATTTAAGTAAATAAATTTGTTTAATTAATTAAGAATGGCTTCTCATTTAATTAAATGACTTTGTTTAGTTAATTAGAAGTAAGTACTCCATTTAATTATTTACAAATACTTTTCGAAACTAGTCAACTCAAGTCAACCGTGGTTAAATTTGGTCAACTTTTGGTCAAACTTGATCTTTGCGTATGTGAATATGAAACAAAGTGATTATGAATTCCAGCAACAATTCGATGCAAATTCTCATTCAATTTCTCAAAATGACGAGATTAGGCTCTCTTAAATAGACTTTCTTGAAATTCATCAACGGTTGAGATCGATTTCAATCAACGGTCAGCATTAAAGGCAAAGTTGAGTCATACAGGGAGATTTCCAAATTAAAGGGAGTTAACAGATGTAATTTGAGTAAAATAAGGAGTTAACTGATTCAATTTGAGTAGAAAAAGGAGTTAACTAATTTAACTTATTTTTGATCAATAGTGAACTGAAAATTTCTCTTTTTGAACTGAAAAGAGATTTTGTTGAGGTATTTAATTTAATAAAATGAGATATGCTCTAATAATTATTTTTCTATTTAATTAAATACTCTTTAATTAATTAGAGACACTTTTCGTATTTAATTAAATAACTTCATTTAATTAATTAGGAATGGCTTCTCATTTAATTAAATAACTTTGTTTAGTTAATTAGAAGTAAGTACTCCATTTAATTAAATAATTTAGTTTAATTATTTTAAAATTCTTTTCGAAACTAGTCAACTCAAGTCAACTGTGGTTAAATCTAGTCAACTTTAGGTCAAACTTGATATTTGCGTATGTGAATATGAGAAAATGTGAGTATCAATTTCAGCAACAATTCAATGCAAATTCTCATTCAACCTTTCAAAATGAAGAGATGAGGATCTCTTAAATAGACTTTCCTAGAATTCATCAACGGTTGACATCGATTTCAATCAACGGTCAGGATTAAAGATGAAGTTCAGTCATAACGGGAGGTTTCCAAATTAAAGGGAGTCAAAAATTTTAATTTGAGTAAAGTAAAGAGTTAACTGATTCAATTTAGTAGAAAAAGAGTTAACTCATTTAACTCATTTTTGATCAATAGTGAACTGGA
The DNA here is from genome assembly GCA_028749045.1 of Cupressus sempervirens. Lineage (NCBI taxonomy): Eukaryota > Viridiplantae > Streptophyta > Pinopsida > Cupressales > Cupressaceae > Cupressus > Cupressus sempervirens. The sequence goes on from CM053793.1 coordinate 663,521,404, forward strand.
AATTTTCCTTTTTGAACTGAAGAGAGATTTTGTTGAGATATTTAATTTAATAAAATGAGATATGCTCTCATAATTACTTTTTCTATTTAATTAAATAATCTTTAATTAATTAGAGACACTTTTCTTATTTAATTAAATAACTTCATTTAATTAATTAGGAATGGCTTCTCATTTAATCAAATAATTTTGTTTAGTTAATTAGAAGTAAGTACTCCATTTAATTAAATAATTTCATTTAATTATTTCAAAATTCTTTTCGAAACTAGACAACTCAAATCAATTGTGGTTAAATCTGGTCAACTTTTGGTCAAACTTAATCTTTGCGTATGTGAATATGATCAAATGTGAGTATAAATTCCAGCAACAATTCGATGCAAATTCTCATTGAACCTTTCAAAATGAAGAGATGAGGGTCTCTTAAATAAAATTTTTTGAAATTCAACAACGGTTGAGATCGATTTCAATCAACAGTCAAGATTAAATGTGAAGTTTAGTCATAAAGGGAGATTTCCAAATTAAAGCGAGTTAATAGATTTAATTTGAGTAAAAGAAGGAGTTAACAGATTCAATTTGAGTAGAAAAAAGAGTTAACTGATTTAACTCATTTTTTATCAATAGTGAACTGAAAATTTCCCTTTTTGAACGGAAGAGAGATTTTGTTGAGATATTTAATTTGATAAAATGAGATATGCTCTCATAATTATTTTTTCTATTTAATTAAGTAATCTTTAATTAATTAGAGACAATTTTCTTATTTAATTAAATAACTACATTTAATTAATTAGGAATGGCTTCTTATTTAATTAAATAACTTTGTTTAGTTAATTAGAAACAAGTGGTCCATTTAATTAAATAATTTTGTTTAATTATTTCATAATTCTTTTCGAAAGTAGTCAACTCAAGTCAACCGTGGTTAAATCTGATCAAATTTTGGTCAAACTTGATGTTTGCGTATGTGAATATGAGCAAATGTGAATATGAATTTCATCAACAATATGAATCAAATTCTCATTCAACCTTTCAAAATGAAGAGATGAGGGTCTCTTAAATAGACTTTCCTTGAATTCATCAATGGTTGAGATCGATTTCAATCAACGGTCAAGATTAAAGGTGAAGTTCAGTCATAAAGAGAGATTTCCAAATTAAAGGGAGTTATCAGATTTAATTTGAGTAAAATAAGAAGTTAACTGATTCAATTTGAGTAGAAAAAGGAGTTAACTGATTTAACTCATTTATTATCAATAATGAAATGGAAATTTCCCTTTTTGAATTGAAGAGAGATTTTGTTGACATATTTAATTTAATAAAATGAGATATGCTCTCATATTTACTTTTTCTATTTGATTAAATAATCTTTAATTAATTAGACACATTTTTTTTCTTTAATTAAATAACTTCATTTAATTAATTAGGAATGGCTTCTCATTTAATAAATAACTTTGTTTAATTAATTAGAAGTAAGTACTCCATTTAATTAAATAAGTTTATTTAATTATTTCAAAATTCTTTTCGAAACTAGTCAACTCAAGTCAACAATGGTTAAATCTGGTCAACTTTTGGTCAAATTTGATCTTTGCGTATGTGAATATGAGCAAATGTGAGTATGAATTCCAGCAACAATTCGATGCAAATTCTCATTCAACCTTTCAAAATTAAGAAATGAGGGTCTCTTAAATAGACTTTTTTGGAATTCATCAATGATTGAGATCGATTTTAATCAACGGTCAGGATTAAAGGTGAAGTTCAGTCATAAAGGGAGATTTCTAAATTAAAGGGAGTTAACAGATTCAATTTGAGTAAAATAAGGAGTGAACTAATTCAATTTGAGTAAAAAAAAAAGTTAACTCATTTAACTAATTTTTTATCAATAATGAACTGAAAATTTTCCCTTTTTGAACTGAAGAGAGATTTTGTTGAGATATTTAATTTAATAAAATGAGATATGCTTTCATAATTATTTTTTCTATTTAATTAAATAATCTCTAATTAATTAGAGACACTTTTCTTATTTAATTAAATAACTTCATTTAATTAATTAGGAATGGCTTCTCATTTAATTAAATAACTTTGTTTAGTTAATTAGAAGTAAGTACTCCATATTATTAAATAATTTCGTTTAATTATTTCAAAATTCTTTTCGAAACTAGTCAACTCAAGTCAACCATAGTTAAATCTGGTCAACTTGTGGTCAAACTTGATCTTTGCGTATGTGAATATGAGCAAATGCGAGTATGAATTCTAGCTACAATTCGATGCAAATTCTCATTCAACCTTTCAAAATGAAGAGATCAGGGTCTATTAAATAGACTTTCTTGGAATTCATCAACGATTGAGATCGATTTTGATCAACGGTCAGGATTAAAGATGAAGTTCAGTTATAAAGGGAGATTTTCAAATTAAATGGAGTTAACAGATTTAATTTGAGTAAAATAAGGAGTTAACTGATTCGATTTGAGTAAAAAAAGGAGTTAACTTATTTAACTCATTTTTGATCAATACTGAACTGGAAATTTCCCTTCTTGAACTGAAGAGAGATTTTGTTGAGATATTTAATTTAATAAAATGAGATATGCTCTCATAATTACTTTTTCTATTTAATTAAATAATCTTTAATTAATTATCTGAGACACTTTTCTTATTTAATTAAATAACTTCATTTAATTAATTAGGAATGGCTTCTCATTTAATTAAATAATTTTTTTTAATTAACTAGAAGTAAGTACTCCATTTAATTAAATAATTTCGTTTAATTATTTCAAAATTCTTTTCGAAACTAGTCAACTCAAGTCAATCGTGGTTAAATCTGGTCAACTTTTGGTCAAACTTGATCTTTGCATATGTGAATATGAGCAAATGTGAGTATGAATTTCAGCAACAATTTGATGCAAATTCTCATTCAAACTTTCAAAATGAAGAGATGAGAGTCTCTTAAATAGACTTTCCTAGAATTCATCAACGGTTGAGATCGATTTCAATCAACGGTTAGGATTAATGTCGAAGTTCAGTCATAAAAGGAGATTTTGAAATTAAAGGGAATTAACAGATTTAATTTGAGTAAAATAAGGAGTTAACTGATTCAATTTGAGTAGAAAAAATAGTTAACCGATTTAACTCATTTTTGATCAATAGTGAACTGAAAATTTCCCTTTTTGAACAGAAGAGAGGTTTTGTTAAGATATTTAATTTAATAAAATGAGATATGCTCTCATAATTACTTTTTCTATTTAATTAAATAATCTTTAATTAATTAGAGACACTTTTCTTATTTAATTAAATAACTTCATTTAATTAATTAAGAATGATTTCTCATTTAATTAAATAACTTTGTTTAGTTAATTAGAAGTAAGTACTCCATTTAATCAAATAATTTTATTTAATTATTTCAAAATAATTTTCGAAACTAGTCAACTCAAGTCAACCGTGGTTAAATCTAGTCAACTTTTGGTCAAACTTGATCTTTGCGTATGTGAATACGAGAAAATGTGAGTATGAATTCCAGCAACAATTCGATGCAAATTCTCATTCAACCTTTCAAAATGAAGAGATGAGGGTCTCTTAAATAGACTTTCCTTGAATTCATCAACGATTGAGATCGATTTCAATCAACGGTTATGATTAAAGGTGAATTTCAGTCATAAATGGAGATTTCCAAATTAAAGGGAGTTAACAGATTTAATTTGAGTAAAAAATAAGGAGTTAACTGATTCAATTTAGTAGAAAAAAGAGTCAACTGATTTAACTCATTTTTTATCAATAGTGAACTGGAAATTTCCCTTTTTGAACTGAAGAGAGATTTTGTTGAGATATTTAATTTAATAAAATGAGATATGCTCTCATAATTACTTTTTCTATTTAGTTAAATAATCTTTAATTAATAAGAGACAGTTTTCTTATTTAATTAAATAACTTCATTTAATTAATTAGGAATGGCTTCTCATTTAATTATATAACTTTGTTTAGTTAATTAGAAGTAAGTACTCCATTTCTGTAATGCCTCGCCAAGGGATGCAAAGAATTAACCTAAAATTTCACTAAGTTTGGTCACATTTTTTTTTTTATAACATGAAATTAAATATCACATATAACTTTTACATAATAACGAAAGTAATAGCAATGTCCATCTAAAAGTAAACATAACATACATAACCGATTTTATTCTTTAAGAATCCCTTAACGTTGAGTTACATCTAAACTAACTAACATACATGAATCCATCTAGTACAACATCCACATGAATAATAATGATAAGTCCAATGTTCATACATTATATTTTTAAATTCTCAATCATCTACTGTACATGTCACAGGGTATGAAGGCTTAAAAGAATATACATATGTGAAATAAGGTACATCATCCTATTCCAATCCATGATACATCAAAGTAGAGATAATCACATGATACATCATCATAAAAGAAATATACATCCATCATAAAGATCAAACAAAATAAACTAAGTGCATGGTTCCTCCCAACCGTTAATAATATCATTAGACCATCGTCGGCCCTAGCCATCCCTCCGTGTGTAAGATCCCAAATCACCGAAGAGATCATCGGTATTAAAATAGTAGGAATGTCACTCCTAAAACATCCTACTAACATGCAAAGTAAAACATAGGATACCATCATCTAACATATGCAAATCATCAATATAAGAAACATACCAGCAAATAAATCCATCATAAGGTATATCATCTATCATAATGCTCCAAGAACATAATGAAGATAAATACCAACCAAGAATGCTCCAGCCACAATGTCTCGGACGGGATCTCAAATGATAAGAGTGGACAATACACTACCACCCGACCGCGTGGTACCTAAGTGGTCCACTCCCACAGTGCTGAGGAGATAATCTCAAGTCCCAAACAAGCTATCCATAACAAATAGCACAAATCTGTATAGTCTAGGAATCGTAAAAGTATACTAACTCAAAGGTTCCAATCACACACAAAAATCTACATCTAATTTCCAGAGGCACACAAAGACATGTAGGAAACCTACTATGCAAGCAGGAAAGTGTCATCGCAATTATCATGTACAAGTTACCCTGGCAGTTAGCTAAACTCCACGGGTCCATACTAATCTCATGCGGCTACTAGTATCCTCTCATACTGACGAGACATACTATGGAATGCACGGTCGCAACCATGTGTTCTCACTACTCCCATCCTAGCCTGTACAAGCACTCAAGACATGGGCGAGAACCAAAACAATTATCTTTTTAGGTTCATTTAATCCCCATTTAGTGTGTAAATGCTATCACTTATTAACCAAACTTACAATGAGTTACCTTAGCAGCCACTTAGGGCCCCCGCCCCCATTGCAAGCCACTTCTCGACAGTACAAGTAGATTACCTACCCTAAGCTCATGGAATCATAAATTTCAAAATCACAAAAGATAATCCATAATAAAATTATCAAATATGCATAAAAGCATCAAATATCCATAATAAGAATCATCAAATCTCCAAGATAAGAATCATCAAATCTTCATGAGCATCTGAAAAACATCCATAGAAAATCATGACCACAACAGTTCTCTATTGGCAACTGAAAGCATCACTGATAATCATAAGTATCCATTGGTTCTCAACAAGCAACGAAGAATATCTCAAAATCATACTGATCAAAGACTCCAAAATGGTTGAGTCAAACATTTCACAACATGATATCATCAAGAAATAAATCAACATTTCAGTCCCATCATGGCGACTAAAAAATAATCCAAGGATAATTGATCGATGACTCAAAACTGACTAGCTCAAGTGTCTCATACACATACATCTCAGCTTCATGCATGAAAACTGATGAATAAATACAAACATTTCATAGAGCATACAATCACATTACCATGGTTGGGCTTAAAAGATCGAGACCAAATAAGATCAACATGCCATCACATCTCATAACTCCCGAGCCTCTGGTAACAACCTAAGATTGGTCAACACTAGTCAACCCAAAACCCAAAATAAGAAGCATATAGAATACACGATGCAGACACATATTTTGGTTTTGCTATCTTACATAGTTGAATCAAGTGTAGAGGTTTCCAGTTTTTTATTTGCAAGTATACTTTCAAGTGCCTTAAGTTTCGTCATTTGACCTACAAGTCAACCCATTGTTCCCCGATAGCATTATCCTTCCATTATTAAGTATTACATTCTAAGAATAACTTAAGGATAAATATTCAATAAACTGATCATCATTGACTTTTAATTAAATTGTCCTTTATATTTAACCATGATTCATATTTTAATTGATTAACTCTTCTTTAATGTTACTTCAACTTTTAACATAATTCAAAGATCATTATTCGTCTAAATTATAAAAGAGCCAATTACTAGTCTTCGAATAAGAAGATTATAACTTTATTAAAACGATCAATTTAATCAATAAATTCTCATAAGTGCACAATCCATGACCTTTCAACATTCTAATAGTTTTCAATTAGAAACTTAATTAAGTATTACTAAAGTTTGAGTCTTTTAATTTAATCGTTATCATCGTTGACAACCATATAATATCTAAGGTCATAATTCAAGTCATAAGACTTATCAACTTTAATATAGATAATCTACAATCTCGTTAAAAGGATTATATCAAATAAATCTCTATTAAATAATTTAATTATTAATTAAATCTAATTAACTCTCATTAATTGATTTAATTAATAATTGCATAACCATAGCAATGTTCTAATTAATGTCAGTTGACTAATAACTAACTAAAATTTTGTAAGTTAAAAGTCAATTATAATCTAGTACACAAATATTCATATTCATAGTTCAATAATAATAACTTGTTAATATTTAATAACAAGCTATATTGAGAATCTTATTAATAAATCTATAATGACCACATTTGTCACTCTGCAACAATGTTCCCATTTATATTTTAATAATAACAAGTTATATTAAATCTCCAATACCAAGTATTATTATCTCAAATAAGTTTCTCCTATGTACGTTGATTCAGTTAATTGATACTCCTCCAAATTATTAACCAATTCAATTAAATAATCTCCACGAGATTATCTCTAATCAAATTTTTTGATAACTATTTAAACCATTATTTATTAATAGTTTTCTAGTCCTTACAAACATTAATAAATAATAAACTCCTCAAACTATAAATACTCAATCTATAGAATCCTTCCATAAACTCATTAGTTAATATTTAACTAACTCTTAACACCATTAAGATATATCAATAATTTATTATAATAACATAATAACTCAAATCATAGTAATGTTATAACAATGTTATAATGTAACCATGAGCCCTGGTCAATAGATCTTAACCAATATCATTGAAGTCTCTTAATTAAAATCATCATAATAATCATCATTAAATATCTTTACGATCCCTTAATTATCTAATATATATTAAATAGTATTTAATATACATTAAAAGTTTGCTATATAAACTATATTAATATCTTTTTTTTAAAAATTTTCTCTCATTTAAAAATCTATTTACTTAGATTGACTAATAATTAATTACGCTTCTTCTACTATTAACTAATCTTAATTAAATTTGATTTAATTAGATTAGATAATAAATCATATAAAACTAATGCATAAAAATAAGATTCTAATAAGGAAAAATTGCAATAATATCTTTAATTCATTTCATGCTTTGATATATATTATTTTTATGAAGTTTAAGCATAAAGAACTCTTAGTTATGAAAAATTGAGAAATATCTGTCCTTGAATAAAACAGTCTCAATACGACGGTCATATCTCCCTAATGAACTGTTGGATTGGGCTGAAATTTAAATATGTTGGAGAGGGCCAAGTTGTATCGATTCTGATTGGAGCAATCGAATAAATTCGATCATGATAAAAAGTTATGAATGACTGAGTTTGGGTCTATCCAAGGGGCAATGACAGGACAATTTGTGATGAATTAAGAATTTCCTCTTAAAATAATTGTTCTCTAAATTTACCCATTCATCCATCTAATAGGTTTGTCCATACGCATCTGAAAATATAATTTGATAGAAAGATTACATCTAATCATTCAAATTTTTAACTTAGACTTTCTATTTTAATTTCAAATCTTGTCTATCTAATTTTACAATATAAATTCGAACCCAAATCTGATTAAGATCTAATTTCTTTCTCATTTGGAACTAGGGATTTTCTATTATTTTCTTCTCATCCAAATAAAATATCTAGATTCTAATTTCAAATAGTAGATTCAATCACAGAGAGTATTCAGACACATAAAACAGATATGATGAAGACGGGAAGAGAAAGAGTGCAAAGGGAATATGAGAATATCACAAGTGCACCTGGACACTAATGCTAATTTTGTCATGCCTCAGAAGTCCATAGAAAATCCCTTCCTTCTTCATCATTCACAATTCTTCCAAGAATCCAAGCCGATCGAATCCTCCAAGTGATTAGAAGTACTAGAAGGAGCATAGAAGCAAGTAAAAAATATATGAGCATATGAATCTTCTCCCATGCATGTAAGCTTTGAAGCTTCTATTTTAGCTTGTAGCTCGTGGCTTCCATTAAGCTTGTAGCTTTCATTAAGCTTTTTTTTAATAACCTTCTATGAATGCTTGAATATCAAGAGCTCTGAAGAAACTTTTGGAATGCTTCTTAAAACTGTTGAAAGGTGTCACCAACTAAGCATGGGTCTTTTCCAATCTTTTTTTGATGAATCATAGAGTTTTAGACACCTTGTGCTTAATTGATGCACTAACCCCCGTGTTGTTGACACATGTTAATTCTCATGCAAGCTTATAACTATAATTTACTTTACTCTTTCCAATTTTATTTATTTATTTATTAAGTCTCATGCACTAACTTTAATATCTCCACTTTTCAATCTTAATATATTTTTATTTTAATCATATGAGATTTAGAATCTTTTAATAATTTAAAATATATTTTCCACTATTAAACTTCATTTTCTAAAACTTTATTGCTAAAATATTTATTAGCTTTAATAATAATATTATTTAGTCATTTATTTAAAAATGAGCTCCAAATATATTATTACTGAAATAAATATCGTCACATTCCAAATTTAAACCTTTAACTTTTATTTTCAAATTTAATTATTTTATTTAATTAATTTTCCAATTAATTAAATAAAATAAATTTTAAAATATCATATTAATTTTTCATTAAATTAAACCATTAATTAAATCTTTTAATTAGGCTTAATTAATAGAAAATAATCCAAAGACTCACAAATATAAAAATACGAAAAACTTATCATAGTCAAAATACATACAAATCAAACCAATGGGTTTATATCACGAATTACATCATCTGACGCATTCAGAGGGTACTCAACTTAGATACTTGTCCTAATTTTTCAATTAGAACAAATGGCTTAAAGGGTTGGGATTTGGACTTGAGAATTTATCTCCCCTCTCTTACCATTGAGATAATGTGATAGGGTACGCTCATCCTGGTAATTCAGGAAAGTCGATACCTAGTACCTACAACATGCATAAAAACTATGCATGTACACGCATAATATATACTAAACTAAATAGGCAATGGCAAGAAGTGGTGCAAACACACACACCATACACATGCAAGTATGGGGTAAGTATCCATAAGAAAACACATATGATAATAAATCATCTTACTAATCATCATTAATAACTGAAAGCAATGTAATGATCATCATCAATAATTGCAAACACTAAAAATAATCATTATACATACTTGAAATGTAGAGTCTAAGTAATCTCATCACATAATAAACTAAATCCATAGCACAATATCTGATAATCTCAAAAGAATGCTGCTAGTCAATAACATAAAACTAGCTCTAAAAGAGTTAAGCAATGATAACAAAATGCGAATTAGGGGCAGGCACTATAATTTCATTAAATAATTTCATTTAATTATTTCAAAATTCTTTTCAAAACTAGTCAACTCAAGTCAACCATGGTTAAATCTGGTCAACTTTTGGTCAAACTTGATCTTTGCGTATGTGAATATGAGCAAATGTGAGAATGAATTCTAGCAACAATTTGATGCAAATTCTCATTCAACCTTTCAAAATAAAGAGATGAGGGTCTCTTAAGTAGACTTTCTTAGAATTCATCAACGGTTGAGATCGATTTCAATTAATGGTCAGGATTAAATGTGAAGTTTAGTCATAAAGGGAGATTTCCAAATTAAATGGAGTTAACAGATTTAATTTGAGTAAAATAAAGAGTTAACTGATTCAATTTGAGTAGAAAAAGGAGTTAACTAATTTAACTTATTTTTTATCAATAGTGAATAGGAAATTTCCCTTTTTGAACTGAAGAGAGATTTTGTTGAAATATTTAATTTAATAAAATGAGAGATGCCCTCATAATTACTTTTTCTATTTAATTAAATAATCTTTAATTAATTAGAGACACTTTTCTTATTTATTTAAATAACTTCATTTAATTAATTAGGAATGGCTTCTCATTTAATTAAATAACTTTGTTTAGTTAATTAGAAGTAAGTACTCCATTTAATTAAATAACTTTGTTTAATTATTTCAAAATTCTTTTCGAAACTAGTAAACTCAACTCAATCGTGGTTAAATCTGGTCAACTTTTGGTCAAATTTGATCTTTGCGTATGTGAATATGAGCAAATGTGAGTATGAATTCTAGCAACAATTTGATGCAAATTCTCATTCAACCTTTCAAAATGAAGAGATGAGGGTATCTTAAATAAACTTTTTTAGAATTCATCAACGGTTGAGATCGATTTCAATGAACGGTCAGAATTAAAGCTGAAGTTCAGTCATAAAGGGAGATTTCCAAATTAAAAGGAGTTAACAGATTTAATTTGAGTAAAATAAGGAGTTAACTTATTCAATTTAGTAGAAAAAAGAGTTAACTCATTTAACTCATTTTTGATCAATAGTGAACTGGAAATTTTCCTTTTTGAACTGAAGAGAGATTTTTTTGAGATATTTAATTTAAGAAAATGAGATATGCTCTCATAATTACTTTTTCTATTTAATTAAATAATTTTTAATTAATTACAAACACTTTTCTTATTTAATAAAATAACTTCATTTAATTAATTAGGAATGGCTTCTCATTTAATTAAATAACTTTATTTAGTTAATTAGAAGTAAGTACTCTATTTAATTAAATAATTTCGTTTAATTATTTAAAAATTCTTTTCGAAACTAGTCAACTCAAGTCAACCATGGTTAAATCTGGTCAACTTTTGGTCAAACTTGATATTTGCGTATGTGAATATGAGCAAATGTGAGTATGAATTCCAACAACAATTCGATGCAAATTCTCATTCAACCTTTCAAAATGAAGAAATGAGGGTCTGTTAAATAGACATTCTGTGAATTCATCAATGGTTGATATCGATTTCAATCAACTATCAGGACTAAAGGTGAAGTTCAGTCATAAAGGGAAATTTCCAAATTAAAGGGAGTTAACAGATTTAATTTGAGTAAAATAAAGAGTTAACTGATTCAATTTACGTAGAAAAAGGAGTTAACTGATTTAACTCATTTTTGATCAATAGTGAACTGAAAATTTCTCTTTTTTAACTAAAGAGAGATTTTGTTGAGATATTTAATTTAATAAAATGAGATATGCTCTCATAATTACTTTTTCTATTTAATTAAATAATCTTTAATTAATTAGAGACACTCTTTTTATTTAATTAAATAACTTCATTTAATTAATTAGGAATGGCTTCTCATTTAATTAAATAACTTTGTTTAGTTAATTAGAAGTAAGTACTTCATTTAATTAAATAATTTTGTTTAATTATTTCAAAAAAATATTCAAAACTAGTCAACTCAAGTCAACCATGGTTAAATTTGGTCAACTTTTGGTCAAACTTGATCTTTGCGTATGTGAATATGAGCAAATCTGAGTATGAATTCCAGCAACAATTCGATGCCAATTCTCATTCAACTATTCAAAATGAAGAGATGAGGGTCTCTTAAATAGACTTTTCTGGAATTCATCAACAGTTGAGATCGATTTCAATCAACGGTCAGGATTAAAGGTGAAGTTCAGTCATAAAGGGAGATTTCCAAATTAAAGGGAGTTAACAGATTTAATTTGAGTAAAATAAGGAGTTAAGTGATTCAATTTGAGTAGAAAAAGGAGTTAACTGATTTAACTCATTTTTTATCAATAGTGAATTGGAAATTTCCTTTTTTGAACTGAAGAGAGATTTTGTCAAGTCAACCGTGGTTAAATATGGTCAACTTTTGGTCAAACTTGGTCTTTGCGTATGTGAATATGAGCAAATGTGAGTATGAATTCCAGCAACAATTTGATGCAAGCTCTCATTCAACCTTTCAAAATGAAGAGATGAGGGTCTCTTAAATATACTTTCTTGAAATTCATCAACGGTTGAGTTCGATTTCAATCAACGGTCAGGATGAAAGGTGAAGTTCAGTCATAAAGGGAGATTTCCAAATTAAAGGGAGTTAATAGATTTAATTTGAGTAAAATAAGGAGTTAACTGATTCAATTTGAGTAGAAAAAGGAGTTAACTGATTTAACTCATTTTTGATCAATAGTGAATTGGAAATTTCTCTTTTTGAACTGAATGTTAGATTGTGGTGACTGATCAGGAAAGTACTGCACATACTTCATAAATAGTAGCTAACATATTAGCCGACATATGGCCGACATGGTAGCTGACATATTATGGCCGACATATGACCGACATGTTATAACCCTAAAGCGGTTTAATAGTTGTATAAAAGGGATTAGGGTTGGGTATTTTTCATTATGTTGTGATACGAAATTGGTTCTTGCGGCGGTATTGAGCTGTAAGGGATTATGGATTGTATTCAGGTTGTAATCACTGGATTGTAATAAGATTGGACTTGCTATTTGGTGGACGTAGCCTAGGGATTGGATGAACCATGTTAAATCTTTGTGCCTTGTGTTCATTTTTGTGTGATCTATTATTTTTTTGTTTATTGGTTATATTTGCATGTAGTTTTTATTTCTGTCCATAGTTTATCCAAACAAGTGGTATCAGAGCAAGGTTGTCTTTCAATTATCCTCTACAGGAAAGTCTCACGGTTAAGTGGGAGTCTCATAGTTGAGTGGGAGCGATGGCAGATGAGGGTAAGTTGAGGGTTGACAGGTTTAATGGGCAGAACTTGTAGTTATGGAAGATGCAAATGGAAGACTATTTATATCAGAAGGATTTATATGAGCCGTTGGAAGGCAAAGCCAAGAATCAAGGAACTATGTCAGAGGTTGAATGGGATCTCTTGGACAAAAAGGCACTTGGAAGCATTCGGTTATACTTGGCACCATCGGTGGCATTTAATATTTCAAAAGCAAAGACGACAAAAGATTTGATGAAAACCCTAGCGACGCTGTATGAAAAGCCCTCCGCTTCAAATAAGGTATTTCTCATGAAGCGTTTATTTAATATGAAAATGGCAGAAGGTGGATCTGGTGCAGATCATTTAAATGAGTTTAATACTATTACTAGTCAATTATCTTCTGTGGGTATCAATTTTGATGAAGAAATTAGGGCTCTCTTGATTTTGTGTTCTTTGCCTGAAAGCTGGAATAACTTAGTAATGGCGGTGAGTAATTCTGTTCCTAGATCTAGTACCCTAAAATATGATGATGTGATTGGTGTTATTTTAAGTGAGGAAACTCGTAGAAAATCCTCAGGTGGATCTACATCAAGAAGTGCTTTAAATGCACAAAGTAGGGGTAGAACGACTGAAAGAGAAAGTAACTCTGGAAATCATGGAAAATCAAGAGGAAAGTCAAAGGGGAGGAGGTCTCAATCGAGAGGACCAAATGATTGCTAAAACTATAGGAAACCAGGGCACAAAAAGAAAGATTGCTAGAATCGAAAGAAAAATGAAGGAGATAAATCAGATGGAGACAAGGAGGCAAATGTGGTAAGCAACTAATCCAAAGAGGATGCTTTGCTTCTGTCTTTAGAGAGTGTTGATGATTCATGGGTTTTAGATTCTGGTGCTTCATTTCATGCTACATCTCATAGAGGTTATTTCATTGATTATGTTCAAGGGGATTTTGGGCTTGTTTATTTGGGGGATAATGAACCCTGTCAGATTGTTGGAAAGGGAAAAATTAAGATTAAGTTGCAGAATGGGAATCATTGGCTACTACATGAGGTAAGACATGTTCCACAACTAAGTAGGAATTTAATTTCAACAGGGCAACTCGGTGATGAGGGTTGTGTAGTTACTTTTAATGATAAAAATTGGAAGGTTTCAAAAAGTTCCCTTGTAGTAGCAAAAGGTGTGAAAGTAGGCACCTTATATCTTTGTACAGGTCATATTGTTCTTTCTACTTTGATTGTTTTAGAGAAAAAAGAATATTCAGGAACAATTACTGCAGTTGAGCAAGGAGAACAAATAGCTGCTGTAGATTCTGATACAGCGCTATGGCATAATAGACTTGGGCACATGAGTGAGAAAGGTATGAAAGTACTTCATTCAGGGAAAGTTTTACCAGGTCTAAAATGTGTGAATATGGATTTCTATGAAAGTTGTGTGTTTGAAAAACAAAAGAGAGTGAGTTTTGTAAAGACAGGGAAGGAAAACAAAAAGGAGAAATTAGAGCTTTCGCATACAGATGTATGGGGACCAGCCCAGGTATCTTCCCTTGGTGGCTCTCATTATTATGTTACATTTATTGATGAAACAACTAGAAAAGTATGGGTTTATTTCCTTAGACAGAAATCTGATGTATTTTAAACTTTTAAGAAATGGAAATGCTTGGTTGAAAATGAGACTGGTAAGAAATTAAAATGTCTTAGATCTGATAATGGTGGTGAGTATTACAGTCATGAATTTGAAGATTATTGCTCCACTAATGGTATTCATAGACAAAAAACTATTCCAAGGACTCCATAGGAAAATGGAGTGGCTGAACGCATGAACAAGACTATAATGGAGCGCGCAAGGAGCATGAGGTTGCATGCTGGGTTGCCCTTACACATGTGGGCGGAGGCTGTCAATACTGTAGTATATTTGATTAATAGAGGTCCCTTTACTCCTTTGGGCTGTGGTATTCCAGAGGAAGCATGGACTGGGAAGAAGGTGAGTTATTCTTTTCTCAAGACCTTTGGTTGTGAAGCTTTTGCTCATATAGACTTTGAAAATAGAACCAAGCTCGAAGCTAAATCAAAGAAATGTGTCTTTGTTTGATATGGCATTAATGAATTTGGTTATAGGCTTTGGGATTTTGAAAATCATAAAATTATAAGAAGCCGGGATGTCATATTCAATGAAAAAGTGTTGTACAAAGATCTATTGCAGCAACATGAGAAGAAAGAAGATGATTATGTAGTGTGGGATGATACTCCAAAAGCTGATGTTCCAGCCATTCCTCATGATGTGCAACAATCGCAACAACAAATACCACACACACTAGTGAATGTTAGACGGTCAACAAGGCAAATTAGACCTCCACAAAGGTTTTCTCCCTCTTTGTATTCTATTTTACTTACTGATGCTGGTGAACCTGAAAGTTATGATGAAGCTGTGCAGGTGGATACTAAGATTCAGTGGGAGTCTGCAATGAAAGATGAAATGGACTCTTTGCTGAAAAATAAGACATGGGATTTGTGCAAGTTGCCTGCAGGTAAAAAGGCTTTACAGAATAAATGGGTTTACAGGTTGAAAGAAGAGGAAGGAGGTAAGAAAAGATTTAAGACTAGGTTAGTTGTAAAAGGATTTGCACAGAAAAAGGGAATTGATTTTGATGAGATATTTTCTCCTGTTGTTAAAATGACTTCTATTCATACTGTTTTAAGTATTGTGGCTACTGAAGATTTGCATTTAGAGCAGATGGATGTTAAACCAACTTTTCTTCATGGTGATTTGGATGAAGAAATATATATGGCTCAGCCACAGGTTTTTGAGGTCAAAGGTAAGGAGAACTTAGTGTGCAAATTGAAGAAAAGTTTATATGGCTTGAAGCAAGCACCTCGGCAATGGTATCTAAAATTTGACAGTTTTATGCATGAGCATGGATATAATAGGTGTCATTCAGATTACTGTGTTTATTTTAAGAGGTTGGATGATGATAGCTACATTATTTTATGTCTATATGTTGATGATATGCTTATAGCTAGGTCTAACATGCATCATATTAAGGGGCTGAAATGCCAATTAGCACATGCATTTTCTATGAAGGATTTGGGGGCAGCAAAAAAAATCTTTGGTATGAAAATTTGCAGAGATAGGAAGAACAAAACATTGACACTATCTCAAGCTGATTATGTTGAGAAGGTGTTGCAACGTTTCTCTATGGAGAATGCTAAAGCTGTCAACACACCTTTACCTAGTCATTTGAAATTGACTAAGGGAATGTGTCCCAAGACACAGGAAGAGGAGGATAAGATGTCCAAGGTACCCTATGCTTCAGCTGTAGGAAGCTTGATGTATGCTATGGTATCCACTAGGCCAGATATTGCACATGTAGTGAGAGTCGTTAGCAGGTTTATGAGTAATCCCGAATTTGAGCATTGGAATGCTGTCAAGTGGATTCTCAGATATTTGAGAGGGACATCCAATAAGTGTTTACACTTTGGGGGCTCTACTACTGATTTACAGGGCTATTTGACTTAGATTTGGCAGGGGATATTGATACCAGGCAGAGTACTATAGGTTATGTCTTTACTATTGGTGGAGCAGCTGTGAGCTGGGTTTCTAGGTTATAGAAGATTAATGCTTTATCCACTACAGAGGCAGAGTATGTTGCTGCTACAGAGGCAACCAAGGAGATGATATGGCTTTAGTTCTTCTTGGAAGAATTGGGACATCCTTAGAAGGATAATTATTTGTTTACAAATAGTCAAAGTGCCATTCATCTTGCTAAGAATTCAGCTCTGCATTCTAAGACCAAACACATACAGTTGCGGTACCATTTCATTCGGTCAATTTTGGAGGATGGAAAGTTAAAGCTGGAGAAGATACATACCAATGACAATCCAGCAGATATGTTGACAAAGGTTGTAACAAGGGAGAAGCTGAACTCCTCTTCAGCTTTGGTTGGTCTTTTAGACTGAATATGAATAAAAGAATAGTAGAGTCCAGGATGGTTTGATCCAGTTGGAGCCCCATGTGGTAGTGGTATTGCTACAAGATCAGTCTCCAAGTGGAAGATTATTGTTTAGTGTGGAGCCTGATCAGTCCCCAAGTGGGAGATTGTTAGATATTGGTGTCTGATCAGGAAAGTACTACACATACTTCATAAATAGTGGGGCCCCAAAATTTTTTTTTTGGGCAGTCGCTGACATGGTAGCCGACATATTATGGTCGACATATGGCCGACATGTTATAACCCTAAAGCGGTTTAATACTTGTATAAAAGGGCTTAGGGTTGGGTATTTTTCATTATGTTGTGATATGAAATTTGTTCTTGCGGCGGTATTGAGTTGTAAGGGATTACGGATTGTAATCAGGTTGTAATCACTGGATTGTAATAAGATCGAACTTGTTATTTGGTGGACGTAGCCCAGGGATTGGGTGAACCATGTTAAATCTTGGTGCCTTGTGTTCATTTCTGTGTGATCTATTATTTTTTCTGTTATTGGTTATATTTGCATGTAGTTTTTATTTCTATCCATAGTTTATCCTAACACTGAAGAGAGATTTTTTTGAGATATTTAATTTAATAAAATGAGATATGCGCTCATAATTAGTTTTTCTATTTAATTAAAAAATCTTTAATTAATTAGAGACGCTTGTCTTATTTAATTAAATAAGTTCATTTAATTAATTAGGAATGGCTTCTCATTTAATTAAATAACTTTGTTTAGTTTATTAGAAGTAAGTACTCCATTTAATTTAATAATTTCATTTAACTATTTGAAAATTCTTTTCAAAACTAGTCTTCATAATATTAATTATTAATAATTTTATTAATAAATTATATTATTATTAAATCAAATTTTATTATTAAGTTATATTATTAATTAATAATTAAATAAATTATTAATTCATGAATAATAGTTAAATAAATTATTAGTTAATTTAATTATATTTGATTTAATTAAAGATTAATCCTAAACTATTTTAGGATAGTGAATTTAATAATAAGGGTAACCTTAGATGTATTTTTGAGCTAATAAATTAATGGGTTGACTTATAAATTAAGCGGAGAATCTCATGCACTTAGAATGTACTTTGAAAGGCAAACTGAACTTTACTGCTAACCCTGTTATGTATTTTGAAAATCAACCCAAACTATGAATTGTACTGTTTTGTTTATGTTATCTATGTTTTGAAGTTGATTAGATGTTGACCAGTCTTAGGATGTTACCAGAGGTTCAAGGGTTGTGCAATTGTGATGTTATGGTGACTTGTTCTTGATCTTTATACCTGACCTTGGTAATGTGATGCTATGCTCTATTATGGATGTCTTTACTGGTTGTTATTGCTTTCTAATTTCCTTGTGTGAAGCTGAGGTGTTTTTAAGTGAATTATTCTTGGTGATGTCACGTTGTGACATGTTTTGACTTGACCATTTTGGAGTCTTTGATCAGTATTGTGATCTATTATCGGGATACTTGTTGGTTGCTCGTTGGAGAACCATTGGACATTGTGACTTATTATTCATGCCTTCAGTTGCTAATAGAGAACTATTGTGATCATTATGATTATCATTTGATTCTTTCCGATCGTTTGTATAGGGCTGAGGTGATATTTGTGATTTTTGATTTCATGAGCCTAGGGTAGGTTATCTATGTGTAGTGTCGGAAAGTGGCTTGCGATGGGGGCTGGGGCCCTAATTGGCTGCCAAGGTAACTCATTGTAAGTTCTTTTAATAAGTAAAAACATCTCACCTAAATACTGACTTAAATGAATCTAATAAGATAACTATATGTTCTCTCCCATGCTTTGAGTGCTAGTACAGACTAGGATGGGGTAGAGAGAATGCTTGATTGCAACCTTGCATTCCGTAGTATGCCTCATTAGTACGAGAGGATACTAGTGGCCGTAGGATCACAGGGGACCCAAGATTCCTAAGGGATTATTTGGGTAACTTCCGACATGACTTTTGCGATGACACTTTCCTACTTGCATGGTAGGTTTCCTACATGTCTTTGTTTGTCTCTAGGTTTAGATGTCAATCTATTTTTAGGAACCTTTGAGTTAGAATACTTATAGAATTTCCTGGACCTAGAGAGTATTTATGTTACATGTTTTGTTTCAATTGGAACTTGAGACTATCTCCTCAACGCGGTGGGAGTGGACCATTTAGGTTCAACATGGTCGGGTGGTAGTGCTTTTTACTCTTATCATTTAGATCCGTCCGAGACACTATGGCGGGAGTATTACTGTTGGTATATACCTTCATTCTTGTAGTGCTTGCCCCTGGTTCACATTTTGTTATCATTGCTGAACTCTTTTACAGCTAGTTTTATGTTGATGGTTACCAACATTGTTTTGAGATTATCAGATATTGTGCTATGGATTCAATTTATTATGTGATGAGATTACTTAGATTTTTCATTTCATGTATGCATGATGATTATTTTTAGTGTTTGCAGTTATTAATGATGATTAGTAAGATGATTTATTATCATATGTATTTTCTTATGGATACTTATCCCATACTTGCATGTGTATGGTGTGCGTGTTTTCTTTGCATGTTTGCTTTTGTATGACGTGTCTAATATGGTTAAGGGAGGGAGTCGTAGTCACCTACTAGTCGAGATCTACATGATGCACCACTTCTTGCCATTGCCTATTTAGTTTAGTATATATTGTGTCTGTACATGCATGGTTTTTATGCAAGTTGTAGGTACTTGACTTCCCTGAATTGCCAGGATGAGCATACCCTATCACATCATCTCAATAATAAGAGAGGGGAGATAAATTCTAAAGTCCAAATCCCAACCCTTTTAAGCCATTTGTTCTAATTGAAAAATTAGGACAAGTATTTGAGTTGAGTACCCTTCGAATGCGTCAGATGACGTAATTTGTGATTTAAACCCTTGGTTTGATTTTGTATGTATTTTGGCTATGATGGGTTTTCGTATTTTTACCTTGTGAGTCTTTGAAATATTTTCTATTAACTAAACTTAATTAAAAAGATTTAATTAATGGTTTGATTTAATAGAAAATTAATATGATATTTTAATATTTATTTTATTTAATTAATTGAGAAATTAATTAAATAAAATAATTAAATTTGAAAATAAAAGTTAAAAGATTAAATTTGGAATATGACAATATTTATTTTAATAATAATATATTTGAAGTTCATTTTTAAATAAATGACTAAATAATATTATTATTAAAGCTAATAAATATTTTAGCAATTAAGTTTTGGGAAATGAAATTTAAAAGTGGAAAATTTATTAAAATTATTAAAAGATTCTAGATTTCATGTGATTAAAATATAAATATATTAAGATTGAAAAGTGGAGATATTAAAGTTAGTGCATGAGATTTAATAAATAAATAAATTAAATTGGAAAGAGCAAAAGTAAATATTAAATTAATTAATGTGCATTATTTTAATATTTGCTCACATAGGAGTTGGCAAATTCTCGAGAGTTGTCATGTAGACAACACTGGAGTTTGCACTCTAAGAATGAACAAGTTGTCTACACTTAGAAGTTATCATTTTATTTGAGCACATGGTGTCTACAGCCTTATGACTCATCTAGAAGGTTGGAGAAAACCCATGCTTGGTTGTCATGCTTATCTTCTAGTTGTTTCTAGAGACACTCTAGATGCATCTTAGAGGCCTTTAAATACAGGCTCTCCTAGTGTGTTTGGACAAGCTACAAGCTACAAGCTACAAGCTTAATGAAAGCTACAAGCTACAAGCTTAAATGGAAGCTTCAAAGCTTACATGCATTGGAGAAGTTCATATGCTCATATGTTTCTACATGCTACTATGCTTCTTCTACCACTTCTAGTCACTTGGAGGTTTTCGGTTGGCTTGGATTCTTGGAGGAATTGCAAATGATGGAGAAGGAAGGGATTTTCTATGGACTTCTGAGGCATGATAGATTAGCATCAGTGTCTAGGTGCACTCGTGTTATTCACATATTCTCTTTGCACTCTTTCTCTTCCTGTCTTCATCGTGTTTTTGTGTCTGAATACTCTTTGTGGTTGAATCTATAATTGGAATTGGAATCTAGATACTTTATTGGTTGAGAAGAAAGAAATAGAAAAACCCTAGATCCAAGTAAGGAAGAAATTAGATCTAAATGGGTTTGGGTTCGAATTAGAATCAAATTGAGAATGATGATTTCAAATTTATAGTTAGACTTATTGGATGGATTAATGAATATGTTTAGAAAACAATTATTTAAAAAAAAAATTCTTGTTTAGAAAAGCCTTTAAATCTAAGTATATATATTCTCTTTTGTAAATTTTCATATATATTTTATTTACAGTGATAATTGATAACAAATTTTGTATATATATATACATATACATATACATATATATATATATATATATATATATATATATATATATATATATATATATATATATATATATATATATATACATACATATATATATATATATATACATACATACATACATACATACATACATACATACATACATACATACATACATATATATATATACACATATATACATATATGTATATATTTGTGTATATTAAAGTGAGAAACTTATTTATTAAATTCGAAATCGCAACCCGTTTTTCAGAAAAGGTTTTTATGAAAAAATGTTATGAACAATTTTATATTTATTCATATGTTGGATGGGCGGGTAGGATACCCCACCTCGGCTGCGGTATGTGGCAGGACTACAAAGATCGCAGTGTACCTACGATCCATAGAGTACATGCGACCCGCAGGTCTCGCACGAGCATGTGTCGATGATTTTATAAACATTGCCATCATTTTGTTTAAAAGGGTTTAAAACATACAAATTTAATAGAATATGGATGTTTATATATATATATAAATTTTGATATTCAACAATTATTATATATATTATATTTATTATAAATAAAATTTTAATATTAATAAAATTAATCATCTTATAATATTTTAAGTCTCATGATATAAATTTAATTTAAATTGTTTAATAGAATTTAAATGAGAAAGATAGAAAAAAAATCGAATGGAAATTTGAGAAAACTATATATTATTTTATAAGAACAATTCTTCTAGAGATATTAACATTCATTGAATGAACAATGAATCTGATTTAAGTATTGAAATTATTAATGAGATTATTATTTATAAATAATTGTTAAGGTTAGCAATTATTAATGAATGATAAGTAAAGCTAGTATAAGTATTAAGTAATTCAATTAAACTCAAATTGAGATTTGTAATAATTGAAGTATAGCAATTAGTTATAATAATTGGTTTAGACAATCTCAGGGGATATGAGATGAAAGGTTAAAGCAATTATTAGATAATGGTATTGAGAGATAGTTAACCTTATATCATTGGGAAAATAAATGCGTCAAAGTATAGGTTATGGAACTTTGGTTAATTATTTATTGAGAGATATTCTTTGAGTTGTGATATAATTAATTGTAAAGTAATTAATAAATAAGTTATGAAATGAGGTTCTATTGAAATAATTATTGTTATAATTATTGATATACCTTAAAAGTTAGTTAAATATTAACCAATGAAGTTCGTAAGGTTTCTTTAAGATCAATTAATAATAGTTTTGATGAGATTATTATTTATTAATGTTCGTTGGGTCTAACAAACTATTAATAAATAATGGTGTAAATAGTTCGATTAGATTTAATCTTGTGAAGATTATTTAATGATTAAAGTTTTGTAAAGGTATTAGTTTTTTGAATTTGAAGTATAATTTATTTTCAATCAATTGATATTCATTGAGTTGATATTATAACTATGATATTAATAATTAAGTTGTGCGATAGAATTTTATTTGAAATGATTAATGATAATACGAATTTGTCAAGAGAATGTTGGTATTCTTTCAATATGACGAATGTGGTCATATGAAATTATTAGATTTTCAATATAGCTTGTTATTAATATTCACAGGTTATTATTATTGAATTATTAATATGATCATTTGAGTATTGAATTATAGTTGACTTTTAACTTATAGAATTCTAGTTAGTTATTAGTCAACTGATGTTAATTGGAACGTTGCTATGGTTATGCAATTATTAATTAAATCAATAAACTAGAGTTAATTGAATTTAATTAATAATTAAGTTATGTAATGGAGATTTAATTGATATAATTCTTTTAATGAGATTGTAGAAATATTGATATCAAAGTTGATAGGTCTTATTCTTATGACTTGAATAATGACTTTAGATATTTTAATGGTGAAGACTTAGTAATATATAATTGAGAATTGTTAGAATGATAAAAGGTCGAGGATTGTGAACCGATGTTAATTGATCATTCTAATAAAGTTATAATCTTCCTATTCGAAGATTGATAAGCTCTCTTATAATATAACGAATAATGATCCTAGAAAAGTTGAAAGGATAATCAATTAGAATATGGATCATGGTTAAATATAGAGAAAAATTTAATTAAGGGTCAATGATGATCAGTTTAATGAGTAAATATTTATCCTTAAGTTATTCTTAGAATGTAATTCTTAATAATGGAAGGATAATGCTATCGGGGAACAAATGAGTTGACTTGTAGGTCAAATGATGAAACTTAGACATTTGAAGTATACTTGAAAATGGGAACTGAAACCCCTACACTTGAGAATAGAAACTGAAGCTCCACACTCAATTTAACTATGTAATATAGCAAAATCAAAACATGTGTTTGCATCGTGTATTCTATATGCTTCTTGTTTTGGGTTTTGGGTTGACTAGTGTTGACCAGTCCTAGGTTGTTACCGGAGGCTCGGCAGTTATAAGATGTGATGACATGTTGATCTTATTTTGTCTCGATCTTTATAAGCCCAACCATGGTTATGTGGTCGTATGCTCTATGAAATGTTTGTATTTGTTCATCAGTCTTCATGTGCGAAGCTGAGATGTATGTGTATGAGACACCTGAGCTAATTAAATAATTTTGTTTAATTATTTCAAAATTCTTTTCAAAACTAGTCAACTCAAGTCAAACGAGGTTAAATCTGGTCAACTTTTGGTCAAACTTGATCTTTACGTATGTGAATATGAGCAAATGTGAGTATGAATTCCAGTGACAATTCGATGCAAATTCTCATTCAAACTTTCAAAATGAAGAGATGAGGGTCTCTTAAATAGACTTTCCTGGAATTCATCAACGATTGAGATCGATTTCAATCAATGGTCAGGATTAAAGGTGAAGATCAGTCATAAAGGGAGATTTCCAAATTAAAGGGAGTTAACAGATTTAATTTGAGTAAAATAAAGAGTTAACTGATTCAATTTGAGTAGAAAAAAGAGTTAACTCATTTAACTCATTTTTGAGCAATAGTGAATTCGAAATTTCTCTTTTTGAACTGAAGAGATATTTTGTTGAGATATTTAATTTAATAAAATGACATATGCTCTCATAATTACTTTTTCTATTTAATTAAATAATCTTTAATTAATTAGAGACACTTTTCTTATTTAATTAAATAACTTCATTTAATTAATTAGGAATGGCTTCTCATTTAATTAAATAACTTTGTTTAATTAATTAGAAGTACTCCATTTAATTAAATAATTTCGTTTAATTATTTAAAATTTCTTTTTGAAACTAGTCAACTCAAGTCAACCATGGTTAAATCTGGTCAATTTTTGGTCAAACTTGATCTTTGCGTATGTGAATATGAGCAAATGTGAGTATGAATTTCAGCAACAATTCGATGCAAATTCTCATTCAACCTTTCAAAATGAAGAGATGAGGGTCTCTTAAATAGACTTTGCTGGAATTCATCAACGGTTGAGATCGATTTCAATCAACGGTCATGATTAAAGGTGAAGTTCAGTCATAAAGGGAGATTTCCAAATTAAAGGGAGTTAACGAATTTAATTTGAGTAAAATAAGGAGTTAACTGATTCAATTTGAGTAGAAAAAGGATTTAACTGATTTAACTCATTTTTGATCAATAGTGAACTGGAAATTTCCCTTTTTGAACTGAAGAGAGATTTTGTTGAGATATTTAATTTAATAAAATGAGATATGCTCTCATAATTAATTTTTTTATTTAATTAAATAATCTTTAATTAATTAGACACTTTTCTTATTTAATTAAATAACTTCATTTAATTAATTAAGAATCACTTCTCATTTAATTAAATAACTTTGTTTAATTAATTAGAAGTAAGTACTCCATTAAATTAAATAATTTCGTTTCATTATTTCAAAATTATTTTCGAAACTAGTCAACTCAAGTCAACCGTGGTTAAATCCGGTCAACTTTTGGTCAAACTTGATCTTTGCAAATTTGAATATGAGCAAATGTGAGTATGAATTCCAGCAACAATTCGATGCAAATTCTTATTCAACCTTTCCAAATGAAGAGATGAGGGTCTATTGAATAGACTTTCTTGAAATTTATCAACAGTTGAGATCAATTTCAATCAACGGTCAGGATTAAAGGTGAAGTTCAGTCATAAAGGGAGATTTCCAAATTAAAGGGAGTAAACAGATTTAATTTCAGTAAAATAAGGAGTTAACTGATTCAATTTGAGTAGAAAAAGGAGTTAACTCATTTAACTCATTTTTTATCAATAGTGAACTAGAAATTTCCCTTTTTGAACTGAAGAGAGATTTTGTTGAGATATTTAATTTAATAAAATGAGATATGCTCTCATAATTACTTTTTCTATTTCATTAAATAATCTTTAATTAATTAGAGACAATTTTCTTATTTAATTAAATAACTTCATTTAATTAATTAGGAATGGCTTCTCATTTAATTAAATAACCTTGTTTAATTAATTAGAAGTAAGTACTCCATTTAATTAAATAATTTCATTTAATTATATCAAAATTCTTTTTGAAACTAGTCAACTCAAGTCAATCGTGGTTAAATCTGGTCAACTTTTGGTCAAACTTGATCTTTGTGTATGTGATTATGAGCAAATGTGAGTATGAATTCCAGCAACATTTCGATGCAAATTTTCATTCAACCTTTCAAAATGAAGAGATGAGGGTCTCTTAAATAGACTTTCCTGAAATTCATCAATGGTTGAGATCGATTTGAATCAACGGTCAGGATTAAAGGTGAAGTTCAGTCATAAAGAAAAATTTCCAAATTAAAGGGAGTTAACAGATTTAATATGAGTAAAATAAGGAGTTAACTGATTCACTTTGAGTAGAAAAATGAGTTAACTCATTTTTTATCAATAGTGAACTAGAAATTTCCCTTTTTGAACTGAAGAGAGATTTTGTTGACATATTTAATTTAATAAAATGATATATGCTCTCATAATTACTTTTTCTATTTAATTAAATAATCTTTAATTAAGTAGAGACAATTTTCTTATTCAATTAAATATCTTCATTTAATTAATTAGGAATGGCTTCTCATTTAATTAAATAACTTTTTTTAATTAATTAGATGTAAGTATTCCATTTAATTAAATAATTTCGTTTAATTAGTCCAAAATTCTTTTCGAAACTAGTCAACTGTGATTAAATCTGATCAACTTTTGGTCAAACTTGATCTCTGCATATGTGAATATGACCAAATGTGAGTATGAATTTCAGCAACAATTTGATGCAAAATCTCATTCAACCTTTCAAAATGAAGAGATGAGGGTCTCTTAAATGGACTTTCCTGGAATTCATCAATGGTTGAGATCGATTTTAATCAACGGTCAGGATTAAAGGTGAAGTTCAGTCATAAAGGGAGATTTCCAAATTAAAGGGAGTTAACATATTTAATTTGAGTAAAATAAGGAGTTAACTGATTCAATTCGAGTAGAAAAAGGAGTTAATTGATTTAACTCATTTTTTATCAATAGTGAACTGAAAATTTCCATCTCAACTCTTCTCAAAGTAGGAACCATCTTTTTTCTTCTTCTGGAGATCATTTCTTTTCTAGGGAGGCAATTTGTTTAGAAGCCACTAATTACTTCTCTCAACTCTTCTCAAAGGAGGAACCTCTTTCCTTGATTGAGAGAAAGACTATTTTAGAATGTATTCCCCATATTGTGTCTGGCAGGTTGAATAGAGATCTGTTTAAACCTGTTACGCTTGAGGAGCTGAAAAAGGTGGTATTTGCTATGAAGAAAGGTAAAGCCCTGGGCCCAGATGGATTTCCCATTGAATTTTTCCAAGAGTTTTGGGAAATTATTAAATTTGATCTTCTAGATGTTGTTCAAGAATCATATCATAATAAAAAAATGCTCAAGTCTTTGAATGCTACTTTCCTGACTCTCATCCCCAAGATTGATGGGGCTAATAGGTTGGATCAATTCAGACCTATTGCTTTATGTAATGTCACATACAAAATTATCACCAAATTAATTGTTGAAAGGCTTAAGCCTTTCTTGGCCTCTTTGATATCTGAGGAGCAGGGAGGCTATGTTAGTGGTAGACAGATTCTGGATGGTGTGGTTATTGCTTCAAAGGCTATTCATTCTATGGCTACGTCCAAGGAAAAAGCTATGTTTATTAAGCTGGATTTAGCTAAAGCTTACGATCGAGTTAGTTGGGAGTTCCTGAAACAGGTGCTTCTTGCTTTTGGATTTGACAGGGAATGGGTGGATTGGGTTCTCAGCTGCGTAACTTCCACATCCTTTTCTGTTCTTATTAATGGAGAATCGACTAATCTATTCTCTGCTTCTCAGGGGCTTCGACAGGGAGATCCTATCTCTCCATATCTATTTATCATTATGGTAGAGGCTTTGGGAAAATTTATAAAATCTCAAGCTGAGCAGGGATTTTTCTAGGGTTGGAAGTGGCACAATAATATTCCAGCATATACGCACCTCTAGTTTGTGGATGCTACTAGATTGATGGGTTTGGCTACCATTAATGAAGCAAGGAACTTCAGAATGATTTTGGACACTTATTTGGAAGCCTCTGGATAGTAGATTAACAAAGGTAAATCATCTATTAATATCTTTAATACTCCTCAAGCGATTCAAGTCAGGATTGCTAGAATTCTCAAGTTTCAGGTTGGATCCCTTCCATTGATTTATCTAGGAGTTCCTCTATCCCTTGGGGCTCAGCTGAAAGAGTATTGGCAAGGTCTATTGGACAAATTTCATAGCAAGCTGAGTCACTAGACTCATAGATGGCTCTCTTCTGCTGGTAGGGTCATCCTTCTCAAGACTGTGATTCAGGCTCTTCCTATTTATAGGAGTCTTGTGCAAACTCCTCCCATTGGAGTTATGTAAGACTTTGATACTCTGTCACGAAAATTCCTTTGGATAGGAAATCTCCTCTATTTTAAATGGTGCTTGGTCAAATGGGACACTATTTGCCTGCCTAAATTTGCTAGAGGATTAGGCCTTAAATGTATGGCTCTTGGCATCAAGGCTTTGGCAGCAAAGTTATATTGGTGGTGGTGCAACAATCAAGATCGAGATTGGGCTAAGATTCTAGCTTATAAGTACTTCCCAGGAGTGAAACTTCAGGATATTCCTAGACTGGAGCTAGATGGTAAGGGATCCTTTATTTGGGAAACTCTTAAAAGAGGAGCTCCTCTCATCAAAGATGGCCTCTTCTGGATATGTAATAAAGGATCTTGTGGGCTTTTCTGGCAGGACTCCTAGGATGGCTATCCTCCCATTCTCTCCAACTATCCACACCTTTAGCCTCTATATCAATTTTTTTGAGCTGCAGGATGGACCAAAGTAGTTCACTTCAAAACTTTGAGGAGGTGTGGCTCGATGGTTGTGGCTAATTGGAAGGATCCTTAGGATTGGCCCTCGGGGGGCTCTTCAGAAATTCGAGCGGAACTGGCCAATCTTCTCTCAGTTAGGCTGTGTAGCTCTTCTATGGAAAAATATATCCTAGCTTGGGGTCCTAGCCCTAAAGGTACTTTTAGTGTGGCCTAAGGATATGCTCGACTGGATAGTGAATGCAATGAATTTTTGGAAATTTCCTAGTGGAGGAAAGTTTGGAATAGGTTCTCATGGCCTAAATGTAATTTTTTTATTTGGCTGGTTGCTCAAAAAAAATGTCTTACTTGGGATAACCTCCATAAAAGAGGGTTTCAAGGTCCTTCTTTCTGTCCCCTCTATAGGTTGCATGGAGAGGATGTTTCTCATTTATTCTTCTTATGCCCTCTCTCTAGAGAAATTTGGCATAAGTGGTGGGAAGCATGGTGTCATCGATACATTCATGCTACATCTCTTATTGAGTTTTGGGATAGTCTTGGTAGACCCCCTATGAGAACTTCATTCCTCTAGGTGGCCTGGGCTATTGGACCTTCTTTCATTCTTTGGAATCTTTGGTTGGAGCATAATTGCTGGATCTTCTGTAACTCCAGCTTAGGAGTCACTAAACTATGGCAGTTGATCTTAAGCAGGCTTCAAGAGACCATCTATGCTAAATGTGATATGATAGAGCCAGTGGATCCTATTGATTCCAAGATTGTTAGGAATTTGGGGTTGGGGGAAAAAGGTTTGGGAAGTAGAAGCAGTAAGAAACTTTAGACACTAAAAAGAAAGGTGAGTAGAATGGGTAGATGGAGACCTCCACCAGATAATGTCCTAGAAATCAAAACTGATGGCTCCTCCTGGGGTAATCCTGGACAAGCGGGTGTAGGAGGAATTGGGAGAGATGCGAATGGCAAGGTTGTTTTCATTTTCTTAATTCATAAAGGAGTTCATTCCAATAATGTGATGGAAGCCTTGGCTTTTAAGGTGGCTTTGGTGCAGGCTTGTTCTCTTGGATGGAGGAGAATTGTGTGCAAATCAGACTCTCAGATTGTTGTGGACATGATTAGTAATTAGAGAATAGATGACTGTAACTGGTATATTGCCTCTCTTGTTAGAGAGATTATTCACCTGAGCAGCTTTGTGGATGAGATCTCCTTTTGTCATATTCCCAAGGAATGGAATGGAGTTGCTAATGTCTTGGCTAAATGGGCTTCAGAGAAGGGAGTAGGTTGGGATATTTCCGATAGAGCTGATCTTCCAGTTGATTGTGTGGGGATTTTTCAGTTTTTAGTGGAGAAGGATAGATCTTAAAGGCTTTTGAGTGTGGTTTGGCAGATTGGGCCTAAGGCCTTTGTAAGTGGTCTTTTCTGAATAAATTTTTACCCCTTTTTTAAAAATTAGGAATGGCTTCTCATTTAATTAAATAACTTTATTTAATTAATTAGAAGTTAGTACTCCATTTAATTAAATAATTTCGTTTAATTATTTCAAAATTCTTTTCGAAACTAGTCAACTCAAGTCAACCATGGTTAAATCTGGTCAACTTTTCATCAAAATTGATCTTTGCGTATGTGAATATGAGCAAATGTGAGTATGAATTCTAACAACAATTAGATGCAAATTCTCATTCAACCTTTCAAAATGAAGAGATGAGGGTCTCTTAAATAGACTTTCCTGGAATTCATCAACGGTTGAGATCGATTTCAATCAACAGTTAGGATTAAAGGTAAAGTTAAGTCATAAAGGGAAATTTTCAAATTAAAGGGAGTTAACAGATTTAAATTGAGTAAAATAAGGAGTTAACTGATTCAATTTGAGTAGAAAAAGGAGTTAACTGATTTAACTCATTTTTTATCAATAGTGAACTAGAAATTTTCCTTTTTGAACTGAAGAGAGATTTTGTTAAGATATTTAATTTAATAAAATGAGATATGCTATCATAATTATTTTTTCTATTTAATTAAATAATCTTTAATTAATTAGAGTCACTTTTCTTATTTAATTAAATAACTTCATTTAATTAATTAGGAATGGCTTCTTATTTAATTAAATAACTTTGTTTAATTAATTAGAAGTAAGTACTCCATTTAATTAAATAATTTTGTCTAATTATTTCAAAATTCTATTCAAAACTAGTCAACTCAAGTCAACCGTGGTTAAATCTGGTCAACTTTTGGTCAAACTTGATCTTTGCGTATGTGAATATGAGCAAATGTGAGTATGAATTCCAGCAATAATTCGATGCAAATTCTCATTCAACCTTTCAAAATGAAGACATGAGGGTCTCTTAAATAGACTTTCCTGGAATTCATCAACGGTTGAGATTGATTTCAATCAACGGTCAGGATTAAAGGTGAAGTTCAATCATAAAAGGAGATTTCCAAATTAAAGGGAGTTAACAGATTTAATTTGAGTAAAATAAGGAGTTAACTGATTCAATTTGAGTAGAAAAAGGAGTTAACTGATTTAATTCATTTTTGATCAATAGTGAACTGGACATTTCCCTTTTTGAACTGAAGAGAGATTTTGTTGAGATATTTAATTTAATAAAATGAGATATGCTTTGATAATTACTTTTTCTATTTAATTAAATAATCTTTAATTAATTAAGAACACTTTTCTTATTTAATTAAATAACTTCATTTAAATAGTTAGGAATGGTTTCTCATTTAATTAAATAACTTTTTTTAATTAATTAGAATTAAGTAGTCCATTTACTTAAATAATTTCGTTTAATTATTTCAAAAAAAAATTTGAAACTAGTCAATTGAAGTCAATTGTGGTTAAATCTGTTCAACTTTTGGTCAAACTTGATCTTTGCATATGTGAATATGAGCAACTGTGTGTATGAATTCCAGTAGCAATTTCAAACAAACTCTCATTCAACCTTTCAAAATGAAGAGATAAGGGTCTCTTAAATAGGCTTTCCTGAAATTCATCAATGGTTGAGATCAATTTCAATCAACGATCAGGATTAAAGGTGAAGTTCAGTAATAAAAGGAGATTTCCAAATTAAAGGGAGTTAACAGATTTAATTTAAGTAAAATAAGGAGTTAACTGATTCAATTTCAGTAAAAAAAGGAGTTAACTGATTTAACTCATTTTTGATCAATAGTGACCTAGAAATTTCCCTTTTTGAACTAAAGAAAGATTTTGTTGAGATATTTAATTTAATAAAATGGGATATGCTCTCATAATTACTTTTTTTATTTAATTAAATAATCTTTAATTAATTAGAGACACGTTTCTTATTTAATTAAATAACTTTATTTAATTAATTAGGAATGGCTTCTCATTTAATTAAATAACTTTGTTTAATTAATTAGAAGTAAGTACTCCATTTAATTAAATAATTTTGTCTAATTATTTGAAAATTCTTTTCGAAACTAGTCAACTCAAGTCAACCGTGGTTAAATCTGGTCAACTTTTGGTCAAACTTGATCTTTGCGTATGTGAATATGAGCAATTGTGAGTATGAATTCTAGCAACAATTCCATGCAAATTCTCATTCAAAATTTCAAAATGAAAAGATGAAGGTCTCTTAAATAGACTTTCTTGGAATTCATCTACGGTTGAGATCGATTTCAATCAACGGTCAGGATTAAAGGTGAAGTTCAGTCATAAAAGGATATTTCCAAATTAAAGGGAGTTAACAGATTTAATTTGAGTAAAATAAAGAGTTAACTGATTCAATTTGAGTAGAAAAAGTAGTTAACTAATTTAACTCATTTTTGATCAATAGTGAACTAGAAATTTCCCTTTTTGAACTAAAGAGAGATTTTGTTGAGATATTTAATTTAATAAAATGAGACATGCTATGATAATTACTTTTTTTATTTAATTAAATAATCTTTAATTAATTAGAGACACTTTTCTTATTTAATTAAATAACTCCATTTAAGTAGTTAGGAATGAATTCTAATTTAATTAAATAATTTTGTTTAATTAATTAGAAGTAAGTACTTCATTTAATTAAATAATTTTGTTTAATTATTTCAAAATTATTTTCGAAAAGTTAGTCAACTCAAGTCAACCATGGTTAAATCTGGTCAACTTTTGGTCAAACTTGATCTTTGTATATGTGAATAAAATAGACTTTCCTAGAATTCATCAACGGTTGAGATCGATTTCAATCAATCATCAGGATTAAAGGTGAAGTTCAGTCATAAAGGGAGATTTCCAAATTAAAGAGAGTTAATAGATTTAACTCATTTTTGATCGATAGTGAACTGGAAATTTCTCTTTTTGAATTGAAGAGAGATTTTGTTGAGATATTTAATACAATAAAATGAGATATTCTCTCATAATTACTTTTTTTATGCAAATGTCAGTATGAATTCCAGCAACAATTCGATGGAAACTATCATTCAACCTTTCAAAATGAAGAGATGAGGGTTTCGTAAATAGACTTTCCTAAAATTCATCAACGGTTGAGATCGATTTCAATCAACGGTCAATAGTGAACTGGAAATTTCCCTTTTTGAACTAAAGAGAGATTTTCTTGAGATATTTAATTTAATAAAATGAGATATGCTCCCATAATTACTTTTTCTATTTAATTAAATAATTTTTAATTAATTAGAGACACTTTTCTTATTTAATTAAACAACTTCATTTAATTAGTTAGGAATGGCTTCTCATTTAATTAAATAACATTGTTTAATTAATTAGAAGTAAGTACTCCATTTAATTAAATAATTTCATTTAATTATTTCAAAATTCTTTTCGAAACTAGTCAACTCAAGTCAACTGTGGTTAAATCTGGTGAACTTTTGGTCAAACTTGAGCTTTGCGTATGTTAATATAAGAAAATGTGAGTATGAATTCCAGCAACAATTCGATGCAAATTCTCATTACACTTTTCAAAGTGAAGAGATGAGGGTCTCTTAAATAGACTTTCCTGGAATTCATCAACGGTTGAGATCGATTTTAATAAACGGTTAGGATTAAAGGTGAAGTTCAGTCATCAAGAGAGATTTTCAAATTTAACGAAGTTAACCGATTTAATTTGAGCAAAATAAAGAGTTAACTGATTCAATTTGCATAGAGAAAGGAGTTAACTGATTTAACTCATTTTTGATCAATAGTGAACTGAAAATTTCCCTTTTTGAACTAAAGAGAGATTTTGTTGAGATATTTAATTTAATAAAATGAGATATGCTATCATAATTACTTTTTCTATTTAATTAAATAATCTTTGATTAATTAGAGACACTTTTCTTGTTTAATTAAATAACTTCTTTTAATTATTTAGGAATGACTTCTCATTTAATTAAATAACTTTATTTAATTAATTAGAAGTAAGTACTCCATTTAATTAAATAATTTCATTTAATTATTTTAAATTTTTTTTCAAAACTAGTCAACTCAAGTCAACCGTGGTTAAATTTGGTCAACTTTTGGTAAAACTTGATCTTTGCATATGTGAATATGAGCAAATGTGACTATGAATTCCAGCAACAATTTGATGCAAATTCTCATTCAACCTTTCAAAATGAAGAGATGAGAGTCTCTTAAATAGACTTTCCTAGAATTCACCAATGGTTGAGATCGATTTCAATCAACGGTCAGGATTAAAGGTGAAGTTCAGTCATCAAGGGAGATTTCTAAATTAAAGGGAGTTAACAGATTTAATTTGAGTAAAATAAGGAGTTAACTGATTCAATTTGAGTAGAAAAAGGAGTTAACTGATTTAACTCATTTTTTATCAATAGTGAACTGGAAATTTTTTTTTTTTGAACTAAAGAGAGATTTGTTGAGATATTTAATTTAATAAAATGAGATATGCTCTCATAATTACTTTTTCTATTTAATTAAATAATCTTTAATTAATTAGAGACACTTTTCTTATTTATTTAAATAACTTCATTTAATTAGTTAGGAATGGCTTCTCATTTAATTAAATAACTTTGTTTCATTAATTAGAAGTAAGTACTCCATTTAATTAAATAATTTCATTTAATTATTTCAAAATTCTTTTCGAAACTAGTCAACTCAAGTCAATCGTGATTAAATCTGGTCAACTTTTGGTCAAACTTGATCTTTGCGTATGTGAATATGAGCAAATGTGAGTATGAATTCCAACAACAATTCGATGCAGATTCTCATTCAACCTTTCAAAATGAAGAGATGAGGGTCTCTTAAATAGACTTTCCTGGAATTCATCAATGGTTGAGGTCGATTTCAATCAACGGTCAGGATTAAAGGTGAAGTTCAGTCATAAAGAGAGATTTCCAAATTAAAGGGAGTTAACAGATTTAATTTGAGTAAAATAAGGAGTTAACTAATTCAATTTGAGTAGAAAAAGCAGTTAACTGATTTAACTCATTTTTAATCAGTAGTGAACTGAAAATTTCCCTTTTTGAACTGAAGAGAGATTTTGTTGAGATATTTAATTTAATAAAATGAGATATTGTGATGTGAATATGAGGATTTAACTGTGTGATTTTTGAGTCAAACTTGATGACCCATGTTTCATGAGTAGTGATTCAACATGAATCCATCTCTCATGAGAATAAATGGAACACTTAGCACTCATTGGATCTAGGTGATGCTTCACCCCTGTGAGCATCACCTAGATCCAATGAGTGCTAAGTGTTCCATTTATTCTCATGAGAGATGGATTCATGTTGAATCACTACTCATGAAACATGAGTCATCAATTTTGACTCAAAAATCACACAGTTAAATCCTGATATTCACATCACAATTTGACTAGCTGTGGAAATCATCTCCTACTTATCAAAATGAGATATGCTCTCATAATTACTTTTTCTATTTAATTAAATAATCTTTAATTAATTAGAGACACTTTTCTTGTTTAATTAAATAACTTCATTTAACTAGTTAGGAATGGCTTCTCATTTAATTAAATAAATTTGTTTCATTAATTGGAATTAAGTACTCCATTCAATTAAATAATTTCATTTAATTATTTTAAAATTCTTTTCGAAACTAGTCAACTCAAGTGAACCGTGGTTAAATCTGGTCAACTTTTGGTCAAACTTGATCTTTGCAAATGTGAATATGACAAAATGCGAGTATGAATTCCAACAACAATTCCATTCAAATTCTCATTCAACCTTTCAAAATGAAGAGATGAGGGTCTCTTAAATAGACTTTCTTGAAATTCATCAACGGTTGAGATCGATTTAAATCAACGGTCAGGATTAAAGGTGAAGTTCAGTCATAAAGGGAGATTTTCAAATTAAAGGGAGTTAACAGATTTAATTTGAGTAAAATAAGAAGTTATCTGATTCAATTTGAGTAGAAAAAGGAGTCGACTGATTTAACTCATTTTTTATCAATAGTGAACTGAAAATTTCCCTTTTTGAACTGAAAAGAGATTTTGTTGAGATATTTAATTTAAT
The DNA here is from genome assembly GCA_028749045.1 of Cupressus sempervirens. Taxonomy (NCBI): domain Eukaryota; kingdom Viridiplantae; phylum Streptophyta; class Pinopsida; order Cupressales; family Cupressaceae; genus Cupressus; species Cupressus sempervirens. The sequence continues at coordinate 663,557,516 of CM053793.1, forward strand.
AAAATGAGATATGCTCTCATAATTACTTTTTCTATTTAATTAAATAATCTTTAATTAATTAGAGACACTTTTCTTATTTAATTAAATAACTCCATTTAATTAGTTAGGAATGGCTTCTCATTTAATTAAATAACTTTGCTTAATTAATTAGAAGTAAGTACTCCATTTAATTAAATAATTTCGTTTAATTATTTTAAAATTCATTTCGAAACTGGTCAACTCAAGTCAACCGTTGTTAAATTTCGTCAACTTTTGGTCAGACTTAATCTTTGCGTATGTGAATATGAGCAAAGGTGAGTATGAATTTCAGAAACAACTCGATGCAAATTATCATTCAACCTTTCAAAATGAAGAGATGAGGGTCTCTTATGTAGACTTTCCTAGAATTCATCAACGGTTGAGATCGATTTCAATCAACGGTCAGGATTAAAAGTGAGGTTGAGTCATAAAGGGAGATTTCCAAATTAAAGGGAGTTAACAGATTTAATTTGAGTAAAAAAAGGAGTTAACTGATTTAATTTGAGTAGAAATAGGAGTTAACTGATTTAACTCATTTTTGATCAATAGTGAACTGGAAATTTCCTTTTTTGAACTAAAGAGAAATTTTGTTGAGATATTTAATTTAATAAAATGAGATATGCTCTCATAATTACTTTTTCTATTTAATTAGATAATCTTTAATTAATTAGAGACACTTTTCTTATTTAATTAAATAACTTCATTTATATATTTAGGAATGACTTCTCATTTAATTAAATAACTTTGTTTAATTGATTAGAAGTAAGTACTCCATTTAATTAAATAATTTTGTTTAATTCTTTCAAAATTCTTTTCGAAACTAGTAAACTCAAGTCAACTGTGGTTAAATCGTGTTAACTTTTGGTCAAACTTGATCTTTGCGTATGTGAATATGAGGAAATGTGAGTATGAATTCCAGCAACAATTCTATGCAAATTCGCATTCAACCTTTCAAAATGAAGAGATGAGAGTCTCTTAAAGAGACTTTCCTAGAATTCATCAGCGGTTGAGATCGATTTCAATCAATGGTCAGGATTAAAGGTGAAGTTCAGTCATAAAAGGAGATTTTCAAATTAAAGAGAGTTAACAGATTTAATTTGAGTAAAATAAGGAGTTAACTGATTCAATTTGAGTAGAAAAAGGAGTTAACTGATTTAACTCATTTTTGATCAATAGTGAACCTAAAATTTCCCTTTTTGAACTGAAGAGAGAATTTGTTGAGATTTTTAATTTAATAAAATGAGATATGCTCTCATAATTAATTTTTCTATTTAATCAAATAATCTTTAATTAATTAGAGACACTTTTCTTATTTAATTAAATAACTTCATTTAATTAGTTAGGAATGGCTTCTCATTTAATTAAATAACTTTGTTTAATTAATTTGAAGTAAGTACTCTATTTAATTAAATAATTTTGTTTAATTATTTCAAAATTCTTTTTGAAACTAGTCAACTCAAGTCAACTGTGATTAAATCTAGTCAACTTTTGGTCAAACTTGATCTTTGCGTATGTGAATATGGGCAAATGTGAGTATGAATTCCAGCAACAATTCAATGCAAATTCTCATTCAACCTTTCAAAATGAAGAGATGAGGGTCTCTTAAATAGACTTTCCTAGAATTCATTAACGGTTGAGATCGATTTCAATCAACGGTCAAGATTAAAGGTGAAGTTCAGTCATAAAGGGAGATTTTCAAATTAAAGGGAGTTAATAGATTTAATTTTAGTAAAATAAGGAGTTAACTGATTTAATTTGAGTAAAAAAAGGAGTTAACTGATTTAACTCATATTTGATCAATAGTGGACTAGAAATTTCTCTTTTTGAACTGAAGAGAGATTTTGTTGAGATATTTAATTTAATAAAATGAGATATGCTCTCTTAATTACATTTTCTATTTAATTAAATAATCTTTAATTAATTAGAGACACTTTTCTTATTTAATTAAATAACTTCATTTAATTAGTTAGGAATGGCTTCTCATTTAATTAAATAACATTGTTTAATTAATTAGAAGTAAGTACTCCATTTAATTAAATAATTTCATTTAATTATTTCAAAATTCTTTTCGAAACTAGTCAACTCAAGTCAACCTTGGTTAAATCTGGTCAACTTTTTTTTAAACTTGATCTATGCGTATGTGAATATGAGCAAATGTGAGTATGAATTCCAGCAACAATTCGATGCAAATTCTCATTCAACCTTTCAAAATGAAGAGATGAGGGTCTCTTAAATAGACTTTTCCTGAAATTCATCAATAGTTGAGATCGATTTCAATCAATGGTTAGGATTAAAGGTGAAGTTCAGTCATAAAGGGAGATTTTCAAATTAAAGAGAGTTAACATATTTAATTTGAATAATATAAGTTGTTAACTGATTCAATTTGAGTAGAAAAAGGAGTTAACTGATTTAACTCATTTTTTATCAATAGTGAACTAGAAATTTCCCATTTTGAAATGAAGAGAGATTTTGTTGAGATATTTAATTTAATAAAATAAGATATGCTCTCATAATTACTTTTTTTATTTAATTAAATAATCTTTAATTAATTAGAGACACTTTTCTTATTTAATTAAATAACTCCATTTAATTAGTTAGGAATGGCTTCTCATTTAATTGAATAACTTTGTTTAATTAATTAGAAGTAAGTACTCCATTTAATTAAATAATTTTGATTAATTATTTCAAAATTCTTTTTGAAACTAGTCAACTCAAGTCAACCGTGGTTAAATTTGGTCAACTTTTGGTCAAACTTGATCTTTGCGTATGTGAATATGAGCAAATGTGAGTATGAATTTGAGCAACAATTCGATGCAAATTATCATTCAACCTTTCAAAATGAAGAGATGAGGGTCTCTTAAATAGACTTTCCTAGAATTCATCAACGGTTGAGATCGATTTCAATCAATGGTCAAGATTAAAGGTGAAGTTCAGTCATAAAGGGAGATTTTCAAATTATAGGGAGTTAACAGATTTAATTTGAGTAAATTAAGGAGTTAACTAATTCAATTTGAGTAGAAAAAGGAGTTAACTGATTTAACTCATTTTTTATCAATAGTGAACTGGAAATTTCCCTTTTTGAAATGAAGAGAGATTTTGTTGAGATATTTAATTTAATAAAATGAGATATGTTTTGATAATTACTTTATCTATTTAATTAAATAATCTTTAATTAATTAGAGACTGTAATGCCCCGCCAAGGGATCCAAAGAATTAACCTAAAATTTCACTAAGTTTGGTAACATTAAAAAAAAAAAAAAAGATAACATGAAAGTAAATACCACATATATCTTGTACATAATAACGGAAGCAATAGGAATGTCCATCTAAAAGTAAACATAACATACATAATCGATTTCATTCTTTAAGAATCCCTTAACATTGAGTTACATCTAAATTAACTAACATACATGAATCCATCTAGTACAACATCCACATGAAATAATAATGAAAAGTCCAATGTTCATACATTACATTTCCAAATGCTCAATCATCCTCTGTACATGTCATAGGGTATGACAAGCTCAAAGAATATACATATGTGAAATAAGGTACATCATCCTATTTTAATCCATGATACATCAAAGTAGAGATAATCACATGATACATTATCATAGAAGACATAAACATCCATCATAAGATCAAACATAATTAACTAAGTGAACGGTTCCTCCCAACCGTTAATAGCATCATTAGACCATCGTGGGCCCTAGCCATCCCTCTGTGCGTAACATCCCAAATCACCAAAGAGATCATCGATATTAACATAGTAGGAATGTCACTCCTAACATATACAACATCATATGTAGAAAGTAATCTAACATGCAAAGATAAGCAAAAGATAACATCATCTTACATATGCTACTCATCAATGAGAGAATACATATCCACCATCACGAAGGATACATCAGCCACGATGTCTCAATGAATCTCAAATGATAAGAGTGGAAAATATACTACCACCCGACCGCGTGGTACCTAAGTGGTCCCCTCCCAACATGCTGAGGGGATAATCTCAAGTCCCAAATAGGCTAGCAAAAATCTCTATATGTTCTACGAATCCTAAAAGTATACTAACTCAAAGGTTCCAAACACAAAATCTAACATCTAATCTTAGAGGCACACAATGACATGTAGGAACCTACGATGCAAGCGGAAAAGTGTCATTGCAATTATCACGTACAAGTTACCCTGGCAGTTAGCTAAACTCTACGGGTCCATACTAATTTCATGCGGCCACTAGTATCCTCTCATACTGACGAGGCATACTACGGAATACAAGGTCACAACCATGTCTTCTCACTACTCCCATCCTAGGCTATTCAAGCACTCAAGGCATGGGTGAGAACCAAAACTCTTATCTTTTTAGGTTCATTTAGTTAGTATTCGGTGTGAATGTTATCACTTATTAATCCAACTTACAATGAGTTACCCTGGCAGCCTCTTAGGGCCTCGGCCCCCATTGCAAGCCACTTCCCCTCACTACATGTAGATATCCTACCCTAATGCTTATGGAATCATAAATCTCAAAATCACAAAAATAATCCATAATAAAATCATCAAATAAAAGTATCAAATCTCCATGATCAAACATCCATTGAAAATCATGACCACAACAGCTCTCTATTGGCAGCTGAAGTATCACTGATAATCAAAGTATCCAATTGTTCTCAATAACCAAAATATATCTCAAACACACTGACCGAAGACTCCAAAAATGGTTGAGTCAAGCATGTCAACATGACATCATAAATCACATTTTAGTCCCATCATGGCGACTAAAAAATAACCAAGGATAACTGATCGATGACCAAAAATAATGGTTAAGTCAAGTGTCTCATACATAAGAATCTCAACTATAACAATCAGTAATTACATCTAATACATAGAGCATTCCATCACATAACCATGGTTGGGTTTATAAAGATCAGAATTAAGACATCATCATGACATCACAATCACATAACCCCCAAGCCTCTGGTAGACGTCCTATAACTGGTCAAAACTAGTCAACCCCAAACCAAAAATAATAGCATAAAGAATACACAATGTAAACACATGTTTTGGTTTTGCTAAGTTTTCAATTTTGAATTCAAATGCAAAAGTCTCGGTTTACGTTTCCAAGTTTAGAGAAAGAATTAGAGGAACATTTTGTACGTTTTTCCATGTATTATTTTTGGATGGATAAAAAAGTTTTCCTTTATAAATCCAATTTCCAATTACAATATTTTATTGAAATCGTTACCCACCAATCTTTTAATTAAATTTCATATACTTTATATATTTTATAATTTAAAACTATTAATTAAATCTTAATAGTTAAATTATAAAATTATAAAATTATTCATCATTATAAAAGATGAATTCTTAAATCTTTTATCAAATAATAATAATTCAAATTTATAAATTACATATTTACATATTACATATATACATATATATATATATATGTATATTTATTTAAATATATATATACATACATATATAATATATAAATAATTATTATCGCATTTTATAAAATTGAATAATATTAATTTCAATTTATATCATATAACATATGAAAATCTAATACAATAAAAGTCGAATTTCATAACATTCTTTCCTTTTAACAATACAAAGTCGAATTATAATATACAAACGTTGGCCGAAATCATATAACATTAAACATATAACATTTGGTAGTCTTTTTTTTAAAAAAAATGAAGTTGTCCACCTGATGTGATGCGGTACCAAGTGCTTGGTACTCTGTTGTCGTAGAGTACTATGGTGACAGCGGGTACAGAGTACCCCTGTCGTGACAGTACCTGTGACGGCAGGTACTCTGCCAGCCTACATGGCTCGAAAAACAATATTATATATATATCTATATATATATTTTTATAACTTTTTTAATAAGGCGTTTCCCCATTGATGCGGCTCAAAATTGAAATAAAATTTCATCGCTACGAATAATAAAATGCCCTTGTTCAGTATATATATATATATATATATATATCTATGAATGTATTTGTATATATACATTCATAGACTTTAATCAAGTTTTACAGCATATATATATAAATGTTTTCTGTATATAGATTTGACCAATATAAACATGTATATACACAGTTTATTTAGAAATTCTAGTTTTCAAAAATTTCCTATAAACTTTGATCTCAAATTTTTCTAATAAATAATCTAATGGGTTTGGCTATGAATTAACCCTAGCCCCATTTTCTCTTTTTTTTTTTTTTTTAAAAATCCATGCATATAAAATTCTCAAATAAATATATATGCCCAAATTTAAAATGTATACAATAAAAATATGAAATTTCTCAGAAGAAATATGGAAGACACGAAGAAGAAAGGAATGCATGATGCAGAAATAGCATAAGAAAAATCACAAGAATCTACCTGGATTCTGATGCTAATTCATTTTTCCTCTGAAAACTCGCAGAGCAAGCTCCCTTCTTCAAAGTTCTTCAGTCCTCCAATACTCCAATTGCTCTCCACGTTCTCTCTCTAAGCTTCTATGAATGCCTGAATATAAAGAGCTCTCAAAAAACCTTTGGAATGCTTCTTAAAACTGCTGAAAGGTGTCACCAACTAAGCATGGGTCTTTTCCCACCTTTTTGGTGAGTCATAGAGTTGTAGACACCTTGTGCTTAATTGATGCACTAACCCCCGTGTTGTTGACACATGTTAATTCCCATGCAAGCTTATAACTCCAATAATTTCTATTAAAATTTAATAACTTTCATTTTAATTTTTATAACTTTTATTATTATTATTTTATTTATTACTTTATTATTATTTTATAATAATTATTAATTTTAATTTCTAGTTTTCTTTTATTTAATTCATTTCCTCAATAATTCACATTTAATTAATCACAATCAAAATATCAAAGATCATGATATTTTATTAATTTTTTCAAATAAATAATTTAATAACTAAATCTATTTATTAAGACTCAATTAATGGAAAATTCACCATAGACCTCCAAGATAAAATATGAAAACCCATCATAGAACAAATCATACAAAATAAATTCAAAGGGTTAAAAATCACGAAATATGTCATCCGACACATCCGGTGGGTGTTCAACTCTGATACTTGTCCTAACTGACTAGGATATGCATGGTTAAAGAGAGATTTTGTTGAGATATTTAATTTAATAAAATGAGATATGCTTTCATAATTACTTTTCCTATTTAATTAAATAATCTTTAATTAATTAGAGACACTTTTCCTATTTAATTAAATAACTTCATTTAATTAATTAGGAATGGCTTCTCATTTAATTAAATAACTTTGTTTAATTAATTAGAAGTAAGTACTCCATTTAATTAAATAATTTCATTTAATTATTTCAAAATTCTTTTCGAAACTAGTCAATTTAAGTCAACCGTGGTTGAATATGGTCAACTTTTGGTATAACTTGATATTTGCGTATGTGAATATGAGCAAATGTGAGTATGAATTCCAGCAACAATTTCATGCAAATTCTCATTCAACCTTTCAAAATGAAGAGATGAGGGTCTCTTAAATAGACTTTTTTGGAATTCATCAACGGTTGAGATTGATTTCAATCAACGGTCAGGATTAAAGGTGAAGTTCAGTCATAAAGGGAGATTTTCAAATTAAAGCGAGTTAACAGATTTAATTTGAGTAAAATAAGGAGTTAATAGATTCAATTTGAGTAGAAAAAGGAGTTAAATGATTTAACCCATTTTTGATCAATAGTGAACTAGAAATTTCTCTTTTTGAAGCGAAGAGATATTTTGTTGAGATATTTAATTTAATAAAATGAGATATGCTCTCATAATTACTTTTCCTATTTAATTAAATAATCTTTAATTAATTAGAGACACTTTTCTTATTTAATTAAATAACTTCATTTAATTAATTAGGAATGGCTTCAGGTGGACTGGCAAAGCACAATGGGTGGAGCTCTGTGAGGCATTTTCGCTCCCTGCGAGGCTAGGGCCTGCATGCCCTTGCATGTTGGTCCGGATTCACCCTCTTTGTTTTGGGATTGCATGTAGGGATGAGGGTTTGAGTAGAAGGAGGGAGCAAGCTGCGTTTTGACTGTTGGTTTATTGTGTGGAGGTGTAGCCAGCCGGGTGTTGACGTTTTGCGGGCATTTTCCTTCAATGGTGGTGGGGGAGACACAGCAGTGAATGACTAGGTATGATTTTTGCCTTGGCTTGCTGCTATTGTCTTTAAATTCGGACATGGGGCAATCGGATGCCCTTAAGACTCGAGTTTTTTCTGAAGATTTGGAAATGCCTGATACCTCTTGTCAAATGCAAGGGGAGGCTAAAGGCCAGATGGATAATATTCCTTCTGGCGAGAATGTGAGTTCTTCAAAAGGTTCTATCCGAATTAAGAAGACGAATGGTTGTTTGGAAAGATCTGATGATCGACCAGTGTTGATTATTCAACCAGAGCAAATCTCAGAAGATGTGGAGTATTGGAGTAAGCATGTGCTCATATGCCAGTTTTTGGGTCTCCGACTCCCTCTCCATGTGTTGGAATCATAGGCACACCGTATGTGGAATCCGGAAGGGGATATGGAAATTCTTCTGGTAGCTAACAACTATTTTATGGTTATTTTTTCATGCATGTCAGACAGGAACAAAGTATTCGAAGGAGGTCCATACTTTTTAAACCAAGTTGGGCTATTTATCAAGCCCTTGCACACTGGATTCAACTCCACTGAAGAAATCCCATCTCAGGTCCTTGTGTGGATCTGGTTGCCACGTCTACCATTGGAATTTTGGAGAGAGGATATTCTTCATTCGATTGCTCTTCTGCTTGGGAAACCAATTGGATCAGCTTCCCAAACCCAAGATTGAAAGGTAATTTCATATGCATGAATCTGTGTGGAGGTTGACGTTGTTAATCCACTGCTTGATTCTATGGAAATTTACTTAAGTCCTTCCTCATGGACTCAGCAGTTGGACTATGAAACTCTACCCTTCAGATGCAAGATTTGTCATGAGTATGGGCACTTACAACGTAAATGCCCTCGAAATAAATTTGCTCAATCATCAACAACCACTTTGCCAAACCCTAAGGATGACAAGGGTAAAGCCCCTATGCCATCTGGTCCCTTTGTAGATAAGGAGGGTTTTATCCTAGTAAAGCCATGTAATAAAGGTAACGGGCAGAAGAGAACGTGGACGAATAGACAAAATGATGATACCTTCAACAGGTTTAATGTGTTGGAGAACTTGATACAGGAGGAAGGTATACATGTTGAGATATCCCCGGGTGAGGGTTCTCTTTTGGAACCCCAGCTAGAGGAAGTTGGTAATCTAGTCCAAATTCCTAAAGAAGTACAAGGCTAGCTAATGGGTCCAGATGAATTGGTTCAGGAGTTATGTTATGACATTCCTAGTGGGTCACATCCCCGTGATGGTCCAAATATCATAGCCTCCACCCATCCTGGCAAAAAAGGAGTGACCGACAGCACAAAAGGCTCTAAAGCTACATCCACATTGGGCTTACAGCAAAAGCCCTTTAAAAAGGGGGTTTTAGAGAAGCCTTATGAAGAGTGGAAGGAAGACAAATCAAGAGAAAGTTAAGATGATAGGTGAGACTTTAGTTGAGGTGGGGTTTGTGAATCCCATTGACTCCCATTTTTTGCAATCTTCTAAATGATTGTTATCTCTTGGAATATTAGGGGGTTGAACAGCATCCTTAGACAAAAGGTTGTTCGTAGATTGATAGATTCTCACTCTCCAGATATTATTTTCATTCAAGAAACTAAACTCTCAGTTGATGAATTGAATAGTTGTGGGCCGAAGTTATGGCCCTATGGTAGCTGGCAGGCAGTAGGTGCTCAAGGAAACTCAGGTGGTCTTGCTTGTCTCTGGCATCCCAAGAAGGTGACTCCCTTGTGGTGGATTGTGAGCAGGTCTTCCATCTCTTTTATGGCTTCTCACTTTGAGACAGGTGAAAGGTGCTTGTTCTCCAATATTTATGCTCCTAGTGATTTGGTAGGCAAATCTTTTTTGTGGTCACATATTATATTTGTTCGATCTTTAGATCCTTTCCTTCCTTGGATTGTTGCCGAAGATTTTAATGCTATTACTAGTCTTGAAAAAAAGAGAGGTGGGTCTTCTCGATTGGGTCCTTCTTCTAGTATGCTTAGAGATAATATTAGCTCTTTGAATCTTATTGATGTTAAGCCTGGTTCTGGCATGTTCACCTGGAATAACAGAAGGAGTGCGATGGAGGCTATCTCAGAAAGGCTTGATAGGTTCCTGGTGTCTTATTTTTGGATGAATATTAGATGGTCTACCAATTTTGATATTCTTGACTGGAGAGGCTCTGACCACTGGCCTATCAGGCTCTCTGTCACTCCTTTCAAGACTGCTAAGAATCCCTCCTTCAAGTTTCAGCTGATGTGTTTGAGAGATCCTTCCCTTCAGAATCTTATGATAGCCTAGTGGTATGAGGGTAGGCCTCCTCATGGTACTTCCATGTTCACCTTTGAGAAGCACCTTCAACATGTGAAATTCAGGCTGAAACAATGGAATAATCAATGCTTTGGAAACCTTCAAGAGCATTTAAAAGATGCCCAAGCCAGGCTAGATGGTATCATTTGTTAGATCAGGGACCATGGAATGACTCTAGATTTAGTATCTAAAGAATCCTCAGCTTTAAAAGAGGTTGAAGAATGGGAGCATTGAGAGGAAATAATTTGGAAGAAAAAATATTGGGTAGATTGGCTATAGGAGGGAGATAGAAACACTGCTTTCTTCCACAACACTGTTAAAGCTCGCAGGTTTGGAAACTTCATTACTTCTCTTGTTTCTTCTTCTGGAGATCATCTCTTTTCCAGGGAGCCAATTTATTTAGAAGCCACTAATTACTTCTCTCAACTCTTCTCAAAGGAGGAACCTCTTTCCTTGATTGAGAGAAAGACTATTTTAGAATGTATTCCCCATCTTGTGTCTGGCAGTATGAACAGAGATCTGTTTAAACCTGTTACGCTTGAGGAGCTGGAAAAGGTGGTATTTGCTATGAAGAAAGGTAAAGCCTCGGGCCCAGATGGATTTCCCATTGAACTTTTCCAAGAGTTTTGGGAAATTATTAAATTTGATCTTCTAGATGTTGTTCAGGAATCATCTCATAATAAACAAATGCTCAAGTCTTTGAATGCTACTTTCCTGACTCTCATCCCCAAGATTGATGGGGCTAATAGGTTGGATCAATTCAGACCTATTGCTATATGTAATTTCACATACAAAATTATCACCAAATTAATTGTTAAAAGGCTTAAGCCTTTCGTGGCCTCTTTGATATCCGAGGAGCAGGGAGTTTATGTTAGTGGTAGACAGATTCTGGATGGTGTAGTTATTGCTTCAGAGGCTATTCATTCTATGGCTACGTCCAAGGAAAAAGCTATGTTTATTAAGCTGGATTTAGCTAAAGCTTACGAACGAGTTAGTTGGGAGTTCCTAAAACATGTGCTTCTTGCTTTTGGATTTGATAGGGAATGGGTGGATTGGGTTCTCAGTTGCGTGACTTCCACATCCTTTTCTATTCTTATTAATGGAGAACCGACTAATCTATTCTTTGCTTCTCGGGGGCTTCGATAGGGAGATCTTATCTCTCCATATCTATTTATCATTATGGCAGATTTATAAAATCTCAAGTTGAGCAGGGATTTGTCCAGGGGTGGAAGTGGCACAATAATATTCCAGCATATGCGCACCTCCATTTTGTGGATGATACTGGATTGATGGGTTTGGCTACCATTAATGAAGCAAGAAACTTTAGAATGATTTTGGACACTTATTTGAAAGCCTCTGGACAACAGATTAATGAAGGTAAATCATCTATTTATTTCTTTAATACTCCTTAGGCGATTCAGGTCAGGATTGCTAGAATTCTCAAGTTTCAGTTTGGATCCCTTCCATTGATTTATCTAGGAGTTCATCTATCCCTTGGGGCTCAGCTAAAAGAGTATTGGCAAGGTCTATTGGACAAATTTCATAGCAAGGTGAGTCACTAGACTCATAGATGGCTCTCTTCTGCTGGTAGGGTCATCCTTCTCAAGACTGTGATTTAGGCTCTTCCTATTTATAGGTGTCTTGTGCAAACTCCTCCCAGTGGAGTTATGAAAGACTTTGATGCTCTGTCACAACAATTCCTTTGGACAGGAAATCTCCTCTCTTCTAAATGGTGCTTGGTCAAATGGGACATTGTTTGCCTACCTAAATTTGTTAGAGGATTAGGCCTTAAATGTATGGCTCTTGGTGTCAAGGCTTTGGTAGCAAAGTTATATTGACGGTGGTGCAAGAATCAAGATCGAGATTGGGATAAGATTCTAGCTTATAAGTACTTCGCAGGAGTGGAACTTCGGGATATTCCTAGACTGGAGCTGGATGGTAAGGGATCCTTTATTTGGGAAACTCTTAAAAGAGGAGCTCCTCTCATCAAAGATGGCCTCTTCTGGATATGTAATAAAGGATCTTGTGGGCTTTTCTGGCATGACTCTTGGGATGGCTATCCTCCCATTCTCTCCAGCTATCCACACCTTTAGCCTCTATATCAGATTTTTTCAGCTGCAGGATGGACCAAAGTAGTTCAATTCAAAACTTTGAGGAGGTGTGGCTCGATGGTTGTGGCTAATTGGAAGGATCCTTAGGATTGGACCCCGGGGGTCTCTTCAGAAATTCAGGCGGAACTAACCAATCTTCTCTCAGTTAGGTTGTGCAGCTCTTCTATGGACAAAGACATCCTAGCTTGGGGTCCCAGCCCTAAAGGTACTTTCAGTGTGGCCCAAGGATATGCTCGACTGGATAGTGAATGCAATGAATTTTAGGAAATTTCCTAGTGGAGGAAAGTTTGGAATAGGTTCTCATGGCCTAAATGTAATTTTTTTCTTTGGCTAGTTGCTCAAAAAAAAGTCTTACTTGGGATAACCTCCAGAAAAGAGGGTTTCAAGGTCCTTCTTTCTGTCCCCTCTGTAGCTGGCATGGAGAGGATGTTTCTCATTTATTCTTCTTATGCCCTCTCTCTAGATAAATTTGCCATAAGTGGTGGGAAGAATGGTGTCATGGATGCATTCATGTTGCATCTCTTATTGAGTTTTGGGATAGTCTTCGTAGGCCCCTTGTGAGAACTTTTTTCCTCTAGGTGGACTGGGCTGTTGGACCTTCTTTCATTCTTTGGAATCTTTGGCTAGAGCATAATCATCAGATCTTCTGTAACTCCAGCTTAGGAGTCACCAAACTATGGCAGTTGATCTTAAGCAGGCTTCAAGAGACCATCTATGCTAAATGTGATATGACAGAGCCAGTGGATCTTGTTGATTCTAGGATTGTTAGGAATTTGGGATTGGTGGACAAAGTTTTGGGAAGTAGAAGCAGTAAGAAACTTTAGCCACTAAAAAGAAAAGTGAGCAGGATGGGTAGATGGAGACCTCCACTAGATAATGTCCTAAAAATCAACACTGATGGCTCCTCCCGGGGTAATCCTGGACAAGCGAGTGTAGGAGGAATTGGGAGAGATGCGAAAGGCAAGGTTGTTTTCATTTTCTTCGTTCATAAAGGAGTACATTCCAATAACGTGATGGAAGCCTTGGCCATTAAGGTGGCTTTGGTGTAGGCTTGTTCTCTTAGATGGAGGAGAATTGTGTGCGAATCAGACTCTTAGATTGTTGTGCACATGATTAGCAATCAGAGAATAGATGACTGTAACTGGCATATTGCATATCTTGTTAGAGAGATTATTCACTTAAGCAGCTTTATGGATGTGATCTCCTTTTGTCATATTCCTAGGGAATGGAATGAAGTTGTTGACGTCTTGGCTAAATGGGCTTCGGAGAAGGGACCAGGTCGGGATATTTCCGATAGAGATGATCTTCTTGTTGATTGTGTGGGGATTTTTGAGCTTTTAGTGGAGAAGGATAGATATTAAAGGCATTTGAGTGTTGTTTGGCAAACTGGGCCAAAGGCCTTTGTAATTGGTCTTTTCTGAATAAATTTTTACCCCTTTTTTAGAAAAAGAAAAAAGAAAATTAGGAATGGCTTCTCATTTAATTAAATAACTTTGTTGAATTAATTAGAAGTAAGTACTCCATTTAATTAAATAATTTTGTTTCATTATTTTTAAATTTTTTTCAAAACTAGTCAACTGTGGTTAAATCTGGTCAACTTTTGGTCAAACTTAATTTTTGTGTATGTGAATATGAGCAAATGTGAGTATGAATTCCAGCATCAATTCGATGCAAATTCTCATTCAACCTTTCAAAATGAAGAGATGAGGGTCTCTTAAATAGACTTTCCTAGAATTCATCAACGGTTGAGATCGATTTCAATCAACGGTCAGGATTAAAGGTGAAGTTGAGTCATAAAGGGATATTTCCAAATTAAAGGGAGTTAACAGATTTAATTTGAGTAAAATAAGGAGTTGACTGATTCAATTTGAGTAGAAAAAGGAGTTAACTGATTTAACTCATTTTTGAACAATAGTGAACTAGAAATTTCCCTTTTTGAACTGAAGAGAGATTTTGTTGAGATACTTAATTTAATAAAATGAGATATGCTCTCATAATTACTTTTTCTATTTAATTAAATAATCTTTAACTAATTAGAGACACTTTTCTTATTTAATTAAATAACTTCGTTTAATTAATTAGGAATGGCTTCTCATTTAATTAAATAATTTTGTTTAATTAATTAGAAATAAGTACTCCATTTAATTAAATAATTTCGTTTAATTATTTCAAAAAAAAATTCGAAACTAGTCAACCTTGGTTAAATCTGGTCAACTTTTGCTCAAACTTGATCTTTGCGTATGTGAATATGAGCAAATGTGAGTATGAATTTCAGCAACAATTCGATGCAAATTCTCATTCAACCTTTCAAAATGAAGAAATGAGGGTCTCTTAAATAGACTTTCCCGGAATTCATTAACGGTTGAGATTGATTTCAATCAACGGTCAGGATTAAAGGTGAAGTTCAGTAATAAAGAGAGATTTTCAAATTAAAGGGAGTGAACAAATTTAATTTGAGTAAAATAAGGAGTTAACTAATTCAATTTGAGTAGAAAAAGGAGTTAACTGATTTAACTCATTTTTTATCATTAGTGAACTGGAAATTTCCCTTTTTGAACTGAAGAGAAATTTTGTTGAGATATTTAATTTAATAAAATGAGATATGCTCTGATAATTACTTTTTCTATTTAATTAAATAATCTTTAATTAATTAGAGCCACTTTTTTTATTTAATTAAATAACTTCATTTAATTAATTAGGAATGGCTTCTCATTTAAATAAATAACTTTGTTTAATTAATTAGAAGTAAGTACTCAATTTAACTAAATAATTTCGTTTAATTATTTCAAAATTCTTTTCAAAACTAGTCAATTCAAGTCAACCGTGGTCAAAATCTGGTCAACTTTTCGTCAAACTTGATCTTTGCGTATGTGAATATGAGCAAATGCGAATATGAATTTCAGCAACAATTCGATGCAAATTCTCATTCAACCTTTCAAATTAAAGAGATGAGGGTCTCTTAAATAGACTTTCTTGGAATTCATCAACGGTTGAGATCGATTTCAATCAACGGTCAGGATTAAAGGTTAAGTTCAGTAATAAAGGGAGATTTTCAAATTAATGGGGGTTAATAGATTTAATTTGAGTAAAATAAGGAGTTAACTGATTCAATTTGAGTAGAAAAAGGAGTTAACTTATTTAACTAATTTTTTTATCAGTAGTGAACTGAAAATATCCTTTTTTGAACTGAAAAGAAATTTTGTTGAGATATTTAATTTAATAAAATAAGATATGCTCTCATAATTACTTTTTCTATTTAATTAAATAATGTTTAATTAATTAGAGACACTTTTCTTATTTAATTAAATAACTTCATTTAATTAATTAGGAATGGCTTCTCATTTAATTAAATAACTTTGTTTAATTAATTAGAAGTAAGTACTCCATTTAATTAAATAATTTTGTTTAATTATTTTAAAATCCTTTTCGAAACTAGTCAACTCAAGTCAACCGTGGTTAAATATAGTCAAATTTTGGTCAAACTTGATCTTTGCGTATGTGAATATGAGCAAATGTGAGTATGAATTCCAACCACAACTCGATGCAAATTCTCATTCAACCTTTCAAAATGAAGAGATGAGGGTCTCTTAAATAGACTTTCCTGGAATTCATCAACGGTTGAGATCGATTTCAATCAACGGTCAAGATTAAAGGTGAAGTTCAGTCATAAAGGGAGATTTCCAAATTCAAGGGAGTTAACATATTTAATTTGAGTAAAATAAGGAGTTAACTGATTCAATTTGAGTAGAAAAAGGAGTCAACTGATTTAACTCATTTTTGATCTATAGTGAATTAGAAATTTCCCTTTTTGAACTGAAGAGAGATTTTGTTCAGATATTTAATTTAATAAAGTGAGATATGCTCTCATAATTACTTTTTCTATTTAATTAAATAATCTTTAATTAATTAGAGACACTTTTTTTATTTAATTAAATAATTCCATTTAATTAATTAGGAATAGCTTCTCATTTAATTAAATAACTTTGTTTAATTAATTAGAAGTAAGTACTCCATTTAATTAAATAATTTCAATTAATTATTTCAAAATTCTTTTCAAAACTCATCAACTCAAGTCAACCTTGGTTAAATCTAGTCAACTTTTGGTCAAACTTCATCTTTGCGTATGTGAATATGAGCAAATGTGAGTATGAATTCCAGCAACAATTCGATGCAAATTCTCATTCAACCTTTCAAAATGAAGAGATGAGGGTCTCTTAAATAGACTTTCCTAGAATTCATCAATGGTTGAGATCGATTTCAATCAATGGTCAGGATTAAAGGTGAAGTTCAGTCATAAAGAGAGATTTTCAAATTAAAGGGAGTTAACATATTTAATTTTAGTAAAATAAGGAGTTAACTGATTAAATTTGAGTAGAAAAAGGAGTCAACTGATTTAACTCATTTTTGATCAATAGTGAACTGGAAATTTCTCTTTTTGAACTGAAGAGAGATTTTTATTGAGATATTTAATTTAATAAAATGAGATATTCTCTCATAATTACTTTTTCTATTTAATTAAATAATCTTTAATTAATTAGAGACACTTTTCTTATTTAATTAAATAAGTTCATTTAATTAATTAGGAAAGGCTTCTCATTTAATTAAATAACTTTGTTTAGTTAATTAGATGTAAGTACTCCATTTAATTGAAGAATTTTGTTTAATTATTTCAAAATTCTTTTCGAAACTAGTCAACTCAAGTCAACCGTGGCTAAATCTAGTCAACTTTTGGTCAACCTTGATCTTTGCGTATGTGAATATGAGCAAATGTGAGTATGAATTTCAGCAATAATTCGATGCAAATTCTCACTCAACTTTTCAAAATGAAGAAATGAGGGTCTCTTAAATAGACTTTCCTAGAATTCATCAACGATTGAGATCGATTTCAATCAATGGTCAGGATTAAAGGTGAAGTTCAGTCATAAAGGGCGATTTCAAAATTAAAGGGAGTTAACATATTTAATTTGAGTAAAATAAGGAGTTAACTGATTCAATTTGAGTAGAAAAAGGAGTCAACTGATTTATCTCATTTTTGATCAATAGTGAACTGAAAATTTCCCTTTTTGAACTGAAGAGAGATTTTGTTGAGATGTTTAATTTAATAAAATAAGATATGCTCTCATAATTACTTTTTCTATTTAATTAAATAATGTTTAATTAATTAGAGACACTTTTCTTATTTAATTAAATAACTTAATTTAATTAATTAGGAATGGCTTCTCATTTATTTAAACAATTTTTTTTAATTAATTAGAATTAAGTACTCCATTTAATTAAATAATTTCGTTTAATTATCTCAAAATTCTTTTCGAAACAAGTCAACTCAAGTCAACTGTGGTTAAATCTGGTCAACTTTTGGTCAAACTTGATCTTTGCGTATGTGAATATGAACCAATGTGAGTATGAATTCCAACAACAACTCGAGGCAAATTCTCATTCAACCTTTCAAAATGAACAGATGAGGGTCTCTTAAATAGACTTTCCTGAAATTCATCAACGGTTGAGATCGATTTCAATCAATGGTGAGGATTAAAGGTGAAGTTCAGTTATAAAGGGAGATTTCCAAATTAAAGCAAGTTAACAGATTTAATTTGAGTAAAATAAGGAGTTAACTGATTCAATTTGAGTAGAAAAAGGAGTCAACTGATTTAACTCATTTTTGATCAATAGTGAACTTGGAGATTTCCCTTTTTAAACTGAAAAGAGATTTTGTTGAGATGTTTAATTTAATAAAATGAGATATGCTCTTATAATTACTTTTTGTATTTAATTAAATAATCTTTAATTAATTAGAGACACTTTTCTTATTTAATTAAATAACTTCATGTAATTAATTAGGAATGACTTCTCATTTAATTAAATAACTTTATTTAATTAATTAGAAGTAAGTAACCCATTTAATTAAATAATTTCATTTAATTAGTTCAATTTTTTTTCAAAACTAGTCAACTCAAGTCAACCGTGGTTAAATCTAGTCAATTTTAGTCAAACTCGATCTTTGCGTATGTGAATATGAGAAAATGTGAGTATGAATTCCAGCAACAATTCGATGCAAATTCTCATTCAACCTTTCAAAATGAAGAGATGAGGGTCTCTTAAATAGATTTTCTTTTAATTCATCAAAAGTTGAGATCGATTTCAATCAACGGTCAAGATTAAAGGTGAAGTTTAATTATAAAGGGAGATTTCCAAATAAAAGATAGTTAACATATTTAATTTGAGTAAAATAAGAAGTTAACTGATTCAATTTGAGTAGAAAAAGAGTTAACTTATTTAACTCATTTTTTATTAATAATGAACTAGAAATTTTCCATTTTGAACTGAAGAGAGACTTTGTTGAGATATTTAATTTAATAAAATGAGATATGCTCTCATAATTACTTTTTCTATTTAATTAAATAATTTTTAATTAATTAGAGGCACTTTTCTTATTTAATTAAATAACTTCATTTAATTAATTAAAAATGGCTTCTCATTTAATTAAATAACTTTGTTTAATTAATTAGAAGTAAGTACTCCATTTATTTAAAGAATTTCGTTTAATTATTTCAAAATTATTTTCGAAACTAGTCAACTCAAGTCAACCTTTGTTAAATTTGGTCAACTTTTTGTCAAACATGATATTTGCGTATGTGAATATGAGCAAATGTGAGTGTGAATTCCAGCAACAATTTGATGCATATTCTCATTCAACCTTTCAAAGTGAAGAGATGAAGGTCTCTTAAATAGACTTTCCTGGAATTCATCAACAATTGAGTTCGATTTCAACGAATGGTCAGGATTAAACGTGAAGTTCAGTCATAAAGGGAGATTTGCAAATTAAAGTGAGTTAATAGATTTAATTTGAGTAAAATAAGGAGTTAACTGATTCAATTTGAATAGAAAAAGGAGTCAACTGATTTAACTCATTTTTGATAAATAGTGAACTGGAAATTTCCTTTTTTGAACTAAAGAGAGATTTTGTTGAGATATTTAATTTAATAAAATTAGATATGTTCTCATAATTACTTTTACTATTTAATTAAATAATGTTTAATTAATTAGAGACACTTTTCTTATTTAATTAAATAACTTCATTTAATTAATTAGGAATGGCTTCTCATTTAATTAAATAACTTTGTTTAATTAATTAGAAGTAAGTACTCCATTTATTTAAATAATTTTGTTTAATTATTTCAAAATTCTTTTCGAAACTAGTCAACTCAAGTTAACCGTGGTTAAATTTGGTCAACTTTTTGTCAAACTTGATCTTTGCGTATGTGAATATGAGAAAATGTGAGTATGAATACCAGCAACAATTCTATGCAAATTCTTATTCAACCTTTCAAAATGAAGAGATGAGGGTCTCTTAAATAGACTTTTCTAGAATTCATCAACAGTTGAGATCGATTTCAATCAACGGTCAGGATTAAAGGTGAAGTTCAGTCATAAAGGGAGATTTCCAAATTAAATGGAGTTAATATATTTAATTTGAGTAAAATAAGGAGTTAATTGATTCAATTTGAGTAGAAATAGGAGTCAACTAATTTAACTCATTTTTGATCAATAATGAACAGGAAATTTCCCTTTTTGAACTGAAGAGAGATTTTGTTGAGATATTTAATTTAATAAAATGAGGTATGCTCTCATAATTACTTTTTCTATTTAATTAAATAGTCTTTAATTAATTAGAGACACTTTTCTTATTTAATTAATTAGGAATGGCTTCTCATTTAATTAAATTACTTTGTTTAATTAATTAGAAGTAAGTACTTCATTTAATTAAATAATTTTGTTTAATTATTTCAAAATTCTTTTCGAAACTAGTCATCTCAAGTCAACCATGGTTAAATTTGGTCAACTTTTGGTCAAACTTGATCTTTGCGTATGTGAATATGAGCAAATGTGAGTATGAATTCCAGCAACAATTCGATGCAAATTCTAATTCAACCTTTCAAAATGAAGAGATGAGGGTCTCTTAAATAGACTTTCCTTGAATTCATCAACGGTTGAGATCGATTTCAATCGACATTCAGGATTAAGGGTGAAGTTCAGTTATAAAGGGAGATTTCCAAATTAAAAGGAGTCAACAAATTTAATTTGAGTAAAATAAGGAGTTAACTGATTCGATTTGAGTAGAAAATGGAGTCAACTGATTTAACTCATTTTTTATCAATAGTGAACTAGAAATTTCTCTTTTTGAACTGAAGAGAGATTTTGTTAAGATATTTAATTTAATAAAATGAGATATGCTCTCATAATTACTTTTTCTATTTAATTAAATAATCTTTAATTAATTAGAGACACTTTTCTTATTTAGTTAAATAACTTCATTTAATTAATTAGGAATGGCTTCTCATTTAATTAAATAACTTTGTTTAATTGATTAGAAGTACTCCATTTAATTAAATAATTTTGTTTAATTATTTCAAAATTCTTTTCGAAACTAGTCGACTCAAGTCAACCATGGTTAAATTTGGTCAACTTTTGGTCAAACTTGATCTTTGCGTATGTGAATATGAGCAAATGTGAGTATTAATTCCAGCAACAATTTGATGCAAATTCTCATTCAACTTTTCAAAATGAAGAGATGAGGGTTTCTTAAATAGACTTTCCTAGAATTCATCAACGGTTGAGATCGATTTCAATCAACGGTCAGGATTAAAGTTGAAGTTCAGTCATAAAGGGAGATTTCCAAATTAAAGGGAGTTAATAGATTTAATTTGAGTAAAATAAGGAGTTAACTGATTCAATTTGAGTAGAAAAAGGAGTCGACTGATTTAACTCATTTTTGATCAATAGTGAACTAGAAGTTTCCCTTTTTGAACTGAAGAGAGATTTTGTTGAGATGTTTAATTCAATAAAATGACATATGCTCTAATAATTACTTTTTCTATTTAATTAAATTATCTTTAATTAATTAGAGCCACTTTTCTTATTTAATTAAATAACTTCATTTAATTAATTAGGAATGGCTTCTCATTTAATTAAATAACTTTTTCTAATTAATTAGAAGTAAGTACTCCATTTAATTAAATAATTATGTTTAATTATTTCAAAATTCTTTTCAAAACTAGTCAACTCAAGTCAACCGTGGTTAAATCTGGTCAACTTTTGGTCAACCTTGATCTTTGCGTATGTGAATATGAGCAAATTTGAGTATGAATTTCAACAACAATTCGATGCAAATTCTCATTCAACTTTTCAAAATGTAGAAATGACAGTCTCTTAAACAGACTTTCCTAGAATTCATCAACGGTTGAGATCGATTTCAATCAACGGTAAGGATTAAAGGTGAAGTTCAGTCATAAATGGAGATTTCCAAATTAAAGAGAGTTAACATATTCAATTTGAGTAAAATAAGGAGTTAACTGATTCAATTTGAGTAGAAAAAGGAGTCAACTGATTTAACTCATTTTTGATCAATAGTGAACTGGAAATTTCCCTTTTTGAACTGAAGAGAGATTTTGTTGAGATGTTTAATTTAATAAAATGAGATATGCTCTCATAATTACTTTTTCTATTTAATTAAATAATCTTTAATTAATTAGAGACACTTTTCTTATTTAATTAAATAACATCATTTAATTATTTAGCAATGGCTTCTCATTTAATTAAATAACTTTATTTAATTAATTAGAATTAAGTACTCCATTTAATTAAATAATTTCGTTTAATTATTTCAAAATTCTTTTCGAAATGAGTCAACTCAAGTCAACCGTGGTTAAATCTGGTCAACTTTTGGTCAAACTTGATCTTTGCGTATGTGAATATGAACCAATGTGAGTATGAATTCCAAGAACAACTCGATGCAAATTCTCATTCAACCTTTCAAAATGAAGAGTTGAGGGTCTCTTAAATAGACTTTCCTGGAATTCATCAACGGTTGAGATCGATTTCAATCAACGGTCAAGATTAAAGTTGAAGTTCAGTCATAAATGGAGATTTCCAAATTCAAGGGAGTTAACATATTTAATTTGAGTAAAATAAGGAGTTAACTGATTCAATTTGAGTAGAAAAAGGAGTCAACTGATTTAACTCATTTTTGATCTATAGTGAATTAGAAATTTCCCTTTTTGAACTGAAGAGAGATTTTGTTCAGATATTTAATTTTAATAAAATGAGATATGCTCTCATAATTACTTTTTCTATTTAATTAAATAATCTTTAATTAATTAGAGACACTTTTCTTATTTAATTAAATAATTCCATTTATTTAACTAGGAATGACTTCTCATTTAATTAAATAACTTTGTTTAATTAATTAGAAGTAAGTACTCCATTTGATTAAATAATTTCAATTAATTATTTCAAAATTCTTTTCAAAACTCGTCAACTCAAGTCAACCTTGGTTAAATCTAGTCAACTTTTAGTCAAACTTCATCTTTGCGTATGTGAATATGAGCAAATGTGAGTATGAATTCCAGCAACAATTCGATGCAAATTCTCATTCAACCTTTCAAAACGAAGAGATGAGGGTCTCTTAAATAGACTTTCCTAGAATTCATCAATGGTTGAGATCGGTTTCAATCGACGGTCAGGATTAAAGGTGAAGTTTAGTCATAAAGGGAGATTTTCGAATTAAAGGGAGTTAACATATTTAATTTTAGTAAAATAAGGAGTTAACTGATTAAATTTGAGTAGAAAAAGGAGTCAACTGATTTAACTCATTTTTGATCAATAGTGAACTGGAAATTTCCCTTTTTGAACTGAAGAGAGTTTTTTATTGAGATATTTAATTTAATAAAATGAGATATTCTCTCATAATTACTTTTTCTATTTAATTAAATAATCTTTAATTAATTAGAGACACTTTTCTTATTTAATTAAATAAGTTCATTTAATTAATTAGGAATGGCTTCTCATTTAATTAAATAATTTTGTTTAATTAATTAGAAGTAATTACTCCATTTATTTAAATAATTTTGTTTAATTATTTCAAAATTCTTTTCGAAACTAGTCAACTCAAGTTAACCGTGGTTAAATTTGGTCAACTTTTTGTCAAACTTGATCTTTGCGTATGTGAATATGAGAAAATGTGAGTATGAATACCAGCAACAATTCTATGCAAATTCTTATTCAACCTTTCAAAATGAAGAGATGAGGGTCTCTTAAATAGACTTTTCTAGAATTCATCAACAGTTGAGATCGATTTCAATCAACGGTCAGGATTAAAGGTGAAGTTCAGTCATAAAGGGAGATTTCCAAATTAAAGGGAGTTAATATATTTAATTTGAGTAAAATAAGGAGTTAATTGATTCAATTTGGGTAGAAATAGGAGTCAACTAATTTAACTCATTTTTGATCAATAATGAACAGGAAATTTCCCTTTTTGAACTGAAGAGAGATTTTGTTGAGATATTTAATTTAATAAAATGAGGTATGCTCTCATAATTACTTTTTCTATTTAATTAAATAGTCTTTAATTAATTGGAGACACTTTTCTTATTTAATTAATTAGGAATGGCTTCTCATTTAATTAAATTACTTTGTTTAATTAATTAGAAGTAAGTACTCCATTTAATTAAATAATTTTGTTTAATTATTTCAAAATTCTTTTCGAAACTAGTCATCTCAAGTCAACCATTGTTAAATTTGGTCAACTTTTGGTCAAACTTGATCTTTGCGTATGTGAATATGAGCAAATGTGAGTATGAATTCCAGCAACAATTCGATGCAAATTCTAATTCAACCTTTCAAAATGAAGAGATGAGGGTCTCTTAAATAGACTTTCCTTGAATTTATCAACGGTTGAGATCGATTTCAATCGACATTCAGGATTAAGGGTGAAGTTCAGTTATAAAGGGAGATTTCCAAATTAAAAGGAGTTAACAAATTTAATTTGAGTAAAATAAGGAGTTAACTGATTCAATTTGAGTAGAAAAAGGAGTCAACTGATTTAACTCATTTTTGATCAATAGTGAACCAGAAATTTCTCTTTTTGAACTCAAGAGAGATTTTGTTAAGATATTTAATTTAATAAAATGAGATATGCTCTCATAATTACTTTTTCTATTTAATTAAATAATCTTTAATTAATTAGAGACACTTTTCTTATTTAGTTAAATAACTTCATTTAATTAATTAGGAATGGCTTCTCATTTAATTAAATAACTTTGTTTAATTAATTAGAAGTACTCCATTTAATTAAATAATTTTGTTTAATTATTTCAAAATTCTTTTCGAAACTAGTCGACTCAAGTCAACCATGGTTAAATCTGGTCAACTTTTGGTCAAACTTGATCTTTGCGTATGTGAATATGAGCAAATGTGAGTATTAATTCCAGCAACAATTTGATGCAAATTCTCATTCAACCTTTCAAAATGAAGAGATGAGGGTCTCTTAAATATACTTTCCTGGAATTCATCAACGGTTGAGATCGATTTCAATCAACGGTCAAGATTAAAGGTGAAGTTCAGTCACAAAGGGAGATTTCCAGATTAAAGGGAGTTAACATATTTAATTTGAGTAAAATGAGGAGTTAACTGATTCAATTGGAGTAGAGAAAGGAGTCAACTGATTTAACTCAATTTTGATCAATAGTGAACTAGAAGTTTCCCTTTTTGAACTGAAGAGAGATTTTGTTGAGATGTTTAATTCAATAAAATGACATATGCTCTCATAATTACTTTTTCTATTTAATTAAATTATCTTTAATTAATTAGAGCCACTTTTCTTATTTAATTAAATAACTTCATTTAATTAATTAGGAATGGCTTCTCATTTAATTAAATAACTTTGTTTAATTAATTAGAAGTAAGTACTCCATTTAATTAAATAATTATGTTTAATTATTTCAAAATTCTTTTGAAAACTAGTCAACTCAAGTCAACCGTGGTTAAATCTGGTCAACTTTTGGTCAACCTTGATCTTTGCGTATGTGAATATGAGCAAATTTGAGTATGAATTTCAACAACAATTCGATGCAAATTCTCATTCAACTTTTCAAAATGTAGAAATGACAGTCTCTTAAATAGACTTTCCTAGAATTCATCAACGGTTGAGATCGATTTCAATCAACGGTAAGGATTAAAGGTGAAGTTCAGTCATAAAGGGAGATTTCCAAATTAATGGGAGTTAACATATTCAATTTGAGTAAAATAAGGAGTTAACTGATTCAATTTGAGTAGAAAAAGGAGTCAACTAATTTAACTCATTTTTGATCAATAATGAACAGGAAATTTCCCTTTTTGAACTGAAGAGAGATTTTGTTGAGATATTTAATTTAATAAAATGAGGTATGCTCTCATAATTACTTTTTCTATTTAATTAAATAGTCTTTAATTAATTAGAGACACTTTTCTTATTTAATTAATTAAGAATGGCTTCTCATTTAATTAAATTACTTTGTTTAATTAATTAGAAGTAAGTACTCCATTTAATTAAATAATTTTGTTTAATTATTTCAAAATTCTTTTCGAAACTAGTCATCTCAAGTCAACCATGGTTAAATTTGGTCAACTTTTGGTCAAACTTGATCTTTGCGTATGTGAATATGAGCAAATGTGAGTATGAATTCCACCAACAATTCGATGCAAATTCTAATTCAACCTTTCAAAATGAAGAGATGAGGGTCTCTTAAATAGACTTTCCTTGAATTCATCAACGGTTGAGATCAATTTCAATCGACATTCAGGATTAAGGGTGAAGTTCAGTTATAAAGGGAGATTTCCAAATTAAAAGTAGTTAACAAATTTAATTTGAGTAAAATAAGGAGTTAACTGATTCGATTTGAGTAGAAAAAGGAGTCAACTGATTTAACTCATTTTTGATCAATAGTGAACTAGAAATTTGTCTTTTTGAACTGAAGAGAGATTTTGTTAAGATATTTAATTTAATAAAATGAGATATGCTCTCATAATTACTTTTTCTATTTAATTAAATAATCTTTAATTAATTAGAGACACTTTTCTTATTTAGTTAAATAACTTCATTTAATTAATTAGGAATGGCTTCTCATTTAATTAAATAACTTTGTTTAATTAATTAGAAGTACTCCATTTAATTAAATAATTTTGTTTAATTATTTCAAAATTCTTTTCGAAACTAGTCGACTCAAGTCAACCATGGTTAAATCTGGTCAACTTTTGGTCAAACTTGATCTTTGCGTATGTGAATATGAGCAAATGTGAGTATTAATTCCAGCAACAATTCGATGCAAATTCTCATTCAACTTTTCAAAATGAAGGGATGAGGGTTTCTTAAATAGACTTTCCTAGAATTCATCAACGGTTGAGATCGATTTCAATCAACGGTCAGGATTAAAGTTGAAGTTCAGTCATAAAGGGAGATTTCCAAATTAAAGGGAGTTAATAGATTTAATTTGAGTAAAATAAGGAGTTAACTGATTCAATTTGAGTAGAAAAAGGAGTCGACTGATTTAACTCATTTTTGATCAATAGTGAACTGGAAATTTCCCTTTTTGAACTAAAGAGAGATTTTGTTGAGATATTGTTAGCGCTCGATATAATCACAGTTTCAAAACTTCAAGTTCAGTGTTTTTGAACCACTTTGAACTAAAGTTCAAAGTATTTCAAAGCAATTTGACAATTCAAATGATTTTGAAAATGTAGATTGGTTAGTTCGAAAAGGTTAGAACTTAGCCTTTGTTTGTGATTCGGTCTCAGCCCAATGATTTTAGAAGATGTGAGGTGCAGATTAAGATGAAGATTACGTTCAAAGTAGTTCAAATCAGTTCAATGGTTCAGCTGACTCATCCTGCAAGTTCAATACAAACAAAGTTTAGACTCTAGATTCAAAATGTAGATTCATTAATTCAGAAAAGTTCAAAGCTCAGCCCCAGTCCATGATTCAAGATGCAGGGATAGAATATTAAAAGGTCATAGTTTTGAGATGCCCCTTAGCCCAAAAGTGTAATACCATCATAGAAAACCTTCATGGTTCTTTTCAGTGGTTCAAGGTTCAGAATTCAGCTCGGGTGTTTGGTGTTACTATTGTCAGATTATAAATGTGGTGGTATTTAATTAAAGACGAACTATCCATCAAAAGGAAGAGGATCAAAGGCAATCAAGTTTTATTTTGGGATTCAATTCAAATCATGAAGGGTTGATGAATTTTGAGCACCTAATAATAAAAATATAGAGCTTAGGTCAAATTCCTACAAAATCACTCACCTGTGGAAGAATATGTTCAGTGGGGCACCATGTCTATATTTGAGGTGACTCGGGTCTCGTCGTGAAAAAGTATGTTGAAAGGCACAAACTAACATAAAACAAATCAACATTCACCATCTTGAGCTCACAGATATAAGAGTCCATAATGATGATTCTACAATCCAGAATTGTCAGGTGGCACATATCGAAGGATTGGAGTTCTTTTTCATCATTTGTCCTAGCTTTACTTTGGAGCTCTCATCATGAATCATTGAAAGCTCAAAAAGCCATTAGTGAGCTTTTTATTGGGTTTAACTTTCAATATACTAGTTTGCCAAGGAATAAATCTGAGTCATCTGACATGTCTTGTATATGGGCTTTATCACTCAAATGAGATCCCTCAGTTCTGATATTTAAAATGTGCATGTGACACTTTGATGGAAATCATGTGCCAACTATTTGACCGAACAAAACTCTATATTGAGTGCATTAGCACGATAGATTAAGTGCCATGTAGCTATAATAAAAAGGGGCGTGAGTGCAATATAACCATCGAATAGATTTTTGATGGAAAGGAAAGAAAAATTGAGTTCAGTCCATTCAACCAACATCCATGGGAAGATAAATCTAAGTGCAAAGTGAAGGGTATAGAAAACTCGAGGGTGTCTTTTCCTTCTAAGTTCTGGATCGAACATGCGTGGTTACATTGTTGGGATAAGACTTTCTCGAAGATCCAGTTCAGACAGCACATAAGCGAAGTGTGGACCCTGCCTATGCTAGAAGGAGGCCGGTGCAAGGCAAAGACATCAGATGTAAAATCCACTCTTAGTTCATTCTTTCTATAAACCCGCAGACTTAAATTGCATAAACATGAAAGATATATACCTCGATGCCAAACACGTAGTGCAGGTTTCATAGTATAACAGAATCTAATACATCTATTTTGGTATAAAGTTTTTGCATTGAAAATCACCATTACAGTATCCCGAATTGAAGAAACATACATGCGAAACGCCCTTCAGAGTGCTCCAAATTCATCACATTCAATCCATGGAGTCCAACTCGAACCCGATTAAAATGTTTTGAATCTGTAATATGATTGTTACAATTATTATTCACTTTGAGGGATATCGAGCCTATTATATGGTGTTAGAGGTAGCTCGAGTCACCCCAAATTTATTTTTTTTTTAAATATAACATGCACTCCTTGATGTATGAAGAACCCACGGGTCTGTCTACAACCGCATATATGCACGTGAGGAGATACTCGAATACATGTTTAGACATGGGCATTATAAAGATGAAGGCTTGCTTTTCTTTGCTCCAAATATTGTTTCTACACCTCCACAATCTTTTGTACACCAGCAACCACTGAGTCTTCATTGCCACAAAGGCAGGATTCAGTAGCAATAGATTATGGAACAATTGATGATCTTTGCAAATTATGCATTGGCCATGGGGCTATGCCCATGTTAGAGCATGTTATTGCATTGAGAAGTATTGGATCTAGCATACAAAAAATAGATGTGAATCGACACACAGAGCTAATGCTTTGGCCTATATTACAATTTGAAGACCAATACCATCATCATAACACATAATAATCAAAAGACATGAGGGCATCCCAAATGCAGCTTTAGCCTCAAGAAGACATTAGGCTTATTTCATACCCAACTAAACATTCTTACAAGATCCTAAGTAGTGGACATCTGTCAGTCAAGTTTATTTCACATATATCTAAAGTCCATCTAATAAAGGAAATTCTAATGCCCCGGAAGATAAAAAGATGGGTGGAGATAATCCCAAGAATCAGTTTTTTTAAAATGGAATAGGAATTGACAGCAAAAAAAAAGGGAATAAAAGAGCCAGTGAAAGAAAGAGAAAGGGTTCTAGTTTTTGGAATTCTTCCAACTTCCAAAACTGCAGACTTTGGGCTTCAGGCAAGGAAGGAGGAAATTTTGACAGAATAGTTCCATCTTCCGGGTTCCACTTTGGTTTTAGGCAGCTACAGACTGTGTGCTGTTAGCAGGTGGGAAGATTTTTCAATCCTAAGGGAAGGAATATAGATTTTGAAGCTACAGCAGAATAGAGCTTCACTTGCTAAACTTTGTGTTAGTGATCAAAGAGGAATTTCATTTTGAAATGTAATGTAGGGGAGATGCTTTTCATTTTCTGATGCATGTGTAATAGGATATTTGTAGTCTTTAACATCTTAAAGAGGGGAGGTTTGAAAGATATCTACAAATCAGAAATTTGAGTCTATGTAGTTTTCTTTCCACTGATGGTTATGTTGCTATAACTTTCAGTTTTCTTTAAGTGCATCAAATGTGTTGTTTTCTGTATGCATTTGATATTAGGATTTTTTGGAAGCTTTGGTTCACCTTTTCTCAGGAAGATGGAAATTGTTCTTTGACTTTATCCTTCGTATTGCAGTGTATAGCAGGTTAACTTTGTATAATCTATTTTATCCTGTTTCCTTTCTTTTTAGTTCTTAGGTTTCACATCTACTCTGTGTTTACAGGTAGATGTTAGATATCCTTTCGTGCTTTTTGGTAAAAGCACCCACATTTAATTCATTGTAAATCTTGCATGAGGAGTTGTACCCAATAAAATTTAGAGGAAGGTTATTAATCTAATAATAACCTATCCAACTGTTGGTGTTAGTTTGTCCTTTCACTTGGGCATTCAGGGTCAGATTTCCACACATTCTCTCGAAGGACAATCTGTTCACTAATAGATATTTAATTTAATAAAATGAGATATGCTCTCATAATTACTTTTTCTATTTAATTAAATAATCTTTAATTAATTAGAGACACTTTTCTTATTTAATTAAATAACTTCATTTAATTAATTAGGAACTGCTTCTCATTTAATTAAATAACTTTGTTTAATTAATTAGAAGTAAGTACTCCATTTAATTCAATAATTTCATTTCATTATTTCAAAATTATTTTCAAAACTAGTCAACTCAACTCAACCATTGTTAAATCTAGTCAACTTTTGGTCAAACTTGATCTTTGTGTATGTGAATATGAGCAAATGTGAGTATGAATTCTGGCAACAATTTGATGCAAATTCTCATTCTACCTTTCAAAATGAAGAGATGAGGGTCTCTTAAATATGCTTTCTTAGAATTCATCAATGGTTGAGATCGATTTCAATCAACGGTCAGGATTAAAGGTGAAGTTCAGTGATAAAGGGAGATTTCCAAATTAAAGGGAGTTAACATATTTAATTTGAGTAAAATAAGGATTTAACTGATTCAATTTGAGTAGAAAAAGGAGTCAACTGATTTAATTCATTTTTGATCAATAGTGAATTGGAAATTTCCCTTTTTGAACTAAAGAGAGATTTTGTTATAATGCCCTGCCAAGGGATCCAAAGAATTAACCTAGAATTTCACTAAGTTTGGTAACATTTTTTTTTTTTAATAAAAAAAACATGAAAGTAAATACCACATATAACTTGTACATAATAACGGAAGCAATAGCAATGTCCATCTAAAAGTAAACATAACATACATAACCAATTTCATTCTTTAAGAATCCCTTAACGTTGAGTTATAGCTAAATTAACTAACATACATGAGTCCATCTAGTACAATATCCACATAAAATAATAATGATAAGTCCAATGTTAATAAATTACATTTCCAAATGGTCAATCATTCATTGTACATGTCACAGGGTATGAAGGCTTAAAAGAATATACATATGTGAAATAAGGTATATAATCCTATTCTAATCCATGATACATTAAAGACAATCACATGATACATCATCATAGAATACATATACATCCATCGTAAGATCAAACATAACTAAGTGTACGGTTCCTCCCAACCGTTAATAGCATCATTAGACCATCGTGGGCCCTAGCCATCCCTCCGTGCGTAACATCCCAAATCACTGAAGAGATCATCGGTATCAACATAGTAGGAATGTCACTCCTAACATATACAACATCATATGTAAAAAGTAATCTAACATGAAAATATAAGCATAAGATAACATCATCTAACATATTCTAATCATCAATGAAGGATACATATCCACCATCACGAAGGATGCATCAGCCACGATGTCTCAATGAATCTCAAATGATAAGAGTGGAAAATACACTACCACTCGACCGCGTGGTACCTAAGTGGTCCACTCCCACCATGCTGAGGAGATAATCTCAAGTCCAAAATAGGCTATCCATAACACATAGCACAAACCTTTATAGTCTAGGAATCCTAAAATTATACTAACTCAAAGGTTCCAATCACGAAACTGACATCTACTTCCCAGAGGCACACAATGACATGTAGGAACCTACTATGCAAGAGTGAAAGTGTCATCACATTTATCACATACAAGTTACCCTGGCAATTAGCTAAACTCCACGGGTCCATACTGATCTCATGCGGCCAATAGTATCCTCTCATACTGACAAGGCATACTATGGAATGCAAGGTCGCAACCATGCATTCTCACTACTCCCATCCTAGCCTATACAAGCACTCAAGGCATGGGCAAGAACAAATCACTTATCTTTTTAGGTTTATTTAGTTAGTATTAGGTGTGAATGTTATCACTTATTAATCCAACTTACAATGAGTTACCCTGGTAGCCTCTTAGGGCCCTGACCCCCATTGCAAGCCACTTCCCATCACTACATGCAGATATCCTACCCTAATGCTCATGGAATCATAAATCTCAAAATCACAAAAATAATCCATAATAAAATCATCAGATAAAAGTATCAAATCTCCATGAGCAAACATCCATAGAAAATCATGACCATAACAGCTCTCTATTGGCAACTGAAGCATCACTGATAATCAAAAGTATCCAATGGTTCTCAATTACCAAAATATATCTCAAACACAATGATCGAAGACTCCAAAAATGGTTGAGTCAAACATGTCACAACATGACATCATCAAGAATAAATCCACATTTCAGTCCCATCATGGCAACTAGAAAATAACCAAGGATAACTGATCGATGACCATAAATAATGGTTAAGTCAAGTGTCTCATAAATAAGAATCTCAACTATAACAATTAGTATTCACATCCAATACACAGAGCATTCCATCATATAACCATGGTTGGGTTATAAAGATCGAGATTAAAACATCATCATGGCATCACAATCACATAACCCCCAAGCCTTTGGTAGATGTCCTATACTGGTCAACACTAGTCAACCCAAAACTCAAAACAATAGCATAAAGAATACACAATGTTAACACATGTTTTGGTTTTGTTAAGTTTACAACTTAAATGAAAAAGTCTTAGTTTACGTTCCAAGTTGGATAATAAATGGAGAAACATTTTGTATGTTTTTCCTAGCCCACGTAATTGTTGATAGATAAAAGTTTTTCCCTCTAACTCTTTGAACTCAATTATCTAAATGTTTTTAAGAATATACGTTGTACGTTATTCTAGTATTGAGTTATCATAACTCAATTTATAATATTGAAAAGGGCTAAAATATTTGATAATTTAAATGTTATAACTTTTAAATTTACCTTAATTAGACTAAATTCTAATTAAGTAATTTTGATTAATTAAAACCCATATTATTTATTTAAAAACTCTAAATAACTTTGACTATTAAAATTTCATTATTATTACATACATACATACATACATACATACATACATACATACATACATACATATATATATATATATATATATATATACACACACACACACACACATATATTTACATATATATATATAATAAATAACATATAACAATATTTATTAATGCATATAACAATTAATATTTAATTTTAATACAAAATCAAATTTTGTTTAAGCGACTTATAACAAAGCCAAATGTATTTATAAACAAAGGAGAGTTTATACTCCCACCACCATTTATATACGGTAGCGCCGTGCAGCTTGCCTCTATCGCAGGGCCTGTGATGGCAGTCACAGTACCTGTGATAGCAGGCCCACTGCCAGCAGCTCTAAAGAATGGGTCGGGTCGAATAAAAACCCTCGCCCTTCTTAAAACAAAGGTTTTGAAAACAAAAATTTTGCACACATATCGCATACGAATATATTTTTCACAAATCGTTTACTATGAACGATTTCAGACTTATAAATATATTACATATTTTTGAAAAATGTTTCAAATAACGATTTTTTTATATATAATTTTTAAAGAATAGTTTGCAAATTCGCAGAATTTAATTAAGTATCACAGCATATATATATATATATGTATGCAGATATGAAAATATAAACATGTATATTTTACAATGAGCATATACACAATCTATTTAAAGATTCTAATTTTCAAAATTTTCCTATAAACCATTTGGCCTCAAAATTTATCCATTAAATCATTTAATGGTTTTGGTTGTGAATTTAAACCCTAGGCCCGTGTTCTTTTCAAATTTATGCATATAAAATTTTCAAATAAACTAAACTACCCATATGCATAAAAAAAAAATGAAATTCCTCAGAAAACATATGGAAGACACAACGAAGATAGGGAATGCATGATGCAGAAATAGCATAAGTAAAATCACAAGAATCTACCCGAATTCTGATGCTAATTCGCTCTTCCTCAGAAAACCCACAGAGCAAACTCCCTTCTTCAGAGTTCTTGAGTCCTCCAATGCTCAAATCGCTCTCCACACTATCTCTAAGCTTCTATGAATGCCTAAATATAAAGAGCTCTCAAGAAACCTTTGGAATGCTTCTTGAAACAGCTGGAAGGTGTCACCAACTAAGCATGGGTCTTTTCCAACCTTTTTGATGAGTCATAGAGTTGTAGACACCTTGTGCTTAATTGATGCACTAACCCCCGTGTTGTTGACACATGTTAATTCTCATGCAAGCTTATAACTCCAATTTACTTTTTAAATAATTTCTATTTAAATTTTATAACTTTCATTTTAATTTTTATAAATTTTATTATTATTATTTTATTTATTACTTTATTATTATTTTATAATTATTATTAATTTTAATTTTTTAGTTTTCTTTTATTTAATTCCTTTCCTCAATAATTCACATTTAATTAATCACAATCAAAATATCAAAGATCATGATATTTTATTAATTTTCTCAAATAAATAATTTATTAATTAAATCTATTTATTAAGACTTAATTAATGGAAAATTCACCATAGACCTCCAAGATAAAATATGAAAACCCATCATAGAACAAATCATACAAAATCAATCTAAAGGGTTAAAAATCATGAAATATGTCATCCGACACATTCGGTGGGTATTCAACTCTGATACTTGTCCTAACTCACTAGGAAAAATGGTTTTTATGTTTGGGATTTGGACTTGAGAATTTATCTCCCTTCTCTTATCATTGAGATAGTATAATAGGGTACGCTCATCTTGGCAATTCAAAGAAGTCAATACCTGGTACCTGCAATCTGTAGAAAAGCCATGCATGTACATACAATATATAATGCTAAGCTAAACAGACAATGGCAGGAAGTGGTGCATTGTGTAGATCCTGACTAAGTAGGTGACTATGACTCCCTTCCTTAACCACATACGAAATGCCATACAATAAGAAAACATGCACACCATACACATGCAAGTATAGGGTAAGTAACCATAATAAAACACATGAGATAATAAACCATCTAACTAATCATCATTAATAACTGAAAACAATGTAATGATCATCACACATACATGAAATGTAAAGTCTAAATGATCTCATCATATATCAACTGAATCCCTATCATAATATCTGATAGTGTCAAAATAACACCACTAAACCATCAACATAACACTAGTCTACATAGTCTGATAATAATAGCAACAATAAGTCTAGAAAAGATGTGAACGAGGGTAGGTACTACATCCACCCCCCCTTGAATTAGGCTTACTCCTAGAAGCCTACAAACAAATAGGGATATAACTCCCTCAATCTAGCTGCATCCTCCCAAGTAGCTAAAGAATCATTAGTAGGGTCCCATTGGACCCTTACCTTCTCGATGGTTCGACCCCTGAGGGTCAACTCCCGCTACTCTAGAATACGAACTAGCTCCAAGCCAGCTGCCCATCCTCTACTTGCAACGCATTCCAATCAAGAACATGCACAATATTAGGAATATACTGCCTAAGCACTGAAACATGGAAAACATCATGAATGTGAGCTAGATTGGGCGGTAGAGCAAGACAGTAAGCAACCGAGCCAATCTTCTCCAAAATCTCAAATGGTCCCACAAAGTGAGGTGCTAGCTTAGAACCCTTTCCGTACCGGATCAGACTCTTTCATGATTACACTCTCAAGAAAACCTTATCATCCATAACAAACTGCTTATCAATCATATGAGCATCGGCATACTTCTTCTGCCTATCCTATGCCGTAGTCAAATGCTCATGGATACGCACTACCTGTTGCTCCATATCACGAAGCATCTCAGGTCCCAATAGAATGCGATCCTCGAGGCTGTCCCAACTCAATGGTGTACAACAAGGACATCCATATAATGCCTGAAAAGGTACCATGCCAATAGAACTATGATACCCATTGTTGTAAGCAAACTCCACTAGGTAGAGATAGTCCTCCCAATGTGTTTGCCTATCCATCACATACATCCGTAACATATCCTCCAAAACCTGGTTCACCCTCTCTGTCTAACCATCAGTCTCTGGATGATATGCCGAATTGAAGTTTAGCTGCGCTCCAAGCTCATGCTGCAACGATGTCCAAAATGCAGATGTGAATACAGGATCCCTATCAGAAATGATCTTTCTAGGAATACCATGTAATCTCACAATGTCACGCATGAAGACATTCGCTACAGAAGCTGTTGTGTAGGAAGACCTGATCGATGAAAAATGTGCCACCTTAGTCAACCGATCAACAGTAACCATGATATCATGATGACATCGAACTGTCATAGGTAATCCTACTATAAAATCCATGGAGATGATATCCCATTTCCAAGAAGGAATGAGGTTAGGCTACAATAGTCCTGCTAGGTGCTGGTGTTCTGCCTTGACTCTTGGACACTCAAGACACCTAGCCACAAAATTAGCAATATCTTGCTTCATCCCGGACCAAAAGAACAAACATCTCAAATCAACATGCATCTTCTTGAAACCTGG
Organism: Cupressus sempervirens; assembly: GCA_028749045.1. Classification (NCBI taxonomy): domain Eukaryota; kingdom Viridiplantae; phylum Streptophyta; class Pinopsida; order Cupressales; family Cupressaceae; genus Cupressus; species Cupressus sempervirens. The sequence goes on from CM053793.1 coordinate 663,594,286, forward strand.
ATGTGCTGAGTAAGGTGTACGATGGGCTTCTGCCAGAATCAAGGTGTGAAGCTCATCCAGTAATGGCACATAAATCCTCCCCAAATGTCTCAAAAGACCATCTGATTCTCGAACATAACCTACAAACTTACCTTCCAAGGGTCTTCCTGAATCTATCTCTCTGCACACTTCCTGATACTAGGAATCCATAGGAAGTGCCTAAAGAATCTGACTCCTCAAATCCACACTAAGAGTCATCGATGTTACCACATGTCTCCTGTGACTCAAAGCATCTTCCACCACATTCTCCTTACCCTGAATGTACTTAACCAAAAAATCATACTCGCATAAAAATTCCATCCATCGTCTCTGGGGAGCATTCAAATTAGGCTGAGTAAAAATGTACTGAAGACTACGATGATCACTATGTAGCTCAAGTCTGTGCCCCAACAAGAAATGTCTCCAGCTTGTCAAAGCATGAACTACTGCTGCTAACTCAAGATTATGTGTAGGGTAATTTAACTCATGATCCTTGAGCTTGCGTGATTCATACGCAATCACCCATCCATTCTGCATCAACACTGCTCTAATTCCTTCAAGAGAAGCATCTGTACACACCATGAAATCACCTTCTGGTTCAGGTACAGCTAAAATTGGTGCACTAGTCAAAAGCTCCTTGAGCCTCTGAAATGCTTCCTCACATTTCTTTGTCCACACAAACTTCTTACCTTTCCTCTGAAGAGAAGTGATAGGATGTGCTATCCTAGAGAAGTTTTGGACAAATCTGTGATAATAACCAGCTAAACCCATGAAACTACAAATCTCTGACACATTAGTTGGGGTAGGCCAATCTATTATCGCCTGAATCTTTGCAGGATCCATTGAAATACCATCACCTGAGATAACATGCCCTAAATACTGAATCTTCGATTTGAAGAATTCACACTTAGCGACATTGGCATAAAGTTGATTGCCTCTCAAACACTACAATACCAACCATAGGTGTTCCTCATGCTCCTTCTGAGTCTTAGAAAATATCAATATGTCATCAAGAAATACGAGAACTATAGTGCCTGCCCCTAGTCCACATTTTTTTATCATTGCTGAAGTCTTTTAAGGCTACTTGATGGTTAGCAACATTGTTTTGAGATTATCAGATATTATGCTATGGATTCAGTTTACTATGTGATGAGATTACTTAGATTTTGCATTTCATGTATGTATGATGATTATTTTTAGTGTTCGCAAATTTTTGATGATGATTATTACATTTCTTTCAATTATTAATGATGATTAGTAAGATGATTTATTATCATATGTATTTTTTTATGGATACTTACCCCATACTTGCATGTGTATGGTGTGCATGTTTGCTTTGCATGTCTGATGTGGTTAAGGAAGGGAGTCATAGTCACCTGCTAGTTGGGATCTACACGATGCACCACTTCCTGCCATTGCCTATTTAGTTTAGTATATATTGTGTTTGTACATGCATGGTTTTTATGCAGGTTGCAGGTACTGAGTATCAACTTTCCTGAATTGCCAAGATGAGCGTACCCTATCACACTATCTCAATGATAAGAAAGGGGAGATAAATTCTCAAGTCCAAATCTCAACCCTTTAAGCCATTTGTTCTAATTGGAAAATTATAAAAAGTATCCGAGTTGAGTACCCTCCGAATACATTGGATAACGTAATTCGTGATTTAAACTTTTGGTTTGATTTTGTATGTATTTTGGCTATGATGGATTTTCGTATTTTTACCTTATGAGTCTTTGATGTATTTTCTATTAATTAAGCCTAATTAAAAGATTTGATTAATGGTTTAATTAAATGGAAAATTAATATTATATTTTAATATTTATTTTATTTAATTAATTCAAAAATTAATTAAATAAAATAATTAAATTTGAAGATAAAATAATTAAACTTAAAAAGTTGGAATGTGACAATATTTATTTTAATAATAATATATTTGGTGTTCATTTTTAAACAAATGACTAAATAATAATATTATTAAAGCTAATAAATATTTTAGCAATTAAGTTTTGGAAAATGAAATTTAAAAGTGGAAGATATATTTAAATTAATAAAAGATTCTAAATCTCATGTGATTAAAATATAAATATATTAAGATTGCAAAGTGGAATTATTAAAGTTTGTGCATGAGATTTAATAAATAAATTAATTAAATTGGGAAGAGTAAATTAAATATTATATTAATTAATGTGCATTATTTTTATGTTTGCTCACATAGGAGTTGGCAAATTCTTGGGAGTTGTCATATAGACAACACTGGAGTTTGCACTCTAAGAATGCACAAGTTGTCTACACTTGGAAGTTAGCATTTTATTTGAGCACATGGTGTCTACAACCTTAAGACTTATCTAGAAGGTTGGAGAAGGCTCATTTTTTATTGTCATGCTTATCTTCTAGTTTTTTCTAGAGACACTCTAGATGCATCTTAGAGGCCTTTAAATTGAAGCTCTCCTAGTGTGTTTTGGCAAGTTAAAAGCTGAATGGAAGCTTAATGCAAGCTACAAGCTACAAGCTTAATGGAAACTACAAGCTTCAAGCTAAAATGGAAGCTTCAAAGCTTACATGCATTGGAGAAGATTCATATGCTCGTATATTTTCTATTTGCTTCTATGCTCCTTCTAGCACTTCTAGTCACTTGGAGGATTCAGTTGGCTTGGATCTTGGAGGAATTGCGAATGATGGAGAAGGAAGGGATTTTCTATGGACTTCTGAGCCATGGAAAGTTAGCATCAGTGTCCAGGTGCACTCTTGATATTTTCATATTCTCTTTGCACTATTTCTCTTCCTATCTTCATCATGTTTGTTATATGTGTCTAAATACTCTCTAGATATTTTGGTTGTTTGAGTAGAAAACAATAGGAAACCCTAGATCTAATTAAGGAAGAAATTAAATCTAAACGGGTTTGGGTTCGATTTAGAATCAAATTGATTAATGGATTTGAAAAGGGTTTCTAATTCTATAGTCAAACTTATTAGAGAAATTAATGAATTACCATCGAAATGAAAAGCCCTTTTTGTTTAAAAGTTATATATATATTTATGTTCTTAGAATATAAAATCTGCATACTCATATATATATATATATATATATATGTATATATATATATATGTATATATATATATATGTATATATATATATATACATATATATATATACATATATATATATATACATATATATATATACATATATATATATATACATATATATATATATATATACATATATACATATACATATACATATACATATACATTTGTTAAAAAAAAATGCGATAGAAAGAAAACCTTTATTAATATCGAATCGCATAAAAACATTATACAAATTGTTTTTTATTAAGTATAGAGGGGCAGGTTATACTTTTCCCCATACCCCCCCTGTAGAAATGGTGGCTGCGATCACATGTCGCAGGGTACCTGCTATGCAGTGTACCCGTGACGTAGTACTGCCTTGACACAGTGGTCGTAGGGTACCTGCGTGAGCAGAGTACCCATGATAGGTTGACGTCAGAAGGACTGTCGCGACGGAAGTCACATCGTGACAGTCGCTTCAATAACAATAATGGTTTTTATATTAATTTTGATTACATTTTTTAAAAAAAAAACATTTATATTATATGATTTGTGAAATCATTTTTAATTATTTTGATTATCACATATAAGTTATTATTAGATATTAATAAATTTCAAATATGGAATATTATATATATTTTAATAATCATTATCATTAATTACTAATTTTATGATTATTAATAAGTTGTTATTATAATTAAGTGATTTAGATTATGGTAATATTTAGTCGTCTTAATTGAGTTGGTGAATTATAGGTTCCATTAACTGATTTAATTAATTATGAATTAATAAAGGGGTTGATACCTTAAGTTGGAAAATTACATATAGATGTTAACAACTAATGATAAGTATGGTTTATTAATTTAATAATAATTTGTTAATTATTATTAAATAAAAAAGAGATATTGAATTGTTAGAGAATGGAGGATTTCTTTTTAATATATATTAAATAACATTTAGCGATGGTAATTTAATAGTACAAGATGATTTTAAATTAAGTGACTACAATTTGAATTATTATATCGATTATAAATTATTGATATGCCTTAAAGGTTAGCAAAATATTAACTAATGATGTTTACAGAAGGATTCTCTACATCGATTATCTATAGATGAGTTTAGTATTTATTAATGTTTGTTAGGTTTAACAAACTATTAATAAATAATGGTATTAATGGCTTAAATAGTTAATTAAATTATAATTAGCGTACCATGGGATAAATTTATTTGAAATGATAATATTTGGTATTGGGGATTTATTACATCTTGTTATTAGATATTAACAAGTTGTTATTATTGAACTATTAACATGAATATTAGAGATTTGAGTTATAGTTGACTTTTATCTTATAAAATTATAGTTAGTTATTAGTCAACTGATATTAATTGAAACCTTGCTATGGTTATGCAATTATTAATTAAATCAATTAACTAGAGTTAATTAGATTTAATTAATAATTAAGTTATATTTGATATAATTCTTCTAACGGGATTGTAGATTATCTATATTGAAGTTGATAAGTCCTATGACTTGAATTATGACTTTAGATATTATATGGTTGTCAACAGTGATAACGATTAAATTAAAAGACTCAAACTTTAGTAATACTTAATTAAGTTTCTAATTGAAAACTATTAGAAGGTTAATAGGTCATGGATGATGTACCTATGTTAATTGATTGATTTAATTGATCATTTTAATTAAGTTATAATATTCTTATTCAAAGATTGATAATTGGCTTTCTTATATGATAACGAATAATGATCCTTGATTTGTGTGAAAAGTTGAAGTAACATTATAGGAAAGTTAATCAATTAGAATATGGATCATAGTTAAATAAAGAGAACAAGTTGATTTAGGGTCAATGATGATCAGTTTAGTAAATATTTATCCTTAAGTTATCCTTAAAATATTATGTCTAATTAATGGAAGGATAATGCTATCAAGGGAACAAATGGGTTGACTTGTAAGTCAAATGATGAAACTTAGACACTTGAAGTATACTTGAAAATGGAAACTGGAAATCCCTACACTTGATTCAACTATGTAAGATAGCAAAACCAAAACATGTGTTTGCATCGTGTATTCTATATGCTTCTTGTTTTGGGTTTTTGGGTTAACTAGTGTTGACCAGTCCTAGGTTTTTACCAGAGGCTCAGGGGTTATGAGATGTGTTGGCATGTTGATTTTATTTGGTCTCGATCTTTATAAGCCCAACCATGGTAATGCGATCGTATGCTCTATAAAATGCTTGTAATCGCTGATTGTTATTGTTCATCAGTCTTCATGTGTGAAGCTGAGATCTATGTGTGTGAGACACTTGAGCTAATCATTTTTGAGTCATCGATCAATTATCCTTGGATTATTTTCTAGTCGCCATGATGGGACTGAAATGTGGATTTATTTCTTGATGATGTCATGTTGTGACATGTTTTGACTCAACCATTTTGGAGTCTTCGATCAGTATGATTTTGAGATATTCTTGGTTGCTTGTTGAGAACCAATCGATGTGATGATTTATTTTGGTTATTGAGAACCAATGGATACTTATGATTATTAGTGATGCCTTCAGTTGCCAATAGAGAAATGTTGTGGTCATGATTTTCTATGGATTCTTTTCATGTGCTCATAGAGATTTTGATGATTCTTATCTTGGAGATTTGATGATTCTTATTATGGATATTTGATGCTTATATTGTGGATATTTGATGATTCTTTTTATGGATTATCTTTTGGATTTCTTTACAGTCGCTTGTACAGGACTGTGGTGATTTATGATTCCATGAGCATTAGGATAGGTAATCTACTTGTAGTGTCGGGAAGTGGCTTGCAATGGGGGCCAGGGCCCTAAGTGGCTTCTAGGGTAACTCATTGTAAGTTTGGTTAATAAGTGATAACATTTACACACTAAATGGGGATTAAATGAACCTAAAAAGATAATTGTTTTGGTTCTCGCCCATGCCTTGAGCGCTTGTACAGGCTAGGATGGGAGTAGTGAGAATGCATGGTTGCGACCTTTCATTCCATAGTATGCCTCGTTAGTATGAGAGGATACTAGTGGCCGCATGAGATTTGTATGGACCCATGGAGTTTAGCTAACTACCAGGGTAACTTGTACGAGATAAATGCGAGGACACTTTCTCGCTTGCAGAGTAGGTTTCCTACATGTCATTGTGTGCCTCTAGGAATTAGATGTCAATTTTGTGTGTGTTGGAACCTTTGAGTAGTATACTTTTTAAGATTCCTGGACTTAAAGAGATTTATGCTTTGTGGTTTTGGTATCCTATTTGGGACTTGAGATTATCTCTTTAGCATGGTGGGAGTGGACCATTTAGGTTTCACACAGTCGGGTGGTAGTGTTTTTCCACTCTTATCATTTGACATCCGTCTGAGACACCGTGGCTGGAGCATTCTTGGTTGGTATTTATCTTCATTATGTTCTTGGATCATTATGATAGATGATATACCTTATGATGGATGTATTTATAGGTATGTTTCTTAGATTGATGGTTTGCATATGTTAGATGATGGTATCCTATGCTTTACTTTGCATGTTAGTAGGATGTTTTAGGAGTGACATTCCTACTATGATAATACCAATGATCTCTTCGGTGCTTTGGAATGTTATGCATGGAGGGATGGCTAGGATCCATGATGGTCGAATGATGCTATTTACGGTTGGGAGGAACCGTGCACTTAGTTAGTTATGTTTGTGATGTATGGTTATCTTTTATGATGGATGTTTATATCTTTATGATGATGATGTATCATGTATGGTTTATGGTTTCATTATGTTAATGCATCATGGATTAATATTGGATGATGATGTACTTTATTTACATGGATGTTTATTCTTTTAAGCTTTTCATACCTTGTAACATGTATAGTGGATGATTGAGCAATCTAAAATGTACACTTGTATATGGTTTAAGAACATTGGATGTATCCTTGTTATTTTATTATTAAGGATGTAATGTTAGATGAATAAGATATGATTGGATCTTTAAAGAATGTAATTTTTTATGAATGTTATGTTATTTTCAGTTGGATGTTACTATTGCTTCCGCAAGTGTTGTGTATGGTTTTACTTTCATGTTTAAAAAAAAAAAAATTGTTTGGCAAACTTAGTGAAATTTTTTGGATCCCTTGGCGGGGAATTACAAGAACAAACTTGTCAAGATATGATCGAAAAACACCATTCATCAAACTCATGAACACTGATGGAGCATTAGTCAACCCAAAAGGTACCACTGTGAACTCATAATGCCCATAGCATGTTCGAAAAGCGGTCTTGTGAATATCTGCTTCCTTAATACGAAGCTGGTGGTATCCTAACTTAAGGTCAATCTTGGAGAATACTATAGCTCCCTTGATCTAACCAAATAAGTCATCAATCCTAGGCAAAGGATGCATGTTCTTAATAGTCACCTTGTTCAACTATCTATAGTCAATACAAAGGTGCAAAGGACCGTCTTTCTTCTTCACAAAGAGCACTGGAGCTCCCCATGGTGATACACTAGGTCAAATGCTCCCTTTGGATAGAAGTTCCTCTAGCTGAAGATGTAGCTCACTCAGTTTTTGAGTAGTCATATGATAAGGAGCTTTAGAGATAGGCTCCGCTCTAGCAATTAAATCAATGCTAAAATCAATGTCCCTCTTTGGAGGCATGCCTGGAATCTCACTAGGAAAGACATCTGCGTACTCCTATAAAATCGAGTGATCATCATACATACATGAAATGTAAATTCTAAATCATCTCATCATATATCAACTGAATCCCTATCATAATATCTGATAGTGTCAAAACAACACCACTAAACAATCAACATAAAACTAGTCTACATAGTATGATAATAATAGAAACAAAAAGTCTAGAAAAGATGTGAACGAGGGTAGGCACTACATTTGATGAGATATTTCATTTAATAAAATGAGATATGCTCTCATAATTACTTTTTCTATTTAATTAAATAATCTATAATTAATTAGACACACTTTTCTTATTTAATTAAATAACTTCATTTAATTAATTAGGAATGGCTTCTCATTTAATTAAAGAACTTTGTTTAATTAATTCGAAGTAATTACTACACTTAATTAAATAATTTCATTTAATTATTTCAAAATTCTTTTCGAAACTAGTCAACTCAAGTCAACCGTTGTTAAATCTGATCAACTTTTGGTCAAACTTGATCTTTGCGTATGTCAATATGAGCAAATGTAAGTATGGATTCCAGCAACAATTCGACACAAATTCTCATTCAACCTTTCAAAATGAAGAGATGAGGATCTCTTAAATAGACTTTCCTAAAATTCATCAATGGTTGAGATCGATTTCAATCAACGGTCAGTATTAAAGGTGAAGCTCAGTCATAAAGGGAGATTTCCAAATTAAGGGAGTTAAAAGATTTAATTTGAGTAAAATAAGGAGTTACCTAATTCAATTTGACTAGAAAAGGAGTCAACTGATTTAACTCATTTTTTATCAATAGTGAACTAGAAATTTCCCTTTTTGAAATGAACAAAGATTTTGTTGAGATATTTAATTTAATAAAATGAGATATGCTCTCATAATTACTTTTTCTATTTAATTAAATAATCTTTAATTAATTAGAGGCACTTTTCTTATTTAATTAAATAACTTCATTTAATTAATTAGGAATGGCTTCTCATTTAATTAAATAACTTTGTTTAACTAAGTAGAAGTAAGTACTCCATTTAATTAAATAATTTTGTTTAATTATTTAAAAATTATTTTCAAAACCAGTCAACTCAAGTCAACTGTGGTTAAATCTGGCCAACTTTTGGTCAAACTTGATCTTTGCATATGTGAATATGAGAAAATGTGAGTACGAATTCCAGCAACAATTTGACACAAATTCTCATTCAACCTTTCCAAATGAAGAGATGGGGGTCTCTTAAATAGACTTTCCTAGAATTCATCAACGGTTGAGATCGATTTCAATCAACGGTCAGGATTAAAGGTGAAGTTCAGTCATAAAGGGTGATTTCCAAATTAAAGAGAGTTAACAGATTTAATTTGAGTAAAATAAGGAGTTAACTGATTCAATTTGAGTATAAAAAAAAGTTAACTGATTTAACTCAATTTTGATCAATAGTGAACTGGAAATTTCCCTTTTTGAACTGAAGAGAGATTTTGTTTAGATATTTAATTTAATAAAATGAGATATACTCTCATAGTTACTTTTTCTATTTAATTAAATAATCTTTAATTAATTAGAGACACTTTTCTTATTTAATTAAATAACTTCATTTAATTAATTAGGAATAGCTTCTCATTTAATTAAATAATTTTGTTTAATTAATTAGAAGTAAGCACTCTATTTAATTAAATAATTTGGTTTAATTATTTCAACATTCTTTTCGAAACTAGTCAACTCAAGTCAACCATATTTAAATCTGGTCAACTTTTGGTCAAACTTGATCTTTGCGTATGTGAATATGAGCAAATGTGAGTATGAATGCCAGCAACAATTCGATGCAAATTCTTATTCAACCTTTCAAAATGAAGAGATGAGGGTCTCTGAAATAGACTTTCTTGGAATTCATCACCAGTTGAGATTGATTTCAATCAATGGTCAGGATTAAAGGTGAAGTTCAGTCATAAAAGTAGATTTCCAAATTAAAGGGAGTTAACAGATTTAATTTGAGTAACATAACGAGTTAACTGATTCAATTTGAGTAAAAAAAGGAGTCAACTGATTTAACTTATTTTTTATCAATAGTGAACTAGAAATTTCCCTTTTTGAACTGAAGAGAGATTTTGTTGAGATATTTGACTTAATAAAATGAGATATGCTCTCATAATTACCTTTTCTATTTAATTAAATAATCTTTAATTAATTAGAGACACTTTTCTTATTTAATTAAATAACTTCATTTAATTAATTAGGAATTGCTTCTCATTTAGATAAATAAATTAGTTTAATTAAATAGAAGTAAGTAATTCATTTAATTAAATAATTTCATTTAATTATTTCAAAATTCTTTTCGAAACTAGTCAACTCAAGTTAACCGTGGTTAAATCTGGTGTACTTTTGGTCAAACTTGATCTTTGCGTATGTGAATATGAGCAAATGTGATTATGAATTCTAGCAACAATTCGATGCAAATTCTCATTCAACCTTTCAAAATGAAGAGATGAGGGTCTCTTAAATAGACTTTCTTAGAATTCATCAATGGTTGAGATCGATTTCAATCAACGGTCAAGATTAAAGGTGAAGTTCAGTCATAAAGGGAGATTTCCAAATTAAAGGGAGTTAACATATTTAATTTGAGTAAAATAAAGAGTTAACTGATTCAATTTGAGTAGAAAAAGGAGTCAACTGATTTAACACATTTTTGATCAATAGTGAACTGGAAATTTTCCTTTTTGAACTGAATAAAATTTTTGTTTAAATATTTAATTTAATAAAATGAGATATGCTCTCATAATTACTTTTTCTATTTGATTAAATAATCTTTAATTAATTAGAGACACCTTTCTTATCTAATTAAATAACTTAATTTAATTAATTAGGAATGGCTTCTCATTTAATTAATTAACTTTGTTTAATTAATTAGATGTAAGTACTCCATTTAATTAAATAATTTTGTTTAACTATTTAAAAATTCTTTTCGAAACTAGTCAACTCAAGTCAATCGTGGTTAAATCTGGTCAACTTTTGGTCAAATTTGATGTTTACGTATGTGAATATGAGAAAATGTTAGTATGAATTCCAGCATCAATTCGATGCAAATTCTCATTCAACCTTTTAAAATAAAGAGATGAGGGTCTCTTAAACAGACTTTCTTGGAATTCATCAACGGGTGAGATCGATTTCGATCAACAGTCAATATTAAAGGTGAAGTTCAGTCATAAAAGGGCATTTCCAAATTAAAAGGAGTTAACATATTTAATTTGAGTAAAATAAGGAGTTAACTGACTCAATTTGAGTAGAAAAAGGAGTCATCTAATTTAACTCATTTTTTGTCAATAGTGAACTGGAAATTTCTCTTTTTGAACTGAACAGAGATTTTGTTGAGATATTTAATTTAATCAATTGAGATATGCTCTCATAATTACTTTTTCTATATAATTAAATAATCTTTAATTAATTAGAGACAATTTTATTATTTAATTAAATAACTTCATTTAATTAACTAGGAATGGCTTCTCATTTAATTGAATAACTTTGTTTAATTAATTAGAAGTAAGTACTCCATTTAATTAAATAAATTCATTTAATTATTCGAAAATTCTTTTTGAAACTAGTCAACTCAAGTCAACCGTGGTTAAATCTGGTCAACTTTTGGTCAAACTTGATCTTTGCGTATGTGAATATGAGCAAATGTGAGTATGAATTCCAGCAACAATTTGATGCAAATTCGCATTCACCCTTTCAAAATGAAAAGATGAGGGTCTCTTAAATAGACTTTTCTGACATTCATCAACGGTTGAGATCGATTTCAATCAACGGTCAGGATTAAAGGTGAAGTTCAGTCAGAAAGGGAGATTTCCAAATTAAAGAGAGTTAATAGATTTAATTTGAGTAAAATAAGGAGTTAACTGATTCAATTTGAGTAGAAAAATGAGTCAACTGATTCACCTCATTTTTGATCAATAGTGAACTGTAAATTTTTCTTTTTGAACTGAAGAGAGATTTTGTTAAGATATTTAATTTAATAAAATGAGATATGCTCTCATAATTACTTTTTCACTTTAATTAAATAATCTTTAATTAATTAGATGCACTTTTCTTATTTAATTAAATAACTTGATTTAATTAATTAGGAATGGCTTCTCATTTAATTAAATAACTTTGTTTAATTAATTATAAGTAATTACTCCATTTAATTAAATAATTTCGTTTAATTATTTTGAAATTCTTTTTGAAACTAGTCAACTCAAGTCAACCGTGGTTAAATCTGGTCAACTTTTGGTCAAATTTGATCTTTGCGTATGTGAATATGAGCAAATGTGACTATAAATTCCAGCAACAATTCGATGCAAATTCTCGTTCAACCTTTCAAAAGGAAGAGATGAGGGTCTCTTAAATAGACTTTCCTGGAATTCATCAACGGTTGAGATCTATTTCAATCAACGGTCAGGATTAAAGGTGAAGTTCAGTCATAAAGGGAGATTTTGATATTAAGGAGAGTTAAAAGATTTAATTTGAGTAAAATAAGGAGTTAACTAATTCAATTTGTGTAGGAAAAGGAGTTATCTGATTTAACTTATTTTTATCAATAGTGAACAAGAAATTTCCTTTTTTGAACTGAAGAGAGATTTTGTTGAGATATTTAGTTTAATAAAATGAGATATGCTCTCATAATTACTTTTTCTATTGAACTAAATAATCTTTAATTAATTAGAGGCACTTTTCTTATTTAATTAAATAACTTCATTTAATTAATTAAGAATGTCCTCTTATTTAATTAAATAAATTTGTTTAATTAATTAGAAGTAAGTACTCCATTTAATTAAATAATTTCTTATAATTATTTTTTAAAAAAAATTGAAACTAGTCAACTCAAGTCAACTGTGGTTAAATCTGGTCAACTTTTGGTCAAATTATATATTTGCGTATGTGAATATGAGCAAATGTGAGTATGAATTCAAACAACAATTCGATCCAAATTCTCATTCAACTTTTCAAAACGAAGCGATGAAGGTCTCTTAAATAGACTTTTGAGGAATTCATCAACGGTTGAGATTGATTTCAATCAACGGTCAGGATTAAAAGTGAATTTCAGTCATAAAGGGAGATTTCCAAATTAAATGGAGTTAACAGATTTAATTTGAGTAAAATAAGGAGTTAACTGATTCAATTTGAGTAGAAAAAGGAGTTAACTGATTTAACTCATTTTTTATCAATACTGAACATGAAATTTCCTTTTTTGAACTTAAGAGAGAGCTTGTTGAGATATTTAATTTAATAAAATGAGATATGCTCTCATAATTACTTTTTCTATTGAATTAAATAATCTTTAATTAATTACAGGCACTTTTCTTATTTAATTAAATAACTTCATTTAATTAATTACGAATGGCTTCTTATTTAATTAAATAACTTTGTTCAATTAATTAGAAGTAAGTACTCCATTTAATTAAATAATTTCTTTTAATTATTTCAAAAAAAAATTTGAAACTAGTCAACTCAAGCTAACCGTGGTTAAATCTGGTCAACTTTTGGTCAAACTTGATCTTTGCGTATGTGAATATGAGCAAATGTGAGTATGAATTCCAACAACAATTCAGTGCAAATTCTCATTCAACGTTTCAAAATGAAGAGATGAGGGTCTCTTAAATAGACTTTCTTTAAATTCATCAACGGTTGAGATCGATTTCAATCAACGGTAAGTATTAAAGGTGAAGTTCAGTCATAAAGGGAGATTTTCAAATTAAAGGGAGTTAACAGATTTAATTTGAGTAAAATAATGAGTTAACTGATTCAATTTGAGTAGAAAAAGGAGTTAACTGATTTAACTCATTTTTTATCAATACTGAACTGAAAATTTCTGTTTTTGAACTGAAGAGAGGTTTTGTTGAGATATTTAATTTAATAAAATGAGATATGCTCTCATAATTACTTTTTTTATTTAATTAAATAATGTTTAATTAATTAGAGACACTTTTTTTATTTAATTAAATAACTTCATTTAATTAATTAAGAATGGCTTCTCATTTAATTAAATAACTTTGTTTAATTAATTAGAAGTAAGTCCTCCATTTAATTAAATAATTTTGTTTGATTATTTGAAAATTCTTTTCGAAACTAGTTAGCACAAGTCAACCATGGTTAAATCTTGTCAACTCTTGGTGAAACTTGATCTTTGCATATGTGAATATGAGCAAATGTGAGTATGAATTCCAGCAACAATTCGATGCAAATTCTCATTCAACCTTTCAAAATGAAGAGATGAGGGTCTCTTAAATAGATTTTCCTAGAACTCATCAACGGTTGAGATCGATTTCAATCAAAGGTTAGGATTAAAGGTGAAGTTCAGTCATATAGGGAGATTTCAAAATTAAAGGGAATTAACAGATTTAGTTTGAGTAAAATAAGGAGTTAACTGATTCAACTTGAGTAGAAAAAGGAGTCATCTGATTTAGCTCATTTTTTTATCAATAATGAACTAGAATCTTCCCTTTTTGAACTAAAGAGAGATTTTGTTGAGATATTTAATTTAATAAAATGAGATATGCTCTCATAATTACTTTTTCTATTTAATTATTTAATCTTTAACTAATTAGAGACAATTTTCTTATTTAATTAAATAACTTCATTTAATTAATTAGGAATGGCTTCTCTTTAATTAAATAACTTTCTTTAATTAATTAGGAGTAAGTAATCCATTTAATTAGATAATTTCATATAATTATTTTAAAATTCTTTACGAAACTAGTCAACTCAAGTCAAATGTGGTTAAATCTAGTCAACTTTTGGTCAAACTTGATATTTGCGTATGTGAATATGACTAAATGTGAGTATGAATTCCAGCAACAATTCGATGCAAATTCTCAATCAACCTTTCAAAATGTAGAGATGAGGGTCTCTTAAATAGACTTTTCTAGAATTCATCAACGGTTGAGATCGATTTCAATCAACGGTCAGGATTAAAGGTGAAGTTCAGTCATAAAGGGAGAGTTTCAAATTAAAGGGAGTTAACAGATTTAATTGAGTAAAATAAGGAGTTAACTGATTCAATTTGAGTAGAAAAAGGAGTGAACTGATTTAACTCATTTTTTATCAATAGTGAACTTGAAATTTCTCTTTTTTGTACTGAAGAGAGATTTTGTTGAGATATTTAATTTAATAAAATGAGATATGCTCTCATAATTACTTTTTCTATTTAACTAAATAATCTTCAATTAATTAGAGACACTTTTGTTATTTAATTAAATAAATTCATTTAATTAATTAGGAATTGCTTCTCATTTAATTAAATAACTTTGTTTAATTAATTATAAGTAAGTACTCCATTTAATTAAATAATTTTGTTTAATTAATAGAAAATTCTTTTCGAAACTAGTCAACTCAAGTCGACCGTGGTTAAATCTAGTCAACTCTTGGTCAAACATGATCTTTGCATATGTGAATATGAGCAAATGTGATTATGAATTCCAGCAACAATTCGATGCAAATTCTCATTCAAACTTTCAAAATGAAGAGATGAGGGTCTCTTAAATAGACTTTCTTAGAATTCATCAATGATTGAGATCGATTTCAATCAACGGTCAGGATTAAAAGTGAAGTTTAGTCATAAAGGGAGATTTCCAAATTAAAGGAAGTTAACAGATTTAATTTGAGTAAAATAAGGAGTTAAGTGATTCAATTTTATTAGAAAAATGAGTTAACTGATTTAACTCATTTTTTATCAATAGTGAACAGAAAATTTTCATTTTTAAACTAAAAAGAGATTTTGTTGAGATATTTAATTTAATAAAATGAGATATGCTCTCATAATTACTTTTTCTATTTAATTAAATAATCTTTAATTAATTAGAAGCACTTTTCTTATTTAATTAAATAACTTCATTTAATTAATTAGGAATGGCTTCTCATTTAATTAAATAACTTTGTTTAATTAATTAGAAGTAAGTACTCCATTTAATTAAATATTTTTGTCTAATTATTTTAAATTTCTTTTCGAAACTAGTCAACTCAAGTCAACCGTGGTTATATGTAGTCAAATTTTGATCAAAGTCGATCTTTGTGTATGTCAATATGAGCAAATGTGAGTATGAATTCAGGCAACAATTTGATGCAAATTCTCATTCAACCTTTCAAAATGAAGAGATGAGAGTCTCTTAAATAGACTTTCCTAGAATTCATCAACGGTTGAGATCGAATTCAATCAACTATCAGGATTAAATGTGAAGTTCAGTCATAAAGAGAGATTTTCAAATTAAAGGGAGTCAACAGATTTAATTTGAGTAAAATAAAGAGTTAACTCATTCAATTTGAGTAGAAAAAGGAGTTGACAGATTTAACTCATTTTTTATCAATAGTGAATTAAAAATTTCCCTTTTTGAAATGAAGAGAGATTTTGTTGAGATATTTAATTTAATAAAATGAGATATGCTCTCATAAATACTTTTTCTATTTAATTAAATAATCTTTAATTAATTAGAGACATATTTCTTATTTAATTAAATAACTTCATTTAATTAATTAGAAATGGCTTCTCATTTAATTAAATAACTTTTTTAAATTAATTAGAAGTAAGTACTCCATTTGATTAAATAATTGCATTTAATTATTTCAATTTTTTTTTGAAACTAGTCAACTCAAGTTAACCGTGGTTAAATCTGGTCAACTTTTGATCAAACTTGATCTTTGCGTATGTGAATATGAGCAAATGTGAGTATGAATTCCAACAACAATTCGATGCAAATTCTCATTCAACCTTTCAAAATGAATCGATGGGAGTCTCTTAAATAGACTTTCTTGGAATTCATCAACGGTTGAGATCGATTTCAATCAACTGTGAGGATTAAATGTGAAGTTCAGTCATAAAGGTAGATTTTCAAATTAAAGGGAGTCAACAGATTTAATTTGAGTAAAATAAGGAGTTAACTGATTCAATTTGAGAAAAAAAAGGAGTTAACTGATTTAACTCATTTTTTTATCAATAGTGAATTAGAAATTTCCCTTTTTTAACTGAAGAGAGATTTTGTTCAGATATTTAATTTAATAAACGGAGATATGCTCTCATAATTAATTTTTTTATTTAATTAAATAATCTTTAATTAATTAGAGATAGTTTTCTTATTTAATTAAATAACTTCATTTTTTTAATTAGGAATGGCTTCCCATTTAATTAAATAACATTGGTTAATTAATTAGAAGTAAGTACTCCATTTAATTAAATAATTTTGTTTAATTATTTCAAAATTATTTTCGAAACTAGTCAACTCAAGTCAACCGTCGTCAAATCTGGTCAACTTTTGGTCAAACTTGATCTTTGTGTATGTGAATATGAGAAAATGTGAGTATGAATTCAAGCAACAATTCGATGCAAATTCTCATTCAACCTTTCAAAATGAAGAGATGAGGGTTTCTTAAATAGACTTTTTTAGAATTTATCAATGGTTGAGATCAATTTCAATCAACGGTTAGGATTAAAGGTGAAGTTCAGTCATAAAGGAAGATTTCCAAATTAAAGGGAGTTAACAGATTTAATTTGAGTAAAATAATGATTTAACTGATTCAATTTGAATAGAAAAAGGAGTTAACTGATTTAATTCATTTTTGATCAATAGTGAAATGGAAATTTCCCTTTTTGAACTGAAGAGAGATTTTTTCGAGATATTTAATTTAATAAAAAGATATATGCTCTTATAATTACTTTTTCTATTTAATTAAATAATCTTTAATTAATTAGAGACACTTTTCTTATTTAATTAAATAACTTCATTTAATTAATTAGGAATGGCTTCTCATTTAATTAAATAACTTTGATTAATTACTTAGAAGTAAGTACTCCATTTAATTAAATAATTTTGTTTAATTATTTCAAAATTCTTTTAGAAACTAGTCAACTCATGTCAACCGTGGTTAAATCTGGTCAACTTTTGGTCAAACTTGATCTTTGCGTATGTGAATATGAGCAAATGTGAGTATGAATTCCAGCAACAATTCAATGCAAATTCTCATTCAACCTTTCAAAATGAAGAGATGAGGGTCTCATAAATAGACTTTCTTGGAATTCATCAACGGTTGAGATCGATTTCAATCAACGGTCAGGATTAAAGGTGAAGTTTAGTCATAAAGGGAGATTTTCAAATTAAAGGGTGTCAACAGATTTAGTTTGAGTAAAATAATGAATTAACTGATTCAATTTGAATAGAAAAAGGAGTTAACTGATTTAATTCATTTTTGATCAATAGTGAAATGGAAATTTCTCTTTTTGAACCGAAGAGAGATTTTGTTGAGATATTTAATTTAATAAAATGAGATATGCTCTCATAATTACTTTTTCTATTTAATTAAATAATCTTTAATTAATTAAAGACACTTTTCTTATTTAATTAAATAACTTCATTTAATTAATTAGGAGTGGCTTCTCATTTAATTAAATAACTTTGTTTAATTAATTAGAAGTAAGTACTCCACTTAATTAAATAATTTTCTTTAATTATTTCAAAATTCTTTTTGAAACTAGTCAACTCAAGTCAACCGTGGTTAAATCTGGTCAACTTTTGGTCAAACTTGATATTTGCGTATGTGAATATGAGCAAGTGTGAGTATGAATTCCAGCAACAATTCGATGCAAATTCTCATTCAACCTTTCAAAATGAAGAGATGAGAGTCTCTTAAATAGGCTTTTTTAGAATTCATCAACGGTTGAGATCGATTTCAATCAACGGTCAGGATTAAAGGTGAAGTTCAGTCATAAAGGGAGATTTCCAAATTAAAGAGATTTAACAGATTTAATTTGAGTAAAATAAGAAGTTAACTGATTCAATTTGAGTAGAAAAAGGAGTTATCTGATTTAACTCATTTTTTATCAATAGTGAACTGGAAATTTGCATTTTCGAACTGAAGAGAGATTTTGTTTAGATATTTAATTTAATAAAATGAGATATGCTCTCATAATTACTTTTTCTATTTAACTAAATAATCTTTAATTAATTAGAGGCACCTTTTTTATTTAATTAAATAACTTCATTTAATTAATTAGGAATGGCTTCTCATTTAATTAAATAACTTTGTTTGATTAATTAGAATTAAGTACTCCATTTAATTAAATAATTTTGTTTAATTATTTTTAAAAAAATTTCAAAACTAGACAACTCAAGTCAACTATGGTTAAATCTGGTGAACTTTTGGTCAAACTTGATCTTTGCATGTGTGACTATGAGCAAATGTGAGTATGAATTTCAGCAACAATTCGATGCAAATTCTCATTCAACCTTTCAAAATGAAGAGATGAGGGTCTCTTAAATAGAATTTCTTGGAATACATCAACAAATTAGATCGATTTCAATCAACGGTCAGGATTAAAGGTGAAGTTCAGTCAAAAAGAGAGATTTCCAAATTAAAGGGAGTTAACAGATTTATTTAGAGTAAAATAAGGAGTTAACTGACTTAACTCATTTTTGATCAATAGTGAACTGGAAATATCCCTTTTTGAACTGAAGAGATATTTTGTTCAGATATTTAATTTAATAAAATGAGATATACTCTCATAATTACTTTTTCTATTTAATTAAATAATCTTTAATTAATTAGAGACACTTTTTTTATTTAATTAAATAACTTCATTTAATTAATTAGGAATGGATTCTCATTTAATTAAATTATTTTGTTTAATTATTTCAAAATTCTTTTTGAAACTAGTCAACTCAGGTCAACCGTAGTTAAATCTGGTCAACTTTTGGTCAAAATTGATCTTTGCTTATGTGAATATGAGAAAATGTGAGTATGATTTCAAGCAAAAATTTAATGCAAATTCTCATTCAACCTTTCAAAATGAAGAGATGAGAGTCTCTTAAATAGACTTTCGGAGAATTCATCAATGGTTGAGATCGATTTCAATCAACTGTTAGGATTAAACCTAGAGTTCAGTCATAAAGGGAGATTTCCAAATTAAAGGGAGTCAATAGATTTATTTTTTGTAAAATAAGGAGTTAACTTTTTCAATTTGAGTAGAAAAAAGAGTTAACTGATTTAACTCATTTTTTATCAATAGTGAACTAGAAATTTCCCTTTTTGAACTGAAGAGAGATTTTGTTCAGATATTTAATTTAATAAAATGATATATGCTCTCATTAAAACTTTTTCTATTTAATTAAATAATCTTTAATTAATTAAAGACACTTTTCTTATTTAATTAAATAACTTCATTTAATTAATTAGGAATGGCTTCTCATTTAATAAAATTACTTTGTTTAATTAATTAGAAGTAAGTACTCCATTTAATTAAATAATTTCGTTTAATTATTTTAAAATTCTTTTTGAAACTAGTCAACTCAAGTTAACCGTGGATAAATCTGGTCAACTTTTGGTCAAACTTGATCTTTGCGTATGTGAATATCAGCAAATGTGAGTATGAATCCCAACAACAATTCGATGCAAATTCTCATTCAACCTTTCAAAATGAAGAGATGAGCGTCTCTTAAATAGACTTTCCTGGAATTCATCAACGGTTGAGATTGATTTCAATCAACGGTCAGGATTAAAGGTGAAGTTCAGTCATAAAAAGAGATTTACAAATTAAAGGGAGTTAACAGATTTAATTTGAGTAAAATAAGGAGTTAACTGATTCAATTTGAGTAGAAAAAGGAGTCAACTAATTTAACTCATTTTTTATCAATAGTGAACTGGAAATATCCCTTTTTGAACTAAAGAGAGATTTTGTTGAGATATTTAATTTAATAAAATGAGATATGCTCTCATAATTACTTTTTCTATTTAATTAAATAATCTTTAATTAATTAAAGACACTTTTCTTATTTAATTAAATAACTTCATTTAATTAATTAGGAATGGCTTCCCATTTAATTAAATAACTTTGTTTAATTAATTAGAAGTAAGTACTCCATTTAATTAAATAATTTCCTTTAATTATTTCAAAATTCTTTTCGAAACTAGTCAACTCAAGTCAACCGTGGTCAAATTTGATCAACTTTTGGTCAAACTTTATCTTTGCGTATGTGAATATGAGCAAATGTGAGTATGAATTCAAGCAACAATTCGATGCAAATTCTCATTCAACCTTTCAAAATGAAGAGATGAGGGTCTCTTAAATAGACTTTTTTGGAATTCATCAACGGTTTAGATCGATTTCAATCAACAGTCAGGATTAAAGGTGAAGTTCAGTCATAAAGGGAGATTTTCAAATTAAAGAGAGTTAACAGATTTAATTTGAGTAAAATAAGGAGTTAACTGATTCAATTTGAGTAGAAAAAAGGAGTTAACTGATTTAACTCATTTTTTATCAATAGTGAACTGAAAATTTCCCTTTTTGAACCGAAGAGAGATTTTGTTGAGATATTTAATTTAATAAAATGAGATATGCTCTCATAATTACTTTTTCTATTTAACTAAATAATCTTTAATTAATTAGAGGCACCTTTTTTATTTAATTAAATAACTTCATTTAATTAATTAAGAATGGCTTCTCATTTAATTAAATAAATTTTTTAATTAATTAGAAGTAAGTACTTCATTTAATTAAATAATTTCATTTTATTATTACAAAATTCTTTTCGAAACTAGTCAACTCAAGTCAATCATTGTTAAATTTTGTCAACTCTTGGTCAAACATGATCTTTGCGTATGTGAATATGAGCAAATGTGAGTATGAATTCCAGCAACAATTCGATGCAAATTCTCATTCAACCTTTCAAAATGAAGAGATGAGGGTCCCTTAAATAGACTTTTCTAGAATTCATCAAAGGTTGAGATCGATTTAAGTCAACGGTCAGGATTAAAGGTGAAGTTCAGTCATCAAGGGAGATTTCCAAATTAAAGGGAGTTAATAGATTTAATTTGAGTAAAATAAAGAGTTAACTGATTCAGTTTGATTAGAAAAAGGAGTTAACTGATTTAGCTCATTTTTTTATCAATAGTGAACAAAAAATTTCACTTTTTGAACTGAAGAGAGATTTTGTTGAGATATTTAATTTAATAAAATGAGATATGCCCTAATAATTACTTTTTCTATTTAATTAAATAATCTTTAATTAATTAGAAGCAATTTTCTTATTTAATTAAATAACTTCATTTAATTAATTAGGAATGGCTTCTCATTTAATTAAATAACTTTGTTTAATTAATTAGAATTAAGTACTCCATTTAATTAAATAATTTTGGTTAATTATTTTAAAATTCTTTTCGAAACTAGTCAACTCAAGTCAACCATTGTTAAATCTGGTCAACTTTTGGTCAAATTTGTTCTTTGCGTATGTGAATATGAGCAAATGTGAGTATGAATTCAAGCAACAATTTGATGCAAATTCTCATTCAACCTTTCAAAATGAAGAGATGAGAGTTTCTTAAATAGACTTTCTTGGAATTCATCAACGGTTGAGATCGATTTCAATCAACTATCAGGATTAAATGTGATGTTCAGTCATAAAGGGAGATTTCCAAATTAAAGGGAGTCCATAGATTTAATTTGAGTAAATAAGGAGTTAACTGATTCAATTTGAGTAGAAAAAGGAGTTAACTGATTTAACTCATTTTTTATAAATAGTGAACTAGAAATTTCCCTTTTTGAACTGAAGAGAGATTTTTTTCAGATATTTAATTTAAAAAAATGAGATATGCTCTCATAATTACTTTTTCTATGTAATTAAATAATCTTTAATTAATTAGAGACACTTTTCTTATTTAATTAAATAACTTCATTTATTTAATTAGAAATGGCTTCTCATTTATTAAAATAACTTTGTTTAATTAATTAGAAGTAAGTACTCCATTTAATTAAATAATTTTGTTTAATTAATTCAAAAAAAATCGAAACTAGTCATCTCATGTCAACCGTAGATAAATCTGGTCAACTTTTGGTCAAACTTGATCTTTGCGTATGTGAATATGAGCAAATGTGAGTATGAATTCCAACAACAATTCGATGCAAATTCTCATTCAACCTTTCAAAATAAAGAGATGAGTGTCTCTTAAATAGACTTTCTTGGAATTCATCAACGGTTGAGATCGATTTCAATCAACAGTCAGGATTAAAGGTGAAGTTCAGTCATAAAAGGAGATTTTCAAATTAAAGGGAGTTAGCAGATTTAATTTGAGTAAAATAAGGAGTTAATTGATTCAATTTGAATAGAAAAAGGAGTTAACTTATTTATCTCA
This sequence comes from Cupressus sempervirens, assembly GCA_028749045.1. Lineage (NCBI taxonomy): Eukaryota > Viridiplantae > Streptophyta > Pinopsida > Cupressales > Cupressaceae > Cupressus > Cupressus sempervirens. The sequence continues at coordinate 663,617,197 of CM053793.1, forward strand.
TTTTTTATCAATAGTGAACTGGAAATATCCCTTTTTGAACTGAAGAGAGATTTTGTTGAGATATTTAATTTAATAAAATGAGATATGCTCTCATAATTACTTTTTCTATTTAATTAAATAATCTTTAATTAATTAAAGACACTTTTCTTATTTAATTAAATAACTTTATTTAATTAATTAGGAATGGCTTCCCATTTAATTAAATAACTTTGTTTAATTAATTAGAAGTAAGTACTCCATTTAATTAAATAATTTTGGTTAATTATTTCAAAATTCTTTTCGGAACTAGTCAACTCAAGTCAACCTTTGTCAAATCTGGTCAACTTTTGGTGAAACTTTATGTTTGCGTATGTGAATATGAGCAAATGTGAGTATAAATTCAAGCAAAAGTTCGATGCAAATTCTCTTTCAACCTTTCCAAATGAAGAGATGAGGGTCTCTTAAATAGACTTTTTTGGAATTCATCGATGGTTGAGATCGATTTCAATCAACAGTCAGGATTAAAGATGAAGTTCAGTCATAAAGGGAGATTTTCAAATTAAAGGGTGTTAACAGATTTAATTTGAGTGAAATAAGGAGTTAACTGATTCAATTTGAGTAGAAAAAGGAGTTAACTGATTTAACTTATTTTTTATCAATAGTGAACTTAAATTGCCCTTTTTGATCTGAAGAGAGATATTGTTGAGATATTTAATTTAATAAAATGAGATATGCTCTCATAATTACTTTTTCTATTTAATTAAATAATCTTTAGTTAATTAGAGGCACTTTTCTTATTTAATTAAATAACTTCATTTAATTAATTAGGAATGGCTTCTCATTTAATTAATGTCATGCCCAAACTACGAGGGAAAAATACACAAATATTTTTTTTTTAATATTTATAATGCTCTAGCTGATAAGTTTGCGATCACATTACAAGAAAAGATTCACTTTATTACATCATAAGTTTATAAATTCTTGTGGAGGAATACATTGTTTAAATTGAAGCTCTCGATATAACAATAATATTGACGTTTCCTTAGTTCCATATTAATCTTAAAACAATAAATTTAAACTTTACTCTATATCATTATAATCAAGATAGATTTAACATTTATTACATAGCATATTTTATCTCATATAAAGTTAACATTATAAGAAAGAAATTTTAATCAAGTTCAACTAGATCAAGTTCAATTACAAATCTCATAGACAATTATCGATTTACATTTTAATCGATATTGAAAAGTTGCTAAGAAAAAATAATTAACTAGAATTAAAACATATTATATTCATATAATTTATTTACTTTAGATATTTTGACTACTTTAACATAATAAAAATTAACTAGGAAACTCTTACCAATTTTAAAATTTAAACAACTAATGACTAACTCAATTCTAATTAATCATGAAATTAAAATTTTTCTAAGATAAGTAACCAACTAAGTTAATTAAAGCTAAACTAGCAAACCAATATCTACCAACTAAAAAATGTTTATGAAATTAAAACTAATGTTACAAAAATTTAACATAAATATATAATCTAATTAATTCCTAATACTATAAATCAAAAAACTAACTTATATTTAAAACTATCTTAAACTAATCACAAATAATAACAACAAAAATAAAATAAATAAAAACAAACTAAACTATCAATAACTAACCTAAACTACCCCATGTATCCCTAAAAAAAAACGTGCCCCTCTTATTCTACCCACGCCTAAGCCTTGCTCCTCACACTCTCCCAGCCTCAATCTCACGCAAGACAAGGCTACATGTGGGCCAAGACAAGTAAATATGTTTGCTGGCCAAAACAAACATAGGCTAAGGAAAGAGAAAAGTTTATTGGCCAAACTTCAAACTGAAAAGTTTATTGGCCAAACTTCAAGTAACTTACCCACTTGACCATGCATTGCCTTTCCCATGTTCTCATGCGCTGACCAAAGAAACAAAACAGTAATAAAGGATAAGGTAAGACTATTGACAACTCTTTTTTCACAGCTACCAACCCAAGCTTGTCTAAATCAAGGATTTCTAAGGTTGCGTAATCAATGAAGGGGGTACAAGTGACGTCACTTGCCACAATAAAGAAATTGAATTTGTTTAAAAAGCTTTACAACCTCCTTCTAAAAACTGACGCCAAAAGAGAGGGTTAACTGCATAAAGTTGATTTGTTTATATTTTAAAATATAAGTCTTGTCAAACCTCAAGGAGATAAGGGAAAGCATTGAAGACAAAAAGTAATATAGGTAAGAATAGATTTTGTTTTATTTTATTTATATAAATATATATCTTTAGTCTTTTATATTTTTTTTTTGAAATAAAATAGAACGTATTTTAGATATTAAAGATATTTTAAAGAATCTTTTAAAGATTCTCTATTTCAAGAGGATGATTTAAATTTGCTTCCCAACATACCCACAACCATACAACCAGTGAAACAACAAGGTAACATGAACATGAAACAAAACATAAAAACTGAATGAGGGAGATGAGAATTTCCTACCTTCACAAAGAGGTAATGGCAATGAACAAGTTTGAGTAGAGTATCCCTTTTTCCTTCTTTCAACCTTCAAGAATTCCTCTCTAAATGTAGAGATTGGGTAACAACCTCCACAAGTCCAAGAAGGGTCTCTCAATAAGCCTCCAACTCAACCACCAAAAGGAGCAATAACTATTTCCACCCACTAGAAAATCTAGAAACTCCTAACTCAACCTACACCATGGTTAAACCCTAAGTGGAGATGAGGTGAGGTAACTCAAGATAACCATGGTCAATTTTCACACAAAGGCAAAAAGGGACTTTTTGAGTGACCTCAAAAGTCAATAAAAGGGGCTTAGGGGTTGATAAAGACCCCTAACCCATACCCATACCCTTTGGGTATAAAAATATCAAGTTTTAAGCCTTAGGAAAGAGGTTTAGAGCCAAATAAAAATCTAAGAATAAAATAGGTCCATCTAACTATTCTAACTTGCAAATTAAACACTAATCCGGATTAAGGGATGACTAACCTCGATTAATAACCTAATAGAAAACTGACACTAACTAAACCAACTTGGGTCCAAAGGTTAAACAACTAACCCTAAACAACACACTGCAACACATAAACATTTTACGAGTGTCAAGCGACACTGAAAGAAAATAATTACGAACATTAACATTCACTGAACAAAGAAGATACATACATATATCTCACAATACAATATGTGAATTACGAACAACAAGGCTTCCAAAATTAGCACAAAGAGATCAGTTCTGTTCCTCCGTATGGTTTCTCGGCTAAATATCTGCACACTCATTGCACACATTAGTAGTCCCAAAAAATCACATGTACAAAAATGTATACGTATTAAGAAATTCACATAAATTAAAACATACATCAATAAGGGTTTTTTCATCCTACATAATTCTTAACCATTTAAAATATCTTAAATCAAAGTCTCAATCCTACATTTACTGATTTCATCAACATACATATACATGAAACATTAAAAGACAATCATCAAATATATCTGAAAGTAACATCACACCACATGAAATAATAAAGTATGTTCTAAGCATTAGATAATGTCTCAACATCTCGAGTCGTGAATATCAAAAAAAATAATAGTAATGCATCACTACGCTATGATGGGTCAGGGCGAGGACTCACAATTAAATAACTTTGTTTAATTAATTAGAAGTAAGTACTCCATTTAATTAAATAATTTCGTTTAATAATTTCAAAATTCTTTTCGAAACTAGTTAACTCAGGTCAACCGTGGTTAAATCTGGTCAACTTTTGGTCAAACTTGATCTTTGCGTATGTGAATATGAGCAAATGTGAGTATGAATTTCAGCAACAATTCAATGCAAATTCTCATTCAACCTTTCAAAATGAAGAGATGAGGGTATCTTAAATAGACATTGTTGGAATTCATCAATGATTGAGATCGATTTCAATCAACGGTCAGGATTAAAGGTGAAGTTCAGTAATAAAGAGAGATTTCCAAATTAAAGGGAGTTGACAGATTTAATTTAAATAAAATAAGGAGTTAACTGATTCAATTTGAGTAGAAGAAAGAGTTAACTGAGTTAACTCATTTTTGATCAATAGTGAACTGGAAAGTTACCTTTTTGAACTGAAGAGAGATTTTGTTGAGATATTTAATTTAATAAAATGAGATATGCTCTCATAATTGCTTTTTCTATTTAATTAAATGGAGTTAACAGATTTAATTTGAGTAAAATAAGGAGTTAACCGATTCAATTTGAGTAGAAAAAGGAGTTAACTGATTTAACTAATTTTTGTTCAATAGTGAACTGGAAATTTCCCTTTTTGAACTGAAGAGAGATTTTATTGAGATATTTAATTTAACAAAATGAGATATGCTCTCATAATTACTTTATTTATTTAATTAAATAATCTTTAATCAATTAGAGACACTTTTCTTATTTAATTAAATAACTTCATTTAATTAATTAGGAATGGCTTCTCATTTAATTAAATAATTTTCTTTAATTAATTAGAAGTAAGTACTCCATTTAATTAAATGATTTTTTTTAATTATTTCAAAATTCTTTTCGAAACTAGTCAACTCAAGTCAACCGTGGTTAAATCTGGTCAACTTTTGGTCAAACTTGATCTTTGGGTATGTGAATATGAGAAAATGTGAGTATGAATTCCTGCAACAATTAGATGCAAATTCTCATTCAACCTTTCAAAATGAAGAGATGAGGGTCTCCTAAATAGACTTTCCTCGAATTAATCAACAGTTGAGATAAATTTCAATCAACGGTCAAGATTAAAGGTGAAGTTTAGTCATAAAGGTAGATTTCCAAATTAAAAGGAGTTAAAATATTTAATTTGAGTAAAATAAAGAGTTAACTAATTCAATTTGAGTAGAAAAAGAAGTTAACTTATTAAACTCATGTTTGATCAATAGTGAACTTGAAATTTCCCTTTTTGATCTGAAGAGAGGTTTTCTTGAGATATTTAATTTAACAAAATTAGATGTGCTCTCATAAAAACTTTTTCTATTTAATTAAATAATCTTTAATTAATTAGAGACACTCTTCTTATTTAATTAAATAACTTCATTTAATTAATTAGGAATGGCTTCTCATTTAACTAAATAATTTAGTTTAATTAATTAGAAGTAAGTACTTCACTTAATTAAATAATTTCATTTAATTATTTTAAAATTCTTTTTGAAACTACTCAACTCAAGTCAACCGTGGTTAAATCTAGTCAACTTTTGGTGAAACTTGATCTTTGCGTATGTCAATATGAGCAAATGTGAGTATGAATTCTAGCAACAATTCGATGCAAATTCTCATTCAACCTTTCAAAATGAAGAGATAAGGGTCTTTTAAATAAACTTTCCTGGAATTCATCAACGGTTGAGATCAATTTCAATCAACGGTCAGGATTAAAGGTGAAGTTCAGTCATAAAGGGAGATTTCCAAATTCAAGGAAGTTAACAGATTTAATTCGAGTAAAATAAGGAGTTAACTCATTCAATTTTATTAGAAATAGGAGTTAACTAATTTAATTCATTTTTGATCAATAGTGAACTTAAAATTTCCCTTTTTGAACTGAAGAGAGATTTTGTTGAGATATTTAATTTAATAAAATGAGATATGCTCTCATAATTACTTTTTCTATTTAATTACATAATCTTTAATTAATCAGAGACACATTTCTTATTTAATTAAATAACCTCATTTAATTAATTAGGAATGGCTTCTCATTTGATTAAATAACTTTGTTTAATTAATTAGAAGTAAGTACTCCATTTAATTAAATAATTTCGTATAATCATTTCAAAATTCTTTTTGAAACTTGTCAACTCAAGTCATCAGTGGTTAAATCTGGTCAACTTTTTGTCAGACTAGATCTTTGCGTATGTGAATATGAGCAAATGTGAGTATGAATTCTAGCAAAAATTTGATGCAAATTCTCATTCAATCTTTCAAAATGAAGAGATTAGGGTCTCTTAAATAGACTTTCCTGGAATTCATCAATAGTTGAGATCGATTTCAATCAATAGTTAGGATTAAAAATAAAGTTCAGTCATAAAAGGAAATTTTCAAATTAAAGGGAGTTAACAGATTTAATTTGAGTAAAATAAAGGAGTTAACTGATTCAATTTGAGTTGAAAAAGGAGTTAACTGATTTAACTCATTTTTTATCAATAGTGAACTGAAAATTTCCCTTTTTGAACTGAAGGGAGATTTTGTTTAGATATTTAATTTAATAAAATGAGATATGCTCTCATAATTACTTTTTCTATTTAATTACATAATCTTTAATTAATCAGAGACACTTTTCTTATTTAATTAAATAACTTCATTTAATTAATTATGAATGACTTCTCATTTAATTAAATAACTTTGTTTATTTAATTAGAAGTAAGTACTCCATTTAATTAAATAATTTCGTTTAATTATTTCAAAAAAAATGTCAAAACTAGTCAGCCCAAGTCATCTGTTGTTAAATCTGGTCAACTTTTTGTGAAACTTGATCTTTGCGTATGTGAATATGAGCAAATGTGAGTATGAATTCTAGCAAAAATTTGATGCAAATTCTCATTCAATCTTTCAAAATGAAGAGATGAGGGTTTCTTAAATAGACTTTCCTAGAATTCATCAACGGTTGATATCTATTTCAATGAACAGTCAATATTAAAAATGAAGTTCAGTCATAAAGGCAAATTTCTAAATTAAAGGGAGTTGACATATTTAATTTGAGTAAAATAAGGAGTTAACATATTTTTTTTCCCTTTTTGAACTGAACAGAGGTTTTCTTGAGATATGCTCTCATAATTGGTTTTTCTATTTAATTAAATAATATTTAATCAATTAGAGACACTCTTCTTATTTAATTAAGTAACTTCATTTAATTAGTTAGGAATTGCTTCTCATTTAACTAATTAACTTTGTTTAATTAATTAGAAGTAAGTACTCCATTTAATTAAATAATTTCGTTTAATTATTTCAAAATTCTTTTCGAAACTAGTCCACTCAAGTCAACCGTGGTTAAATCTGGTCAACTTTTTGTCAAACTTGATCTTTGCGTATGTCAATATGAGTAAATGTGAGTATGAATTCTAGCAACAATTCGATGCAAATTCTAATTCAACCTTTCATAATGAAGAGATGAGGATCTTTTAAATAGACTTTTCTAGAATTCATCAACGGTTGAGATCAATTTCAATCAATGGTCAGGATTAAAGGTGAAGTACAGTCATAAAAGGAGATTTCCAAATTAAAGGGAGTTAATAGACTTAATTTGAGTAAAATAAGGAGTTAACTGATTCAATTTGAGTAGAAAAAGGAGTTAATTGATTTAACTAATTTTTGATCAATAGTGAACTAAAAATTTCCCTTTTTGAACTGAAGAGAGATTTTGTTGAGATATTTAATTTAATAAAATGAGATATGCTCTCATAATTACTTTTTCTATTTAATTAGATAATCTTTAATTAATCAGACACACTCTTCTTATTTAATTAAATAATTTCATTTAATTAATTAGGAATGGGTTCTCATTTAACTAAATAAATTTGTTTAATTAATTGGAAGTAAGTACTCCATTTAATTAAATAATTTCATTTAATTATTTTAAAATTCTTTTCGAAACTAGTCAACTCAAGTCAACCGTGGTTAAATCTGATCATCTTTTGGTCTAACTTGATCTTTACGTATGTGAATATAGGTAAATATGAGTATGAATTCTAGCAACAATTCGATGCAAATTCTCATTCAACCTTTCAAAATAAAGAGATGAGGGTCTTTTAAATAGACATTCCTGGAATTCATCAACGGTTGAAATCAATTTCAATCAATGGTCAGGATTAAAGCTGAAGTTCAGTCATAAAGGGAGATTTCTAAATTAAAGGGAGGAAACAGATTTAATTTGAGTAAAATAAGGAGTTAACAGATTCAATTTGAGTAGAGAAAAGTGTTAACTGATTTAACTCATTTTTTATCAATAGTGAACTGGAAATTTCTCTTTTTGAACTGAAGAGAGATTTTGTTGAGATATTTAATTTAATAAAATGAGATATGCTCTCATAATTACTTTTTTTATTTAATTAAATAATCTTTAATTAATTAGAGACACTTTTCTTATTTAATTAAATAACTTCATTTAATTAATTAGGAATGGCTTCTCATTTAATTAAATAACTTTTTTTAATTAATTAGAAGTAAGTACTCCATTTAATTAAATAATTTCATTTAATTATTTCAAATTTCTTTTGAAACTAGTCAACTCAAGTCAACTGTGGTTAAATCTGGTCAACTTTTAGTCAAACTTGATCTTTGCGTATGTGAATATGAACAAATGTGAGTATGAATTCCAGCAACAATTCAATGCAAATTCTCATTCAAACTTTCAAAATGAAGAGATGAGGGTCACTTAAATAGACTTTCCTGGAATTCATCAACAGTTGAGATCGATTTCAATCAACGGTTAGGATATAAGGTGAAGTACAGTCGTAAAGGGAGATTTCCAAATTACAGAGAGTTAACAGATTTAATTTGAGTAAAATAAGGAGTTAACTTATTCAATTTGAGTAAAAAAAGGAGTTAACTGATTTAACTCATTTTTGATCAATAGTGAACTGGAAGTTTCCCTTTTTGAGCTAAAGAGAGATTTTGTTTAGATATTTAATTTAATAAATTTATATATGCTCTCATAATTACTTTTTCTATTTAATTAAACAATCTTTAATTAATTAGAGACACTTTTCTTATTTAATTAAATAACTTAATTTAATTAATTAGGAATGGCTTCTCATTTAATTAAACAACTTTTTTTAGTTAATTAGAAGTAAGTACTCCATTTAATTAAATAATTTCATTTAATTATTTTAAATTTCTTTTGAAACTAGTCAACTCAAGTCAACTGTGGTTAAATCTGGTCAACTTTTGGTCAAACTTGATCTTTGCGTATTTGAATATGAACAAATGTGAGTATGAATTCCAGCAACAATTCAATGCAAATTCTCATTCAAACTTTCAAAATGAAGAGATGAGGGTCTTTTAATAAGACTTTCCTGGAATTCATCAACGGTTGAGATCAATTTCAATCAACGGTCAGGATATAAGGTGAAGTTCAGTCGTAAAGGGAGATTTCCAAATTACAGAGAGTTAACAGATTTAATTTGAGTAAAATAAGGAGTTAACTGATTCAATTTGAGTAAAAAAACGAGTTAACTGATTTAACTCATTTTTTATCAATAGTGAACTGGAAGTTTCCCTTTTTGAGCTGAAGAGAGATTTTGTTGAGATATTTAATTTAATAAATTGAGATATGCTCTCATAATTACTTTTTCTGTTTAATTAAATAATCTTTAATTAATTAGAGACACTTTTCTTATTTATTTAAATAACTTCATTTAATTAATTAGGAATGGCTTCTCAATTCATTAAATAACTTTGTTTAGTTAATTAGAAGTAAGTACTCCATTTAATTAAATAATTTAGTTTAATTATTTCAATTTTTTTTTCGAAACTAGTCAACTCAAGTCAACCGTGGTTAAATCTGGTCAACTTTTGGTCAAACTTGATTTTTGCGTATGAGCAAATGGGAGTATGAATTTTAACAACAATTCGATGCAAATTCTCATTCAACCTTTCAAAATAAAGAGATAGGGGTATGTTAAATAGACTTTCCTGGAATTCATCAACGGTTGAGATCAATTTAATTCAATAGTCAGGATTAAAGGTGAAGTTCAGTCATAAAGGTAAATTTCCAAATTAAAGGGAGTTAACAGATTTAATTTGAGTAAAATAAGGTGTTAACTGATTCAATTTGAGTAGAAAAAGGAGTTAACTGATTTAACTCATTTTTTATCAATAGTGAACTGGAAATTTCCCTTTTTGAACTGAAGAGAGATTTTGTTGAGATATTTAATTTAATAAAACGAGATATGCTCTCATTATTACTTTTTCTATTTAATTAAATAATCTTTAATTAATTAGAGACACTTTTCTTATTTAATTAAATAATTTCATTTAATTAATTAAGAATGGCTTCTCATTTAATTAAATAACTTTGTTTAGTTAATTAGAAGTAAGTACTCCATTTAATTAAATAATTTCATTTAATTATTTCAAAAATCTTTTTGAAACTAGTCAACTCAAGTCAACCGTGGTTAAATCTGGTCAGCTTTTGGTCAAACTTGATCTTTGCGTATGTGAATATGAGCAAATGTGAGTACGAATTCCAGCAACAATTCGATGCAAATTCTCATTCAACCTTTCAAAGTGAAGAGATGGCAGTCTCTTAAATAGACTTTCCTGGAATTCATCAACGGTTGAGATCGATGTCAATCAACGGTCAGGATTAAAGTTTAAGATCATTAATAAAGGGAGATTTCCAAATTAAAAGGAGTTAACAGATTTAATTTGAGTAAAATAAGGAGTTAACTGAATCAATTTGAGTAGAGAAAGGAGTTAATTGATTTAACTCATTTTTGATCAATAGTGAACTGGAAATTTCCTTTTTTGAACAGAATAGAGATTTTGTTGAGATATTTAATTTAATAAAATGAGATATGCTCTCATAATTACTTTTTCTATTTAACTAATAATCTTTAATTAACTAGAGACACTTTTCTTATTTATTTAAATAACTTCATTTAATTAATTAGGAATGGCTTCTCATTTAATTAAATAACTTTGTTTAGTTAATTTGAAGTAAGTTCTCCATTTGATTAAATAATTTTGTTTAATTATTTTAAAATTCTTTTCGAAACTAGTCAACTCAAGTGAATCGTGGTTAAATTTGGTCAACTTTTGGTCAAACTTGATTTTTGTGTATGTGAAGATGAGCAAATGTGAGTATGAATTCTAGCAACAATTCGATGCAAATTCTCATTAAACCTTTTAAAATGAAGAGATGAGGGTCTCTTAAATAGACTTTCTTGGAATTCATCAACCACTGAGATCGATTTCAATCAACGGTCGGGAATAAATGTGAAGTTCAGTCATAAAGGCAGATTTCCAAATGAAAGGGAGTTAACATATTTAATTTGAGTAAAATAAGGAGTTAACTGATTCAATTTGAGTAGAAAATGGAGTTAACTGATATAACTCATTTTTTATCAATAGTGAACTGGAAATTTCCCTTTTTGAACTGAAGAGAGATTTTCTTGAGATATTTAATATAATAAAATGAGATATGCTCTCATAATTACTTTTTCTATTTAATTAAATAATCTTTAATTAATTAGAGACACTTTTATTATTTAATTAAATAACTTCATTTAATTAATTAGGAATGGCTTCTCATTTAATTAAATAAGTTTGTTTAGTTAATTAGAAGTAAGTACTCCATTTAATTAAATAATTTAATTTGATTATTTCAAAAATTTTTTCAAAACTAGTCAACTCAAGTCAACTGTGGCTAAATCTGGTCAACTTTTGGTCAAACTTAATCTTTGAGTATGTGAATATGAGCAAATGTGAGTATGAATTCCAGCAACAATTCGATGCAAATTCTCATTCAACCTTTCAAAATAAAGAGATGAGGGTCTCTTGAATAGACTTTCCTAGAATTCATCAACAGTTGAGATCGATTTCAATCGAAGGTTAGGATTAAAAGTGAAGTTGAGTCATAAAGGGAGATTTCCAAATTAAAGGGAGTTAACAGATTTAATTTGAGTAAAATAAGGAATTAACTGATTCAATTTGAGTAGGAAAAAAATAGTTAACTGATTTAACTCATTTTTTATCAATAGTGAACTGAAAATTTCCCTTTCTAATCTGAAGAGAGATTTTGTTGAGATATTTAAGTTCATAAAATGAGATATGCTCTCATAATTACTTTTTTTATTTAATTAAATAATCTTTAATTAATTAGAGACACTTTTCTTATTTAATTAAATAACTTCATTTAATTAAATAGGAATGGCTTCTCATTTAATTAAATAACTTTGTTTAGTTAATTAGAAGTAAGTACTCCATTTAATTAAATAATTTCGTTTAATTATTTTAAAATTTATTTCGAAACTAGTCAACTCAAGTCAACTGTGGTTAAATCTGGTCAACTTTTGGTCTAAATTGATTTTTACATATGTGAATATGAGCAAATGTGAGTATGAATTCCAGCAACAATTCGATGCAAATTCTCATTCAACCTTTCAAAATGAAGAGGTGAGGGTCTCTTAAATAAAATTTCTTTGAATTCATCAACGGTTGAGATCAATTTGAATCAATGGTCAGGATTAAAGGTGAAGTTCAGTCAGAAAGGGAGATTTCCAAATTAAAGGGAGTTAATAGATTTAACTCATTTTTGATCAATAGTGAATTGAAAATTTCCCTTTTTGATCTGAAGAGAAATTTTGTTGAGATATTTAAATTAATAAAATGAGATATGCTCTCATAATTACTTTTTCTATTTAATTAAATAATCTTTAATTAATTAGGGACACTTTTCTTATTTAATTAAATAACTTCATTTAATTAATTAGGAATGGCTTCTCATTTAATTAAATAACTTTGTTTAGTTAATTAGAAGTAAGTACTTCATTTAATTAAATAATTTCATTTAATTATTTCAAAATTCTTTTTGAAATTAGTCAACTCAAGTCAACCGTGGTTAAATCTGGTCAACTTTTGGTCAAACTTGATCTTTTCATATCTGAATATGAACAAATGTGATTCTGAATTTCAGCAACAATTCGATGGAAATTCTCATTCAACCTTTCAAAATGAAGAGATGATGGTCTGTTAAATAGACTTTTTTGTAATTCATCAATGGTTGAGATCGATTTCAATCAACGGTCAGGATTAAAAGTGCAGTTCAATTATAAAGTGAGATTTCCAAATTAAATATAGTTAACAGATTTAATTTGGGTAAAATAGGGAGTTAACTGATTCAATTTGAGTAGAAAAAGGAGTTAACTCATTTTTTATCAATAGTGAACTGGAAATTTCCCTTTTTGAACTGAAGAAAGATTTTGTTGAGATATTTAACTTAATAAAATGAGATATGCTCTCATAGTTACTTTTTCTATTTAATTAAATAATTTTTAATTAATTAGAGACACTTTTCTTATTTAATTAAATAACTTCATTTAATTAATTACGAATGGCTTCTCATTTAATTAAATAACTTTGTTTAACTAATTAGAAGTAAGTACTCCATTTAATTAAATAATTTCATTTAATTATTTCAAAAAAAAAATTGAAACTAGTCAACTCAAGTCAATCGTGGTTAAATCTGGTCAACTTTTGGTCAAACTTGATCTTATCATATGTGAATATGAACAAATGTGAGTATAAATTCGAGCAACAATTCGATGCAAATTCTCATTCAACCTTTCAAAATGAAGAGATGAGGGTCTCTTAAATAGACTTTCCTTGAATTCATCAACGGTTGAGTTCGATTTCAATCAACGGTCAGGATTAAAGGTGAAGTTCAGTCACAAAGGGAGATTTCCAAATTAAAGGAAGTTAGCAGATTTAATTTGAGTAAAATAAGGAGTTAATTGATTCAATTTGAGTAGAAAAAAGGAGTTAACTGATTCAACTCATTTTTGATCAATAGTGAACTTGAAATTTCCCTTTTTGAACTGAAGAGAGGTTTTGTTGAGATATTTAATTTAATAAAATGAGATATGATCTCATAATTACTTTTTATATTTAATTAAATAATCTTTAATTAATTAGAAACACTTTTCTTAGTTAATTAAATAACTTCATTTAATTAATTAGGAATGGCTTCTCATTTAATTAAATAACTTTGTTTAGTTAATTAGAAGTAAGTACTCCATTTAATTAAATAATTTCGTTTAATTATTTTAGAATTCTTTTCGAAACTAGTCAACTCAAGTCAACCGTGGTTAAATCTGGTCAACTTTTGGTCAAACTTGATTTTTGCATATGTGAATATGAGAAAATGTGAGTATGAATTTCAACAACAATTCGATGCAAATTCGCATTCAACCTTTCAAAATGAAGAGATGAGGGTCTCTTAAATAGACTTTCCTAGAATTCATCAACGGTTGAGATCGATTTCAATCAACAGTCAGGATTAAAGGTGAAGTTCAGTCATAAAATGAGATTTCCAAATTAAAGGGAGTTAACAGATTTAATTTGAGTAAAATAAGGAGTTAACTCATTCAATTTGAATAGAAAAAGGAGTTAACTCATTTAACTCATTTTTGATCAATAGTGAACCGAAAATTTCCCTTTTTGAACTGAAGAGAGATTTTGTTAAGATATTTAAATTAATAAAATGAGATATGCTCTCATAATTACTTTTTCTATTTTATTAAATAATCTTTAATTAATTAGAGACACTTTTTTTATTTAATTAAATAACTTTATTTAATTAATTAACAATGGCTTCTCATTTAATTAAATAACTTTGTTTAGTTAATTAGAAGTAAGTACTCCATTTAATTAAATAATTTTGCTTAATTATTTCAAAAAAAAATTTGAAACTAGTCAACTCAAGTCAACCGTGGTTAAATCTGGTCAACTTTTGGTCAAACTTGATCTTTACGTATGTGAATATGAGGAAATGTGATTATGAATTTCAGAAATAATTCAATATAAATTCTTATTCAACCTTTCAAAATGAAGAGATGAGGGTCTCTTAAATAGACTTTTCTTGAATTCATCAACGGTTGAGATCGATTTTAATCAATGGTCAAGATTAAAGGTGAAGTTCAGTCATAAAGGGAGATTTTCAAATTAAAGGGAGTTAACAGATTTAATTTGAGTAAAATAAGGAGTTAACTAATTCAATTTGAGTATAAAAATGAGTTAACTGATTTAACTCATTTTTTATCAGTAATGAACTAGAAATTTCTCTTTTTGAACTAAAGAGAGTTTTTGTTGAGATATTTAATTTAATAAAATGAGATATGTTCTCATAATTAATTTTTCTATTTAATTAAATAATCTTTAATTAATTAGAGACACTTTTCTTATTTATTAAATAACTTCATTTAATTAATTAGGAATGGCTTCTCATTTAATTAAATAACTTTATTTAGTTAATAAGAAGTTGTAATACCCCAAAATTGGCTCATTGCCATTTCAACCAATTCTGGTCTATTTTTTTATCAATCCTAAGGCTTATTCTAATAGGGAATTTTTATTCGGCTACTCGCTACTTGACTTAATTGTCAGATGCAGAAAACCCAAATCTACATTCATCATACTCTTTATTTAATTCCTATAGTATTGAATCATATTAGTCACATTAAACCTATTGATTAATATTTAATTTTATTACTGAGTATTTATACTTTAATTAAATTAAATCATATCCTAAGGGTAATGTACTATGGAATTAAATTTATTTAATTTAATAAATGTGCCTATTTTAATTAATTAAACAAAATTATTTAATTAAATGGAGAAAGCTATTTCTAATTAATTAAATGGAGTTATTTAATTAAATGGGAAGTCATTCCTAATTAATTAAATGAAGTTATTTAATTAAATGAGAAAAACATCTTTTATTAATTAAATAAAATTATTTAATTAAATGAAAAAGGTAATTACGAGAGCATATCTCATTTTATTAAATTAAATTTGGAAGAGAAGCTATGACACGTCATAAGATTCCTCAACCCACTTAAAGCCAAGAATCTACGATGAGTAAGCAAAACAGGGACATGCGTAAGAGGTAATAATGACTGAACTTCATCTTTAATCCTCACCGTTGATTGAAATTGATCTCAACCGTTGATGGATTCTAGGAAAATATATTTAAGAGACCCCTCCCTCTTCATTTCAAGCAGGATGAATTTGGAGAATTTGCATCGAATTGCTGCTAGAATTCATACTCACATTTGCTCATACTTTTTTACTTACATTTCTTGCATGCATTCTTATTCTTAGTTTAATCTCATTTTAGTTTAATCATGCATATGCTTAATCTAGTTTGCTTTATTTGCTCTTAGATTACATTGTATTTTTCATTCTAGATTAATTTGCATTCTCATATAGATTAGTCGTATTTTCTTCCAAATCCTTCATTCTTAAAGGGTCTGGTTGCTTAAACACCTCAAATCTAAGGATACCTAACAAGCAATTTCCTTTAGATAGAAGGCAATAGGTCGCTTTGCAAGGCTGATTTTGGGATGAACAATCCAATGTTCATTCCGGGATGAATCCGCATACAATGACCGTGTTGAAGTGTCTATGAGGTTTAGAGGCCCACATTTCATAGGTACATTTTTGGTGCCCACCTTGGGGCAACCCACCTTTGCTTGCTAGTTTTTGTGCAGATATGTTTGTAGACTCAAAGAAACCCTGAATTTGAAAGATTTTCTCATATCTTTCAAATGGATGCTTATTTTGATCTAAATTTTTTTGTGCAGGGTGATGATATATCCAAGAAGCTTTAGTCCAATTTTTAGACTTTTCTAAAATGTTTTCGAGCTTTTATGATATTTTCTTAATTTTTCATAAAAAATTATTTTCAGGCGTAAATCAGCACATTTTTCAGAAAAATTTACAGTTTTGGAATTCTCTTAGAATTTTAAATAGAGTTGGTTCTTTATGTTTTAATTTTAGAGGTCATATTATGGGTCAATAATTCAATTTTCAAAAATTGGTCTATTTTGACAAAACAACTCCCTAAGGCACAAATTAAAAGATCTTTTCAAAATTTTTGCATTTTTGGAAAGCTCTCTAATTTTTGATAGGGGTTACTTTTCTGTATTTTGAGTTTTGCATCCGAATTCATATCATGTAGACCCTATCTTTATGACTAAGTCAAAAATCAATTGAAAAAAAAAGGCATTGAATGAATAGTTTGCATTTCATTTTTACAATGAATCAATGCTTAATGTGGGCTTTCATTTGGGTTACTTGCTAATTACAATCACTCTTAAAAATTAGATTTTCAGATCTAACCTTGATTTTGCATGAGTTGACATATATTGCATTCATGAGTTTGTTGCTTTGTTCGTTGTGAGTGAGCGATCAAGTGTAAACGAAAGGTACAACAAAGAAAAGATGTGTTGCGAGGATTTCCAGATAATTTTATTTGACTGATAATGCTTCATTTGGAGCTAAAATGAACATCTCTTGTGTCAAGCTTGTGTGTGTATTTTCTTTCATGTTCTCATTTTACAACACATGCATAATTTGATACTAGGTTGTGATCTCCATTAGTTTCCATTTAGCAGGCTTAGTTACTTGTGATAGATCTAATTAGCTATCTTGGGTTATTGGACTCACTAATCCACCAGCCCCTCATTCCACCCTGTGGTTGCAAGCTCAGCACGATGTTAAACGGGGAGGGGTCTACAGGACAGAAGCGTTAAATGTTCCACTAGGCAACCCTTTTGTGCTTTTTAGAACTCACTAGTTTCTGAGTTGTGGACTCGTTTTGGCTTGTGTGAGGGGTTAAATGTTCCACATCTTTGGACTCACCTCGCATTAGTTAAAGCGTTAAGTGTACCACCTTGTGCTCTTTGGTTTCTTTTGGATAAATTTTCTTTCAAAAATTAACATTTGTACACACATAATAATTAGACCTCATGAAAACTATTCGTGAATCTTGAGAGAGTGGGTTCCTAGTGAAACTCCTCTCTATGATGGATTCCTTGTAAGTGGGGAGGATACTTTGAGCATCTCACAGATAGATGAATCTTCAACTTGTTGATTGAGGCATCCTTTCTCCGGAGAGGTTGATAGATCACTGGGAGTTGATATCATAGATCTTTAAGAGATACTCTTAGTTTAGCGTGTCAGATTAATTTGTCTGCTTTGATTGGGCTAAAAGTGAAAAGGTGTCAAAACCTTGGATCTGGAAGCTAAGTCCCCTTGTAGTACACTATTGTGAGTCGGTCACCTTTAGAGAGGGTTAACCGTAGCAGACAATCCCTCTGCAGGGCAAACTACATTGACAGAACCTCAAGCGGTAATAGCCATTTTTGCCATGGTAGTGACAACCACTATATAAATGTTCTTGTGGAAGAAATCTCCATGGGTGTGGTTGATTGTGGGTTGTCAGATCTCCCCAGCAGCTCTTGAAGATTAAGTTCTCAGACTGTGTCAAAACCTCGATGTGCTGGGATTGGAGGTCACCCCTGTGAGTTATAAAAGTTGCAGAGTCAAACCATTACTAAAAACCTTAGAGAGGCCAAACTTTTCCATTTTCTAGGAATGTGTGCAATGATTGCAAAACTCTTTGAAAACATACACAATTAGCTCTCTTAGGGATTAGCAAAAACTAAGTCACTTGATTGTTCATGTGCAAGGTTGCTTTTGCCCTTGCTCATTGTTTTTAGACATGCTTGAAATCACCTGCTTGTTGTTCTACATGCCTGTTTATCTACCTGGTTACTACAATAAATCAACAATTTGTCCAAAACTGTCTGAAATCTTCAAAGTCTTTTCAAAATCCAGTTCAGTTGTCAGTTTGCTTTCTATTTTTGCACATAGTTTGCAAAATTTTGTGCGAATACTTGTTGTCCTACTACTTCTTCAGGTAGCTTTGTCCAAGTTCTCATGCAAAAAGTTGCACATCTCCATGCGAGATCTTTATGCTATCCAAGTTAACCTTGCACTACTTTGTGTGGCCTATAGAAAATCCTCGTGTGAAATGTTTATGCTATCTTGAGTCTTTGCATGGCCCTGTGTACTTTCTCATGTGCTTCTTAGAGGATCTTCATATGAAATCTTGAGTCTAAACTATCAAGTTAGTCTGTTAGAGCTATCTGTGCTTTGTACCAAGTCTATTTCTTGCATCGGTTTATTGTTTTTCTATCTGCAAACATTTCTCAAACAGTGGCATCTCACTTAGCTAATGACTTTTGATCCATACTTTAACTAGTCTTGTCTCTCAGTTATCTTGCTCTTGTCCTTTAGTGCTTGTTGTACTCCATGTTATGATAGTCATAATCTTTGGCTATTCTAGCCTTCAAATCAAACTATTCATGCCTTAGTATACAACACTCTTATCTTTTCCCATTGAGACTAAGTTCTAGTGTGGTCCTTGTCTAAGCTTTTGCTTTTTGTCATTGTCTATGACTATGGCAACTTGACTTATGTTCTAAAACTTGACTGTCACTACTTGAAACATAGTACATCAAAATGGCTAACAACAAATGCACTAAATCCAAAATTCCTATTGAGGAAGAAGGGATTCTGATTACAAACATGAAGAAACAAATTGACACAATAAGTGCTCAACTTCAAAGACTAAAAGAAGAGGAAAATGCATCATCAAACAAATTCTCCTTGAGAGAAATTTTCCCTTCCTCCTATGACAATCAAAAATCACATTCTTGTGATCTTGAATCCAAGACATCTGAGAACACCTCACATACAACCAAGAAATCTAGGAATATCTTTGAAAACAAACCTTGGGAACCTAAACCAAAGCGTGATTTCACACCTTTTAGAAAATCTTATGAATTAATCTTGGAAGAACTTCTTGAAGAAAAACTCATTACTTTACCTAAGCTCACTTTGGCGGGAGTTTCCTTTATGAGTAACTATTGTGTCTATCATAGACATAATTTACATAAAACTTCCCATTGTAAGGAGCTGAAAAACAAGATCCAAGATCTCTTTGACAATGGTATAATTCAAAAATCTAAGCTCTCAACTACTAAAGATTATACTCTCAAGAAGGATCAACCTCATGAAACCATGTCTAATAACGGTTCAAACACAACTTCTACTTCCTCCAACATACATCCACTTTTTCAATTGTCTAATCTTTCCAACATATATTCACCAAAAGAACTCACTACTCTCCCAGTTGACTATGTGTACCCTCAAGGACTACCTTTAAAGGAAACTCAAGCTAATCTTAACTTAGCTGCAAAACTCTCCCATACTACACAAAACAAAGATCCAAAACCTCCATGTGTTGCTCCTCCTATTATCCCCAATCCAACTATTCCTCCATTGTCCCTTCAAGAGCCTGTTATGGAGACTCTAGAAATATATTCAAATATAGATTCAGATACTCCCTCATCCTTGGATTTGGTTTCATGTCAAGAGGACCACTTAAATGATGAAGAAACAAGTGTTGATCAAGACCAATATTCCTTCATCCCCTTTCAAGTCTTCCAAGATCTCGTGCCTCCATCTCAAAAGCCACATAGTCCTCCATCTCCAATGTCATGCACCTCTACTAAGCAAGATCAAGATATTCCTTCCATTGTCCTTAAGGAGATTATAAAAGACCCAGAGAAGGATACTTTTCCTATGTTACCTAAAATTCCTTTTGAAGAGAAAAGTGTTTCCTCGCTCTCTTATTCTACCTCGCTACATTCACTTTCAAACTATGCTCAAGCTTTAAATACTCTCGCCAAAGGTATTGCTCCTATAACAGTTATTCATAAATCTATTGATGACTTTGGTCATATTGCTCACTCTAAAGATATTGATATCCTGACTCATGGTCCATTCACATCTTCTAAATCTATCCTTGGTCCCTACCCATCCAAGCTAAAACATTCAAGTCTTCCATCCATATTGGGACCTTATGTTCCTCTATCTCATATTGCCACTACTAGCTCATTACACGTTCTTCCTACCCTACCCCAAGATCAACAAAGATACACATACTTGAACTCTTCACATTCACCTTTCCATCCAAACCAGTCATATTGGCCTCATTCATCCACAAGTCCCAAGTCCTTTGGAAGCAATTTGGATGATCAACTCAAACACAAGTGCATGAATCCATCCTCAAAAGTTCACTATGTCTCCTCTAATCGACATGTGAATGTCAAGAAGAAAAAAAGAAAAAAGAGACCACAAAGGTCCACTATTCAAAGAGCTCAACCAAAAATAATGTGGGTTCTTAAATTTGTTCTTGAAGAAATGCATTCCAAAGCATCTAATGAAAAATCAAAAGCTATATGGATTCCTAAGTCTCTTTTGAAGGACTTGAATATTGAGAAAAAATCAAAGTTGACATTCAAGTTTCCAAAGGCTTCCACTCCATCTTCTTCCCAACATCTTCCTAAAAAGGTGTCAAAACCTTCTACTCCACCTTCCTCCAAAATGGCTTTTCTACCTCATATATCTAAGCCTCAATCTATTCCATCCATATTTCCTCCATCATTCCACTACCCTTCAAGGTGTGTGTCAATGTTGATCTTGCCCACTTTTTCTTCTCCCCTTGCACATCCCTTTCAATACCCTATCCACTCCACCTTCTATACTCTCCCTTTTATCCTTCCATCCCATTTATCTCGTCCATGGCCTAAACCTTGTCCTCCATATACCTTTTCTACTATCTCCCTCCATTACCTTATCAGCATCTTTGAGCGTACCTTGCTATGGCCTTGGCTTATCATAACTTATCTTTCTTATAGGAGTGCTATCTCATTTGAGAAAGGCTTGAATTCTTTCCAAAAATTCTAAAAATTCAAAAAAAAAAAGAAAAAAAGAAAGAAAAAAATAAAAAGTGCCTTGGTGAAAACCTGGAAACAGGCGCCTTGGTAGCAAAAGTCCATACATACATATATCTATGTATACATTGCATACATACATAGATATATCTATGTATACATGCAATGTATATATAGATATATGTATGTATGGATGCATGCATGCATACATATATATGTATGCATCTATATACATACATACATGTATGGATGTATGCATCCATGCATGCATGCATGTATACATCCATACACATATATGTATGCATGCATATATATACATCAATACATACATGTATACATGTATGTATCCATGTATACATAGATGCATGCATGGATGTATACATCCATGGATGCATAGATGAATGCATGCATACAAGATATATACATGTATGTATGAATGTGTGCATCCATACATACATATATCTATGTATATATTGCATACATCCATATATATATATATATATATATATATATATATATATATATATATATATATATATATATATATATATATATATATATATATATATATATATATATATATGCATGAATGCATAGATATATCTATGCATGTATGCAATGTATACATAGGTATATGTATACATCTATGTATGCAATATGTATGTATACATGTATGAATGCATCCATCCATACATACATGTATCTACGTATACATACATATTGCATATGCATGCATGCATGCATGCATCTATGTATGCATACATGTATCTATGTATGTATACATGTATGCATGCATCATGCATACATCGATACATACATGTATTTATGTATGTATGCATGTATACATAGATGTAGGGATGTATGTATGCGTCCATGCATGCATGCATACATACATATGTATATACATGTATGTATATGTATGCATGCATATGCATAGATATATGTATGTATGCATGCATATGCATACATATATGTATATGAATATGCATATGTATATGTATGTATATGTATATGTATATGTATGTATGTATGCATGCATATGTATATGTATATGTATGTATGTATCCATGCATGCATCCATACATGCATGCATACATACATACACATACATACATACATACATACATGTATGTATATTGCATACATATATATATGTATGCATGCATCATACATACATATATGTATGTATGTATGCATGCATGTATACATACATCATACATACATATATGTATGTATGTATGCATGCATGTATACATACATGCATGAATACATACATACATACATACATGTATGTATGTATGTATTGATACACACACATGCATGCATGCATGCATGCATGCATCATACATATGTATATGTATGTATGCATCCATGCATACATACATACATAGCATACATGCATAGATATAAATAAATCCATCCTATGGTGAGAACCACTTCTTGTGGCACCTTGGATAAGTACCATGATGAAAACCTGGCAAACAGGTGTCATGCATAATTCTTCCATCCATGACATCCTATCATGATCTTGCCTATCCTTCAAATGTCCTCATTCCTAAAGTCATTCACTCATAGCCTCCATAACAAACTTTGTTTTCCTATTCAGTTAACCCTTTGGTCATGATTAACGAAAGAGAGAAGAAAACTCAGTTCTTAGCAATCTCTTGACATGGTCATTTTCTTTGGTTACTTATATGATAGCCTTCATTACACCATGAGCTTATATCCTTTTCCCTAGCTTGGGTAATCTTGTGAAGGCTTTCCTTGAGGGTAACATTCACCACTTCACATTCCTTGCCTATCCATCTCTTCTTATCCACTCGCTTGCTACTACATCTTGTCCTACACCTTGCTAGACACTGAAACAAAATCAAGGTGATCCTTCTTGAGAGCTAGTAATCTCTGAAAAAAATCCTAAAAATCAGAAAAGGTCCTGAAAAAAATTGTTACCCTAGTGAAAACCTAGCAAATAGGTGCCTTGGTAACACCAAAAAAATCAAAAAAGAGAAAAATACAAAAAAATCAAAAAAGAGAAAAATACAAAAAAAAGAGAAAAAAGAGAAAAATACAAAAAAATTGAAAAACAAGAAAAGTGCCATTGGTGAAAACCTGGAAACAGGCATCATGGTAGCAAAAAAAAAAAAAAAAAAAAAGAAAATCTTGCCAAGAAGGTGAAAACCTGGTAAACAAGCGCCTCTTGTTCCTAATGCTTCATCTTGCAATGCATGTTCTAGCTATTCTGTACAGTCGCTTTCACACTTTTTCTTTCCTGCTTTTCTTGCTCATGTATCCATGGATTGAGTCTTGTTATAGCTCGGGGCACCCCCCCTTAGTGTCACCCTTTTCGAGGTTCTCCTCATAGAATCTCTTTCGCAATAGTCACCAGTTGTTTCAACTGCATCTGCCTACTGTCGCTAGTGTCACTCTTTTCGAGGTTTTCCTCATAGAATCTCTTTCGCGATAGTCACTAGTTGTTTCAACTGCATCTACCTACTGTCGCTAGTGTCACTCTTTTCGAGGTTCTCCTAATAGAATCTCTTTCACGATAGTCACCAGTTGTTTCAACTGCGTCTGCCTACTGTCACTCTTTTCGAAGTTCTCCTCATAAAATCTCTTTCATGATAGTCACCAGTGGTCCTCACTGTGTCTACCTACTATCACTAGTGCCACTCTCTTCAAGATTCTCCTCATAGAATCTCTTTCG
Organism: Cupressus sempervirens; assembly: GCA_028749045.1. Taxonomy (NCBI): domain Eukaryota; kingdom Viridiplantae; phylum Streptophyta; class Pinopsida; order Cupressales; family Cupressaceae; genus Cupressus; species Cupressus sempervirens. Next base: position 663,641,227 of record CM053793.1, read on the forward strand.
CAACAGTCACCAGTTGTTTCAGCTGTGTCTACCTACTGTTGCTAAGTTCATGTCTCTAGATTCCTTTATGGAAGATCTCTCTTGCGTCAGTCACTGGTCATTCAAGCTGTGTCTATCTACTGTTGCCCAGTCCTCTTTAGGTTCTTGATCGTAAAGATTCCTCTTTGACATTAGTCACCAGTCATTCTGACTGCGTCTGCCTACTATTGTCACCCTGCTGAAGAGATTTCTTTCGAATGTATTCTGGACAACGACACTTGACATCAATCTCGAAAACAATAAACTCAAAAATGATATACTTGTTTGGATATGCTAAGCATTTTTTTTGTTTGCTTTGTTTTTCTTTATCATATCCCTTCGAGCAACTCGATGATGTCATCTTCGACTAGAGAAGTAACGACTGGGGGCATGGTCTTTTCTTTGCTTTCTATTTGCGGTTTAGTTCCAATAAGTTGATCTATTCCTATAAAAGGGGTGTCCACTATAAGAGCCTCCATCTCGTATTGGATGGTCGTGTGTACCTCGAATCCTTTTATATGAATACATCAATAATGTTGGTTCTTCTCCTTGTTTGTTGGAGTGAACTCTTCATGCTACAGTAAATACTAATACTCGTCCTACTAAGTGAACGTACGGGTCACTGCGAGTATATTTAGCATACTTCTGTCTCAGGTTACGAATGCAAGGGTCGTTGCGGACAGAATGAATACTAAATACTTAGCATAAGAAAGATCTCCTGTGTGTTTGGTGTGCCTGTTACGCAAGCAACATTTAGGTCATCTTAGCGTTTATGCTTTGATGCTTATGTTAACTTGCTACATTAAAAGGGACAAATGTTCTGGTCATTCTGGCTTCTTGTGCCTCGAATGCTTACATTTAATCTCGACAAACTAATAACGTATGTTATATTCATATTTTCATAATTGCAATGTCAGTGGGAATTGTATAACCTACGAGCTTTGTTAGATATCCGGTGATGATAAATTGTCGAGGCTTGGTAACCAGACCTAGGGTTGCATCTAGTTTAAGGTTGCATCTAGCCTAGGGTTTCATTTAATATAGTCTTGCATTACATACTTCACTTGCATAAGCATGCGATTCAATTGCAAATCTACTTTCACCTTCTCTGATGAGGGACTGAAAATCTCTTCAAAGCATCATGTTCTTCACGACTGCACAAATGATTGATTAATCACTCTTTTGGGTACTTTGGTTGCTCTAAACCCATTTTCAGGATCAAATTCGAAATCTGCTACACTTAAGTCGCTCAAAACTGCATTTTAAAATTTTGGGACCAATGCGATTGAACACTTGTGCAGTCCAAATTTTTTGGATACTTTGTGATTCTTGGAATCTTTTCAACTCAAACTTGGTCTTTTGGACCTCGAAATCACTTCAAATCAACTTTCCAATGTCTTCAGATCATTCTAATCTCTTCAAATTTTCTTCAGATCATTCTGATCCCTTCAATTTCTTCTGATCATTCTGATCTCCTCATCTTTTCTTTAGATTGTTCTGATCTCTTCTACATTCTGTTGAATCTCAAAATTGATATACTACTTCACATCATATTTCTGGTGTGTCATCTTTCGATTTCACTCCCGAGGGGGTAGGATGATTACATCATTGAATACTTATTGCTTAGGGCATCTCGTTCCCATCTTATGTCCTCGTCACTTGGGGCATCTCATCACTCGGGGCATCTTGCTCCCTCTTATCTGGCATCTTTGTCATCTACTTTATCTTTTCATCATTTGATCACATCTTATAACATTTCTGATCTGAGTCTGATGGACAGGTATTGGGACAGTCTAAAACCTGACTCCTAAGGATCAAGCCTTGTTTTGGGGATGATTCTACGAGTCATGATTGGACCTGTTATCTTTTATCAATCTCAGGTATCTAGGTGTTCTATCTAGATCCTTGAAGGTTAAGCTCCGTTCTGGAGATAATCTTCTAAATGCTTTCAATCTTAGGTATCTAGGTGTTATATTTGGATCCTTTTAGGTTAAGCTCTGTTCTGAAAATAATCTTCTAAATGCTTTCAATCTCAGGTATCTAGGTGTTCTATATGGATCCTTGAAGGTTAAGCTCCGTTCTGGAGATAATCTTCTAAATGCTTTCAATCTTAGGTATCTAGGTGTTCTATCTGGATCCTTGAAGGTTAAGCTCCATTTTGGAGATAATCTTCTAAATGCTTATCAATCTTAGGTATCTCGGTGTTCTATCTGGATCCTTGAAGGTTAAGCTCCGTTCTGGAGATAATCTTCTAAATGCTTATCAATCTCAGGTATCTAGGTGTTCTATCTGGATCCTTGAAGGTTAAGCTCCATTCTGGAGATAATCTTCTAAATGCTTATCAATCTCAGGTATCTAGGTATTCTATCTAGATCCTTGAAGGTTAAGCTCCGTTCTAAAGATAATCTTCTAAATACTTTCAATCTCAGGTATTTAGGCATTCTATCTGGATCCTTGAAGGTTAAGCTCTGTTTTGGAGATAATCTTCTAAATGCTTTCAATCTTGGGTATCTAGGTACTCTGCCTGGATTCCTTGGGATTAAGCTCTATTCTAGAGATGGTCCTTAAAAGCTTATCAATTGGTCTCTATGTCATCAATTACAGAACCAATCTCGTTCTCTTGATCTTCGCATCATGCTTTTTTGATTTTCTTTGAATTGAACGTGCTGCTTGCACATTTATTCAAAGAGGGGCAAAATTTAATACCCCAAAATTGGCTCATTGCCATTTCAACCAATTTTGATCTATTTTTGATCAATCCTAAGACCTATTCTAATAAGCAATTCTTATTCGGCTACTCACTACTTGACTTAATTGTCAGATGTAGAAAACCCAAATCTACATTTATCATACTCTTTATTTAATTCCTATAGTATTGAATCATATTAGTCACATTAAACCTATTGATTAATATTTAATTTAATTACTGAGTATTTATACTTTAATTAAATTAAATCATATCCTAAGGCTAATGTACTATGGAATTAAATTTATTTAATTTAATTAATGTTCCTATTTTAATTAATTAAACAAAATTATTTAATTAAATGGAGAAAGCTATTTCTAATTAATTAAATGGAGTTATTTAATTAAATGGGAAGTCATTCCTAATTAATTAAATGAAGTTATTTAATTAAATGAGAAAAACATCTTTTATTAATTAAATAAAATTATTTAATTAAATGAAAAAGGTAATTACGAGAGCATATCTCATTTTATTATATTAAATTTGGAAGAGAATCTATGACGCATCATAAGATTCCTCAACCCACTTAAATCAAAGAATCTATGACGAGTAAACCAAACAGGGACATGCGTAAGAGGTAATAATGACTGAACTTCATCTTCAATCCTCACCATTGATTGAAATCGATCTCAACCATTGATGAATTCCAGAAAAATCTATTTAAGAGACCCCTCCCTCTTCATTTCAAGGAGGATGAATTTGGAGAATTTGCATCGAATTGCTGCTGGAATTCATACTCACATTTGCTCATACTTTTTTACTTACATTTCTTCCATGCATTCTCATTCTTAGTTTAATCTCATTTTAGTTTAATCATACATATGCTTAATCTAGTTTGCTTTATTTGCTCTTAGATTACATTGCATCTTTCATTCTAGATTAATCTGCATTCTCTTATAGATTAGTCGTATTTTCTTTCAAATCCTTCATTCTTAGAGGGCCTGGTTGCTTAAACACCTCGAATCTGAGGATATCTGACAAGCAATTTCATTTAGATAGAAGGCAACAGGTCGCTTTCCAGAGCTAATTTTTGGATGAACAATCCAATGTTCATTCCGGGATGAATCCGCATACAATGACTGTGTTGAAGTGTCTGTGAGGTTCAGAGGCCCACATTTCACAGGTACAGAAGTAAGTACTCCATTTAATTAAATAATTTCATTTAATTATTTTAAAAAAAAATTTGAAACTAGTCAACTCGAGTCAACCGTGGTTAAATCTAGTCAACTTTTGGTCAAACTTGATCTTTGCGTATGTGAATATGAACAAATGTGAGTATGAATTCAAGCAACAATTCAATGCAAATTCTCATTCAACCTTTCCAAATGAAGAGATGAGGGTCTGTTAAATAGACTTTCTTGGAATTCATCAACGGTTGAGATCGATTTCAATCAACGGTCAGTTTTAAAGGTGAAGTTCAGTCATAAAGGGAGATTTCCAAATTAAAGAGATTTAACAGATTTAATTTGAGTAAAATAAGGAGTTAACTGATTCAATTTGAGTAGAAAAAGGAGTTAACTCATTTAACTCATTTTTGATCAATAGTGAACTAGAAATTTCCATTTTTGAACTGAAGAGAGATTTTGTTGAGATATTTAATTTAATAAAATGAAATATGCTCTCATAATTACTTTTTCTATTTAATTAAATAATCTTTAATTAATTAGAGAAACTTTTCTTATTTAATTAAATAACTTCATTTAATTAGTTAGGAATGGCTTCTCATTTAATTAAATATCTTTGTTTAATTAATTACAAGTAAGTACTCCATTTAATTAAATAATTTCGTTTAATTATTTCAAAATTCTTTTCGAAACTAGTCAACTCAAGTCAACCGTGGTTAAATCTGGTCAACTTTTGGTCAAACTTGATCTTTGCATATGTGAATATGAGCAAATGTAAGTCTGAATTCTAGCAACAATTTGATGCAAATTCTTATTCAACCTTTCAAAATGAAGAGATGAGGGTCTCTTAAATAAAATTTCCTAAAATTCATCAATGGTTGAGATCGATTTCAATCAACGGTCAGGATTAAAAGTGAAGTTATGTCATAAAAGGAGATTTCCAAATTAAAGAGAGTTAACAGATTTAATTTGAGTAAAATAAGGAGTTGACTAATTCAATTTGAGTAGAAAAAAGAGTTAACTAATTTAACTCATTTTTGATCAATAGTGAACCAGAAATTTCCCTTTTTAAATTGAAGAGAGATTTTGTTGAGATATTTAATTTAATAAAATGATATATGCTCTCATAATTACTTTTTCTATTTAATTAAATAATCTTTAATTAATTAGAGACACTTTTCTTATTTAATTAAATAATTTCATTCAATTAATTAGGAATGGCTTCTCATTTAATTAAATAACTTTGTTTAATTAATTAGAAGTAAGTACTCCATTTAATTAAATGATTTCGTTTAATTATTTCTAAATTCTTTTCAAAACTAGTCAACTCAAGTCAACCGTGGTTAAATTTGGTCAACTTTTGGTCAAACTTAATCTTTGCGTATGTGAATATGAGCAAATGTGAGTATGAATTCCAGCAACAATTCGATGCAAATTCTCATTCAACCTTTCAAAATGAAGAGATGAGGGTCTCATAAATAGACTTTGCTAGAATTCATCAACGGTTGAGATCGATTTCAATCAACAATCAGGATTAAAAGTGAAGTTCAGTCATAAAGAGAGATTTCGAAATTAAAGGGAGTTAACAGATTTAATTTGAGTAAAATAAGGAGTTAACTGATTCAATTTGAGTAGAAAAAAAGAATTAACTGATTTAAGTCATTTTTGATCAATAGTGAACAGAAAATTTCCCTTTCTGAACTGAAGAGAGATTTTGTTGAGATATTTAATTTAATAAAATGAGATATGCTCTCATAATTACTTTTTCTATTTAATTAAATAATCTTTAATTAATTAGAGACACTTTTCTTATTTAATTAAATAACTTCATTTAATTAATTAGGAATGGCTTCTCATTTAATTAAACAACTTTGTTTAGTTAATTAGAAATAAGTACTCTATTTAATTAAATAATTTCATCTAATTATTAAATTTTTTTTTTCAAAACTAGTCAAATCAAGTCAATCGTGGTTAAATCTGGTCAACTTTTGGTCAAACTTGATCTTTACGTATGTGAATATGAGCAAATGTGAGTATGAATTTTTAGCAACAATTCGATGCAAATTCTCATTCAACTTTTCAAAATGAAGATATGAGGGTCTCTTAAATAGACTTTCCTAGAATTCATCAATGGTTGAGATCGATTTCAATCAACGGTTAAGATTAAAGGTGAAGTTCAGTCATAAAAGGAGAATGCCAAATTAAAGGGAGTTAACAGGATTTAATTTGAGTAAAATAAGGAGTTAACTGACTCAATTTGAGTAGAAAAAGGAGTTAATTGATTTAACTCATTTTTTATCAATAGTGAACTAAAAATTTTCCTTTTTGAACTGAAGAGAGATTTTGTTGAGATATTTAATTTAATAAAATGAGACATGCTCTCATAATTACTTTTTCTATTTAATTAAATAATCTTTAATTAATTAGAGACACTTTTCTTATTTAATTAAATAACTTCATTTAAGTAATTAGGAATGGCTTCTCATTTAATTAAATAACTTTGTTTAGTTAATTAGAAGTAAGTACTTCATTTAATTAAATAATTTTGTTTAATTATTTCAAAAAAATTTTCGAAACTAGTCAACTCAAGTCAACCGTGGTAAAATCTGGTAAACTTTTAGTCAAACTTGTTCTTTGCGTATGTGAATATGAGGAAATGTGAGTATGAATTCCAGCAACAATTCGATGCAAATTCTCATTCAACCTTTCAAAATGAAGAAATGAGGGTCTCTTAAATAGACTTTCCTGTAATTCATCAACGGTTGAGATCGATTTCAATCAACGGTCAGGATTAAAGGTGAAGTTCAGTCATAAAGGGAGAGTTCCAAATTAAAGGGAGTTAATAGATTTAATTTGAGTAAAATAAGGAGTTAACAGATTACATTTTAGTAGAAAAAAGAGTTAACTCATTTAACTCATTTTTGATCAATAGTGAACTGGAAATTTCCCTTTTTGAATTGAAGAGAGATTTTGTTGAGATATTTAATTTAATAAAATGAGATATGCTCTCATAATTACTTTTTCTATTTAATTATATAATCTTTAATTAATTAGAGACGATTTTCTTATTTAATTAAATAACTTCATTTAATTAATTAGGAATGGCTTCTCGTTTAATTAAATAACTTTGTTTAATTAATTAGAAGTAAGTAGTCTATTTAATTAAATAATTTATTTAAATTTTTTTAAATTTTTTTTTGAAACTAGTCAACTCAAGTTAATCGTAGTTAAATCTGGTCAACTTTTGGTAAACCTGATCTTTGCATATGTGAATATGAGCAAATGTGACTATGAATTCCAACAACAATTCGATGCAAATTCTCATTCAACCTTTCAAAATGAAGAGATGAGGGTCTCTTAAATAGACTTTTTTTTAATTCATCAACAGTTGAGATCGATTTCAATCAACGGTCAGGATTAAAGGTGAAGTTCAGTGATAAAGGGAGATTTCCAAATTAAAGAGAGTTAACAGATTCAATTTGAGTAGAAAAAAGAGTTAACTGATTTACTTCATTTTTGGTCAATAGTGAACTAATTCAATTTGAGTAGAAAAAGGAGTTAACTGATTTAACTCATTTTTGATCAATAGTGAACTGAAAATTTCTCTTTTTGAACTGAAGAGTGATTTTGTTGAGATATTTAATTTAATAAAATGAGATATGCTCTCATAATTACTTTTTTTCTTTAATTAAATAATCTTTAATTAATTAGAGACACTTTACTTATTTAATTAAATAATTTCATTTAATTAATTAGAAATGGCTTCTCATTTAATTAAATAACTTTGTTTAGTTAATTAGAAGTAAGTACTCCATTTAATTAAATAATTTAATTTAATTATTTCAAAATTCTTTTCAAAACTAGTCAACTCAAGTCAACCGTGGTTAAATCTGGTCAACTTTGTGTCAGACTTGATCTTTGCGTATGTGAATATGAGCAAATGTGAGTATAAATTCAAGGAACAACTCGATGCAAATTTTTATTCAACCTTTCAAAATGAAGAGATGAGGGTCTCTTAAATAGACTTTTTTTGAATTCATCAACGGTTGAGATCGATTTCAATCAACGGTCAGGATTAAAGGTGAAGTTCAGTCATAAAGGGAGATTTCCAAATTAAAGGGAGTTAACAGATTTAATTTGAGTAAAATAAAGAGTTAATTGACTCAATTTGAGTAGAAAAAGGAGTTAACTGATTTAACTCATTTTTGATCAATAGTGAACTCAAAAATTTCCCTTTTTGAACTAAAGAGAGAATTTGTTGAGATATTTAATTTAATAAAATAAGATATGCTCTCATAGTTACTTTTTCTATTTAATTAAATAATCTTTTATTAATTAGAGACACTTTTCTTATTTAATTACATAACTTCATTTAATTAATTAAGAATGGCTTCTCATTTAATTAAATAACTTTGTTTAATTAATTAGAAGTAAGTACTCCATTTAATTAAATAATTTTGTTTAATTATTTCAAAATTATTTTCAAAACTAGTTAACTCAAGTCAACTGTGGTTAAATCTGGTCATCTTTTGGTCAAATTTGATCTTTCCCTATGTGAATATGAGCAAATGTGAGTATGAATTCCAACAACAACTCGATGCAAATTCTCATTCAACCTTTCAAAATGAATAGATGAGGGTCTCTTAAATAGACTTTCCTAGAATTCATCAACAGTTGAGATCGATTTCAATCAACAGTAAGGATTAAAGGTGAAGTTCAGTCATATAGGGAGATTTTCAAATTAAAGAGAGTTAACAGATTTAATTTGAGTAAAATAAAAAGTTAACTGATTCAATTTGAGTAGAAAAAAGAGTTAACTGATTTAACTCATTTTGTATCAATAGTGAACTAAAAATTTTCCTTTTTGAATTAAAGAGAGATTTTGTTGAGATATTTAATTTAATAAAATAAGATCTGCTCTCATAATTAATTTTTTTATTTAATTAAATAATCTTTAATTAATTAGAGACACTTTTCTTATTTAATTAAATAACTTCATTTAATTAATTAGGAATGGCTTCATTTAATTAAAAAAATTTGTTTAATTAATTAGAAGTAAGTACTCTATTTAATTAAATAATTTCGTTTAATTATTTTTAAATTTTTTTTAAAAATAGTCAACTCAAGTCAACTGTGGTTAAATCTGGTCAACTTTTGGTCAATCTATATCTTTGCGTATGTGAATATGAGTAAATGTGAGTATGAATTCCAGCAATAACTCGATGCAAATTTTCATTCAACCTCTCAAAATGAAGAGATGAGGGTCTCTTAAATAGACTTTCTTGGAATTCATCAACGGTTGAGATCGATTTGAATCGACGGTCAGGATTAAAGGTGAAGTTCAATCATAAAAGGAGATTTCCAAATTAAATGGAGTTAACACATTTAATTTGAGTAAAATAAGGAGTTAACTGATTCAATTTGAGTAGAAAAAGTAGTTAACTAATTTAACTCATTTTTGATCAATAGTGAACTCGAAATTTCCCTTTTTGAACTGAAGAGAGATTTTGTTGAGATATTTAATTTAATAAAATGAGATATGCTCTCATAATTACTTTTTCTATTTAATTAAATAATCTTTAATTAATTAGAGACACTTTCCTTAGGTAGTGCCTGCCCCTAGTTCGCATTTTGTTATTGTTGCTGAACTCTTTTAGAGCTAATTTTATGTTATTGACTAGCAGCATTCTTTTGAGATTATCAAATATTGTGCTATGGATTTAGTTTATTATGTAATGAGATTACTTAGACTCTACATTTCATGTATATATAATAATTATTTTTAATATTTGCAATTATTGATGATGATCATTACATTGCTTTCAGTTATTAATGATGATTAGTAAGATGATTTATGATCATATGTGTTTTCTTATGGATACTTACCCCATACTTGCATGTGTATGGTGTGCGTGTTTGCTTTGTGTGTTTGCTTTTGTATGGTGTGTCTGATATGATTAAGGAAGGGAGTCGTAGTCACCTGCTAGTCGGGATCTACATGATGCACCACTTCCTACCATTTCTTGTTTAGTTTAGCATATATTGTGCTTTTACATGCATGGTTCTTATGCAGGTTGCAAGTATTGTGTATCGACTTCCCTGAATTGCTAGGATGAGCATACCCTATCACATTATCTCAATGATAAAAAAGGGGAGATAAATTCTCAAGTCCTTATTCCAACCCTTTAAGTTGTTTGTTCTAATTGAAAAATTAGGACAAGTATCTAAATTGAGTACCCTCTGAATGCGTCAGATGATGTAATTTTTGATATAAACCCTTTGGTTTGATTTGTATGTATTTTGGCTATGATGAGTTTTTCGTATTTTTACCTTTGTGAGTCTTTGAAGTATTTTCTCTTAATTAAGTCTAATTAAAAGATTTAATTAATGGTTTGATTAAATAAAAAATTAATATAATATTTTAATATTTATTTTATTTAATTAATTAAAAAATTAATTAAATAAAATAATTAAATTTAAAAATAAAATAATTAAATTGGAAGATAAAAGTCATAATATTAAATTTGGAATGTGACAATATTTATTTTAAATAATAATATATTTGGAGCTCATTTTTAAATAAATGACTAAATAATATTATTATTAAAGCTAATAAATATTTTAGCAATAAAGTTTTAGAAAATGAAGTTTAAAAGTGAAAAATATATTTTAAATTATTAAAAGATTCTAAATCTCATATGATTAAAATATAAATATATTAAGATTGAAAAGTGGAGATATTAAAGTTAGTGTATGAGACTTAATAAATAAATTAATTAAATTGGATAGAGTAAAGTAAATTGGAGTTATAAGCTTGCATGAGAATTAACATGTGTCAACAACACGAGGGTTAGTGCATCAATTAAGCACAAGGTGTCTACAATTCTATGACTCATCAAAAAGAATTAAAAAATACCCATGCTTAGCTGGTGATACCTTTCAGCGGTTTCAAGAAGCATTTCTAACGTTTCTTGAGAGATCTTGATATTCAGGCATTCATAGACGCTTAAAAGAAAAGCTTAATGGAAGCTACAAGTTTAATGGAAGCTACAAGCTTAATGGAAGCCATGAGCTTCAAGCTTACATGCATGGGAGAAGATTCATATGCTCATATATTTTCTACTTGCTTCTATGCTCTTTTTAGCACTTCTAATCACTTGGAGGATTTGATTGGCTTGGATTCCTGGAAAAATTGCGAATGATGGAGAAAGAAGATATTTTCTATGGACTTCTAAGGCATGGCAAATTAGCATCAGTATCCAAGTGCACTCGTGATATTCTCATATTCCCTTTGCACTCGTTCTCTTCCTGTCTTCATTATATTTGTTTTATGTGTCTGAATACTCTTGGTGATTGAATCTACTATTTGAAATTGGAATCTAGATATTTTATTTGGATGAGAAGAAAATAATAAAAAAACTTTAGTTTTAAATGAGAAAGAAATTAGATTTTAATTGAGTTTGGGTTTGAATTTATATTAAATTAGAAAGACAAGATTTGGAATTAAAATAGAAATTTTATGATGAAAATTCGAATGATTAGATGTAATCTTTCTATCAATTATATTTTTAGATGCATATGAACAAACCCATTTATGGTTAAATTTAAAGAACAATTATTTTAAGAGAAAATTCTTAATTCATCACAAATTGTCTTGTCGTTGCCCTTTGGATAGACCCGAACTCAATCATTGATAACTTTTTATCGTGATCAAATTTATTCGATCGATCTGGTCAGAATTGGCACAACTTGGCCCTCTCCAACATATTTAAATTTCAGTCCGATCCAATGGTTCATTAGGGAGATATGGCCATCGTACTGAGACTGTTTTATTCAAAAAGAGATATCTCTTCATTTTTCATAACCAAGAGTTTTTTATGCTTAAACTTCACAAGAATAATATATCAAACCATGAAATGAATTAAGGATATTATTGCAATATTCCTTTATTAGAATCTTATTAATATGCATTAGTTTTATATGGTCTATTATCTAATCTAATTAAATCAAATTTAATTAAGATTAGTTAATAGTAGAAAAAGTGTAATTAATTATTAGTCAATCTAAGTAAATGGATTTTTAAATGAGAAAAAATTAAAAGAAAAGAGATTTTAATATAGTTTATATAGTGAGCTTTTTATAATGTATAGTGAATACTGTTTAATATATATTAAACAATTTTAGAGTTGTTTAATGAAGATGATAATGCTAGGAATTTGGAGATTATTCATGTTAAAATCTACAATGAGTCTTATTGGTTTGTGATAGGGATCTTTTTCAAACAACTTTTATATAGGCAAAATATTATTAAGATATTATGTTGATTTAAATTTAGAAACTCTAAATGATATTGGATTAAGATTGAATTATTATGTTATTGGTTAATACGTTTATGGTTTTAAGAGTTAGCTAATGAAGTTCTATGTAAAATTTCTCTAGATTGATTATTTATAGTTGTGATAAGTTTATTATTTATTAATGTTTGTTGGGTCTAACAAACTATTAATAAATAATAGTATAAATAGTTTAAATAGTTATCAACTAATACGAATAGAGTTACTCTAAAGGAGATTAGTTAATGATCGAAGTACTATAAAAGATATTAATCAAATTGAATTGGTTAATAATTTGGAGGATTATCAGTTAACTGAATCAACGTACATAGAGAAAACTTATTTGAGATAATAATACTTGGTATTGAGGATTTATTATAACTTTTTATTATTAAAATATAAATGAGAACATTGATGCAGAGTGATGTATGTGATCATTAAAAATTTAATAATAAAATTCCCAATATAGTTTGTCATTAAATATTAACAAGTTATTATTATTGAATTATTAATATGATCATTTGAGTATTGAATTATAGTTGACTTTTAACTTATAGAATTCTAGTTAGTTATTATTCAACTAATGTTAATTAGAACGTTGCTATGGTTATACAATTATTAACTAAATCAATTAATGAGAGTTAATTAGATTTAATTAATAATTAAGTTATGTAATAGATATTTATTTGATATAATTCTTTTAATGAGATTGTAGAAATATTGATATCAAGTTGATAGGTCTTATTCCGATGACTTGAATAATGACTTTAGATATTTTAATAGTGAAAATTTAGTAATATATAATTGAGAATTATTAGAACGATAAAAGGTCAAAGATTGTGAACCGATATTAATTGATCATTCTAATGAAGTTATAATCTCTTATTCGAAGAATGATAATTGGTCCTCTTATAATATAACGAATAATGATTTTAGAAAAGTTGAAAGGTTAATCAATTAGAATATGGATCATGGTTAAATATAGAGGACAATTTAATTAAAGGTCAATAATGATCAATTTAGTAAATATTTACCCTTAAGTTATTCTTAGAATGTAATTCTTAATAATAGAAGGATAATGCTATCGAGGAACAAATGGGTTGACTTGTAGGTCAAATGATGAAACTTAAGACACTTGAAAATATACTTGCAAACAGAAAACTGGAAACCCCTACACATTATTCAACTATGTGAATTTAGTAAACCAAAACATGTGTTTGCATCATGTATTCTATATGCTTCTTGTTTTGGGTTTTGGGTTTACTAGTGTTGACCAGCCCTAGGTTGTTACCAGAGGCTTGGGGGTTATGAGATGTGTTGGCATGTTGATCTTATTTGGTCTCGATCTTTATAAACCCAACCATGGTAATGTAATCGTATGATTTATGAAATGTTTATATTTATTCATCAGTCTTCATGTGTGAAGCTGAGATATATGAGACACTTGAGCTAATCATTTTTGAGTCATCGATCAGTTATCCTTGGATTATTTTTTAGTCGCCATGATGGGACTGAAATGTGGATTTATTTCTTGATGATGTCATGTTGTGACATGTTTGACTCAACCATTTTGGAGTCTTCGATCAGTATGATTTTGAGATATTCTTGGTTTCTTATTGAGAACCAATGGATATTGTGATTTATTTGAGATATATTTTGATTATTGAAAACCAATGGATACTTATGATTATCAGTGATGCCTTCAGTTGCCAATAGAGAACTGTTGTGGTCATGATTTTTTATGGATGCTTTTCGGATGCTCATGGAGATTTGATGATTCTTATTATGGATATTTGATGCTTTTATCATGGATATTTGATTATTCTTTTTATGGATTATCTTTTGGATTTTCTTTACAGTCGCTTGTACAAGACTGTGGTGATTTTATGATTCCATGAGCTTAGGGTAAGTAATCTACTTGTAGTGTCGGGAAGTGGCTTGCAATGGGGGTCGGGGCCCTAAGTGGCTGCCAGGGTAACTCATTGTAAGTTTGGTTAATAAGTGATAACATTTACACACTAAATAGGGATTAAATGAACCTAAAAAGATAATTGTTGATGTTCTCACCCATGCCTTGAGCGCTTGTATAGGCTAGGATGGGAGTAGTGAGAACGCATGGTTGCGACCATGCATTCTGTAGTATGCCTCGTCAGTATGAGAGGATACTAGTGGCCGCATGAGATTAGTATGGACCCGTGGAGTTTAGCTAACTGTCAGGGTAACTTGTACGTGATAATTGCGATGACACTTTCCCGCTTGTAGAGTAGGTTTTCTACATGTCTTTGTGTGCCTTTGGGAATTAGATATCGATTTTGTGTGTGATTGGAACCTTTGAGTTAGTATACTTTTAGGATTCTTGGACTATAGAGATTTTTGCTATGTGTTATGGATAGTCTGTTTGGGACTTGAGATTATCTCCTCAGCATGGTAGGAGTGGACCACTTAGGTACCACGCGGTCGAGTGGTAGTGTATTTTTCACTCTTATCATTTGAGATTCATTGAGACATCGTGGCTGATGTGTCCTTCGTGATGGTGGATATGTATCCTTTCATTGATAATTAGCATATGTTAGATGGTGTTATCTTATGTTTATATTTGCATGTTAGATTACTTTCTACATATGATGTTGTATATGTTAGGAGTAACATTTCTACTATGTTAATACCGATGATCTCTTCGGTGATTTGGGATGTTATGCACAAAGGGATGGCTAGGGCCCACGATGGTCTAATGATGCTATTAACGGTTGAGAGAAACCATGCACTTAGTTATTTATGTTTGTGATATATGGTTATCTTTTGTGATGATGTATCATGTATGATATGTGGTTTCATTTACTTTAATTGCATCATGGATTAATATTGGATGTCGATGAACTTTATTTATATGGATGTTTATTCTTTTAAGCCTTTCATACCATGTGTCATGTACAGTGGATGATTGAGCAATTGAAAATGTAATTTATGAATGTTGGATGTATCATTGTTATTTTATAAGAATGTGATGTTAGATGAATGGTTGATTTAGATGTAATTCAACATTAAAGGATCTTTAAAGAATGTAGCCTGTTATGTATATATGTTATATTTACTTTTAGTTGCATGTTACTATTGCTTCAACCAATGTTATGAATGGTTTTACTTTCTTGTTTAAAAATAAAAAATAAAAAATAAAAAAATTGTTTGGCAAACTTAGTGAAATTCTATGGATCCCTTGGCGAGGCATTACATCTTATTTAATTAAATAACTTTATTTAATTAATTAGGAATGACTTCTCATTTAATTAAATAACTTTTTTTAATTAATTAGAAGTAAGTACTCCATTAAATTAAATAATTTCATTTAATTATTTCAAAATTCTTTTTGAAACTAGTCAACTCAAGTCAACCGTGGTTAAATTTGATCAACTTTTGGTCAAACTTGATCTTTCCGTATGTGAATATGAGCAAATGTGAGTATTAATTCTAGCAACAACTCGATGCAAATTCTCATTCAACCTTTCAAAATGAAGAGATGACCTTCTCTTAAATAGACTTTTTTGAAATTCATCAATGGTTGAGATCGATTTCAATCAACGGTTACGATTAAAGGTGAATTTAGTCATAAAGGGAAATTTCCAAATTAAAGGTAGTTAACATATTTAATTTGAGTAAAATAAGGAGTCAACTGATTCAATTTGAGTAGAAAAAAGAGTTACCTGATTTAACTCATTTTTTATCAATAGTGAACTAGAAATTTCCCTTTTTGAATTGAAGAGAGATTTTGTTGAGATATTTTAATTTAATAAAATGAGATATGCTCTCATAATTACTTTTTCTATTTAATTAAATAATCTTTAATTAATTAGAGACAATTTTCTTATTTAATTAAATAACTTCATTTAATTAATTAGGAAAGACTTCTCATTTATTTAAATAACTTTGTTTAATTAATTAGAAGTAAATACTCAATTTAATTAAATAATTTCGTTTAATTATTTCAAAAAAAATTTGAAACTAGTCAACTCAAGTCAACCATGGTTAAATCTAGTCAACTTTTGGTCAAACTTGATCTTTGCATATGTGAATATGAGCAAATGTGAGTATGAATTTCAACAAAAACTCGATGCAAATTCTCATTCAACCTTTCAAAATGAAGAGATGAGGGTCTCTTAAATAGACTTTCCTATAATTCATCAACGATTGAAATCGATTTCAATCAACGGTCAGGATTAAAGATGAAGTTCAGTCATAAAGGGAGATTTCTAAATTAAGAGGAGTTAACAGATTTAATTTGAGTAAAATAAAGAGTTAACTGAATCAACTTGAGTAGAAAAAGGAGTTAACTGATTTAACTAATTTTTGATCAATAGTGAACTGGAAATTTTCCTTTTTGAACTGAAGAGAGATTTTGTTGAGATATTTAATTTAATAAAATGAGATATGGTCTGATAATTATTATTTTTATTTAAATAAATAATCTTTAATTAATTAGAGACAATTTTCTTATTTAATTAAATAACTCCATTTAATTAATTAGGAATGGCTTCTCATTTAATTAAATAACTTTATTTAATTAATTAGAAGTAAGTACTCCATTTAATTAAATAATTTAATTTAATTATTTCAAAATTCTTTTCAAAACTAGTCAGCTCAAGTCAACCGTTGTTAAATCTGGTCAACTTTTGGTCAAACTTGATCTTTGCGTATGCGAATATGAGCAAATGTGAGTATGAAATCCAGCAACAACTCGATGCAAATTCTCATTCAACCATTAAAAATGAAGAGATGAGGGTCTCTTAAATAGACTTTCTTAGAATTCATCAACGGTTGAGATCGATTTTAATCAACGGTCAGGATTAAAGGTGAAGTTCAGTCATAAAGGGAGATTTCCAAATTAAAGGGAGTTAACAAATTTAATTTGAGTAAAATAAGGAGTTAACTGATTCAAGTTGAGTACAAAAAGGAGTTAACTGATTTAACTCATTTTTTATCAATAGTGAACTCAAAATTTTCCTTTTTAAACTGAAGAGAGATTTTGTTAAAATATTTAATTTAATAAAATAAGATATGCTCTCATAATTACTTTTTTTATTTAAATAAATAATCTTTAATTAATTAGAGACACTTTTCTTATTTAATTAAATAACTTCATTTAATTAATTAAGAATGGCTTCTCATTTAATTAAATAACTTTGTTTAATTAATTAAAAGTAAGTACTCAATTTAATTAAATAATTTTGCTTAATTATTTCAAAATTTATTTCGAAACTAGTCAACTCAAGTCAACCGTGGTTAAATCTGATCAACTTTTTGTCAAACTTGATCTTTGCGTATGTGAATATGAGCAAATGTGAGTATGAATTTCAGCAACAACTCGATGCAAATTCTCATTCAACCTTTCAAAATGAAGACATGAGGGTCTCTTCAATAGACTTTTTTAAAATTCATCAACGGTTGAGATCGATTTCAATCAACGGATAGGATTAAAGGTGAAGTTTAGTGATAAAGGGAGATTTTCAAATTAAAGGGAGATAACAGATTTAATTTGAGTAGAAAAGGAGTTAACTGATTTAACTAATTTTTGATCAATAGTGAACTAGAAATTTCCCTTTTTGAATTGAAGAGAGATTTTGTTGAGATATTTAATTTAGTAAAATGAGATATGCTCTCATAATTACTTTTTTCATTTAATTAAATAATATTTAATTAATTAGAGACACCTTTCTTATTTAATTAAATAAATTCATTTAATTAATTAGGAATGGCTTCTCATTTATTTAAATAACTTTGTTTAATTAATTAGAAGTAAGTACTCTTACTAACTAAATAATTTTGTTTAATTATTTCAAAAAAAAATTCGAAAGTAGTCAACTCAAGTCAACTGTGGTTAAATCTGGACAACTTTTGGTCAAAGTTGATCTTGGCGTATGTGAATATGAGCAAATCTGAGTATGAATTCCAGAAACAACTCAATGCAAATTCTCATTCAACCTTTCAAAATGAAGAGATGAGGGTCTCTTAAATAGAATTTCTTAAAATTCATCAACAGTTGAGATTGATTTCAATCAACAGTCAAGATTAAAGGTGAAGTTCAGTCATAAAAGGGAGATTTCAAAATTAAAGGGAGTTAACAGATTTAATTTGAGTAAAATAAGGAGTTAACTGATTCAATTTGAGTAGAAAAAGGAGTTAACTGATTTAACTCATTTTTTATCAATAGTGGACTGGAAATTTCCCTTTTAGAACTGAAGAGAGATTTTGTAGAGATATTTAATTAAATAAAATGAGATATGCTCTCATAATTACTTTTTCTATTTAATTAAATAATCTTTTATTAATTACAAACACTTTTCTTATTTAACTAAATAACTCAATTTAATTAATTAGGAATGGCTTCTCATTTAATTAAATAACTTTGTTTAATTAATTAGAAGTAAGTACTCCATTTAATTAAATAATTTCATTTAATTATTTCAAAATTCTTTTCAAAACTAGTCAACTCAAGTCAGTCGTGGTTAAATCTAGTCAACTTTTGGTCAAATTTGATCTTTGTGTATGTGAATATGAGCAAATGTGAGTATGAATTTCAGCAACAAATCGCTGCAAATTCTCATTCAACTATTTCAAATGAAGAGATGAGGGTCTCTTCAATAGACTTTTATGAAATTCATTAACGGTTGAGATCGATTTCAATCAACGATCAGGATTAAAAGTGAAGTTCAGTCATAAAGAGAGATTTCCAAACTAAAGGGAGTTAACAAATTTAATATGAGTAAAATAAGGAGTCAACTGATTCAATTTGAGTAAAAAAAAAAGTTAACTGATTTAACTCATTTATGATCAATAGTGAACTAGAAATTTCACTTTTTGAACTGAAGAGAGATTTTGTTGAGATATTTAATTTAATAAAATGAGATATGCTCTCATAATTACTTTTTCTATTTAATTAAATAATCTTTAATTAATTAGAGACACTTTTCTTATTTAATTAAATAACTTCATTTAATTAATTAGGAATGGCTTCTCTTTTAATTAAATAACTTTTTTAATTAATTAGAAGTAAGTACTCCATTTAATTAAAGAATTTAGTTTAATTATTTCAAAATTCTTTACGAAACTAGTCAACTCAAGTCAACCGTGGTTAAATTTGTTCAACTTTTGGTCAAAGTTGATCTTTGCGTATGTGAATATGAGAAAATTTGAGTATGAATTCCAGCAACAATTTGATGCAAATTCTCATTCAAGCTTTCAAAATGAAGAGATTAGGGTCTCTTAAATAGACTTTCTTGAAATTCATCAACAGTTGAGATCGATTTCAATCAACAGTCAGGATTAAAGGTGAAGTTTAGTCATAAAGAAAGATTTCCAAATTAAAGAGAGTTAACAGATTTAATTTGAGTAAAATAAGGAGTTAACCAATTCACTTTGAGTAGAAAAAAGGAGTGAACTGATTTAGCTCATTTTTATCAATAGTGATTTGAAAATTTCTCTTTTGGAACTAAAGAGAGATTTTGTTGAGATATTTAATTTAATAAAATGAGATATGCTCTCATAATTACTTTTTCTATTTAATTAAATAATCTTTAATTAATTAGAGACACTTTTCTTATTTAATTAAATAACTTCATTTAATTAATTAGGAATGGCTTCTCATTTAATTAAATAACTTTGTTTAATTAATTAGAAGTAAGTACTCCATTTAATTAAATAATTTCGTTTAATTATTTCAAAATTTTTTTTAAAACTAGTCAACTCAAGTCAACCGTGGTTAAATCTGGTCAACTTTGGTCAAACTTAATCTTTGCGTATCTGAATATGAGCAAATGTGAGTATAAATTCTAGCAACAACTCGATGCAAATTTTCATTCAACCTTTCAAAATGAAGAGATGAGGGTTTCTTAAATAGACTTTGCTGAAATTCATCAACGGTTGAGATCGATTTCAATCAACGGTCAGGATTAAAGGTGAACTTCAGTCATAAATGTAGATTTCCAAATTAAAGGGAGTTAACAGAATTAATTTGAGTAAAATAAGGAGTTAACTGATTCAATTTAAGTAAAAAAAAGGAGTTAACTGATTTAACTCATTTTAAATCAATATTAAACTGAAAATTCCCCTTTTTGAACTGAAGAGAAATTTTGTTGAGATATTTAATTTAATAAAATGAGATATGCTCTCATAAATACTTTTTCTATTTAATTAAATAATCTTTAATTAATTAGAGACACTTTTCTTATTTAATTAAATAACTTCATTTAATTAATTAGGAATGGCCTCTCATTTATTTAAATAACTTTGTTTAGTTAATTAGAAGTAAGTACTTCATTTAATTAAATAATTTAATTTAATTATTTCAAATTTTTTTTTGAAACTAGTCAACTCAAGTCAACCGTGGTTAAATATGGTCAACTTTTTGTCAAATTTGATCTTTGCGTATGTGAATATGAGCAAATGTGAGTATGAATTTTTGCAACAACTTGATGCAAATTCTCATTCAACCTTTGAAAATGAAGAGATGAGGGTCTTTTAAATAGACTTTCTTAGAATTCATCAATGGTTGAGATCAATTTCAATCAACGGTCAGGATTAAAGGTGAAGTTCTGTCATAAAGCTAGATTTTCAAATTAAAGGGAGTTAACAGATTTAAGTTGAGTACAATAAAGAGTTAACTGATTCAATTTGAGTGCAAAAAGGAGTTAACTGATTTAACTCATTTTTTATCAGTAGTGAACTCAAAATTTCCCTTTTTGAAATGAAGAGAGATTTTGTTTAGATATTTAATTTAATAAAATGAGATATGGTCTCATAATTACTTTTTCTATTTAATTAAATAATCTTTAATTAATTACAGACACTTTTCTTATTTAATTAAATAACTTCATTTAATTAATTAGCAATGGCTTCTCATTTAATTAAATAATTTTGTTTAATTAATTAGAAGTAACTACTTCATTTAATTAAATAATTTTGTTCATTTATTTCAAAATTCTTTTCGAAACTAGTTAACTCAAGTCAACTGTGGTTAAATCTGATCAACTTTTGGTCAAACTTGATCTTTGCGTATGTGAATATGAGAAAATGCGAGTATGAATTCTAGCAACAACTCTATGCAAATTCTCATTCAACCTTTCAAAATGAAGGGATGAAAATCTCTTTAATAGACCTTTCTAGAATTCATCAACGGTTGAGATCGATTTCAATCAACGGTAAGGATTAAAGGTAAAGTTCAGTCATAAAGGGAGATTTTCAAATTAAAGAGAGTTAAGAGATTTAATTTGAGTAAAATAAAGAGTTAACTGATTCAATTTGAGTAGAAAAGGAGCTAACTGATTTAACTCATTTTTGATCAATAGTGAACTAGAAATTTTCCTTTTTGAACTAAAAAGAGATTTTGTTGCGTTATTTAATTTAATAAAATGAGATATGCTGTCATAATTACTTTTTCTATATAATTAAATAATAATTAATTAATTAGAGACACTTTTTAAATTTAATTAAATAACTTTATTTAATTAATTAGGAATGGCTTCTCATTTATTTAAATAACTTTGTTTAATTAATTACAAGTAAGTACTCCATTTAATTAAATAATTTTGTTTAATTATTTTAAATTCTTTTTCGAAACTAGTCAACTAAAGTCAACTGTGGTTAAATCTGGTTAACTTTTGGTCAAATTTGATCTTTGTGTATGTGAATATGAGCAAATGTGAGTATGAATTCCAGGAACAATTCGATGCAAATTCTCAATCAACCTTTCCAAATGAAGAGATGAGGGTCTCTTCAATAGACTTTCGTAGAATTCATCAAGAGTTGAGATCGATTTCAATCAATGGTCAGGAGTAAAAGTGAAGTTCAGTGATAAAGGGATATTTCCAAATTAAAGAGAGTTAACAGATTTAATTTGAGTAAAATAAGGAGTTAACTAATTCAATTTGAGTAGATAAAGGAGTTAACTGATTTAACTCATTTTTGATCAATAGTGAACTGAAAATTTCCCTTTTTGAACTGAAGAGAGATTTTGTTGAGATATTTAATTTAATAAAATGAGATATGCTCTCATAATTACTTTTTGAATTTAATTAAATAATTTTTAATTAATTAGAAACACTTTTCTTATTTAATTAAATAACTTCATTTAATTAATTAAGAATGGCTTCTCATTTAATTAAATAACTTTGTTTAAATAATTAGAAGTAAGTACTCCATTTAATTAAATAATTTCGTTTAAATATTTCAAAATTCTTTTCAAAACTAGTCAACTCAAGTCAACTGTGGTTAAATCTCGTCAAATTTTAGTCAAACTTGATCTTTGCGTATGTGAATATGAGCAAATGTGAGTATAAATTCCAGCAACAACTCGATGCAAATTCTCATTCAACCTTTCAAAATGAAGAGATGAGGGTCTCTTAAATATACTTTCCTACAATTCATCAACGGTTGAGATCGATTTCAATCAACGGTCAGGATTAAAGGTGAAGTTCAGTCATAAAGGAAGATTTCCAAATTAAAGGGAGTTAACAAATTTAATTTGAGTAAAATAAGGAGTTAACTGATTCAATTTGAGTAAAACAAGGAGTTAAATGATTCAACTCATTTTTGATCAATAATGAATTGGAAATATCTATTTTTGGAATAAAGAGAGATTTTGTTGAGATATTTAATTTAATAAAATGACATATGCTCTCATAATTACTTTTTCTATTTAATTAAATAATCTTTAATTAATTATAGACAATTTTCTTATTTAATTAAATAACTTCATTTAATTAATTAGGAATTGCTTCTCATTTAATTAAATAACTTTTTTTAATTAATTAGAAGTAAGTACTCCATTTAATTAAATAATTTCGTTTAATTATTTCAAAAAAAAATTTGAAACTAGTCAACTCAAGTCAACCGTGGTTAAATTTGGTCAACTTTTTGTCAAACTTGATATTTGTGTATGTGAATATGAGCCAATGAGAGTATGAATTACAGCAACAATTCAATGCAAATTCTTATTCAACCTTTCAAAATGAAGAGATGAGGGTATCTTAAATAGACTTTCTTGGAATTCATCAACGATGGAGATCGATTTCAATCAACGGTCAGGATTAAAGGTGAAGTTCAGTCATAAAGAAAGATTTCCAAATTAAAGGGCGTTAATAGATTTAATTTGAGTAAAATAGGGAGTTAATTGATTCACTTTGAGTAGTAAAAGGAGTTAACTGATTTAGCTCATTTTTATCAATAGTGAATTGAAAATTTCTCTTTTTGAACTGAAGAGAGATTTTGTTAAAATATTTAATTTAATAAAATGAGATATGCTCTCATAATTACTTTTTCTATTTAATTAAATAATCTTTAATTAATTAGAGACACTTTTCTTTTTTAATTAAATAACTTCATTTAATTAATTAGGAATGACTTCTCATTTAAATAAATAACTTTGTTTAAATAATTAGAAGTAAGTACTCTATTTAATTAAATAATTTCATTCAATTATTTCAAAATTCTTTTCGAAACTAGTTAACTCAAGTCAACCGTGGTTAAATCTGATCAACTTTTAGTCAAACTTGATTTTTGCGTATGTGAATATGAGCAAATGTGAGTATGAATTTCAGCAACAACTCTATGCAAATTCTCGTTCAACCTTACAAAATGAAGAGATGAGGGTATCATAAATAGACTTTTCTGAAATTCATCAATGGTTGAGATCGATTTCAATCAACGGTCAGGATTAAACGTGAAGTTTAGTCATAAAGAGAGATTTCCAAATTAAAGGGAGTTAAAATATTTAATTTGAGTAAAATAAAGAGTTAACTGATTCAATTTGAGTAGAAAAGGAGCTAATTGATTTAACTCATTTTTGATCAATAGTGAACTAGAAGTTTCCCTTTTTGAACTGAAAAGAGATTTGGTTGAGATATTTAATTTAATAAAATGAGATATGCTCTCATAATTACTTTTTCTATTGAATTAAATAATCTTTAATTAATTAGAGACACTTTTCTTATTTAATTAAATAACTTCATTTAATTAATTAGGAATGTCTTCTCATTTAATTAAATAACTTTGTTTATTTAATTAGAAGTAAGTACTCTATTTAATTAAATAATTTTGTTAATTATTTTAAAATTCATTTCGAAACTAGTCAACTCAAGTTAACCGTGGTTAAATCTGGTCAACTTTTGGTCAAATTTTATCTTTGCGTATGTGAATATGAGCAAATGTGAGTATGAATTCCAGAAACAATTCGATGCAAATTCTCATTCAACCTTTCCAAATGAAGAGACGAGAGTCTCTTCAATAGACTTTCCTGGAATTCATCCACGGTTGAGATCGATTTTAATCAATGGTCAGGATTAAAAGTGAAGTTCAGTGATAAAGGGAGATTTCCAAATTAAAGGTAGTTAACAGATTTAATTTGAGTAAAATGAAGAGTTAACTGTTCAATTTGAGTAGAAAAAAGAGTTAACTGATTTAACTCATTTTTTATCAATAGTGAACTGAAAATTTCCCTTTTTGAATTGAAGAGAGATTTTGTTGAGCTATTTAATTTAATAAAATGAGATATGCTCTCATAATTACTTTTTCTATTTAATTAAATAAACTTTAATTAATTAAAGACACTTTTTTTATTTAATTAAATAACTTCATTTAATTAATTTAGAATGGCTTCTCATTTAATTAAATAACTTTTTTTAATTAATTAGAAGTAAGTACTCCATTTAATTAAATAATTTCGTTTAAATATTTTAAATTTTTTTTGAAACTAGTCAACTCAAGTCAATCGTGGTTAAATCTGGTCAACTTTTAGTCAAACTTGATCTTTGCGTATGTGAATATGAGCAAATGTGAGTATTAATTCCAACAACAACTCGATGCAAATTCTCATTCAACCTTTCAAAATGAAGAGATGAGGGTTTCTTATATAAGGATCAATAGTGAATTGGAAATATCCCTTTTTGAACTGAAGAGAGATTTTGTTGAGATATTTAATCTAATAAAATATTATATGCTCTCATAACTATTTTTTCTATTTAATTAAATAATCTTTAATTAATTACAGACACTTTTCTTATTTAATTAAATAACTTCATTTAATTAGATTGGAATGGCTTCTCGTTTAATTAAATAACTTTAATTAATTAATTAGAAGTAAGTACTCCATTTAATTAAATAATTTAATTTAATTATTTCAAATTTTTTTTGAAACTAGTCAAATCAAGTCATCCATGGTTAAATCTGGACAACTTTTGGTCAAACTTGATCTTTGCGTATGTGAAAATGAGCAAATGTGAGTATGAATTTCAGCAACAACTCGATGAAAATTCTATTTCAACCTTTCAAAATGAAGAGATGAAGGTTTCTTAGATAGACTTTCTTGGAATTCATCAACGGTTGAAATCGATTTCAATCGACGGTTAGGATTAAAGGTGAAGTTCAGTCATAAAGGGAGATTTCCAAATTAAAGAGAGTTAACAGATTTAATTTGAGTAAAATAAGGAGTTAATTGATTCAATTTGAGTAGAAAAAAGAGTTAACTGATTTAACTCATTTTTTATCAGTAGTGAACTCAAAATTTCTCTTTTTGAACTGAAGAGAGATTTTGTTGAGATATTTAATTTAATAAAATGAGATATTCTCTAATAATTACTTTTTCTATTTAATTAAATATTCTTTAATTAATTAGAGACACTTGTCTTATTTAATTAAATCACTTCATTTAATTAATTAGGAACGACTTCTCATTTATTTGACCATCTTTGTTTAATTAATTAGAAGTATGTACTCATTTAATTAAATAATTTTGTCTAATTATTTCAAAAAAAAATTTGAAACTAGTCAACTCAAGTCAACCGTGGTTAAATTTGGTCAACTTTTGGTCAAACTTGATCTTTGCATATGTGAATATGAGCAAATGTGAGTATGAATTCTGACAACAACTCGATGGAAATTCTCATTCAACCTTTCAAAAGGAAGAGATGAGGGTCTCTTAAATAGACTTTCTTAGAATTCATCAATGGTTGAGATCGATTTCAATCAACAGTCAGGATTAAAGGTGAAGTTCAGCCATAAAGGGAGATTTCCAAATTAAAGGGAGTTAACAGATTTAATTTGAGTAAAATAAGGAGTTAACTGATTCAATTTGAGTAGAAAAAAGAGTTAACTCATTTAACTCATTTTTGATCAATAGTGAACTAGAAATTTCTCTTTTTGAACTGAAGAGAGATTTTGTTGAGATATTTAATTTAATAAAATGAGATATGCTCTCAAAATTACTTTCTCTATTTAATATAATAATCTTTAATTAATTAGAGACACTTTTCTTATTTAATTAAATAACTTCATTTAATTAATTAGGAATATCTTCTCATTTAATTAAATAAATTTGTTTAATTAATTAAAAGTAAGTACTCCGTTTAATTAAATAATTTCCTTTAATTATTTAAAAATTCTTTTCGAAACTAGTCAACTCAAGTCAACCGTAGTTAAATCTGGTCAACTTTTTGTCAAACTTGATCTTTGCGTATGCGAGTATGAGCACATGTGAGTATGAATTCCAGCAACAATTCGATGTAAATTCTCATTCAACCTTTCAAAATGAAGAGATGAGGGTCTCTTAAATACACTTTCTTGGAATTCATCAACGGTTGACATTCATTTTAATCAACGGTCAGGATTAAAAGTGAAGTTCAGTCATAAAACGAGATTTCCAAATTAAAAGGAGTTAACAGATTTACTTTGAGTAAAATAAGGAGTTAACTGATACAATTTGAGTAAAAAAAGGAGTTAACTGAATTAACTTATTCTTGATCAATAGTGAACTCAAAATTTTCCTTTTTCAACTGAAGAGAGATTTTGTTGAGATATTTAATTTAATAAAATGACATATGCTCTCATAATTACTTTTTCTATTTAAATAAATAATCTTTAATTAATTAGAGACACTTTTCTTGTTTAATTAAATAACTTCATTTAATTAATTAGGAATGGCTTCTCATTTATTTAAATAACTTTGTTTAATTAATTAGAAGTAAGTACTCCATTTAATTAATTAATTTCGGGTAATTAATTCAAATTCTTTTTCGAAACTAGTCAACTCAACTGAACCGTTGTTAAATTTGGTCAACTTTTGGTCAAACTTGATCTTCGCGTATGTGAATATGAGCAAATGTGAATATGAATTCCAGCAACAACTCAATGCAAATTCTCATTCCACCTTTCAAAATGAAGAGATGAGGGTCTCTTAAATAGACTTTCCTAGAATTCATCAACAATTGAGATCGATTTCAATCAACGGTCCAGATTAAAGGTGAAGTTTTGTCATAAAGGGAGATTTCCAAATTAAAGTGAGTTAACAGATTTAATTTTTGTAAAATAAAGAGTTAACTGATTCAATTTGAGTAGAAAAAGGAGTTAACTGATTTAACTCATTTTTTATCAATAGTGAACTGGAAATTTTCCTTTTTTAACTGAAGAGAGATTTTGTTGAGATATTTAATTTAATAAAATGAGATATGCTCTCATAATTACTTTTTCTATTTAATCAAATAAATTAATTTAATTAATTAGGAATGTCTTCTCATTTAATTAAATAACTTTGTTTAATTAATTAGAAGTAAGTACTCCATTTAATTAAATAATTTCGTTTAATTATTTCAAAATTCTTTTCGAAACTAGTCAACTCAAGTCAACCGTGGTTAAATCTGGTCAACTTTTGGTCAAACTTGATCTTTGCGTATGTGAATATGAGCAAATGTGAGTATGTATTCCAGCAACAATTCGATGCAAATTCTCATTCAACTTTTTCAAATGAAGAGATGAGGGTCTCTTCAATAGACTTTCCTGGAATTCATCAACGGTTGAAATCGATTTAAATCAACGGTCAAGATTAAAGGTGAAGTTCAGTCATAAAGGGAGATTTCCAAATTAAACTAAGTTAACAGATTTAATTTGAGTAAAATAAGGAGTTAACTGATTCAATTTGAGTACAGAAAGGAGTTAACTGATTTAACTTACTTTTGATCAATAGTGAACTGAAAATTTGCCTTTTTGAAGTGAAGAGAGATTTTGTTGATATATTTAATTTAATAAAATGAGATATGGTCTGATAATTACTTTTTCTATTTAAATAAATAATCTTTAATTAATTAGAGACACTTTTCTTATTTAATTAAATAAATTTATTTAATTAATTAGGAATGTCTTCCCATTTAATTAAATAACTTTGTTTAATTATTTAGAAGTAATTACTCCATTTAATTAAATAATTTCGTTTAATTATTTCAAAATTCTTTTTGAAGCTAGTCAACTCAAGTTAACTGTGGTTAAATCTGGTCAACTTTTGGTCATATTTGATCTTTGCATATGTGAATATGAGCAAATGTGAGTATGAATTCCAGCAACAATTTGATGCAAATTCTCATTCAACCTTTCCAAATGAAGAGGTGAGGGTCTCTTCAATAGACTTTCTTGGAATTCATCAACTGTTAAGATTGATTTCAATCAACGGTCAGGATTAAAAGTGAAGTTCAGTCATAAAGGGAGATTTTCAAATTAAAGTGAGTTAACAGATTTAATTTGAGTAAAATAAGGAGTTAACTAATTCAATTTGAGTAAAAAAAGAAGTTAACTGATTTAACTTGTTTTTGATCAATAGTGAACTGGAAACTTCCCTTTTTGAACTGAAGAGAGATTTTGTTAAGATATTTAATTTAATAAAATTAGATATGTCCTCATAATTACTTTTTCTATTTAATTAAATAATCTTTAATTAATTAGAGACACTTTTTTTATTTAATTAAATAACTTCATTTAATTAATTAGGAATGTCTTCTCATTTAATTAAATAACTTTGTTTAATTAATTAAAAGTAAGTACTCCATTTAATTAAATATTTTTTTTAATTATTTTAAAAAAAAATTCGAAACTAGTCAACTGTGGTTAAATCTGGTCAACTTTCGGTCAAACTTGATCTTTGAGTATGTGAATATGAGCAAATGTGAGTATGAATTCCAGCAACAATTCAATGCAAATTCTCATTCAATCTTTTCAAATGAAGAGATGAGGGTCTCTTCAATAGACTTTCCTATAATTCATCAACAGTTGAGATCGATTTCAATGAACGGTGAGGATTAAAAGTGAAGTTCAGTCATAAAGAAAGATTTCCAAATTAAAAGGAGTTAACAGATTTAATTTGAGTAAAATAAGGAGTTACCTGATTAAATTTGAGCAAAAAAAGGAGTTAACTGATTTAACTTATTTTTAATCAATAGTGAACTAGAAACTTCCCTTTTTGAACTGAAGAGAGATTTTGTTGAGATATTTAATTTAATAAAATGAGATATACTCTCATAATTACTTTTTCTATTTAATTAAATAATCTTTAATTAATTAGAGACAATTTTCTTATTTAATTAAATAACTTCATTTAATTAATTAGGAATATATTCTCATTTAATTAAATAAATTTGTTTAATTAATTAGAAGTAAGTACTCCATTTAATTAAATAATTACATTTAATTATTTCAAAATTCTTTTCGAAACTAGTCAACTCAAGTCAACCGTGGTTAAATCTGATCAACTTTTGGTCAAATTTGATATTTGCATATGTGAATATGAGAAAATGTGAGTATAAATTCTAGCAACAATTCGATGTAAATTCTCATTCAATCTTTCAAAATGAAGAGATGAGGGTCTCTTAAATAGACTTTCGTAGAATTCATCAAAGGTAGAGATCAATTTCAATCGACAGTCAGGATTAAAGGTGAAATTCAGTCATCAAGGGATATTTTCAAATTAAAGGGAGTTAACATATTTAATTTGAGTAAAATAAGGAGTTAGCTGATCCAATTTGAGTAGAAAAAGAAGTTAACTAATTTAACTCATTTTTTATCAATAGTGAACTGAATATTTCCCTTTTTGAACTGAAGAGAGATTTTTTCGAGATATTTAATTTAATAAAATGAGATATTGTCTCATAATTACTTTTTCTATTTAATTATATAATCTTTAATTAATTAGAGATACTTTTCTTAATTAATTAAATAACTTCATTTAATTAATTAGGAATGGCTTTTCATTTAATTAAATAACTTTGTATAATTAATTAGAAGTAATTACTCCATTTAATTAAATAATTTCGTTTAATTATTTCAAAATTCTTTTTGAAACTAGTCAATTCAAGTCAACCGTGGTTAAATTTGGTCAACTTTTGGTCAAACTTAATCTTTGCGTATGTGAATATGAGAAAATGTGAGTATAAATTCCAGCAACAACTCGATGTAAATTCTCATTCAACCTTTCAAAATGAAGAGATGAGGGTCTCTTAAATAGACTTTCCTACAATTCATCAACGGTTGAGATCGATTTCAATCAACAGTCAAGATTAAAGCTGAAGTTCAGTCATAAAGGGAGATTTTCAAATTAAATGGAGTTAACAGATTTAATTTGATTAAAATAAGGAGTTAACTGATTCAATTTGAGTAGAAAAAGGAGTTAACTGATTTAAGTCATTTTTGATCAATAGTGAACTGGAAATTTCCCTTTTTAAACTAAAGAGAGATTTTGTTGAGATATTTAATTTAATAAAATGAGATATGCTCTCATAATTACTTTTTCTATTTAATTAAATAACTTCATTTAATTAATTAGGAATGTCTTCTCATTTAATTAAATAACTTTATTTAATTAATTAGAAGTAAGTACTCCATTTAGTTAAATAATTTCGTTAAATTATTTCAAAATACTTTTCGAAACTAGTCAACTCATGTCAACTGTGGTTAAATCTGGTCAAGTTTTGGTCAAACTTGATCTTTGCATATGTGAATATGAGCAAATGTGAATATGAATTCCAGCAACAATTCGATGCAAACTCTCATTCAACCTTTCAAAATGAAGAGATGAGGGTCCCTTCAATAGACTTTCTTGGAATTCATCAACGGTTGAAATCGATTTCAACCGACGGTCAAGATGAAAGGTAAAGTTTAGTCATAAAGGGAGATTTCTAAATTAAAGGGAGTTAACAGATTTAATTTGAGTAAAATAAGGAGTTAACTAATTCAATTTGAGTAGAAAAAAGAGTTAACTGATTTAACTCAATTTTTTATCAATAGTGAGCTCGAAATTTCCCTTTTCGAACTGAAGAGAGATTTTGTTGAGATATTTAATTTAATAAAATGAGATATGCTCTCATAATTACTTTTCCTATTTAATTAAATAATCTTTAATTAATTAGAGACACTTTTCTTTTTTAATTAAATAACTTCGTTTAATTAATTAAGAACGGCTTCTCATTTAATTAAATAACTTTGTTTAATTAATTAGAAGTAAGTACTCCATTTAATTAAATAATTTAATTTAATTATTTCAAAATTCTTTTCAAAAGTAGTCAACTCAAGTCAACCGTGGTTAAATCTGGTGAACTTTTGGTCAAACTTCATCTTTGTGTATGTGAATATGAGCAAATGTGAGTATGAATTCTAGCAACAACTCGATGCAAATTCTCATTCAACCTTTCAAAATGAAGAGATAAGGGTCTCTTAAATAGACTTTCTTGGAATTCATCAACGGTTGAGATCGATTTCAATCAACGGTAAGGATTAAAGATGAAGTTCAGCCATAAAAGGAGATTTTCAAATTAAAGAGAGTTAACAGATTTAATTTGAGTAAAATAAGGAGTTAACTGATTCAATTTGAGTAGAAAAAGGAGTTAACTGATTTAACTCATTTTTTATCATTAGTGAACTCAAAATTTCTCTGTTTAAACTGAAGAGAGATTTTGGTTAGATATATAATTTAATAAAATGAGATATGCTCTCATAATTACTTTTTCTATTTAATCAAATAATCTTTAATTAATTAGAGACAATTTTTTTATTTAATTAAATAACTTCATTTAATTAATTAGGAATGGCTTCTCGTTTAATTAAATAACTTTGTTTAATTAACTAGAAGTAAGTAATCCATTTAATTAAATAATTTGTTTTAATTATTTAAAAAAAAATTTGAAACTAGTCAACTCAAGTTAATTGTGGTTAAATCTAGTCAACTTTTGGTCTAAATTCATCTTTGCGTATGTGAATATGAGCAAATGTGAGTATAAATTCCAGCAACAACTTGATGCAAATTCTCATTCAACCTTTCAAAATGAAGAGATGAGGGTCTCTTAAATAGACTTTCTTGGAATTCATCAACAGTTGAGATCGATTTAAATTCACGGTCAGGATTAAATGTGAAGTTCAGTCATAAAGGGAGATTTCCAAATTAAAGGGAGTTAACAGATTTAATTTGAGTAAAATAAGGAGTTAACTGATTCAATTTAATTAGAAAAAGGAGTTAACTCATTTAACTCATTTTTCATCAACAGTGAACTGGAAATTTCCCTTTTTGAACTGAAAAGAGATTTTGTTGAGATATTTAATTTAATAAAATGAGATATGCTCTCATAATTACTTTTTATATTTAATTAAATAATCTTTAATTAATTGGAGACACTTTTCTTATTCAATTAAATAACTTCATTTAATTAATTAGGAATGGCTTCTCATTTATTTAAATAACTTTGTTTAAATAATTAGAAGTAAGTTCTCCATTTAATTAAATAATTTTCTTTAATTATTTCAAAAAAAATTTCGAAACTAGTCAACTCAAGTCAATTGTGGTTAAATCTGGTCAACTTTTGGTCAAACTTGATCTATGCGTATGTGAATACAAGAAAATGTGAGTATGAATTCCAGCAACAACTCGATGCAAATTCTCATTCAACCTTTCAAAATCAAGTGATGAGGGTCTCTTAAATAGACTTTCCTAGAATTCATCAACGGTTGAGATCGATTTCAATCAATGGTCAGGATTACAGGTGAAATTCAGTCATAAAGGGAGATTTATAAATTAAAGGGAGTTAACAGATTTAATTTGAGTAAAATAAGGAGTTAACTGATTCAATTTGAGTAGAAAAAGGAGTTAACTGATTTAACTCATTATTGATCAATAGTGAACTGGAAATTTCCCCATTTTGAACTGAAGAGAGATTTTGTTGAGATATTTAATTTAATAAAGTGATATATGCTCTCATAATTACTTTTTCTATTTAATTAAATAATGTTTAATTAATTAGAGACACTTTTCTTATTTAATTAAATAACTTCATTTAATTAATTAGGAATGGCTTCTCATTTATTTAAATAACTTTGTTTAATTAATTAGAAGTAAGTACTCCATTTAATTAAATAATTTCGTTTAATTATTTCACAAAAAATTTTGAAACTAGTCAACTCAAGTCAATCGTGGTTAAATCTGGTCAACTTTTGGTCAAACTTGATCTTCGCGTATGTGAATATGAGCAAATGTGAGTATGAATTCTAGCAACAACTCGATGCAAATTGTCATTCAACTTTTCAAAATGAAGAGATGAGGGTCTCTTAAAAAGACTTTCCTAGAATTTATCAATGATTGAGATCGATTTCAATCAACGGTCAAGATTAAAGGTGAAGTTCAGTAATAAATGGGAGATTTCCAAATTAAAGGGAGTTAACAGATTTAATTTGAGTAAAATAAGGAGTTAACATATTCAATTTGAGTACAAAAAGGAGTTAACTGATTTAACTCATTTTTTATCAATAGTGAACTGGAAATTTCCCTTTTTGAACTGAAGAGAGATTTTCTTGAGATATTTAATTTAATAAAATGAGATATGCTCTCATAATTACTTTTTCTATTTAATTAAATAATCTTTAATTAATTAGAGACACTTTTCTTATTTAATTAAATAACTTTATTTAATTAATTAGGAATGGCTTCTCATTTAATTAAGTAACTTTGTTTAATTAATTAGAAGTAAGTACTCCATTTAATTAAATAATTTAATTTAAATATTTCAAAATTCTTTTCGGAACTAGTCATCTCAAGTCAACCGTTGTTAAATCTGGTCAACTTTTTGTCAAACTTGATCTTTGCGTATGTGAATATGAGCAAATGTGAGTATAAATTTCAGCAACAACTCTATGCAAATTCTCATTCAACCTTTCAAAATGAAGAGATGAGGGTCTCTTAAATAGACTTTTCTGGAATTCATCAATGGTTGAGATCGATTTCAATGAACGGTCAGGATTAAAGGTCAAGTTCAGTCATAAAGGGAGATTTTCAAATTAAAGGGAGTTAACAGATTTAATTTGAGTAAAATAAGGAGTTAACTGATTCAATTTGAGTAGAAAAAGGAGTTAACTGATTTAACTCATTTTTTATCAATAGTGAGCTCGAAATTTCCCTTTTTGAACTGAAGAGAGATTTTGTTGAGATATTTAATTTAATAAAATGAGATATGCTCTGATAATTACTTTTTCTATTTAATTAGATAATCTTTAATTAATTAGAGACACTTTTCTTATTTAATTAAATAACTTCATTTAATTAATTACGAATGGCTTCTCATTTAATTAAATAACTTTGTTTAATTAATTAGAAGTAAGTACTCCATTTAATTAAATAATTTAATTTAATTATTTCAAAATTCTTTTCAAAACTAGTCAACTCAAGTCAACCCTGGTTAAATCTCGTGAACTTTTTGTCATGCCCATAATTTCATACCCAAAATAAAATATAGATTCTTTTAAAGAAAAGCACTATGTTCTACTACAAATTTCAAATCTGCACTATAAGGAAACAAAACTTTGATTAACTAAATTATCTCAACTTGAAAGACCATGACATTTAGATTTCCATTTTAAAGTCTTTCAAATATAAATCTTAATAAGACACAAAATTTTTTTGATTTCTTGTATTCAAATAGGAAACCTTTCATACATCACAAATGTAAGATTAAAAAACTTCTCTTTTGCGTAGAGTCATATACACAAGCTTGAATCAAATAACAAGACTTAGCTTTTATAAGTTGCAAAGAAAACAACAAATACTCAAACAATGCTCGTTTTCCACCTTACCTATTAATGGCATCATGAGACCTCTTGTGCCCTAGCCATACCCCCGAGCAAGAACTCACTGCATCTAAGGATCATAAATGTTATCATGTGAGTGAGTTCCTAATTCAAGAACAATATTTTAAACTACACTTGTTGCACATTTTAGACTTACATGAATCTGACTCAAAGATAAATACTACAAAAGAGAAGGGATAGAAAGACTCATCTCTCTCTCAAGTTCTCTCTTGATCTTCTCCTCCTCATACTGTTTCTGCCATCATCTCCCCTTCTCCATTCTCCTATTTGCATATAAGTTCCCCTTTTCCTCTCCAACAATGGTGAATGGTCAATCCTCCAAAGTTTTTTTCCTTCTTCCAAAACCCTATCCTCCTTTAATGAAGGCACATGTCTTTCTTATCAATCTGTCATAACCCATTCTCTCCCACTATTCATTTTCGTCATATTTGAAGTGGGGCCCTTTTGAGGTGTTATAATGTAAGTTTTGACAATGATTTGACCCTCAACTAACCCCCAACCCTAGGTAGTATAAGTGGGTTAGGTTATTTCAACCCAAAATGCACTCTAGGGTCCATTTTAATGCCTCTAATGTCCAACTTTAGTTTACATCCGATTTTACAAGAATTTGCATGGAGATAGACTTTGATTATTTTACAGGAGTTTGCATAGTATCGTCAAAGGTCTTCACAATCATCCTCTGCACAATTCAAATTAAACATTAGTAACCTAAACCTATAAATATATAATTGTAAACATTAATAGATATATCCTTGATTGAACCATAGATCAACACATTAGACCAACATCATATTCTAACATCATTTTCTTAAGAATCATATGTCTATGAAAATTTATTTGCAAATGTGTATCATTCATTCTACTATAACTACTTCTCTAATTACAACATTTTCAAGAATAGTAGCCACATTAATAATTCATAACATATGTATCATAACACCTTACACATACATTAAATCAAGTTCTTACCATTGAGTCTAAATATATAATGAGATGGGATATTACATACTACCTCTTTTTCTATTGACTTTCTCCTAGAAGTCACCAATGTTTTGTGAAATCACTCCCATATTTAGATTATTATTCACATCAACGATCTTGTCATTTAAATTGATTGGCAATTTCTAAAAAAATTCATCAAGCATAGGTACTTACTTCCACTAATTATAGGATTCAACTCATAACATCTCTTAGAATAACATAACGAGAATCACTAATATTCACTGTGTTATCTACATTCTAATCATTTTTGTACTTCTTTATTTTGAATTAACTGATACATAATTTACTTCAAAACAATAATCACATAACCCAAATTTGATTTCCATTTTCATAGTCACCTTATGTAGAATGTATTTACCACAACACAATATCTATTCAATTCAGTTGGCCAAAATTTCAATTACAAAAACTATCTAATTATCATGATGAGGTAAGATGAAAAATATAAGGTATTTACCCATAAGGTAACTCACATTAGCTAATCATGGTTTTAACATAAATTAGATATTCTATCATAGTGTGAATTAGTTCTAATGCTACCAGTCTCATAAACTATCTAAACTATCGTATCATATCTAAAGAGGTCCGACCATTTCTATTTATAATTATTGTCAATTGTATGAACAAAATCCATAGTTGATCATAAGTTGGGCCTAACTTTGCACATTAATTAAATAAGTAGAATTATACTATACAAAGTATCACATACACATTTGCACCTAATATTCAAATGGTTACAATTGATAAGTCAATCTTATTTAAACAATACTAATCATTGAAAGTCACATAAGTATTCTCCCTAATCATGTTATTGTATAAGCTATACAATGTTCTCTAATGAAAAACTTAATATTTATTTCTAATCAAATTATATTACAGACAAATTAATGATCCTTCTAGTCCTTACTCGGTCGGGACCTTACACTTTTGGTAAAACTTGATCTTTGCGTATGTGAATATGAGAAAATGTGAGTATGAATTCTAGCAACAACTCGATGCAAATTCTCATTCAACCTTTCAAAATGAAGACATGAGGGTCTCTTAAATAGACTTTCTTGGAATTCATCAACGGTTGAGATCGATTTCAATCAACGGTCAGGATTAAAGGTGCAGTTCAGTCATAAAGGGAGATTTTCAAATTAAAGAGAGTTAACAGATTTAATTTGAGTAAAATAAGGAGTTAATTGATTCAATTTGAGTACAAAAAGGAGTTAACTCATTTAACTCATTTTTTATCAGTAGTGAACTCAAAATTTCCCTTTTTTAACTGAAGAGATATTTTGTTGAGATATTTAATTTAATAAAATAAGATATGCTCTCATAATTACTTTTTCTATTTAATTAAATAATCTTTAATTAATTAGAGACACTTTTCTTATTTAATTAAATAACTTCATTTAATTAATTAGGAATGGCTTCTCATTTATTTAAATAACTTTGTTTAATTAATTAGAAGTAAGTACTCCATTTAATTAAATAATTTAATTTAATTATTTTAAAAAAATTTACGAAACTAGTCAACTCAAGTCAACTGTGATTAAATCTGCTCAACTTTTGGTCAAACTTGATCTTTGCATATGTGAATATGAGCAAATGTGAGTATGAATTCCAGCAACAACTCGATGCAAATTTTCATTCAACCTTTCAAAATGAAGAGATGAGGGTCTTTTAAATAGACTTTCCTAGAATTCATCAATGGTTGAGATCGATTTCAATCAACGATTAAGATTAAAGTTGAAGTTCAGTCATAAAGGGAGATTTCCAAATTAAAGGGAGTTAACAAATTTAATTTGAGTAAAATAAGGAGTTAACTGATTCAATTTGAGTAGAAAAAGGAGTTAAGTGATTTAACTCATTTTTGATCAATAGTGAACTGGAAATTATCCTTTTTTAACTAAAAAGAGATTTTGTTGAGATCTTTAATTTGATAAAATGAGATATGCTCTCATAATTAATTTTTCTATTTAATTAAATAATCTTTAATTAATTAGAGACACTTTTCTTATTTAATTAATTAGGAATGGCTTCTCGTTTAATTAAATAACTTTGTTTAATTAATTAGAAGTAAGTAATCTATTTAATTAAATAATTTCGTTTAATTATTAAAAATTTTTTTTTGAAACTATTCAACTCAAGTTAATTGTGGTTAAATCTAGTCAACTTTTGGTCAAATTTGATCTTTGCGAATGTGAATATGAGCAAATGTGAGTATAAATTCCAGCAACAACTCGATGCAAATTCTCATTCAACCTTTCAAAATGAAGAGATGAGGGTCTCTTAAATAGACTTTCCTGGAATTCATCAACGGTTGAGATCGATTTCAATTCACGGTCAGGATTAAATGTGTAGTTCAGTCATAAAAGGAGATTTCCAAATTAAAGGGAGTTAACAAATTTAATTTCAGTAAAATAAGCAGTTAACTGATTCAATTTGAGTACAAAAAGGAGTTAACTGATTTAACTCGTTTTTTATCAATAGTGAACTAGAAATTTCCCTTTTTGAACTGAAGAGAGATTTTGTTGAGATATTTAATTTAATAAAATGAGATATTCTCTCATAATTACTTTTTCTATTTAATTAAATAATCTTTAATTAATTAGAGACACTTTTCTTATTTAATTAAATAAATTCATTTAATTAATTAGGAATGGCTTCTCATTTATTTAAATAACTTTGTTTAATTAATTAGAAGTAAGTACTACATTTAATTAAATAATTTCGTTTAATTATTTCAATTTTCTTTTCAAAACTAGTCAACTCAAGTCAACCGTGGTTAAATCTGGTCAACTTTTGGTCAAACTTGATCTTTGCGTATGTGAATATGAGCAAATTTGAGTATGAATTCCAGCAACAACTCGATGCAAATTCTCATTCAACCTTTGAAAATGAAGAGATGAGGGTCTCTTAAATAGACTTTCCTAGAATTCATCAACGGTTGAGATCGATTTCAATCAACGGTCAGGATTAGATGTGAAATTCAATCATAAAGAGAGATTTCCAAATTAAAGGGAGTTAACAGATTTAATTTGAGTAAAATAAAGAGTTAACTGATTCAATTTGAGTAGAAAAAGGAGTTAACTAATTTAACTCATTATTGATCAATAGTGAACTGGAAATTTCCCTTTTTGAACTGAAGAGAGATTTTGTTGAGATATTTAATTTAATAAAGTGAGATATGCTCTCATAATTACTTTTTCTATTTAATTAATTAATTAGAGACACTTTACTTATTTAATTAAATAACTTAATTTAATTAATTAGGAATGGCTTCTCATTTATTTAAATAACTTTGTTTAATTAATTACAAGTAAGTACTCCATTTAATTAAATAATTTCATTTAATTATTTAATTTTTTTTTCAAAACTAGTCAACTCAAGTCAACCGTGGTTAAATATGGTCAACTTTTGATCAAACTTGATCTTCGCGTATGTGAAAATGAGCAAATGTGAGTATGAATTCTAGCAACAACTCGATGCAAATTCTCATTCAACCTTTCAGAATGAAGAGGTGAGGGTCTTTTAAATAGACTTTCCTAGAATTCATCAACAGTTGAGATCGATTTCAATCAACGGTCAAGATTTAAGGTGAAGTTCAGTCATAAATGGAAATTTCCAAATTAAAGGGAGTTAACAGATTTAATTTGAGTAAAATAAGGAGTTAACTGATTCAATTTGAGTAGAAAAAGGATTTAACTCATTTAACTCATTTTTGATCAATAGTGAACTAGAAAGTTCCCTTTTTGAACTGAAGAGAGATTTTGTTGAGATATTTAAAATAATAAAATGAAATATGCTCTCATAATTACTTTTTCTATTTAATTAAATAATATTTAATTAATTAGAGACACTTTTCTTATTTAATTAAATAACTTCATTTAATTAATTAGGAATGGCTTCTCATTTATTTAAATAACTTTGTTTAATTAATTAGACGTAAGTACTCCATTTAATTAGATAATTTTGTTTAATTATTTTTAAAAAAAAATTGAAACTAGTCAACTCAAGTCAACCGTGGTTAAATCTAGTCAACTTTTGGTCAAGCTTGATCTTTGCATATGTGAATATGAGCAAATGTGAGTATGAATTCCTACAACAACTCGATGCAAATACTCATTCCACCTTTCAAAATGAAGAGATGAGGGTTTATTAAATAGACTTTCGTAGAATTCATCAACAGTTGAGATCGATTTCAATCAATGGTCAAGATTAAAGGTGAAGTTTAGTTATAAAGGGAGATTTCCAAATTAAAGAGAGTTAACAGATTTAATTTGAGTAAAATAAGAAGTTAACTGATTCAATTTGAGTAGAAAAAGGAGTTAACTGATTTAACTCATTTTTGATCAATAGTGAATAGGAAATTTCCTTTTTTGAACTAAAGAGAGATTTTGTTGAGATATTTAATTTAATAAAATGAGATATGCTCTCATAATTACTTTATCTATTTAATTAAATAATCTTTAATTAATTAGAGACACTTTTCTTATTTAATTAAATAACTTCATTTAATTAATTAGGAATGGCTTCTCATTTATTTAAATAACTTTGTTTAATTAATTAGAAGTAAGTACTCCATTTAATTAAATAATTTAGTTTAATTATTTTAAATTCTTTTTCGAAACTAGTCAACTCAAGTCAACCGTGGTTAAATATGGTCAACTTTTGGTCAAACTTGATCTTCGCTTATGTGAATATGAGCAAATGTGAGTATGAATTCTAGCAACAACTCAATGCAAATTCTCATTCCACCTTTCAAAATGAAGAGATGAGGGTCTCTTAAATAGACTTTCCTGGAATTCATCAACAGTTAAGATCAATTTCAATCAACGGTCAAGATTAAACATGAAGTTTAGTCATAAAGGTAGATTTCCAAATTAAAGCGAGTTAACAGAATTAATTTGAGTAAAATAAGGAGTTAACTGATACAATTTGAGTAGAAAAAAGAGATGACTGATTTAACTCATTTTTTATCAATAGTGACCTCAAAATTTTCCTTTTTGAACTGAAGAGAGATTTTGTTGCAATATTTAATTTAATAAAATGAGATATGCTCTCATAATTACTTTTTCCATTTAATTAAATAATCTTTAATTAATTAGAGACAATTTTCTTATTTAATTAAATAACTTCATTTAATTAATTAGGAATGGCTTCTCATTTATTTAAATAACTTTGTTTAATTAATTAGAAGTAAGTACTCCATTTAATTAAATAATTTCGTTTAATTATTTTAAATTCTTTTTCAAAACTTTTTAACTCAAGTCAACCGTGGTTAAATCTGGTCAACTTTTGGTCAAACTCGATCTTCGCGTATGTGAATATGAGCAAATGTGAGTATGAATTCCAGCAACAACTCAATGCAAATTCTCATTCCACCTTTCAAAATGAAGAGATGAGGGTCTTTTAAATAGACTTTCCTAGAATTCATCAATAGTTGAGATCGATTTCAATCAACGGTCAAGATTAAACATGAAGTTTAGTCATAAAGGGAGATTTCCAAATTAAAGCATATTAACAGATTTAATTTGAGTAAAATAAGGAGTTAACTGATTCAATTTGAGTAGAAAAAGGAGTTAATTGATTTAACTCATTTTTTATCAATAGTGAGCTCAAAATTTCCCTTTTTGAACTGAAGAGAGATTTTGTTGAGATATTTAATTTAATAAAATGAGATATGCTCTCATAATTACTTTTTCTATTTAATTAAATAATCTTTAATTAATTAGAGACACTTTTCTTATTTAATTAAATAACT
Source organism: Cupressus sempervirens (assembly GCA_028749045.1). Taxonomy (NCBI): domain Eukaryota; kingdom Viridiplantae; phylum Streptophyta; class Pinopsida; order Cupressales; family Cupressaceae; genus Cupressus; species Cupressus sempervirens. Next base: position 663,683,125 of record CM053793.1, read on the forward strand.
TTATTTTATTAATTAGGAATGTCTTCTCATTTAATTAGATAACTTTGTTTAATTAATTAGAAGTAAGTACTCCATTTAATTAAATAATTTCGTTTAATTATTTCAAAATTCTTTTCGAAACTAGTCAACCGTGGTTAAATCTGGTCAACTTTTGGTCAAACTTGATCTTTGTGTATGTGAATATGAGCAAATGTGAGTATGATTTTCAGCAACAATTCAGTGCAAATTCTCATTCAACCTTTCGAAATGAAAAGATGAGGGTCTCTTCAATAGACTTTCTTGGAATTCATCAACGGTTGAGATCGATTTCAATCAACGATCAAGATTAAAGGTGAAGTTCAGTCATAAAGGGAGATTTCCAAATTAAAGGGAGTTGACATATTTAATTTGAGTAAAATAAGAAGTTAACTGATTCAATTTGAGTAAAGAAAGGAGTTAACTGATTTAACTTATTTTTGATCAATAGTGGACTGGAAATTTTCCTTTTTGAACTGAAGAGAGATTTTGTTGAGATATTTAATTTAATAAAATGAGATATGCTCTCATAATTACTTTTTCTATTCAATTAAATAATCTTTAATTAATTAGAGACGCTTTTCTTATTTAATTAAATAACATCATTTAATTAATTAGGAATGACTTCTCATTTAAATAAATAACTTTGTTTAATTAATTAGAAGTAAGTACTTTATTTAATTAAATAATTTCATTTAATTATTTCAAAATTCTTTTTGAAACTAGTCAACTCAAGTCAACCGTGGTTAAATCTGATCAACTTTTGGTCAAACTTGATCTTTACTTATGTGAATATGAGCAAATGTGAGTATGAATTCCAGCAACAACTCGATGCAAATTCTCATTCAACCTTTCAAAATGAAGAGATGAGGGTCTCTTAAATAGACTTTTCTGAAATTCATCAACGGTTGATATCGATTTCAATCAACGGTCAAGTTTAAAGGTGAAGTTCAGTCATAAAGGGAGATTTCCAAATTAAAGAGAGTTAACAAATTTAATTTGAGTAAAATAAGGAGTTAACTGATTCAATTTGAGTAGAAAAAGGAGTTAATTGATTTAAGTCTTTTTTGATCAATAGTGAACTGGAAATTTCCCTTTTTGAACTGAAGAGAGATTTTGTTGAGATATTTAATTTAATAAAATGAGATATGCTCTCATAATTACTTTTTCTATTTAATTAAATAATCTTTAATTAATTAGAGACACTTTTCTTATTTAATTAAATAACTTCATTTAATTAATTAGGAATGGCTTCTCATTTAATTAAATAACTTTGTTTAATTAATTAGAAGTGAGTACTTCATTTAATTAAATAATTTTGTTTAATTATTAAATTTTTTTTTGAAATTAGTCAACTCAAGTCAACCGTGGTTAAATCTGGTCAATTTTTGGTCAAGCTTGATCTTTGCGTATGTGAATATGAGTTGTAGTGCCTACCCCTGGTTCACATTTTGTTATCATTGTTAAACTCTTTTGGAGCTAGTTTCATATTGTTGGTTAGCAACATTGTTTTGAGACTATCAGATATTGTGCTATGGATTCAGTTTATTATGTGATGAGATCACTTAGACTTTATATTGCATATATGTATGATGATTATTTTTCCAATGTTTGCAATTATTATGGATGATTAGTAAGATGATTTATCATATGTGTTTTCTTATGGATACTTACCCCATACTTGCATGTGTATAGTGTGCATGTTTGCTTTGCGTGTTTGCTCTTGTATAGCATGTCTGATGTGGTTAAAGAAGGGAGTCGTAGTCACCTGCTAGTTGGGATCTACACGATGCACCACTTCCTTTTATTGCTTTTTTAGCTTAGTATATATATTGTGCTTGTACATGCGTGGTTTTTATGCAGGTTGCAAGTATCGAGTATATACTTTGCTGAATTGTCAGGATGAGCGTACCCTATCACATTATCTCAATGATAAGAGAGGGGAGATAAATTCTCAAGTCCAAATCCCAACCCTTTAAGTCATTTGTTTTAATTGAAAAATTAGGACAAGTATCTAAGTTGAGCACCCTCCGAATGCATCAGATGACGTAATTTGTGATATTAACCCTTGGTTTAATTTTGTATGTATTTTGGCTATGATGGGTTTTCATATTTTTATTTTGTGAGTCTTTGGTGTATTTTCTATTAATTAAGCCTAATTAAAATATTTAATTAATGGTTTAATTAAATGGAAATTAATATGGTATTTTAATATTTATTTTATTTAATTCCCTGAAAAAGTAATTAAATAAAATAATTAAATTTGAAGATAAAATTTAAAAGTTTAAATTTGGAATGTGACAACATTTATTTTAATAATAATATATTTGGAGTTCATTTTTAAATAAATGACTAAATAATATTATTATTAAAGCTAATAAATATTTTAGAAATTAAGTTTTGGAAAAAGAAATTTAAAAGTGGAAAATATATTTAAAATTAATAAAAGATTCTAAATCTCATGTGATTAAAATATAAATATAATAAGATAAAATAAGTGAAATTATTAAAGTTAGTGCATGAGATTTAATAAATAAATAAATTAAATTGGAAAGAGTAAATTAAATATTATATCAATTAATGTGCATTATTTTAATATTTGCTCACCTAGGAGTTGGCATATTCTCGAGAGTTGTCATGTAGACAACACTGGGGTTTGCACTCTAAGAATGCACAAGTTTTCTACACTTAGAAGTTAGCATTTTATTTGAGCACATGGTGTCTACAACCTTAAGTGTAATGTCCCGCCAAGGGATCCAAAGAATTAACCTAGAACTTCACTAAGTTTGATAACATTTTTTTTTTTTTTTAAATAACATGAAAGTAAATACCACATATAACTTGTACATAATAACGAAAGCAATAGCAATGTCCATCTAAAAGTAAACATAAGATACATAACCGATTTTATTCTTTAAAAATCTCTTAACATTGAGTTACATCTAATTTAACTAACATACATGAGTCCATCTAGTACAACATCCACATGAAATAATAATGATAAGTCCAATGTTCATACATTACATTTCCAAATGCTCAATCATCCACTGTACATGTCATAGGGTATGAAGGCTTAAAAGAATATACATATGTGAAATAAGGTACATCATCCTATTCTAATCCATGATATATCAAAGACAGTCACATGATACACATGATACATCATCATAGAATACATATACATCCATCGTAAGATCAAACATAACTAAGTGCACGGTTCCTCCCAACTGTTAATAGCATCATTAGACCATCATGGGTCCTAGCCATCCCTCTGTGCGTAACATCCCAAATTATCGAAGAGATCATCAGTTTTAACATAGTAGGAATGTCACTCCTAACATATATAACATCATATGTAGAAAAGAATCTAACATGAAAATATAAGCATAAGATAACATCATCTAACATATGCTAATCATCAATGAAAGGATACATATCCACCATCATGAAGGATGCATCAGCCATGATGTCTCAATGAATCTCAAATGATAAGAGTGAAAAATACACTACCACCTGACTGTGTGGTACCTAAGTGGTCCACTCCCACCGTGTTGAAGAGATAATCTCAAGTCCCAAACAGGCTATCCATAACACATAACACAAACCTCTATAGTCCAGAAATCCAAAAAGTATACTAACTCAAAGGTTCCAATCACGAAACTAACATCTACTTCCCAGAGGCACACAATAACATGTAGGAACCTACTATGCAAGCAGAAAAGTGGCATCACATTTATCACGTACAAGTTACCCTAGTAGTTAGCTAAACTCCACGGGTCCATACTGATCTCATGTGGCCACTAGTATCCTCTCATACTGACAAGGCATACTATGGAATGCAAGGTCACAACCATGCGTTCTCACTACTCCCATCCTAGCCTATACAAGCACTCAAGGCATGGGCGAGAACAAAACACTTATCTTTTTAGGTTCATTCAGTTAGTATTAGGTGTGAATGTTATCACTTATTAATCCAACTTACAATGAGTTACCCTGGCAACCTCTTAGGGCCCCAACCCCCATTGCAAGCCACTTCCCGACACTACATGCAGATATCCTACCCTAATGCTCATGGACTCATAAATCTCAAAATTATAAAAGATAATCCATAATAAAATCATCAAATATGCATAAAGCATCAAATCTCCATGAGCAAACATCCATAGAAAATCATGACCACAACAACTCTCTATTGGCAACTGAAGCATCACTGATAATCAAAAGTATCCAATGGTTCTCAATTACCAACAATATATCTCAAACACACTGATCGAAGACTCCAAAAATAGTTGACTCAAACATGTCACTACATGACATCATCAAGAATAAATCCACATTTCAGTCCCATCATGGTGATTAGAAAATAACCAAGGATAACTGATCGATGACCAAAAATAATAGTTAAGTCAAGTGTCTCATCTATAACATTCAGTATTCACATCCAATACATAGAGCATTCCATCACATAACCATGGTTGGGTTCATAAAGATCGAGATCAAAACATCATCATGACATCACAATCACATAACTCCCAAGCCTCTGGTAGACATCCTATAACTAGTCAACACTAGTCAACCCAAAACCCAAAACAATAGTATAAAGAATACACAAGGTTTGCTAAGTTTACAACTTAAATGCAAAAGTCTCAGTTTACGTTCTAAGTTGGATAATGAATGGAGAAACATTTTGTATGTTTTCCTAGCCCACGTAATTGTTGATAGATAAAAGTTTTTCCCTCTAACTCTTAGAACTCAATTATCTAAATGTTTTTAAGAATATACATTATACGTTGTTCTGGTATTGAGTTATCATAACTCAATTTATAGTATTGAAAAGGGCTAAAATATTTGATAATTTAAATGTTATAACTTTTAAATTTACCTTAATTAGACTAAATTCTAATTAAGTAATATTGATTAATTAAAACCCATATTATTTATTTAAAAACTCTAAATAACTTTGAATATTAAAATTTCATTATTATTACATATATATATATATATATATATATATACATATATATATATATATACATATATATATATATACATATATATATATATATATATATATATATTCACATATATTTACATATATATATAATAAATAACATATAACAATATTTACTAATGCATATAACAATTAATATTTAATTTTAATACAAAATCAAATTATGTTTAAGCGACTTATAACAAAGCCAAATGTATTTATAAACAAAGGTGAGTTTATACTCTCACCACCATTTATATACGGCAGCGCTGTGCAGCCTGCCTCTGTCGTAGGGCCTGCGACAGCAATCGTAGTACCTTCGACAACAGGCCCGCTGCCGACGGCTCTAAAGAATGGGTTGGGTGGAATAAAAACCCCTACCCTTCTTAAAACAAAAGTTTTGAAAACAAAAATTTCGCATACGTATTGCATACGAATATATTTTTCACAAATCGTTTACTATGAACGATTTCAGACTTATAAATATATTATATATTTTTGAAAAACATTTCAAATAACAATTTTTCATATATAATTTTTAAAGAAACGTTTGCAGTTTCTTTTTAAAAGAACTTACATATATATATATATATATAGATATATATATATATATATATATATATATATATATATATATATTCGCAGAATTTAATTATCACATCTCATATATATATATGTATGCAGATAGGAAAATATAAACATGTATATTTTACAATGAGCATATACAAAATCTATTTAAAGATTATGCATAAAAATATGAAATTCCTCAGAAGACATATGGAAGACACGAAGAAGACAGGGAATGCATGATGCAGAAATAGCATAAGTAAAATCACAAGAATCTACCTGGATTCTGATGCTAAATCGCTATTCCTCAGAAAACCTGCAGAGCAAGCTCCTCCCTTCTTCAGAGTTCTCGAGTCCTCTAATGCTCCAATTGCACTCCAAACGCTATCCCTAAGCTTCTAGGAATGCCTGAATATAAAGCGCTCTCAAGAAACCTCTGGAATGCTTCTTGAAACAGTTGGAAGGTGTCACCAACTAAGCATGGGTATTTTCCAACCTTTTTGACGAGTCATAGAGTTGTAGACACCTTGTGCTTAATTGATGCACTAACCCCCGTGTTGTTGACACGTGTTAATTCCCATGCAAGCTTATAACTCCAATTTACTTTTTAAATAATTTCTATTTAAATTTTATAACTTTCATTTTAATTTTGTATAACTTTTATTATTATTATTTTATTTATTACTTTATTATTATTTTATAATTATTATTAATTTTAATTTCTAGTTTTCTTTTATTTAATTCCTTTCCTCAATAATTCACATTTAATTAATCACAATCAAAATATCAAAGATCATGATATTTTATTAATTTTCTCAAATAAATAATTTATTAATTAAATCTATTTATTAAGACTTAATTAATGGAAAATTCACCATAGACCTCCAAAATAAAATATGAAAATCCATCATAGAACAAATCATACAAAATCAATCTAAAGGGTTAAAAAATCACAAAATATGTCATCCGACACATTCGGTGGGTATTCAACTCTAATATTTGTCCTAACTCACTAGGTCAAATGGTTTTTAGGTTTGGAATTTGGACTTGAGAATTTATCTCCCTTGTCTTATCATTGAGATAGTATAATAGGGCACGCTCTTCCTGGCAATTCAGGGAAGTTGATACCTGGTACCTGCAACCTACAAAAAAACCATGCATGTACATACAATATATAATGCTAAGCTAAATAGACAATGTCATGAAGTGGTGCATCGTGTAGATCCCGACTACGAAGGTGACTACGACTCCCTTCCTTAACCACATCAGAAACGCCATACAATAAGAAAACACGCACACCATACACATGCAAGTATGGGGTAAGTAACCATAATAAAACACATGAGATAATAAACCATCTAACTAATCATCATTAATAACTAAAAACAATGTAATGATCATCATACATACATGAAATGTAAAGTCTAAATGATCTCATCATATATCAACTGAATCCCTATCATAATATCTGATAGTGTCAAAACAACACCACTAAACTATTGACATAAAACTAGTCTACATAGTTTGATAATAATAGCAACAATAAGTCTAGAAAAGATGTGAACGAGGGTAGGCACTACATCCACCCCCCCTTGAATTGGGCTTACTCCTAGAAGCGTACAAACAAATATGGATATAACTCCCTCAATCTAGCTGCATCCTCCCAAGTAGCTAAAGAATCATCAATAGGGTCCCATTGGACCCTTACCTACTCGATGGTTCGACCCCTGAGGGTCAACTCCCGCTACTCCAGAATACGAACCGGCTCAAAAGCCAGCTGCCCATCCTCTACCTACAATGCATTCCAATCAAGAACATGCACAATATCAGGAATATATTGCCTAAGCACTGAAATATGGAAAACATCATGAATGTGAGCTAGACTGGGCAGTAGAACAAGACAGTAAGCAATCGGGGAAATCCTCTCCAAAATCTTGAATGGTCCCACAAAGTGAGGTGCTAGCTTAGAACCCTTTCCGTACCAAATTGGACTCTTCCACGGTCACACTCTCAAGAAAACCTTATCGCCCACAGCAAACTGCTTATCAATCCTATGAGCATCGGCATACTTCTTCTACCTATCCTGTGCCATAGTCAAATGCTCACGGATACGCACTACCTGTTGCTCCATATCACGAAGCATCTCAGGTCCCAATAGAATGCGATCCTCGCGGCTGTCCCAACTCAATGGTGTATGACAAGGACATCCATATAATGCCTGAAAAGGTGCCATGCCAATAGAACTATGATACCCATTGTTGTAAGAAAACTCCACTAGGTAGCGATAGTCCTCCCAATGTGTCTGCCTATCCATCACATACATCTGTAACATATCCTCCAAAACTTGATTCACCCTCTCTGTCTTACCATCAGTCTCTGGATGATATGCCGAACTGAAGTTTAGCTACGTTCCAAGCTCATGTTGCAACGATGTCCAAAATGCAGATGTGAATACAGGATCCCTGTCAAAAATGATCTTTCTAGGAATACCATGTAATCTCACAATGTCATGCATGAAGACATTCGCTATAGAAGCTGCTATGTAGGAAGACCTGATTGGTGAAAAATGTGCCACCTTAGTCAATCGATCAACGGTAACCATGATAGCATCATGATGTCGAACTGTCATAGGTAATCCTACTATAAAATCCATGGAGATGATATCCCATTTCCAAGAAGGAATGAGGTTAGGCTACAATAGTCCTACCAGGTGCCGGCGTTCTGCCTTGACTCTTTGACACTCAAGACACCTAGCCACAAAATCAGAAATATCTCGCTTCATCCCAGACCAAAAGAACAAATGTCTCGAATCAGCATGCATCTTTTTGACACCTAGATGTGCTGAGTAAGGTGTACGATGGGCTTCTGCCAAAATCAAGGTGCGAAGCTCATCCAGTAATGGCACATAAATCCTCCCCAAATGTGTCAAAAGACCATTTGATTCTCGAACGTAACCTGCAAACTTACCTTCCAAGGGTCTTCCTGAATCTATCTCTCTGCACACTTGCTGATACTAGGAATCCGTAGGAAGTGCCTGAAGAATCTGACTCCTCAAATCCACACTAAGAGTCATCAATGTTACCACATGTCTCCTGTGACTCAAAGAATCTACCACCACATTCTCCTTACCCTGAATGTATTTAACCTCAAAATCATACTCACATAAAAATTCCATCCATCGTCTCTGGCGAGCATTCAAATTAGGCTGAGTAAAAATGTACTGAAGACTACGATGATCACTATGTAGCTCAAATTTGTGCCTCAACAAGAAATGTCTCCACCTTGTCAAAGCATGAACTATTGCTGCTAACTCAAGATCATGTGTAGGGTAATTTAACTCATGATCCTTGAGCTTGCGTGATTCATACACAATCACCCATCCATTTTGCATCAAAATTGCTCCAATTCTTTCAAGAGAAGCATCTGTACACACCATGAAATCACCTTCTGGTTCAGGTACAGCTAAAATCGGTGCACTAGTCAAAAGCTCCTTGAGTCTCTGAAACGATTCCTCACATTTCTCTGTCCACACAAACTTCTTACCTTTCCTCTGAAGAGAAGTGATAGGATGTGCTATCCTAGAGAAGTTCTGGACAAATCTACTATAATAACCAGCTAAACTCATGAAACTATGAATCTCTGACACATTAGTTGGTGTCGGCCAATCTATTATCACTTGAATCTTTGCAGGATCCACTAAAATACCATCACCTGAGATAACATGCCCTAAATACTGAATCTTTGATTTGAAGAATTCACACTTAGTGGCATTGGCATAAAGCTTATTGCCTCTCAAACACTGCAATACCAACCATAGGTGTTCCTCATGCTCCTTCTGAGTCTTAGAAAATATCAATATGTCATCAAGAAACACGAAAACAAACCTATCAAGATATGATTGAAAAACACCATTCATCAAACTCATGAACACTGATGGAGCATTAGTCAACCCAAAAGGTACCACTGTGAACTCATAATGCCAATAGCACGTTCAAAAAGCGGTCTTGTGAATATCTGCTTCCTTAATACGAAGCTGGTGGTATCCTGACTTAAGGTCAATCTTGGAGAATACTGTAGCTCCCTTGGTCTGATCAAATAAGTCATCAATCCTAGGCAAAGGATACTTGTTCTTAATAGTCACCTTGTTCAACTGTCTATAGTCAATATAAAGGCACAAAGAATCATCTTTCTTCTTCACAAAGAGCACTGGAGCTCCCCATGGTGATACACTTGGTCAAATGCTCCCTTTGGCTAGAAGTTCCTCTAGCTGAAGACGTAGCTCACCCAGTTCTTGAGTAGTCATACGATAAGGAGGATTAGAGATAGGCTCCGCTCTAGGAATTAGATCAATGCTAAAATCAATGTCCCTCTTTGGAGGCATGCCTAGAATCTCACTTGGAAAGACATCTGCGTACTCCTATAAAATCAGGTGATCTAAAGTCTTCCTCACAGGATCTTCCTCATCAAGATCATTTACTATAACAACAAATATCTGACATCCATTACGGAAACTTTGCTTCAATTGCATAGCAAAAATCATTCGAAGAAATATAGGCCTTGGTATCCCAACTATCTTCACATCATTCCCTTGGTCATCTTGCCACAAAATAATCTTCTTCCTACAATCTATACTGGCTCTATGAGATCCAAGCTAGTCCATGCCTAAAACCACATCATAGGAACCAAGGGGTATGACTCGAAAATCCACTGCCGTATCAAAGCTCCCTAAGCTAAGCCCACACTTATGAACTACAAAATTCGTGGAGGCCTTAATCCCTGAGGCTAGTTCCGCTTGCCAACCATGATCTTGCTTCACCACATCTAGCTTACACTTAGAAACTACAGATGGTGAAATAAATGAATTTGTAGCTCTTGAATCAACCAATACTGAAAGAGATATACCTCGAATAGCACCTGTGGTCTCAACCACTATTCCCTAATGATCTGCCTGATGCCGATCAACTGCTGCAAAAACTCTATGAGCTCTCCCTGCATCACCAACTGTGGGTTTTGAAGCTGTAGGCCTAGGTCCTAAAAATTGAGGTGCTCGTTGTGGACACTGAGCTGCATAATGTCCAATCTGACCACATGAAAAACATTCTGTATTCCTGCCAGATCCTCTTCCCATAGGTGGTACATTAGATTCTTGGCGACTGTTCCCGCTTACAAAAGATTGGCTACTCTGAACTGGCTAATTGGACTGATTCTATTTATTGCGTTGAGCATTGCAGTTGTTCTTAAAGTTAGAACCTTTGCCACCACCTTGAGCCTGAGAATTTGATCCCTTCTGCTATTGCGTCTACTGAGACTGCTGCTAATATTGTTTCCCCTTAGAAAAGAAAGGCTTCTTGTTACCATCTGAATTCAAGTTGCCTTTAGATCTTGATGCCACTAGTGCTCCTACAAAACCACCTTGACCAAGGTTGACACTTTTCTCAACAAGGATTGCTCGATGTATCGCATCCTTGAGAGTTTTTGGCTCAAATACCTTGACACCCCCAATTATATGGTTATTCAAACTCCTAATAAAGTGTTGTGTCAACTGAGCTAAATTTTCACTGAACCCTGAAAAAGGCATAAGCTCGTAAAACTTATGCTCATACTCGATCGCTGACAAAGTGTACTACTTGAGATTATGAAACTCAGCTGCCCTTTGTAGTTTCCATTCCTCTGGTAGGAGTCGTTCACGAAAACTCTCTAAGAATAGTTCCCACGTGACATTGCTCATATCGATTCCTAGCTTCTTCTCCTCAATCATCCACCAAGTGACCCCAAATTTCTCTAAATTAGTGATCACAAATCTTGCCTTAACATTGCTGTCAAAATCCTGCACGGCAAGAATCCTATCGAGGGAAATCAGCCACTGCTCGGCCACATAACCAGAACCTTGCCCATTGAAAGGCTTGACCTTGGATCTTGAAAGATCCTTCATCTGAGTGGACACAATGGACCTCTGACGATGCTTCCAAGGACTTCTAGATCTGGGTCTATCCTCTTGTTCTGTCTGATGCACTTTAGGCTGTTCTTGAATATGAGGTAAATGTTCTAGAATAGTCTACATCATCTATCTCAAACTAACCTCATCAGACTCAACTTGGTCCTCTCTACGGCTCTCTTCCTACTGCCTATTAGAGTGCTCTTCCCTGCTCTCTACACGAGCCGATCCCTCATGGGCAGACTCATGGGCACTGATAGCTCTACCATGACCACGGCCTCTTCCTCAGCCTCTACCACAACCTCTAACAGAAGACCTAGTCCTAGACACCATCTTACAACAGAACAAGGTACTATTACAATCAAAAGACACATGTTTGCAATAGACTAAGTTCAATTCTATGTTTAGGTTTAAGTAAAATCTCCAGTTTTGAAAACTAAGTGTTGAAGTATGAAAAATATTCAATTAACAGTTCAAGTTCTATTTCAGTTCACCTAGTTTCAAGTTGAAGAGATACACTTAATAGTTCACAGTTCTAGTTGTTCCAAAATACCCAGAGCTCCCAATTGTAGAAACTCGAGCTCTGATACCAAATGTAATGCCCCGCCAAGGGATCCAAAGAATTAACGTAGAATTTCACTAATTTTGGTAACATTTTTTTTTTTTAAATAACATGAAATTAAATACCACATATAACTTGTACATAATAACGGAAGCAATAGCAATGTCCATCTAAAAGTAAACATAACATACATAACCGATTTCATTCTTTAAGAAACCCTTAACGTTGAGTTACATCTAAATTAACTAAAACATACATGAGTCCATCTAGTACAATATCCACATGAAATAATAATGATAAGTCCAATGTTCATACATTACATTTCCAAATGCTCAATCATCCACTGTACATGTCACAGAGTATGAAGGCTTAAAAGAATATACATATGTGAAATAAGGTACATCATCCTATTCTAATCCATGATACATCAAAGACAGTCACATGATACACATGATACATCATCATAGAATACATATACATCCATTGTAAGATCAAACATAACTAAGTGCATGGTTCCTACCAACCGTTAATAGCATCATTAGACCATTGTGGGCCCTAGCCATCCCTCTGTGCGCATCATCCCAAATCCCTGTACAAGCACTCAAGGCATGGGCGAGAACAAAACACTTATCTTTTTAGGTTCATTCAGTTAGTATTAGGTGTGAATGTTATCACTTATTAATCCAACTTACAATGAGTTACCCTGGCAGCCTCTTAGGGCCCCAACCCCCATTGCAAGCCACTTCCCGACACTACATGCAGATATCCTACCCTAATGCTCATGGACTCATAAATCTCAAAATTACAAAAGATAATCCATAATAAAATCATCAAATATGCATAAAGCATCAAATCTCCATGAGCAAACATCCATAGAAAATCATGACCACAACAGCTCTCTATTGGCAACTGAAGCATCACTGATAATCAAAAGTATCCAACGGTTCTCAATTACCAACAATATATCTCAAACACACTGATCGAAGACTCCAAAAATGGTTGAGTCAAACATGTCACTACATGAAATCATCAAGAATAAATCCACATTTCAGTCCCATCATGGCGACTAGAAAATAACCAAGGATAACTGATCGATGACCAAAAATAATGGTTAAGTCAAGTGTCTCATCTATAACAATCAGTATTCACATCCAATACATAGAGCATTCCATCACATAACCATGGTTGGGTTCATAAAGATCGAGATTAAAACATCATCATGACATCACAATCATATAACTCCCAAGCCTCCGGTAGACATCTTATAACTGGTCAACACTAGTCAACCCAAAACCCAAAACAATAGTATAAAGAATACACAAGTTTTGGTAAGTTTACAACTTAAATGCAAAAGTCTCAGTTTACATTCCAAGTTGGATAATGAATGGAGAAACATTTTGTATGTTTTCCTAGCCCACGTAATTGTTGATAGATAAAAGTTTTTCCCTCTACCTCTTAGAACTCAATTATCTAAATGGTTTTAAGAATATACATTATACGTTATTCTGGTATTGAGTTATCATAACTCAATTTATAGTATTGAAAAGGGCTAAAATATTTGATAATTTAACTGTTATAACTTTTAAATTTACCTTAATTAGACTAAATTCTAATTAAGTAATATTGATTAATTAAAACCCATATTATTTATTTAAAAACTCTAAATAACTTTGAATATTAAAATTTCATTATTATTATATATATATACATATATATAAATAAATAAATATGTATATATATATATATATTAATATTATATATATATATACACATATATTTACATATATATAATAAATAACATATAACAATATTTACTAATGCATATAAAAATTAATTTTTAATTTTAATACAAAATCAAATTTTGTTTAAGCGACTTATAACAAAGTTGAATGTATTTATAAACAAAGGCGAGTTTATACTTGCACCACCATTTATATACGGCAGTGTCGTGTAGCCTGCCTCTGTCGCAGGGCCTGCGACGGCAGTCGCAGTACTTGCGATAGTAGGCCTGCTACCGGCGGCTCTAAAGAATGGGTCGGTGGAATAAAAACCCTTACCCTTCTTAAAACAAAGGTTTTGAAAACAAAAATTTCGCATACGTATCGCATACGAATATATTTTTCACAAATCGTTTACTATGAACGATTTCAGACTTATAAATATATTATATATTTTTGAAAGACGTTTCAAATAACGATTTTTCATATATAATTTTTAAAGAAACGTTTGCAGATTCTTTTTAAAAGAACTTACATATATATATATATATATATTCACAAAATTTAATTAAGTATCACAGCATATATATATATATATATATATATATATATATATGCAGATACGAAAATATAAACATTAATATTTTACAATGAGCATATACACAATCTATTTAAAGATTCTAATTATCAGAATTTTCCTATAAACCATTTGGCCTCAAAATTTATCCATTAAATCATTTAATGGTTTTGGCTACGAATTTAAACCCTAGCCCCGTGTTCTTTTTAGATTTATGCATATAAAATTTTCAAATAAACTAAACTAACCATATGCATAAAAATATGAAATTCCTCAGAAGACATATGAAAGATACGAAGAAGATAGGGAATGCATGATGCGGAAATAGCATAAGTAAAATCACAAAAATCTACCCGAATTTTGATGCTAAATCGCTCTTCCTTAGAAAACCCACAGAGCAAGCTCCTCCCTTCTTCAGAGTTCTCAAGTCCTCCAATGCTCCAATTGCACTCCAAACGCTATCCCTAAGCTTCTAGGAATGCCTGAATATAAAGAGCTCTCAAGAAACCTTTGGAATGCTTCTTGAAATAGTTGGAAGGTGTCACCAACTAAGCATGTCTCTTTTTCAACATTTTTGATGAGTCATAGAGTTGTAGACACCTTGTTCTTAATTGATACACTAACCCTCGTGTTGTTGACACATGTTAATTCCCATGCAAGTTTATAAATCCAATTTACTTTTTAAATAATTTCTATTTAAATTTTATAACTTTTATTTTAATTTTTATAACTTTTATTATTATTATTTTATTTATTACTTTATTATTGTTTTATAATTATTATTAATTTTAATTTCTAGTTTTCTTTTATTTAATTCCTTTCCTCAATAATTCACATTTAATTAATCACAATCAAAATATCAAAGATCATGATATTTTATTAATTTTCTCAAATAAATAATTTATTAATTAAATCTATTTATTAAGACTTAATTAATGGAAAATTCACCATAGACCTCCGAGATAAAATATGAAAACCCATCATAGAACAAATCATACAAAATTAATCTAAAGGGTTAAAAAATTACGAAATATGTCATCCGACACATTCGATGGGTATTCAACTCTAATACTTGTCCTAACTCACTAGGACAAATGGTTTTTAGGTTTGGGATTTGGACTTGAGAATTTATCTCCCTTCTCTTATCATTGAGATAGTATAATAGGGTACGCTCATCCTGGCAATTCAGGGAAGTCGATGCCTGGTACTTGCAACCTATAGAAAAGCCATGCATGTACATATAATATATAATGCTAAGCTAAACAAACAATGGCAGGAAGTGGTGCATCGTTTAGATCCCGACTAAGAAGGTGACTACGACTCCCTTCCTTAACCACATCAGAAATGCCATACAATAAGAAAACACGCACACCATACACATGCAAGTATGGGGTAATTAACCATAATAAAACACATGAAATAATAAACCATCTAACTAATCATCATTAATAACTGAAAATAATGTAATGATCATCATACATACATGAAATGTAAAGTCTAAATGATCTCATCATATATCAACTAAATCCCTATCATAATATCTGATAGTGTCAAAACAACACCACTAAACCATCAACATAAAACTAGTCTACATAGTCTGATAATAACAGCAACAATAAGTTTAGAAAATATGTGAATGAGGGTAGGCACTACATTAAGACTCATCTAGAAGGTTGGAGGAGACTCATGCTTGGTTGTCATGCTTATCTTCTAGTTGTTTCTAGAGACACTCTAGATGCATCTTAGAGGCCTTTAAATTGAGGCTCTCCTAGTTTCTTTAGACAAGCTTAAATGAAAGCTAAATGGAAGCTACAAGCTATACGCTTCAAGCTAAAAATTGAAGCTTCAAAGCTTACATGCATTAGAGAAGATTCATATGCTCATATATTTTCTACATACTCTTATGCTTCTTCTAGCACTTCTAGTCACTTGGAAGATTTAGTTGGCTTGGGTCATGGAGGAATTACGAATGATGGAGAAGGAAGGGATTTTCTATGGACTTCTCAGGCATGAGAAATTTAGCAGCAGTGTTCAGGTGCACTCGTGAAGTTCGCATACTCTCTTTGCACTATTTCTCTTTCTGTCTTCATCGTGTTTGTTATATGTGTCTGAATACTCTCTATGATTGAATCTACAATTTGAAATTGGAATCTAGATATTTTATTGGTTGAGAAGAAAATAATAGGAAAACCCTAGTTCCAAATGAGAAAAAAATTAGATCTTAATCAGGTTTGGGTTCGAATTTACATTGTGAAATTAGATAGACAAGATTTGAAATTAAAATAGAAATTCTAAATTAAAAATTTGAATGGTTAGATGTAATCTTTCTATAAAATTATATTTTAAGATGCGTATGGACAAACCTATTAGATGGATGAACGGGTAAGTTTAGAGAACAATTATTTTAAGAGGAAATTCGTAATTCATCACAAATTGTCCTATCACTGCCACTTGGATAGACCTGAACTCATTCATTCATAACTTTTTATAGTGATCA
Organism: Cupressus sempervirens; assembly: GCA_028749045.1. Classification (NCBI taxonomy): domain Eukaryota; kingdom Viridiplantae; phylum Streptophyta; class Pinopsida; order Cupressales; family Cupressaceae; genus Cupressus; species Cupressus sempervirens. Next base: position 663,699,986 of record CM053793.1, read on the forward strand.
AATTTATTCGATCACTCTAGTCAGAATTGGCGCAACTTGGCCCTCTCCAACATATTTCAATTTCATCTCGATCCAAAAGTTCATTAGGGAGATATGGCCCTCGTATTGGAACTATTTTATACAAGGACAGATATTTCTCCATTTTTCATAACCAAGAGTTCTTTATGCTTAAACTTCACAAAAATAATATATCAAAGCATGGAATGAATTAAAGATATTATTGCAATCTTCCCTTAGTAGAATTTTATTAATATGCATTAGTTTTATATGGTTTATTATCTAATCTAATCAAATTTAATTAAGATTAGTTAATAGTAGAAGAAGTGTAATTAATTATTAATCAATCTAAGTAAATAGATTTTTAAATGAGAGAAAATTAAAGAAAAGAGATTTTAATATAGTTTATATAGTGGACATTTTATAATATATATTAAATACTATTAATTATATATTAAATATTTAGAGATGGTAATTTTATATTACGTTTTTAAATGAGGAGACTTTAATGATAAAGGATTAAGATTTAATTGGCATGGAGTCACTGTTATAACATTGTTATAATTTGAATTACTATGGTATTATTAATAAATTATATATTATTACCTAAATTATTGATATACCTTAATGGTATTAAGAGTTAGCTAATGGAGCTTATGTAAAGTTCTCTAGATCGATTGATAATAGTTTTGATGAGTTTATTATTTATTAATGTTTGTTGGGTCTAACAAACTATTAATAAATAATAGTATAATAGTATAAATAGTTATCAATTAATACAACCAGAGTTAATCTAGAGGATATTAGTTAATGATTGAAGTACCATAAAAGATATTAATCAAATTGAATTGGTTAATAATTTGGAAGAGTATCAATTAACTGAATCAACGTACGTAAGGGAAACTTATTTGAGATAATAATACTTGGTATTGGGGACTAATTATAACTTATTATTAAAATATAAATGGGAACATTGTTGTAGAGTGACGAATGTAGTCATTATAGATTTATTAATAAGATTTCCAATATAGCTTGTTATTAAATGTTAACAAGTTATTATTATTGAACTATGAATATGAATATTTGTGTACTACATTATAGTTGACTTTTAACTTACAAAATTATAGTTAGTTATTAGTCAACTGATATTAATCGGAACGTTGCCATGGATATGTAATTATTAATTAAATTAATTAGAGCTAATTAGATTTAATTAATAATTAAGTTATTTAATAAAGTTTTAATTGATATGCTAATATTGATTTCTCTAGCAAAGTTGTGAAGTATTTACATCGAAATTGATAAGTCGTACTCTCATGACTTGAATAATAACCTTAGATGTTTTAATGGTGAGACTTAGTAATATTGAATTGGAAACTATTAGATGTTAATAGGTCATGGATGGTGTACCTATGTTAATTAATTGATTTAAATGATCATATTAATAAAGTTATAATCTTCTTATTCGAAGATTGATAACTGGTTCTTTTATAAATTAATAATGATCATTTGATTATCTCGAAAGTTGTAGTAACATTAAAGGAGAGTTAATTAATTAGAATATGGATCTTAGTTAAATATAGAGAACAATTTAATTTAAGGTCAATGATGATCAGTTTAGTGAATATTTATCCTTAAGTTATTATTAGAATGTAATTCTTAATAATGGAAGGATAATGCTATCGGGGAACAAATGGGTTGACTTGTAGGTCAAATGATGAAACTTAAGACACTTGAAAGTATACTTGCAAACAGAAAACTGGAAACCCCTACACATTATTCAACTATGTGATTTTAGTAAACTAAAACATGTGTTTGCATCATGTATTCTATATGCTATTATTTTGAGTTTTTGGGTTGACTAGTGTTGACCAGTCCTAGGTTATTACCAGAGGCTCGAGGGTTATGAGATGTGATGGCATGTTGATTTTATTTGGTCTTGATCTTTATAAGCCCAACCATGGTAATGTAATCGTATGCTCTATGAAATGTTTGTATTTGTTCATCAGTCTTCATGTGTGAAGCTAAGATATATGTGTATGAGACACTTGAGCTAATCATTTTTGAGTCATCGATCAGTTATCCTTGGATTACTCTATAGTCGCCATGATGGGACTAAAGTGTTGATTTATTTCTTGATGATGTCATGTTGTGACATGTTTTGACTCAACCATTTTAGAGTCTTTGATCAATATGAATTTGAGATATTCTTGTTTGCTTGTTGAAAACCAATGGATATGGTGATTTATTTTGGTTATTGAGAACCAATTGATACTTATGATTATTAGTGATGCCTTCAGTTGCCAATAGAGAACTGTTGTGGTCAAGATTTTCTATAGATGCTTTTCTAGATGCTCATGGAGATTTGATGATTCTTATCTTGGTGATTTGATGATTCTTATTGTGGATTTTTGATACTTTTATCATGGATATTTGATGATTCTTTTTATGGATTATCTTTTGAATTTTCTTTACAGTCACTTGTATAGGACTGTGGTGATTTATGATTCCATGAGCATTAAGGTAGGTTATCTACTTGTAGTGTTGGGAAGTGGCTTGCAATGGGGGTCGGGGCCCTAAGTGGCTGCCAGGGTAACTCATTACAAGTTTGGTTAATAAGTGATAACATTTACACACTAAATGGGGATTAAATGAACCTAAAAAGATAATTGTTTTGATGTTCTTGCCCATGCCTTGAGTGCTTACACAGGCTAGGATGGGAGTAGTGAGAATGCATTGTTGCGATCGTACATTCCGTAGTATGCCTCGTCAGTATGAGAGGATACTAGTGGCCGCATGAGATCAGTATGGACCCGTGAGTTTAGCTAACTGCTAGGGTAACTTGTATGTGATAATTGCGATGACACTTTTCCACTTGCAGAGTAGGTTTCCTACATGTCATTGTTGTGCCTCTAAAAATTAGATGTCAGTTTTGTGTGTGTTGGAACCTTTGAGTAGTATACTTTTAGGATTCCTGGATTCATAGAGATTTATGCTTTGTGGTTTTGATAACTTGTCTGGGACTTGATATTATCTCCTTAGCACGGTCAAAGTGGACCACTTAGGTTCCACGCGGTCAGGTGGTAGTGTATTTTCCACTCTTATCATTTGAGATCCGTCCGAGACACCATGACTGGACCTTTCTTGGTTGGTATTTATCTTCATTATGTTCTTGGATCATTATGATAGATGATATACCTTATGATGGATGTATTTATCGGTATGTTTCTTATATTGATGATTTGCATATGTTAGATGATGGTATCCTATGCTTTACTTTTCATGTTAGTAGGATGTTTTAGGAGTGACATTTCTACTATGATAATATCGATGATCTCTTTGGTGCTTTGGAATGTTACGCACGGAGGGATGGCTAGGATCCACGATGGTCTAATGATTCTATTTACGGTTGGAAGGAACCGTGTAATTAGTTATTTATGTTTGTTTATATTTTGTGATAGATGTTTATATATTTTGCGATGATGTATCATGTATGATATGTGGATCATGGATTAATATTAGATGATGATGTACGTTATTCACATAGATGTATATTCTTTTAAGCTTTTCATACCTTGTATCATGTATAGTGGACGATTAAGCTAAATTAATATGTAATTACTAAAAGGACACTTGTATATGGTGTAAGTACATTGGATGTATCATTGTTATTTCATAAGGATGTGATGTTAGATGAATAGTTACGATTAGATGTAGTTCAACGTTAAGCGATTTTTAAAGAATGTAATTGTTATGTATGTTATTTCAACTTTTAGCTGGATGTTGCTATTGCTTCCGCAAATGTTATGAATGGTTTTACTTTCATGTTTAAAAAAAAAAAAAATTTTGGCAAACTTAGTGAAATTCTTTGGATCCCTTGGTGGGGCATTACATCAGCAAATGTGAGTATGAATTCCAGCAACAATTCGATGCAAATTCTCATTCAACCTTTCAAAATGAAGAGATGAGGGACTCTTAGATAGAATTTCCTGAAATTCATCAATGGTTGAGATCGATTTCAATCAACAGTCAGGATTAAAGGTGAAGTTCATTCATAAAGGAAGATTTTCAAATTAAAGGGAGTTAACAAAATTAATTTGATTAATGCAATCAGATTTCCACAATCCATGATTTATAATGCTGAGTTTCTGGAATAGATTGTGTAGAGGATTTTCATCAATGTTTCGAATCACACTACGTGATCCATCATCAGGAAGAGAGAGCAAGAGGTGTCAGATTATGTAAGATTTAATTTGAGTAAAATAAGGAGTTAACTGATTCAATTTGAGTAGAAAAAGGAGTTAACTAATTTAACTCATTTTTGATCAATAGTGAACTGGAAATTTCTCTTTTTGAACTGAAGAGAGATTTTGTTGAGATATTTATTTTAATAAAATGAGATATGCTCTCATAATTACTTTTTCTATTTATTTAAATAATCTTTAATTAATTAGAGACACTTTTCTTATTTAATTAAATAACTTCATTTAATTAATTAAGAATGGCTTCTCATTTAATTAAATATCATTGTTTAATTAATTAGAAGTAAGTACTCTATTTAATTAAATAATTTCGTTTAATTATTTCAAAATTCTTTTCAAAATTAGTCAACTCAAGTCAACCATGGTTAAATCTGGTCAACTTTTGGTCAAACTTGATCTTTGCGTATGTGAATATGAGCAAATGTGAGTATGAATTCTAGCAACAATTCAATGCAAATTCTCATTCAACCTTACAAAATGAAGAGATGAGGGTCTCTTAAATAGACTTTCCTAGAATTCATCAACGGTTGAGATCAATTTCAATCAACAGTTAGGATTAAAGGTGAAGTTCAGTCATAAATGCAGATTTTCAAATTAAAGGGAGTTAACAGATTTAATTTGAGTAAAATAAGGAGTTAACTGATTCAATTTGAGTAGAAAAAGGAGTTAACTCATTTCACTCATTTTTGATCAATAGTGAACTGGAAATTTCCCTTTTTGAACTGAAGAGAGATTTTGTTGAGATATTTAATTTAATAAAATGAGATATGCACTCATAATTACTTTTACTATTTAATTAAATAATCTTTAATTAATTAGAGACACTTTTCTTATTTAATTAAATAACTTCATTTAATTAATTAGGAATGGCTTCTCATTTAATTAAATAACTTTGTTTAATTAATTAGAAGTAAGTACTCTATTTAATTAAATAATTTCGTTTAATTATTTCAGAATTCTTTTCGAAACTAGTCAACTCAAGTCAACTATGGTTAAATCTGATCAACTTTTGGTCAAACTTGTTCTTTGCGCATGTGAATATGAGCAAATGTGAGTATGAATTCCAGCAACAATTCGATGCAAATTCTCACTCAACCTTTCAAAATGAAGAGATGAGGGTCTCTTAAATAGACTTTCCTGAAATTCATCAACGGTTGAGATCGATTTGAATCAACAGTCAGGATTAAAGGTGAAGTTCAGTCATAAAGGGAGATTTCCAAATTAAAGAGAGTTAACAGATTTAATTTGATTAAAATAAGGAGTTAACTGATTCAATTTGAGTAAAAAAAGGAGTTAACTGATTTAACTCATTTTTTATCAATAGTGAACTGGAAATTTCTCTTTTACAACTGAAGAGAGATTTTCTTGAGATATTTAATTTAATAAAATGAGATATGCTCTCATAATTACTTTTTCTATTTAATTAAATAATCTTTAATTAATTAGAGACACTTTTCTTATTTAATTAAATAACTTCATTTAATTAATTAGAAATGGGTTCACATTTTATCAAATAACTTTGTTTAATTAATTATAAGTAAGTACTCCATTTAATTAAATAATTTTGTTTAATTATTTCAAAATTCTTTTCGAAACTAGTCAACTCAAGTCAACCGTTGTTAAATTTGGTCAACTTTTGGTCAAACTTGATCTTTGCGTATGTGAATACGAGCAAATGTGAGTATGAATTCCAGCAACAATTCGATGCAAATTCTCATTCAACCTTTCAAAATGAAGAGATGAGGGTCTCTTAGATAGACTTTCCTTAAATTCATCAATGGTTGATATCGATTCCAATCAAAATTTAAGATTAAAGGTGAAGTTCAGTCATAAATGCAGATTTCCAAATTAAAGGGAGTTAACAGATTTAATTTGAGTAAAATAAGGAGTTAACTGATTCAATTTGAGTAGAAAAAGGAGTTTACTGATTTAACTCATTTTTGATCAATAGTGAACTGGAAATTTTCCTTTTTGAACTGAAGAGAGATTTTGTTGCGATATTTTATTTAATAAAATGAGATATGCTCTCATAATTACTTTTTCTATTTAATTAAATAATCTTTAATTAATTAGAGACACTTTTCTTATTTAATTAAATCACTTCATTTAATTAATTAGGAATGGCTTCTCATTTAATTAAATAACTTTGGTTAATTAATTAGAAGTAAGTACTCCATTTAATTAAATAATTTCGTTTAATTATTTCAAAATTCTTTTCGAAACTAGTGAACTTAAGTCAACCGTGGTTAAATCTGGTCAACTTTTGGTCAAACTTGATCTTTGCATATGTGAATACGAGCAAATGTGAGTATGAATTCGAGCAACAATTCGATGCAAATTCTCATTCAACCTTTCAAAATGAAGAGATGAGGGTCTCTTAAATAGACTTTCTTGGAATTCATCAACGGTTGAGATCGATTTCAATCAACGGTCAAGATTAAAGGTGAAGTTAAGTCATAACGGGAGATTTCCAAATTAAAGGAAGTTAACAAATTTAATTTGAGTAAAATAAGGAGTTAACTGATTCAATTTGAGTAGAAAAAAGAGTTAACTCATTTAACTCATTTTTGATCAATAGTGAACTAGAAATTTACCTTTTTGAACTGAAGAGAGATTTTGTCGAGATATTTAACTTAATAAAATTAGATATGCTCTCATAATTACTTTTTCTATTTAATTAAATAATCTTTAATTAATTAGAGACACTTTTGTTATTTAATTAAATAACTTCATTTAATTAATTAGGAATGGCTTCTCATTTAATTAAATAACTTTGTTTAATTAATTAGAAGTAAGTACTCCATTTAATTAAATAATTTCGTTTAATTATTTCAAAATTCTTTTCGAAACTTGTCAACTCAAGTCAACCATGGTTAAATCTAGTCAACTTTTGGTCAAATTTGATATTTGCGTATGTGAATATGAGCAAATGTGACTATGAATTCCAGCAACAGTTCGATGCAAATTCTCATTCAACCTTTCAAAATGAAGAGATGAGGGTCTCTTAAATAGACTTTCCTAGAATTCATCAATAGTTGAGATCGATTTCAATCAACGGTCAGGATTAAAGGTGAAGTTTAGTGATAAAGGGAGATTTCTAAATTAAAGGGAGTTAACAAATTTAATTTGAGTAAAATAAGGAGTTAACTGATTCAATTTGAGTAGAAAAAGGAGTTAACTGATTTAACTCATCTTTTATCAAAAGTGAACTGGAAATTTCTATTTTTGAACTGAAGAGAGATTTTGTCGAGATATTTAATTTAATAAAATGAGATATGCTCGCATAATTACTTTTTCTATTTAATTAAATAATCTTTAATTAATTAGAGACACTTTTCTTATTTAATTAAATAACTTCATTTAATTAATTAGGAATGGCTTCTCATTTAATTAAATAAATTTGTTTAGTTAATTAGAAGTAAGTACTCCATTTAATTAAATAATTTCGTTGAATTATTTAAAAATTCTTTTTGAAACTAGTCAACCGAAGTCAACCGTAGTTAAATCTTGTCAACTTTTGGTCAAACTTGATCTTTGCGTATGTGTCACACCCAATCTACGAGAGCAAAAAGACACAATTTTTTTTTTTTTTCTTAATAATTAAATTTCTCTAAGTTTTGAAATGATTGATTACAGTTTAAGTAAAGGTTTTCTACATCATCTTAGTTTAAAACTCTTCTGGAGGAATGTATCGTCAGGATTTTGAAGTACTTCGTTATTAGATTGAAATCAATGTTTACTTAATTCGTTATTACATTGCTTAAACAATCGAGTGAAAATTATTTTAATAACAATCCAAATGAAATTGGGTTTAGATAAATCAAAAAATCCAAACCAATAAACCCGATTTTAATCCTATATCAAAATAGCCAATTAACCTTTCATACTTTATCTACTTAGAACGAACTAAAACAATTCTAATAATTAAAACCAAACCATAAATGTCAGATATAAATTAAAGGTTACTAATGTGAATTATACACTAGTCATAATTTTAATTTTACTAACAACTAACTAATTAAACTAACTAACAAAATCTAACATTAGTCTAACCATATATAAAATGAGTGTCTAATCTTTGAATAGAACTTAACTTTACAATTTAAATAAAATTAAAACTATCTAATTAAATCATGACATTAAACTAAAATTACAAAAGAAATATAATTATAGAATGTAAACAATAACTTAACAATTTACATGACAAGAATAAAACAATGAAATTAAAACAACCCAACTAACTTATCTTAATCTAAACTAACATCTAATACTAACTATATTTAAAACATTTAATAAAACACAATTTTAAATAACCAATAAAGTAACTAGCATAAATAACTAAACTTATCTTTTTTTTAACATAAAAAAAAAACACAAATTACATTTAATAAAAAACTACTAACATACTAACTAAACCTAACTCAACACTCTAAATCCTACTCCAAACTAACCCTCTACCCTAAACCCCACCTGCCAACCCTCCCACTTGGGCAGCACTTCCCAAGTGTTGTCCTTGGGATAGCGCTCTGCCCAATGAGATGAGCGCAGACCCAAGGAGGAAGGGAGGCGCCAAACAACAAGGTCAAATGCATTGATTTAATTTAAACAACTTGCCATAAGCAAACCAACCAACATGAGCGCTCAGTAAGGGATAAAAGAGATGGGTGAAACATTTATGGGGATAGGTGACGTCATTGATGGACATGATGACCCTTTCAATCCCATCGCCTAGGGAGAGTAGGATGGGATGTAAGTATTAAATTCAAAAGTTAATTTGGTAAGAGTAGGATATTTAGGTAGATGATTATATATATGTTTTTTTTGAATTTCTTTTGAATTTTGAACATTAATATCTATATTTTCTTTTTATTTTTTTTTATTTTGAATTTTAAAAATAAGAATATTTTGGGGAATATTCTCTTTAGCAAGGAGGCATTTAAATTTCCTCCCATACAAAAGGCAGAGAGTTTTACTCTCTTACAACACTTTTATTTTTTTATGAGAATTTCTAAGTATAGATTTCAAGCCATGTATTTTTTTTTAAGGGTGTGTATTTTTTTTGAAAGGCTTTAAATATTGATATAAAAGTTTAAGGTATATTAACACCATATTTAATATGAACTCCTATGTAACTTGCATTGCAATAAAACAACCATAGACGTTAATTCCTTTCTTGAACATAGTTACCATTTGAACATATAAGGAACATATAAAGAACTTGAAAATTTGCTCAATCCAACTAAATCTACATCCATGATATAATTTTTGTTTCCAACATAGAAGTAAACTTGAAATTTTCCTAATTAAATTAACACCATTTCCATCTTATTTTGATGTGCATCTATCCAAAATAAAGTTTACAAAATTACAGCACATTACAAGCAATTATACTCAACACCATTTTTATTGGCAAACCTGATTCAAGGCTCAGTCGGGAAAGAATCAGGAAGAAAACCCGGCTTCGTTGCCAATTACAATAAGTTTTAAAATACAATTTACAGTAGGATCTATCCCAAATTTCAACAATTAAATCAAATTTTCTTCATGACCCTATTCAAGGGATTTATAATGTTTTCTGCAACTCATTTCTAGAACCATGGAGGGAACAGAATCTGATCAGGTGACCAAAAGCATGAACAAGAACAATTCAAAACATGCATATTTATACAAGGTTTTCACAACAAGATCTACAATAAATCAACACTAGGGAAAGGTGGATTCTTCCAACTAGGATAAGTCGAGCACAACACCAAATCAGATGCCCAATCGAAGCTATTAACCAAGAACTTTCGTTCTTCCATTTAAAAATGCCATACTCATACGAAGTTTGTGCTGACGGGTAGGGGCCCATAACACCCTACTCTTTCTCCCTCTTTTCATCCTGAGAAGAGACTCTGCAATGGTTGGAGTCCAACTAAACAGACCTTTCTCAAAATTGGTCACTTCTGCCCTCTCCAAGGGTGAGTAATACCAAAACACCCATGCAAGAAAAATCTCAAAATTGCAAACATAAACAAGAAAGGAAAACATCCACAATAAGAAGGTTTTCAAATCTTCCCAACATACCCACAAACATACAAACATTGAAACAAAAACAAAGTAGCAAAAGCATGAAACAAACATGAAAATTGAATAAGGGAGATGAGAATTTTCTACCTTCACAAAGAGGTAATGGAAAAGAACAAGTTTGAGAAGAGAAACCACTTCCTTCCTTCAATTTTCAAAACTCCTCTCTAAATGTAGAGATTGGGTAACAACCTCCACAAGACCAAGAAGGGCCTCTAAATAGGCCTCCAACTCAACCACCCAAGGGCTCAATAACTACCCCACCCACTTGCAATTCTAGAAACTCCTAACTCAACCTACACTATGATTAAACACTAAGTGGAGATGAGGTGAAGTAACTCAAGATAACCATGGTCAATTTTCGCACAAAAGTAAAAAGAGACTTTTTGAGTGACCTCAAAAGTCAATAAAAGGGGCTTAGGGGTTGGAAAAGATCCCTAACTCATACCCATTCTCTTTGGGTATAATTATATCAAGTTTTAAGCCTTAGGAAAGAGGTTTAGAGCCAAATAAAATCTAGGAATAAAATAGGACCATCTAACTACTCTAACTGTGCAGATTAAACACTAATCCAGATTAAGGGATGACTAACCTCAATTAAGAACCCAATAGCAAACTGACACCAACTAAACCAACTTGGGTCCAAAGGTTAAACAACTAACCCTAAACAGCACACTAAAGCACATAAACATTTTAAGAGTGTCAAGCGACACTGAAAGAACATAATTACGAACATTAACATTCACTAAACAAAGAAGATACATACATATATATCACAAGACAATACGTGAATTACGAAAAATAAGGTCTCCAAAATTAGCACAAGGAGATCAGTTCTGTTCCTCCGTAGGGTTTCTCGGCTAAATATTTGCACACTCATTGCACACATCAGTAGTCCCATAAAATCACATGTACATAATGTATATGTATCAGAAATTCACATAAATTAAAACATACATCAATAAGGATTTCTTCATCCTGCTTAATTCTTAATCATTTAAAATCTCTTAAATCAAAGTCTCAATCTTACATTTACTAATTTCATCAACATACATATACATGAAACATTAAATGACAATTATCAAATATATCTAAAAGTAACATCACACAACATGAAATAATAAAGTATGTTCTAAGCATCAGATAATGTCTCGACATCTTGAGTCGTGAATATCAAAATAATAGTAATGTATCACTATGCTACGATGGGTCGGGGCGAGGCCTCACATCCTCCTCCACTAGGCATGAACTTCCTCCTGGAGTTCATCAAAAAGATATGGGTACTGAGATTGCATCTGTGCTGCATCCTCCCATGAAGTCGTGACCTCATCGTAACAATCCCATTGGACCCTAACTTGGTCCAACTCTTGGCCTCGAAGTGCTAGGGTCCGTCGAGAAATAATGTGGATAGGCTCCAGTGTTAGCTGTCCGTCTGAATCTACCTATAAAGCATCCCAATCTATAATATGAGACTCATCAAAAATGTATCCTCTAAGTACTAAAATATGAAACACATCGTGGATGCATGACAGGCTAGGTGGCAAAGCTAAGCGGTATGCAATAGGTCCTATCCTCTCAAGGATCTTGAATGACCCAAAAAAATAGGGTGCCAACTTAGAGCCCTTTTCGAATCGAATCAGACTCTTATGTGGTCACACCCTCAAGAACACTCTATCACTAACCTGATACTCTTGATCTGTCCTCTTCACATCAGCATACTTCTTCTACCTATCCTGTGCCTCTCTCAGGCATTGTCTAATTAGGGTCACCTGCTGCTCCATCTCCTTTACTAATTGGGGACCAATAGATACTCGATCCTCGATCTTGTCCCAACTCAAAGGTGTCCTACATGGTCTCCCGTACAAGGCCTCATAAGGCGGCATACCTATGGAAGAATGATATCCATTGTTATAGGAAAACTCGACAAGATGTAGGTATTCCTCTCATTTGACCTGATGATCCATCACATACATACGTAGCATGTTCTCCAAAACTTTATTCACTCGCTCGATCTGGCCATCGGTCTAAGGATTGTACACTATACTAAAATTGAGCCTAGTGCCCAAAGCCGACTGCAACTCTCTCCAAAATGAAGAAGTGAACAATGAGTCTCTATCAGAGATGATCTTATGGGAAACACCATGATGTCTAACAATGTCCCGTAAGAACACCTAAGCTATATCTCGTGCTGTGAATGTAGTACGCACGAGTGAGAAATGGGCAACCTTGGTCAATGTGTCAACTATCACCAAAATGGCATCATGGCGACGAGATGACATAGGAAGACCAACAATAAAATATATAGATATAGTGTCCCATTTCCACACTGCAATCTCATGCGGCTGGAGAAGCCCACCAGGGTGACGATGCTCTGCCTTCACCCTCTAGCACTCAAGACATCTCACAACTATGCTAGCAATCTCCACTCTCATGCCTAGCCAATGATACAACTCCTTCAATTCTGCATGTAACTTCTTAACACCGGGGTGCACTGTGTAAGGTGCTCTGTGAGCCTCCAGTACAATGAGCTCACGCAAACCCCCAATGGAAGGTACATACATACATCCCCTATGATGCAAAATTCCATCGAACTCCAAGGAATACTCTGTAAACTTCCCTTCCAAGGGTCTCTGAGAAAGTGCTAACTGACTAACTTCTGCATAAAGCTCATCAATTGGTAAGTGCTATAAGATCTGCTCTCTCAAGTCAGTGCAAGTAGTCACAGATAAAAGCTCATGGCACCTTCTGCTTAAGGCATCTGCAACCACATTCTCCTTTCCCTTGATGTAATGAACATAAAAATCATGCTCACACAGGAACTCCATCCACCTTCTTTGCCTAGCATTAAGGTTCGGCTAAAAAAATATATACTGCAAGCTTCGGTGATCGGAATGAAGCTTGAATCTATGACCCAGAAGGAAATGTTGCCATCTCACCAAGGCATGAACCACTACTACTAGTTCTAGGTCATGAGTAGGATAATTGAGTTCATGAGTCTTCAACATTTTAGACTCAAAGGAAATAGGTCATCCTTCCTGCATAAGAACTGGCCCTAAACCATCTAAAGATCCATCGGTGCACACCAAAAAATCTTCAATAGGATCTGCTACTGCAAGAATCAGTACACTCATGAGGGCTCTCTTGAGCTCTTGAAAAGCTCTATCAAACTTTTCTATCCACTCGTACTTCTTTCCCTTTTTTTGAAGAGATGTGATGGGGTGTGACAATCTAGAGAATCCTGAAATGAAGCGTCGGTAATATCTTGCTAGCCCCATAAAGCTCCTCACTTCAGTAACACTAGTGGGTGTTGGCCAATCCATGATAGCCCTAATCTTTGATGGGTCTACTGAGACACCATCACCTAATATGACATGACTCAAATAATGTATCTCAGGTCTGAAGAATGCACACTTCGACAAGCTGCCAAACAACTGATTCTCTCTCAGCCTCTACAATACCTGTCTTAGGTGCTCTTCATGCTCTATCTCATTATGAGAATAAATCATAATGTCATCAAGAAACACAACCACAAACTTATCCAAAAAGGTATGAAATACTCCATTCATGAGGCTCATGAATATAGCTGGAGCATTCATAAGGCCAAAAGGTACCACGGTGAACTCATAGTGGCCATACCTAGTACAAAAAGTTGTTTTGGGGATATCACTATCCACAATCCTCAACTAATGGTAACCTGACTTTAGGTCAATCTTTAAAAATACTTGGGCACACTACAACTGATCAAAGAGGCCATTGATTCTGGGAAGAGGATATTGGTTCTTGATGGTCACTTTGTTCAATTGCCGATAATCGATACACAACCTAAGTGATCCATCCTTCTTCTTGACGAAGATCACTGGTGCACCCCAAGGTGACACACTAGGTCAAATATGCCCCTTCTCTAAGAGTTCCTCCAATTGAGCTTTTAGCTCACTAAGCTCATAAGTATTCATCTTGTACGGTGCTCTCGAAACTGGCTCGACTCCTAGCACTAGGTCTATATGAAAATCCACTAATAGTGATAGCAAACAACTGACAACCCTTTTGCATGCACCATCTAAGCTGCATAGAGAAAATCATACGAAGGGACACTAGCCTCTTCACTCTGAAGATCTCCCTAGAGATACCATCATCATCCACACATTCCACCCTCTTCTGTCGACAATCCATCTTGGCACTGTGGGCATAAACCCAATCCATGCCAAGAACAACATCATAAGAACCTAGAGGGGTAATGCGTAGATCAGTCCTAGTGGACATGTCTTCAATCTGCATCTGACAACTCTGCACCAAGGAACTAACTGACACTCTAGCTCTTGAGGCTAACTCTACCTCCCAACTAACATCCTGTCTAACTGCCACTAGTCCGCAATGCTCCACCACAAATGGAGATATAAAAGAGTCAGTAGCCACAGAATCAAATAAAACTGCAACCATATGGCCCTGTATAATACCTGTAGCCTTGATAACTAGGGCCTGATACTCAGCCTGGCAGTTGTCAACCACTGCAAAAACTCTATGAGATCTACCCATGTCACCAACTATCGGCTCTGAAAAAGCCCTGCTCTGACCACTGGATGCCTATCCCTGCGGACACTCCCTAGCTATATGACCGATGCCACCACAAGTGTAGCATGGTCTACGAGCATAAGATCGTGCACCCTATGACCCAGACTTCTGTGGGCCTCCTAACTTACTAGATCCGCTGTATCCACCCCTAGAAGACTGTTGAGTCTTCACTGACTGTGACTGTGGGGCCTGTACTTTCTAATCCTGCCTAGGTCCCTGTGACTGCCACTGCTTGGGCTTGGAGCCCTGATAACCCTGAGAAGGTTTCTGTTGCTACTACTACTGGGGTTTTAGTTGTTGAGACTGCTGGCCCTTATAGGACCCTGCTGTATAGTTCTAATTCCCATTCAAAGGAGGTTTCTGCTGGGAGGAGTTTCAGTTCTAAGACCGATCTCGTGACTCCTGCCTACCTCGAGTATCCTCAGCAACTAGTGCTATCTCCACTGCCTGTCTAAAGGTGGTAGGGAAGGCCATTTGAACTGGTCCCTGAAGAGAAAAATTCAGCCCCATGATAAAGCGATGCACTCATAGTTTCTCATCCTTCATGTATTTCACATAAGGAAGGAGCTCGAAAAACCTGCTCTTGTACTGTGCCACTGTAAGGCCTCTCTGATAAAGAGAATGGAACTCCTCAATCTATTTCTGTCGAAAATGCTCTGACAAGTACCTCTCTCAAAATCTTTCTAGGAAAGATTCCCATGTGAGGGTGTCCATCCTCACTCCACCTATGATCTCCTCCTGATGCCACCAGTTGAAGGCATCCCCTCTCAACTGATGAACTGCTAGGTGTACTTTTAGATTACTCCCATAAGGGAATAACCCAAAGCATCGTTGTAGGCTTTGCAATCATACCTCTGTTATTGTTCCCTCAGTGGAACCGGTAAATAATGTTGGCCCAAGTCCAATCAATTCCCTAATATCATCTCCTGCATGTCTAGGAGGTCTATTAAATGGGGGTCCTCTCTGGTGTATGGACTCTTCCTCATGTTCACCCTGACCCTCTAACTGCCTCGGTGTAGGAGTCCTAGTCCTCTCTCTGACTCTAGGCCCGCCTCCTCCGGGTCCCTCTGCTTCCACTACTGGAATTTGCTGAACTGGCTGAACTACAAGTACTACTCTCTGTTGAACTACACCGATCAAATTTTGAAGTGCATCTATAATGTCCTGGTTCAGGTTCGGTGGTGGTGGTGGAGATGGTCCATCTTCCTATCCCACTCTACCACCCCTAGCCCTACGACCTCTGCTTCACCAGCTACAAGTAACAGGCGGCATCTACAAAATTAAAAGTTTGAGTTAAGTTTAGGAAGCACAATGGTTTAAAGTTCCTAATGTTTAAAACTATGCTCTGATAGTATATGAATATGAGCAAATGTGAGTATGAATTCCAGCAACAATTCGATGCAAATTCTCATTCAACCTTTAAAAATGAAGAGATGAGGGTCTCTTAAATAGACTTTTCTGGAATTCGTCAACGGTTGAGATCGATTTCAATCAACAGTCAGGATTAAAGGTGAAGTCCAGTCATAAAAGGAGATTTCAAAATTAAAGAGAGTTAACATATTTAATTTGAGTAAAATAAGGAGTTAATTGATTCAATTTGAGTAGAAAAAGGAGTTAACTCATTTAACTCATTTTTTATCAATAGTGAACTAGAAATTTCTCTTTTTGAACTGAAGAGAGATTTTGTTGAGATATTTAATTTAATAAAATGAGATTTGCTCTCATAATTTCTTTTTCTATTTAATTAAATAATCTTTAATTAATTAGAGACACTTTTCTTATTTAATTAAATAACTTCATTTAATTAATTAGGAATGGCTTCTCATTTAATTAAATAAATTTGTTTAATTAATTAGAAGTAAGTACTCCATTTAATTAAATAATTTCGTTTAATTATTTCAAAATTCTTTTCAAAACTAGTCAACTCAAGTCAACCATGGTTAAATCTGGTCAAATTTTGGTCAAACTTGATCTTTGCGTATGTGAATATGAGCAAATGTGAGTATGAATTCCAGCAACAATTCAATGCAAATTCTCATTCAACCTTTCAAAATGAAGAGATGAGCGTCTCTTAAATAGACTTTCCTGGAATTCATCAACGGTCAAGATCAAAGGTGAAGTTCACTCATAAAGGGAGATTTCCAAATTAAAGGGAGTTAACAGATTTAATTTGAGTAAAATAAGGAGTTAACTGATTCAATTTAAGTAGAAAAAAGAGTTAACTGAGTTAACTCATTTTTTTATCAATAGTGAACTGAAAATTTCCCTTTTTGAACTGAAGAGAAATTTTGTTGAGATATTTAATTTAATAAAATAAGATATGCTCCCATTATTACTTTTTCTGTTTAATTAAATAATCTTTAATTAATTAGAGACAATTTTCTTATTTAATTAAATAACTTCATTTAATTAATTAGGAATGACTTCTCATTTAATTAAATAACTTTGTTTAATTAATTAGAAGTAAGTACTCCATTTAATTAAATAATTTCATTTAATTATTTCAAAATTCTTTTTGAAATTAGTCAACTCAAGTCAACTGTGCTTAAATCTAGTCAACTTTTGGTCGAACTTGATCTTTGCGTATGTGAATATGAGCAAATGTGAGTATAAATTCCAGCAACAATTCGATGCAAATTCTCATTCAACCTTTCTAAATGAAGAGATGAGGGTGTCTTAAATAGACTTTCCTGGAATTCATCAACAGTTGAGATCGATTTCAATCAACAGTTAGGATTAAAGGTGAAGTTCAGTCATAAAGGGAGATTTCTAAATTAAAGGGAGTTAACCTATTTAATTTTAATAAAATAAGGAGTTAACTGATTCAATTTGAGTAGAAAAAGGAGTTAACTAATTTAACTTATTTTTTATCAATAGTGAATTGACAATTTCCGTTTTTCAAGTGAAGAGAGATTTTGTTGAGATATTTATTTTAATAAAATGAGATATGCTTTCATAATTACTTTTTCTATTTAATTAAATAATCTTTAATTAATTGGACACACTTTTCTTATTTAATTAAATAATTTCATTTAATTAATTAGGAATGGCTTCTCATTTAATTGAATAACTTTGTTTAATTAATTAGAGGCAAGTACTCCATTTAATTAAATAATTTCATTTAATTATTTTAAATTTTTTTTCAAAACTAGGCAACTCAAGTCAACCGTGGTTAAATCTGTTCAACTTTTGATCAAACTTGATCTTTGCGTATGTGAATATGAACAAATGTGAGTATGAATTCCAGCAACAATTTGATGCAAATTTTCATTCACCCTTTCAAAATGAAGAGATGAGGGTCTCTTAAATATAATATCCTGGAATTCATCATTGGTTGAGATAGATTTCAATCAACGGTCAGGATTAAAGGTGAAGTTCAGTCATAAAGGGAGATTTCCAAATTAAAGGGAGTTAAAAGATTTAATTTCAGTAAAATAAGGAGTTAACTGATTCAATTTGAGTAGAAAAAGAAGTTAACTGATTTAACTCATTTTTTATCAATAGTGAATTGATAATTTCACTTTTTGAACTGAAGAGAGATTTTGTTGAGATATTTAATTTAATAAAATGAGATATGCCCTCATAATTACTTTTTCTATTTAATTAAATAATCTTTAAATAATTAGAGACACTTTTCTTATTTAATTAAATAACTTCATTTAATTAATTAGGAATGTCTTCTCATTTAATTAAATAACTTAGTTTAATTAATTAAAAGCAAGTACTCCATTTAATTAAATAATTTTATTTAATTATTTCAAAATTCTTTTCGAAACTAGTCAACTCAAGTCAATCGTGCTTAAATCTGGTAAACTTTTGGTCAAACTTGATCTTTGCGTATGTGAATATAAGCAAATGTGAGTATGAATTCCAGCAACAATTCGATGCAAATCCTCATTCAACCTTTCAAAATGAAAAGATAAGGGTCTCTTAAATAGACTTTCCTAGAATTCATCAACGATCAGGATTAAAGGTGAAGTTCAGTCATAAAGGCAGATTTCCAAATTAAAGGGAGTTAACAGATTTAATTTGAGTAAAATGAGGAGTTAACTGATTGAATTTGAGTAGAAAAAGGAGTTAACTGATTTAACTCATTTTTTATCAATAGTAAACTGAAAATTTCCCTTTTTGAACTGAAGAGAGATTTTGTTGAGATATTTAATTTAATAAAATGAGATATGCTCTCATAATTACTTTTTCTATTTAATTATGTAATCTTTAAATAATTAGAGACACTTTTTTTATTTAATTAAATAACTTCATTTAATTAATTAGAAATGGCTTCTCATTTAATTAAATAACTTTGTTTAATTAATTAGAAGTAAGTACTAAATTTAATTAAATAATCTCATTTAATTATTTCAAAATTCTTTTCGAAACTAGTCAACTCAAATCAACCATGGTTAAATCTGGTCAACTTTTGGTAAAACTTGATCTTTGCATATGTGAATATGAGCAAATGTGAGTATGAATTCTAACAACAATTCAATGCAAATTCTCATTCAACCTTTCAAAATGAAGAGATGAGGGTCTCTTAAATAGACTTTCTTGGAATTCATCAATGGTTGAGACCGATTTCAGTCAACGGTTAGGATTAAAGGTGAAGTTCAGTCATAAATGTAAATTTTCAAATTAAAGGGAGTTAACAGATTTAATTTGAGTAAAATAAGGAGTTAACTGATTCAATTTGAGTAGAAAAATGAGTTAACTGATTTAACTCATTTTTGATCAATAGTGAACTGGAAATTTCCTTTTTTGAATTGAAGGAAGATTTTGTTGAGATATTTAATTTAATAAAATGAGATATGCTCTCATAATTACTTTTTCTATTTAATTAAATAATCTCTAATTAATTAGGGACACGTTTATTATTTAATTAAATAACTTCATTTAATTAATTAGGAATGGCTTCTCATTTAATTAAATAACTTTCTTTGATTAATTAGAAGTAAGTACTCCATTTGATTAAATAATTTAATTTAATTATTTCAAAATTCTTTTCGAAACTAGTCAACTCAAGTCAACCGTGCTTAAATCTGTTCAAATTTTGGTCAAACTTGATCTTTGCATCTATGAATATGAGCAAATATGAGTATGAATTCCACCAACAATTCGATGCAAATTCTCATTCAACCTTTCAAAACGAAGAGATGAGGGTCTCTTAAATAGACTTTTCTGAAATTCATCAATGGTTGATATCGATTTCAATCAACGGTTAGGATTAAAGATGAAGTTCAGTCATAAAGGGAGATTTCCAAATTAAAGGAAGTTAATAGATTTAATTTGACTAAAATAAGGAGTTAACTGATTCAATTTGAGTAGAAAAAGGAGTTAACTGATTTAACTCATTTTTGATCAATAGTGAACTGGAAATTATCCTTTTTGAACTGAAGAGAGATTTTGTTGAGATATTTAATTTAATAAATGAGATATGCTCTCATAATTAATTTTTCTATTTAATTAAATAATCTCTAATTAATTAGAGACACTTTTCTTATTTAATTAAATAATTTCATTTAATTAATTCGGAATGGCTTCTCATTTAATTAAATAACTTTTTTTAATTAATTAGAAGCAAGTACTCCATTTAATTAAATAATTTCATGTAATTATTTCAAAATTCTTTTTGAAACTAGTCAACGCAAGTCAACCATGGTTAAATCTGGTCAACTTTTCGTCAAACTTGATCTTTGCGTATGTGAATATGGGGAAATGTGAGTATGAATTCTAGAAACAATTCGATGCAAATTCTCATTCAACCTTTTAAAATGAAAAGATGAGGGTCTCTTAAATACACTTTCTTTGAATTCATCAACGGTTGATATCGATTTCAATCAACAGTCAGGATTAAAGGTGAAGTTCAGTCATAAAGGGAGATTTCCAAATTAAAGGGTGTTAATAGATTTAATTTGTGTAAAATAAGGAGTTAACTGATTCAATTTGAGTAGAGAAAGGAGTTAAATGATTTAACTCATTTCTTATCAATAGTGAATTGGAAATTTCTCTTTTTGAACTAAAGAGAGATTTTGTTGAGATTTTTAAGTTAATAAAATGACATATGCTCTCATAATTACTTTTTCTATTTAATTAAATAATCTATAATTAATTGGAGACACTTTTCTTATTTAATTAAATAACTTGATTTAATTAATTAGGAATGCCTGCTCATTTAATTAAATAACTTTGTCTAATTAATTAGAAGTAAGTACTCCATTTAATTAAATAATTCCATTCAATTATTTCAAAATTCTTTTCGAAACTAGTCAACTCAAGTCAACCGTGGTTAAATCCAGTCAACTTTTGGTCAAATTTAATCTTTGCGTATGTGAATATGAGCAAACGTGAGTATGAATTCCAGCAACAATTTGATGGAAATTCTCATTCAACCTTTCAAAATGAAGAGATGAGGGTCTCTTAAATAGACTCTTCTTGAATTCATCAATGATTGAGATCGATTTCAATCAATGGTCAAGATTAAAGGTGAAGTTCAGTCATAAAGGGACATTTCCAAATTAAAAGGAGTTAACAGATTTAATTTGAGTAAAATAAGGAGTTAAATGATTCAATTTGAGTAGAAAATAGAGTTAACTGATTTAACTCATTTTTGATCAATAGTGAACCGAAAATTTCCCTTTTTGAACTGAAGAGAGATTTTGTTGAGATATTTAATTTAATAAAATGATATATGCTCTCATAATTACTTTTTCTATTTAATTAAATAATTTTTAATTAATAAGAGACACTTTTCTTATTTAATTAAATAACTTCATTTAATTAATTAGGAATGCCTTCTCATTTAATTAAATAACTTTCTTTAATTATTTAGAAGTAAATACTCCATTTAATTAAATAATTTCATTTAATTATTTTAAAATTCTTTTCGAAACTAGTTAACTGAAGTCAAGCATGGTTAAATCTAGTCAACTTTTGGTCAAACTTGATCTTTGCATATGTGAATATGAGAAAATTTGAGTATGAATTCCAGCAACAATTCGATGCAAATTCTCATTCAACCTTTCAAAATGAAAAGATGATGGTCCCTTAAATAGACTTTCATGGAATTCATCAACGGTTGAGATGGATTTCAATCAACATTCAGGATTAAAGGTGAAGTTCAGTCATAAAGGAAGATTTCCAAATTAAAGGGAGTTAATAGATTTAATTTGAGTAAAATAAGGAGTTAACTGATTCAATTTGAGTAGAAAAAAGAGTTAACTCTTTTAACTCATTTTTGATCAGTAGTGAACTGTAAATTTCTGTTTTTGAATTGAAGAGAGATTTTATTGAGATATTTAATTTAATAAAATGAGATATGCTCTCATAATTACTTTTTCTATTTAATTAAATAATCTTTAATGAATTAGAGACACTTTTCCTATTTAATTATATAACTTCATTTAATTAATTAGGAATCACTTTTCATTTAATTATATAAATTTTTTAAATTAAGTAGAAGTAAGTACTCCATTTAATTAAATAATTTCGTTTAATTATTATAAAATTCTTTTCGAAACTAGTCAACTCAAGTCAACCGTGGTTAAATCTGGTCAACTTTTGGTCAAACTTGATCTTTCCGTATGTGAATATGAGGAAATGTGAATATGAATTCCAGCAAAAATTTGATGCAAATTCTCATTGAACCTTTCAAAATGAAGAGATGAGGGTCTCTTAAATAGACTCTTCTATAATTCATCAACGGTTGAGATTGATTTCAATGAACAGTCAAGATTAAAGGTGAAGTTCAGTCATAAAAGGATATTTCCAAATTAAATGGAGTTAACAGATTTAATTTGAGTAAAATAAGGAGTTAACTGATTCAATTTGAGTAAAAAAAAGAGTTAACTGATTTAACTCATTTTTGATCAATAGTGAACTGAAAATTTCCCTTTTTGAACTGAACAGAGATTTTGTTGAGATATTTAATTTAATAAAATGAGATATGCTCTCATAATTACTTTTTCTATTTAATTAAATAATCTTTAATTAATTAGAGACACTTTTCTTATTTAATTAAACAACTTCATTTAATTAATTAGGAATGGCTTCTCATTTAATTAAATAACTTTGTTTAATTAATTAGAAAAAAGTACTCCATTTAATTTAATAATTCCATTTAATTATTTCAAAATTCTTTTCGAAACTAGTTAACTCAAGTCAACCGTGTTTAAATCTGGTCAACTTTTGGTCAAACTTGATCTTTGCGTATGTGAATATGATCAAATGTGAGTATGAATTCCAGCAACAATTCGATGCAAATTCTCATTCAACCTTTCAAAATGAAGAGATGAGGGTCTCTTAAATAGACTTTCTTGAAATTCATCAATAGTTGAGATCGATTTCAATCAACAGTCAGGATTAAAGGCGAAGTTCAGTCATAAAGGGAGATTTCCAAATTAAATTGAGTTAATAGATTTAATTTGAGTAAAATAAGGAGTTAACTGATTCAATTTGAGTGGAAAAAGGAGTTAACTCATTTAACTCATTTTTTATCTATAGTGACCTGAAAATTTCCTTTTTTGAACTGAAGAGAGATTTTATTGAGATATTTAATTTAAAAAAATGAGATCTGCTCTTATAATTACGTTTTCTATCTAATTAAATAATCTTTAATTAATTAGAGACACTTTTCTTATTTAATTAAATAACTTCATTTAATTAATTAGGAATGGCTTCTCATTTAATTAAATAACTTTGTTTAATTATTTAGAAGTAAGTTCTCCATTTAATTAAATAATTTCATTTAATTATTTCAAAATTCTTTTCAAAATTAGTCAACTCAAGTCAACCGTGGTTAAATTTGGTCAACTTTTGGTCAAACTTGATCTTTGCGTATGTGAATATGGGCAAATGTGAGTAT
This sequence comes from Cupressus sempervirens, assembly GCA_028749045.1. Classification (NCBI taxonomy): domain Eukaryota; kingdom Viridiplantae; phylum Streptophyta; class Pinopsida; order Cupressales; family Cupressaceae; genus Cupressus; species Cupressus sempervirens. Next base: position 663,723,737 of record CM053793.1, read on the forward strand.
GAATTCCAACAACAATTCGATGCAAATTCTCATTCAACCTTTTAAAATGAGGAGATGAGGGTCTCTTAAATAGACTTTCTTGGAATTTATCAACGGTTGAGACCAATTTCAATCAACGGTCAGGATTAAAGGTGAAGTTTAGTCATAAAGGGAGATTTCCAAATTAAAGGGAGTTAACAGATTTAATTTGAGTAAAATAAGGAGTTAACTGATTCAATTTGAGTAGAAAAAGGAGTTAACTGATTTAACTCATTTTTTATCAATAGTGAACTGGAAATTTTCCTTTTTGAACTTAAGAGAGATTTTGTTGAGATATTTAATTTAATAAAATAAGATATGCTCTCGTAATTACTTTTTCTATTTAATTAAATAATCTTTAATTAATTAGAGACACTTTTCTTATTTAATTAAATATCTTCATTTAATTAATTAGGAATGACTTCTGATTTAATTAAATAACTTAGTTTAATTAATTAGAATTAAGTACTCCATTTAATTAAATAATTTCATTTAATTATTTCAAAATTCTTTTCAAAACTAGTCAACTCAAGTCAATCGTGATTAAATTGCAATGGCCCCCCAAGGGATTCAAAGAATTAACCTAGATTTTCACTAAGTTTGGTAACATTTTTTTTTTTTATAACATGAAAGTAAATTCCACATATAACTTGTACATAATAACGGAAGCAATAGCAATGTCCATCTAAAAGTAAACATAACATATGGAACCAATTTCATTCTTTAAGAATCCCTTAACGTTGAGTTACATTTAAACTAACTAACATATGTGAATCCATCTAGTAAAACATCCACCTGAATAATAATCATAAGTCCAATGTTCATACATTACATTTCCAAATGCTCAATCATCCACTGTACATGTCACAGGGTATGAAGGCTTAAAAAAAAAAAAACATATGTTAAATAAGGTACATCATCCTATTGCAATCCATGATACATCAAAGTAGAGATAATCACATGATACATCATCATAGAAGACATATACATCTATCATAAAGATCAAACAAAATAAACTAAGTGCACGGTTCCTCTCAACTGTTAATAGCATCATTAGACCATCATGGGCCCTAGCCATCCTTCCATGCGTAACATCCCAAATCACCGAATAGATCATCGGTATGAACATAGTAGGAATGTCACTCCTAAAACATCCTACTAACATACAAAGTAAAGCGTAGGATACCATCATCTAACATATGCAAATCATCAATATAGGAAACATACCAGCAAATACATCCATCATGAGGTAAATCATCTATCATAATGCTCCAAGAACATAATGAATATAAATACCAACCAAGAATGCTCCAGCCACGGTGTTTTCGATGGATCTCAAATAATAAGAATAGAAAATACACTACCACCCGACTGCGTGGAACCTAAGTGGTCTACTCCGACCATGCTGAGGAGATAATCTCAAGTCCCAAACAGACTATCAATCTACAAAGCATAAATCTCTATAAGTTTAGGAATCCTAAAAGTATACGAACTCAAAAGTTTCCATCACACACAAAATCGACATCTAATTCCCAGAGGCACACAAAGACATGTATGAAACCTACTATGCAAGCGAGAAAGTGACATCGTATTTATCACATACAAGTTACCCTGATAGTTAGCTAAACTCCATGGGTCCATATTGATCTCATGCGGCCACTAGTATCCTCTCATACTGACGAGGCATACTACGGAATGCATGATCGCAACCATGCGTTCTCACTACTCCCATCCTAGCCTGTACAAGCACTCAAGGCATGGGCGAGAACATCAAAACAATTATCTTTTTAGGTTCACTTAATCTCCATTTAGTGTGTAAATATTATCACTTATTAACCAAACTTACAATGAGTTACCCTGGTAGCCACTTAGGGCCCCGGCCCCCATTGCAAGCCACTTCTTGACACTACAAGTAGATAACCTACCCTAAGCTCATGGAATCATAAATCTCAAAATCAAAAAAGATAATCCATAATAAAATCATCAAATATGCATAAAAGCATCAAATATTCACAATAAGAATTATCAAATCTCCAAGATAAGAATCATCAAATCTTCATGAGCATCCGAAAAGCATCCATAGAAAATCATGACCACAACAATTCTCTATTGGCATCTGAAAATATCACTGATAATCATAAGTATCAATTGGTTCTCAATAACCAAAATACATTTCAAAATAAATCACCATATCCATTGGTTCTTCAACAAGCAACCAAGAATATCTCAAAATCATATTGATCAAGGACTCCAAAATGGTTGAGTCAAACATGTCACAACATGACATCATCAAAAAATAAATCAACACTTTAGTCCCATCATGGCGACTACAAAGCAATCCAAGGATAACTGATCGATGACTCAAAAATGGTTAGTTCAAGTGTCTCATACACATACCTCTCAACTTCACACATGAAGACTGATGAACAAATACAAATATTTCATAGAGCATACGATCACATAACCATGGTTGGGCTTATAAAGATCGAGACCAAATAAGATTAGCATGCCATCACATCTCATAACCCCTGAGCCTTTGGTAACAACCTAGGACTGGTCAACACTAGTCAACCCAAAACCCAAAACAAGAAGCATAGAGAATACACGATGCAAACACATGTTTTGGTTTTGCTAAAATCTCATAGTTGAATCAAGTGTAGGGGTTTCCAGTTTTCTGTTTGCAAGTATACTTTCAAGTGTCTTAAGTTTCATCATTTGACCTACAAGTCAACCCAATTGTTTCCCGATAGCATTATCCTTCCATTATTAAGAATTACATTCTAAGAATAACTTAAGGATAACTATTTAATCATTAAATTGATCATCACTAAATTTTCTTAATTTATCTATGATCCATATTCTAATTGATGATGTTGCTTCTGGATTCGATTGTGTAAGTTTTTTTATCATCAACGTTTCGGATCACACTTTGTGATCCATCATCAGGATGAGAGAAGGAAGTAAAAAGTATGCAGACTAGCCAAGCCAAGCAGAATAAAAAGAAGAGAGGGGGAGGAGGAGCACACAACACGAGGCAGAGGAAGAAGGAAATGAGAAGAAAGAAAAAGAAAAATTAAAAAAGGGGACAAGAGAAGGCAAAAACAAGATAGAAGAAACAAAAGAAAGAGGGAAGAGTATAAAAATAATTGAGAAAAAGAGAGAGTATATATATATATATATATAAAAGACATTTTTAATATAAGATAACGAATGTATATAATATATAACTATATATATGAATTAAGAAATTGTATATATATATATAAGATGACTTGTGCATATATATCCTAATATAATAGTATATGTATGTATAAAATATATATGCACAATGAATATATATAAATTATATATATATATATATATATATGAAATAATAAAAATAAAAGAAAAATAGAGAATGAAAATAAAAATAAAAATATATATAAACAGGAACAAATGCTAAAGGTCTCCCAAAAACAAGACCCACCCGACACAAGAGAAAATTAAAAATAAACATAAATAATTGAAAATAAATAAATTAAATCAATCTAAAAATAAAAATAAAAGAACCAAATGTATATATATATATATAAAGGAGAGATCGCAAAAGAATACAAGACCAACTCGAAACACGAGACAAAATAAATGAAAGCAAAAAATAAGAAAATAAAAACAATAAAAATACTAATTATTAAAAAATAACTAATGAATAAATTAATAAAATTAAAAAACTTAGAAAAAATAATAAAATTAGAAGACCAAAAACATAAAGAAAAGCAAGCCGCACGAGAAAAGAAACAACCAAGAGACAGAAAAGAAGAGGACAGAAAGGAAGAAGAAAAAACAAGACAAAGAAGAGCCAACGAACAAGGACACCAAACCACAGACAGGGGAGGGGGCTATCCATGTTGTTGCCGGCAATCGAGTGAGCGAAGCAAAGGTTGCCACGAGGGGTTCAAGGACCACCCATCATCTCGATTAAGGTTGAGGGGGTGGTGGCTAATTTCAATGGCTTCTTTGAGCTTTCTCTTGAAATAATTGCTCTCTTTGCAAAGGATTTGCGCTTGCTCCAAACAAATGTAATGTTTGGTGGTGACGGAGTGCTCTGCTAAGGCAGATTTTTGGACCCTATCATGCATGATGTCTGCCCCGTGCTCACGTATCCTGGTACGAAAAGAACGACCAGTTTCTCCAATGTAGGGGGTGCCACATGAGCACACAATCTTGTAGACTCCTGAGTCAAGAAATGAGTCTTTGGAGTCCTTGAGCTGCGGGACAAGATTACTTAACTTTGAAAGGGGTTTAAATGCAACTCGGAGGCCCCTTTTTGTTAAGATTTTGGCAATCTTTTGGGAGATGCCATCCACAAAAGGAATGAAAACATGCAAAGTGGGGAGGTTCAAGGACGGGGTAGGCCTAGAGCTAGAAAGAAAGAAGGATTTGGCTTGGCGAAGAGCCCTAGAAATTTGCTTGCACGGATATCCATTCAAGGAGAAGACCTGACAAAGATGAGATAACTCACTATCTAAGTGTTCTTCATCACAGATTCTGAAGGCTCTCAGGGCAAGGGTTCTAAGGATGCTGGCTTTATGGCTGGGGTGGTGGTGGGAAGAAGAGTGGAGATATAAGTCAGTGTGGGTGGATTTACGATAAACCTGCCTACCAAAGGTGCCATCTCGCTTCCTGATGAGAAGAACATCAAGAAAGGATAAGCGGTTGTCTGACTTTAGCTCCATGGTAAACAATATGCAAGGGACCAAGTTGTTGATGTGCTTGTGAAACTCCTCAAGTTTTTCAAGCCCATGTGGCCAACACACATTGGTGTCATCTACATATCGTTTCTACCATCTAGGTTTCAGGGGAAAGAAGTGGATGGCTGCCTCCTCAAAATGTTCCATAAAGAGGTTCGCAATGATCGGAGAGAGAGGGGAACCCATGGCAACCCCTTCCACTTGCTCATAGATAACATTTTGGAAGGAGAAGTACGTGGATCTTAAACAGAATTCAACCAAGTCTTCCATCTCATCACCAATCTTGCTCTTTACAATAAGAACAGACTCCTTCTCTCATCCTGATGATGGATCACAGAGTGTGATCCGAAACGTTGATGATAAAAAAACTTACACAATCGAATCCAGAAGCAACATCATCATTAACAATGGATTGTGGAAATTTGACATATTCTAATTGATTAACCTTTCAACTTTTCTAGGATCATTATTCGTTATATTATAAGAGGACCAATTATCATTCTTCGAATAAGAGATTATAATTTTATTTATCTCAATCCATTAACATAGGTACACCATCCATGATCTATTAACATCTTATTAGTTTTCAATAAGAAATTTAATTAAGTATTACTAAAGTTTGAGTCTTTGAATTTAATCATCACCATTGTTGACAACCATACAATATCTAAAGTCATAATTCAAGTCATAAGAATAAGACCTATCAACTTCAATATAGATAATCTACAATCTCGTTAAAAAAATTATATCAAATAAATCTCTATTACATAACTTAATTATTAATTAAATCTAATTAACTCTCATTAATTGATTTAATTAATAATTGTATAACCATAGCAACATTCTAATTAACATCAGTTGACTAATAACTAACTAGAATTCTGTAAGTCAAAAGTAAACTATAATTCAATACTCAAACTATCATATTAATAATTCAATAATAATAACTTGTTAATATTTAATGACAAGCTATATTGGGAATTTTATTATTAAATCTTTAATGATCACATACACCACTCTGCAACAATGTTCTCATTTATATTTTAATAATAACAAGTTATAATAAATCCTCAATACCAAGTATTATTATCTCAAATAAGTTTTTCCTACGTACGTTGATTCAGTTAACTAATAATCCTCCAAATTATTAACCAATTCAATTTGATTAATATCTTTTACAGTACTTCAATTATTAACTAATCTCCTTCAGAGTAACTCTGTTTGTATTAGTTGATAACTATTTAAACTATTTATACTATTATTTATTAATAGTTTGTTAGACCCAACAAACATTAGTAAATAATAAATTTATCACAACTATAAATAATCAATCTAGAAAACTTTTACATTGAACTTCATTAGCTAACTCTTAATACCATTAAGGTATTCAAACGTATTAACCAATAACATAATAATTCAATTTTAATCCAATATCATTTAGAGTTTCTAAATTTAAATCAACATAATATAAATTATCATCTTACAATTATTTAATTAATATTAAAATTAACCATTAGATTCCATTTTCTAATTGTTCTAATAATATTTTGTCTATATAAAAGTTGTTTGAAAAAGATCCCTATCACAAACCAATAAGACTCATTATAGATTTTAACATGAATAATTTTCAAATTCTTAGCATTATCATCTTTATTAAACAACTCTAAAATTATTTAATAGTATTCAATATACATTATAAAAAGTCCACTATATAAACTATATTAAAATATCTTTTCTTTTAGTTTTCTCTCATTTAAAAATCCATTTACTTAGATTGGCTAATAATTAATTACACTTCTTCTACTATTAAATAATCTTAATTAAATTTGATTTAATTAGATTAGATAACAAACTATATAAAACTAATGCATATTAATAAAATTCTAATAAGAGAAAATTGCAATAATATCTTTAATTCATTTCATGCTTTGATATATATATATTATTTTTGTGAAGTTTAAGCATAAAGAACTCTTAGTTAAGAGAAATGAAGAAATATCTGTCCTTGAATAAAATAGTCCCAGTACGACGGTCATATCTCCCTAATGAACAGTTGGATCGGGCTGAAATTTAAATATGTTGGAGAGGGTCAAGTTGCGCCGATTCTGACTGGAGCGATCGAATAAATTAGATCACGATAAAAAGTTATGAATGACTGAATTTGGGTCTATCCAAGGGGCAGCGATAGGACAATTTGTGATGAATCAAGAATTTTCTCTTAAAATAATTGTTCTCTAAATTTACCCATTCATCCATCTAATAGGTTTGTCCATACACATCTGAAAATACAATTTGATAGAAAGATTACATCTAATCATTTGAATTTTCAACTTAGAATTTTTATTTTTATTTCAAATCTTGTCTATCTAATTTCACAATATAAATTCGAACCCAAACTCGATTAAGATCTAATTTCTTTCTCATTTAGAACTAGAGTTTTTTCTATTATTTTCTTCTCATCCAAATAAAATATTTAGATTCCAATTTCAAATAGTAGATTCAATCACAGAGAGTATTCAGACACATAAAATAGATATGATGAAGACAGGAAGAGAAAGAGTGCAAAGGGAATATGAGAATATCACGAGTGCACCTGGACACTGATGCTAATTTTCCATGCCTCAGAAGTCCATAGAAAATCCCTTCATTCTCCATCATTCGGAATTCTTCCAAGAATCCAAATCGATCGAATCCTTCAAGTGATTAGAAGTGCTAGAAGGAGCATAGAAGCAAGTAAAAAATATATGAGCATATGAATCTTCTCTTATGCATGTAAGCTTTGAAACTTCTATTTTAGCTTGTAGTTCGTGGCTTCCATTAAGCTTGTAGCTTCCATTAAGCTTTTCTTTTAAGCTTCTATGAATGCCTGAATATAAAGAGCTCTCAAGAAACCTTTGCAATGCTTCTTGAAACCGCTGAAAGATGTCACCAACTAAGCATGGGTCTTTTCCAATCCTTTTTGGTGAGTCATAGAATTGTAGACACCTTGTGCTTAATTGATGCACTAACTCCCGTGTTGTTAACACATGTTAATTCTCATGCAAGCTTATAACTCCAATTTACTTTACTCTTTCCAATTTAATTAATTTATTTATTAAGTCTCATGCACTAACTTTAATATCTCCACTTTTCAATCTTAATATATTTATATTTTAATCGTATTAGGTTTAGAATCTTTTAACAATTTATAATATATTTTTCACTTTCCAAAACTTTATTGCTAAAATATTTATTAGCTTTAATAATAATATTATTTAGTCATTTATTTAATAATAATAATAATATCTTTGCGTATGTGAATATGAGCACATGTGAGTATGAATTCCAGCAACAATTCGATGCAAATTCTCATTCAACCTTTCAAAATCAAGAGATGAGGGTCTCTTAAATAGACTTTCTTGGAATTCATCAATGGTTGAGATCAATTTCAATCAACGGTCAGGATTAAAAGGTCAAGTACAGTCATAAAAGGAGATTTCAGAATTAAAGGGAGTTAACAGATTTAATTTGAGTAAAATAAGGAGTTAATAGATTCAATTTGAGTAGAAAAAGGAGTTAACTAATTTAACTCATTTTCGATCAATAGTGAACTGAAAATTTCCCTTTTTGAACTAAAGAGAAATTTTGTTGAGATATTTAATTTAACAAAATGAGATATGTTCTCATAATTACTTTTTCTATTTAATTAAATAATCTTTAATTAATTAGAGACACTTTTCTTATTTAATTAAATAACTTGATTTAATTAATTAGGAATGCCTTCTCATTTAATTAAATAACTTTGTTTAATTAATTAGAAGTAAGTACTTCATTTAATTAAATAATTATGTTTAATTATTTCAAAATTATTTTCGAAACTAGTCAACTCAAGTGAATCGTGGTTAAATCTGGTCAACTTTTTGTCAAATTTGATCTTTGCGTATGTGAATATGAGCAAATGTGACTATGAATTCCAACAACAATTCGATGCAAATTCTCATTCAACTTTTCAAAATGAAGAGATGAGGGTCTCTTAAATAGACTTTTCTAGAATTCATCAACGGTTGAGATCGATTTCAATCAACGATCAAGATTAAAGGTGAAGATCAGTCATAAAAGAAGATTTCCAAATTAAAGGGAGTTAACAGATTTAATTTGAGTAAAATAAGGAGTTAACTGATTCAATTTGAGTAGAAAAAGGAGTTCATTGATTTAACTCATTTTTTATCAATAGTGAATTGAAAATTATCTTTTTTGAACTGAAGAGAGATTTTGTTGAGATATTTAATTTAATAAAATGAGATATGCTCTCATAATTACTTTTTCTATTTAATTAAATAATTTTTAATTAATTAGAGACACTTTTTTTATTCAATTAAATAACTTCATTTAATTAATTAGGAATGGCTTCTCATTTAATTAAATCACTTTGTTTAATTAATTACAAGTAAGTACTCCATTTAATTAAATAATTAAATTTAATTATTTCAAAAAAAAATTTGAAACTAGTCAACTAAAGTCAACCGTGGTTAAATCAGGTCAAATTTTTGTCAAACTTTATATTTGCGTATGTGAATATGAGCAAATATGAGTATGAATTCCAGCAACAATTCGATGCAAATTCTCATTCAACCTTTCAAAATGAACAGATGAGGGTCTCTTAAATAGACTTTCCTGAAATTTATCAACGGTTGAGATCGATTTTAGTCAACAGTCAGGATTAAATGTGAAGTTCAGTCATAAAGGAAGATTTCCAAATTAAGGGGAGTTAACAGATTTAATTTGAGTAAAATAAGGAGTTAACTGATTCAATTTGAGTAGAAAAAGGAGTGAACTCATTTAACTCATTTTTTATCAATAGTGAATTAGAAATTTCCCTTTTTGAACAGAAGAGAGATTTTGTTGAGATATTTAATTTAATAAAATGAGATATGCTCTCATAATTACTTTTTCTATTCAATTAAATAATCTTTAATATATTAGAGACACTTTTCTTGTTTAATTGTATAACTTCATTTAATTAATTAGGAATGGCTTCTCATTTAATTATATAACTTTTCTTAATTAATTAGAAGTAAGTACTCCATTTAATTAAATAATTTCATTTAATTATTTTAAAATTCTTTTCAAAACTAGTCAACTCAAGTCAATCGTGGTTAAATTTGGTCAAGTTTTGGTCAAACTTGATCTTTGCGTATGTGAATATAAGCAAATGTGAATATGAATTCCAGCAACAATTCGATGCAAATTCTCCTTCAAACTTTCAAAATGAAGAGATGAGGGTCTCTTAAATAGACTTTCCTGAAATTCATCAATGGTTGAGATCGATTTCAATCAACAGTCAAGATTAAAGGTGAAGTTCAGTCATAAAGGGAGATTTCCAAATTAAAGGGAGTTAACAGATTTAATTTGAGTAAAATAAAGAATTAACTGATTCAATTTTAGTAGAAAAAGGAGTTAACTGATTTAACTCATTTTTGCTCAATAGTGAACTGAAAATTTTTCTTTTTGAACTGAAGAGAGATTTTGTTGAGATATTTAATTTAAGAAAAAAAGATATGCCCTCATAATTACCTTTTCTATTTAATTAAATAATCTTTAATCAATTAGAGACAAATTTCTTATTTAATTATATAACTTCATTTAATTAATTAGGAATGACTTCTCATTTAATTAAATAAATTTCTTTAATTAATTACAAATAAATACTCCATTTAATTAAATAATTTCATTTAATTATTTCAAAAAAAATTCGAAACTTGTCAACTCAAGTCAACTATGATTAAATTTGACCAATTTTTGGTCAAACTTGATATTTGCATATGTGAATATGAGCAAATGTGAGTATGAATTCTAGCAACAATTCGATAAAAAATCTCATTCAACCTTTCAAAACGAATAGATGAGGGTCTCTTAAATAGACTTTCTTGGAATTCATCAAAGGTTGAGATCGATTTCAATCAACGGTCAGGATTAAAGGTGAAGTTCAGTGATAAAGGGAGATTTCCAAATTAAAGGGAGTTAAGAGATTTAATTTGAGTAAAATAAGGAGTTAACTGATTCAATTTGAGTAAAAAAAGGAGTTCATTTAATTATATAACTTTATTTAATTAATTAGAAGTAAGTACTCCATTTAATTAAAAAATTTTGTTTAATTATTTCAAAATTCTTTTCGAAACTAGTCAACTCAAGTCAACCGTGGTTAAATCTGGTCAACTTTTGGTCAAACTTGATATTTGTGTATGTGAATATGAGCAAATGTGAGTATGAGTTCTAGCAACAATTCGATGCTAATTCTTATTCAACTTTTCAAAATGAAGAGATGAGGGTCTCTTAAATAGACTTTCCTGGAATTCATCAATGGTTGAAATCGATTTCAATCAATAGTCAGGATTGAAAGTGAAGTTCAGTCATAAAGGCAGATTGTCAAATTAAAAGGAGTTAACGGATTTAATTTGAGTAAAATAAAGAGTTAACTGATTCAATTTGAGTAGAAAAAGGAGTTAACTCATTTAACTCATTTTTTATCAATAGTGAATTGGAAATTTTCCTTTTTGATCTGAAGAGAGATTTTGTTGAGATATTTAATTTAATAAAATGAGATATGCTCTCGTAATTCCTTTTTCTATTTAATTAAATAATCTTTAATTAATTAGAGACACTTTTATTATTTAATTAAATAACTTTATTTAATTAATTAGGAATGGCTTCTCATTTAATTAAATAACTTTGTTTAATTAATTAGAAGTATGTACTCCATTTTATTAAATAATTTCGTTTAATTATTTCAAAAGTCTTTTCTAAACTAGTCAACTCAAGTCAACCGTGGTTAAATCTGACCAACTTTTGGTCAAACTTGATCTTTCCGTATTTGAATATGAGAAAATGTGAGTATGAATTCCAGCAACAATTCGATGCAAATTCTCATTCAACCTTTCAAAATGAAAAGATGAGGGTCTCTTAAATAGACTTTTCTGAAATTCATCAAAGGTTGAGATCGATTTCAATCAACGGTCAGGATTAAAGGTGAAGTTCAGTCATAAATGGAGATTTCCAAATTAAATTTACTTAACGATTTAATTTGAGTAAAATAAGGAGTTAACTGATTCAATTTGAGTAGAACAAGGAGTTAACTGATTTAACTCATTTTTTATCAATAGTGAACTAAAAATTTCCCTTTTTGAATTGAAGAGAGATTTTGTTGACATATTTAATTTAATAAAATGAGATATGGTCTCATAATTACTTTTTCTATTTAATTAAATAATCTTTAATTAACTAAGGACACTTTTCTTATTTAATTAATTAGGAATGGCTTCTCATTTAATTAAATAACATTATTTAATTAATTAGAAGTAAGTACTCCATTCAATTAAATAATTTCGTTTAATTGTTTCAAAATTCTTTTTCGAAATTAGTCAACTCAAGTCGATCATGGTTAAATCTGGTCAGCTTTTGGTCAAACTTGATCTTTGCGTATGTGAATATGAGCAAATGTGAGTATAAATTCCAGCAACAATTCAATGCAAATTCTCATTGAACCTTTCAAAATGAAAAGATGAGGGTCTCTTAAATAGACATTCTTAGAATTCATCAACGGTTGAGATTGATTTCAATCAACGGTCAAGATTAAAGGTGAAGTTCTGTCATAAGGGGATATTTCCAAATTAAATAGAGTTAACGGATTTAATTTGAGTAAAATAAGGAGTTAACTGATTCAATTTGATTAGAAAAAGAAGTTAACTGACTTAACTCATTTTTGATTAATAGTGAACTCAAAATTTCCCTTTTTGAACTGAAGAGAGATTTTGTTGAAATATTTAATTTAATAAAATGAGATATGCTCTCATAATTACTTTTTCTATTTAATTAAATAATCTTTAATTAATTAGAGACACTTTTCTTATTTAATTAAATAACTTCATTTAATTAATTAGGAATGGCTTCTCATTTTATTAAATAACTTTGTTTAATTAATTAGAAGTAAGTACTCCATTTAATTAAATAATTTCGTTTAATTATTTCAAAATTTTTTTTGAAACTAGTCAACTCAAGTCAACCGTGGTTAAATCTGGTCAACTTTTGGTCAAACTTAATCTTTGCGTATGTGAATATGAGCAAATGTGAGTATGAATTCTAGCAACAATTCGATGCAAATTCTCATTCAACCTTTTAAAATGAAGAGATGACGGTCTCTTAAATAAACTTTCGTGAAATTCATCAACGGTTGAGATCGATTTCAATCAACGGTCAGGATTAAAGATGAAGTTCAGCCATAAAAGGAGATTTCAAAATCAAAGGGAGTTAACGGATTTAATTTGAGTAAAATAAGGAGTTAACTGATTCAATTTGAGTAGAAAAAAGATTTAACTTATTTAACTTATTTTTGATCAATAGTGAACTGAAAATTTCCCTTTTTTAACTGAAGAGAGATTTTGTTGAGATATTTAATTTAATAAAATGAGATATGCTCTCATAATTACTTTTTGTATTTAATTAAATAATCTTTAATTAATTAGAGACACTTTTCTTATTTAATTAAATAACTTCATTTAATTAATTAGGAATGACTTCTCATTTAATTAAATAAATTTTTTTAATTAATTAGAAGTAAGTACTCTATTTAATTAAATAATTTTGTTTGATTGTTTTAAAAAAAATTTCAAAACTAGTCAACTCAAGTCAACCGTGGTTAAATTTGGTCAACTTTTGGTCAAACTTGATCTTTGCGTATGTGAATATGAGCAAATGTGAGTATGAATTCCAGCAACAATTCGATGCAAATTCTCATTCAACCTTTCAAAATGAAGAGATGAGGGTCTTTTAAATAGACTTTCCTGGAATTCATCAATGGTTGAGATTGATTTCAATCAACGGTCAGGATTAAAGGTGAAGTTCAGTCATAAAGGGAGATTTCCAAATTAAAGGGTGTTAATAGATTTAATTTGAGTAAAATAAGGAGTTAACTGATTCAATTTGAGTAGAAAAAGGAGTTAACTGATTTAACTCATTTTTTATCAATAGTGAACTAAAAATTTTCCTTTTTGAACTGAAGAGAGGTTTTGTTGAGATATTTAATTTAATAAAATGAGATATGCTCTCATAATTTCTTTTTTTGTTTAATTAAATAATCTTTAATTAATTAGAGACACTTTTCTTATTTAATTAATTAATTTCATTTAATTAATTAGGAATGTCTTCTCATTTAATTAAATAACTTTATTTAATTAATTAGATGTAAGTACTCCATTTAATTAAATAATTTCGTTTAATTATTTTAAAATTCTTTTCAAAACTAGTCAACTCAAGTCAACCGTGGTTAAATCTGGTCAACTTTTGGTCAAACTTGATCTTTGCGTATGTGAATATGAGCAAATGTGAGTATGAATTCCAACAACAATTCGATGCAAATTCTCATTCAACCTTTCAAAATGAAGAGATGAGGGTCTCTTAAATAGATTTTCCTAGAATTCATCGACGGTTGAGATCGATTTCAATCAACGGTCAAGATTAAAAGTGAAGTTCAGTCATAAAGGGATATTTTCAAATTTAATGGAGTTAACGGATTTAATTTGAGTAAAATAAAGAGTTAACTGATTCAATTTGAGTAGAAAAAGGAGTTAACTGATTTAACTCATTTTTGATCAATAGTGAACTGGAAATTTCTATTTTTGAACTGAAGAGAGATTTTGTTGAGATATTTAATTTAATAAAATGAGATATGCTCTCATAATTACTTTTTCTATTTAATTAAATAATCTTTAATTAATTAGAGACAATTTTCTTATTTAATTAAATAACTTCATTTAATTAATTAGGAATGGCTTCTCATTTATTTAAATAACTTTATTTAATTAATTAGAAGTAAGTACTCCATTTAATTAAATAATTTCGTTTAATTATTTCAGAATTCTTTTCAAAACTAGTCAACTCATGTAATGCCCCGCCAAGGGCTCCAAAGAATAGCCTAGAATTTCGTTAAGTTTGGTAAACATTTTTTTTTTTTTACCTGAATGTAAATACCATACATAACTTATTCACAATAACGGAAGCAATAGCAATGACCATCTGAAAAGTAAACATAACATACATAACAGATTACATTCTTTAAGATCCCTTAACGTTGAATTACATACATGAATCCATCTTGTACAACAACCACATGAAATAATAATGATAAATCCAATGTTTAAACATTACTTTTCCAAATGCTCAATCATCCTCTGTACATGTCACAGGGTATGACAAGCTCAAAGAATATACTTATGTAGAATAAGGTCCATCATCCTATTCCAATCCATGATACCTCAAAGTAGAGATAATCACAGGATACATCATTATAGAAGACATATACATCCATCATAAAAATCAAACAA
This sequence comes from Cupressus sempervirens, assembly GCA_028749045.1. Classification (NCBI taxonomy): domain Eukaryota; kingdom Viridiplantae; phylum Streptophyta; class Pinopsida; order Cupressales; family Cupressaceae; genus Cupressus; species Cupressus sempervirens. The sequence goes on from CM053793.1 coordinate 663,738,840, forward strand.
AATAAACTAAGTGTATGGTTCCTCCCAACCATTAATAGCATCATTAGACCATCGTGGGCCCTAGCCATCCCTCCGTGCGTAACATCCCAAATTATCAAAGAGATCATCGATATTAACATAGTAGGAATGTCACTCCTAACATATACAATATCATATGTAGAAAGTAATCTAACATGCAAATATAAGCATAAGATAACATCATCTAACATATGCTAATCATCAATGATAGGATACATAACCACCATCACGAAGGACGCATCAGCCACGATGTCTCAATGAATCTCAAATGATAAGAGTGGAAAATACACTACCACCCGATCGTGTGGTACCTAAGTGGTCCACTCCCACCGTGCTGAGGAGATAATCTCAAGTCCCAAACAAGTTGTCAAAATCTCATAGCATAAATCTCTATAGTTCAGGAATCCTAAAAGTATACTAACTCAAAGGTTTCAATCACGAAACTGACATTTACTTCCCAAAGGCACACAATGACATGTAGGAACCTACTATTCAAGTGGGAAAGTGTCATTGCATTTATCACATACAAGTTACCCTAGCAGTTAGTTAAACTCCACGGGTCCATACTGATCTCGTGCGGCCACTAGTATCCTCTCATACTGACAAGGCATACTATGGAATGTAAGGTCGCAACCATGCATTCTCACTACTCCCATCCTAGCCTATACAAGCACTCAAGGCATGGGTGAGAACCAAAACTCTTATCTTTTTAGGTTCATTCAGTTAGTATTAGATGTGAATGTTATCACTTATTAATCCAACTTACAATGAGTTACCCTGGCAGCCTCTTAGGGCCTCGACCCCCATTGCAAGCCACTTCCCATCACTACATGCAGATATCCTACCCTGATGCTCATGGAATCATAAATCTCAAAATCACAAAAATAATCCATAATAAAATCATCAAATAAAAGCATCAAATCTCCATGAGCAAACATCCATAAAAAATCATGACCACAACAGCTCTCTATTGGCAACTGAAGCATCACTGATAATCAAAAGTATCCAATGGTTCTCAATTACCAACAATATATCTCAAACACACTGATCGAAGATTCCAAAAATGGTTGAGTCAAACATGTCACAACATGACATCATCAAGAATAAATCCACATTTTAGTCCCATCATGGTGACTAGAAAATAACCAAGGATAACTGATCGATGACCAAAAATAATGGTTAAGTCTCATAAATAAGAATCTCAACTATAACAATCAGTATTCACATCCAATACATAGAGAATTCCATCACATAACCATGGTTGGGTTTATAAAGATTGAGAATAGAACATCATCATGACATCGCAATCACAAAACACCCAAGCCTCTAGTAGACGTCCTATAACTGGTCAAGACTAGTCAACCCAAAACCCAAAACAATAGCATAAAGAATACACAATGTAAACACATGTTTTGGTTTTGCTAAGTTTTCAAATTTGAATTCAAAAGTCTCAGTTTACGTTTTCAAGTTTAGAGAAAGAATCAGAGGAACATTTTGTATGTTTTTTCATGTATTGTTTTTGGATGGATAAAAAGTTTTCCTTTATAAATCCAATTTCCAATTACAATATTTTATTGAAATCGTTCCCCACCAATCTTTTAATTAAATTTCATATACTTTATATATTTTATAATTTAAAAATATTAATTAAATCTTAATAGTTAAATTATAAAATTATAAAATTATTCATCATTATAAAAGATAAATTCTTAAATCTTTTATCAACTAATTTTAAATCTTTTAATAACATATTTACATATTACATATATACATATATATATTTCTATTTAAACATATATATATATATATATATATTTATTGTTTCATAAAATCGAATTAATAAAATTCGATTCATACCATATGAAAATTTATAACAATGAAATTTTGATTTCAAGGAATTCGTATAAACGTTCTTTTTTCGTTTTTCATATAACATAACGTTTTAACATAAAAGTTTTTTGTAAAAATGCATATTAAAATTTCCCCCCCACCTTACTGCGGTACGCAGTACCTACGGTCGTAGGCACTGCATCGATAGTGGGTACGTAGTACCCCTATCGTCGCAGACCTGCGACGGCAGGCCTCTGCCTTTCGCAGGGATGAGGTACGAATATGTGCCAAAGGAAATTTTTATATATATATATTTTTAATGCGATTTTCAATAACATTTTTTTATAAAAACATTCCCATGCGAGAACAAATTCATTAATATGAATTTTCTACTACGATTTGATATTTGAAATCCTTAATATATATACATATGTATATATATATATATATATATATATATATATATATATGCAGATTTAAAGATATAAACATATATATTCACAATATATATTAATTCTAATTTTTGAAGTTTTCCTATAAACTTTTAAATCTCAAATTTATTCAATAAATAGTCTAATGGTTTGGCTACCATTTAAATCCTAGCCCCAGTTTCCTTTTAGATCTATGCATATAAAATTCTCAAATAAATTTAATTGCCCATATTGAGAATGCATACAATAAAAATATGAAATTCTTCAGAAGACATATGGAAGATGCGAAGAAGACAGGGAATACATGATGCATAAATAACATAAGTAAAATCACAAGAATCTACCTAGATTCTGATGCTAATTCGCTCTTCCTCAGAAAATCCGCAGAGCAAGCTCCATTCTTCAGAACTCTCGAATCCTCCAATGCTCCAGTTGCACTCCAAACGCTCTCCCTAAGCTTCTATGAATGCCTGAATATAAAGAGCTCTCAAGAAACTTTTGGAATGCTTCTTGAAACCGTTGAAAGGTGTCACCAACTAAGCATGGGTCTTTTCCAACCTTTTTGATGAGTCATAGAATTGTAGACACCTTGTGCTTAATTGATGCACTAACCCCCGTGTTGTTGACACATGTTAATTCTCATGCAAGCTTAACTCCAATTTACTTTTTAAATAATTTCTATTTAAATTTTATAACTTTCATTTTAATTTTTATAACTTTTATTATTATTATTTTATTTATTACTTTATTATTATTTTATAATTATTATTTATTTTAATTTCTAGTTTTCTTTTATTTAATTCCTTTCCTCAATAATATACATTTAATTAATTACAATCAAAATATCAAAGATCATGATATTTTATTAATTTTCTCAAATAAATAATTTATTAAGTAAATCTATTTATTAAGACTTAATTAATGGAAAATTCACCATAGACCTTCAAGATAAAATATGAAAACCCATCATAGAACAAATCATACAAAATAAATTTAAAGGGTTAAAAATCACGAAATATGTCATCCGACATATTTGGTGGGTATTCAACTTTGATACTTGTCCTAACTCACTAGGACAAATAGTTTTTAGGTTTGGGAATTTGGACTTGAGAATTTATCTCCCTTCTCTTATCATTGAGATAGAATAATAGGGTACCCTCATCCTGGCAATTCAGGGAAGTCGATACCTGGTACCTGCAATCTGCAAAAAAACCATGCATGTACATACAATATATAATGCTAAGCTAAACAAACAATAGTAGGAAGTGGTGCATCCTATAGATCCTGACTAAGCAGGTGACTACGACTCCCTTCCTTAACCACATCAAAAATGCCATACATTAAGAAAACACGCACAACATACACATGCAAGTATGGGGTAAGTAACCATAATAAAACACATGAGATAATAAACCATCTAACTAATCATCATTAACAACTGAAAATAATGTAATGATCATCATACACACATGAAATGTAAAGTCTAAATGATCTCATCATATATTAGTTGAATCCCTATCATAATATCTGATAGTGTCAAAACAACACCACTAAACCATCAATATAAAACTAGTCTACATAGTCTGATAATAATAGCAACAATAAGTCTAGAAAAGATGTGAACGAGGGTAGGCACTACAACTCAAGTCAACCGTGGTTAAATCCAGTCAACTTTTGGTCAAACTTGATCTTTGCGTATGTGAATATGAGCAAATGTGAGTATGAATTTTAGCAACAATTCGATGCAAATTCTCATTCAACCTTTCAAAATGAAGAGATGAGGGTCTCTTTAAATAGAATTTCTTGAAATTTATCAATCGTTGAGATCGATTTCAATCAACGGTCAGGATTAAAGATGAAGTTCAGTCATAAAGGGAGCTAACGGATTTAATTTGAGTAAACTAAGGAGTTAACTGATTCAATTGGAGTAGAAAAAAGAGTTAACTCATTTAACTCATTTTTGATCAATAGTGAATTGAAAATTTCCCTTTTTGAACTGAACAGAGATTTTGTTGAGATATTTAATTTATTAAAATGAGATATGCTCTCATAATTACTTTTTCCATTTAATTAATTAGAGACACTTTTCTTATTTAATTAAATAACTTCATTTAATTAATTAGGAATGGCTTCTCATTTAATTAAATAAGTTTGTTTAATTAATTAAAAGTAAGTACTCCATTTAATTAAATAATTTCATTTAATTATTTCAAAATTCTTTTCGAAACTAGTCAACTCAAGTCAACCGTGGTTAAATCTGGTCAACTTTTGGTCAAACTCGATCTTTGCGTATATGAATATGAGCAAATGTGAGTATGAATTCCAGCAACAATTCGATGCAAATTCTCATTCAACCTTTCAAAATGAAGAGATGATGGTCGCTTAAATAGACTTTCCTAGAATTCATCAACGGTTGAGATCGATTTCAATCAATGGTCAGGATTAAAGGTGAAGTTCAGTCATAAATGGAGATTTCAAAATTAAAGGGAGTTAACAGATTTAATTTGAGTAAAAGAAGGAGTTAACTGATTCAATTTGAGTAGAAAAAGGAGTTAACTCATTTAACTCATTTTTTATCAATAGTGAATTGAAAATATCCCTTTTTGAACTGAAGAGAGATTTTGTTGAGATATTTAATTTAATAAAATGAGATATGCTCTCATAATTACTTTTTCTATTTAATTAAATAATCTTTAATTAATTAGAGACACTTTTCTTATTTAATTAAATAACTTCATTTAATTAATTAGGAATGGCTTCTCATTTAATTAAATAACTTTGTTTAATTAATTAGAAGTAAGTACTCCATTTAATTAAATAATTTTATTTAATTCTTTCAAAATTCTTTGCGAAACTAGTCAACTCATGTCAACCGTGGTTAAATCTGGTCAACTTTTCGTCAAACTTGATCTTTTCGTATGTGAATATGAGCAAATGTGAGTATGAATTCTAGCAAAAATTCAATGCAAGTTCTCATTCAACCTTTCAAAATGAAGAGATGAGGGTCTCTTAAATAGACTTTCTTGGAATTCATCAATGGTTGAGATCGATTTCAATCAATGGTCAGGATTAAATGTGAAGTTCAGTGATAAAGGGAGATTTCCAAATTAAAGGGAGTTAATGGATTTAATTTGAGTAAAATAAGGAGTTAACTGATTCAATTTGAGTAGAAAAAGGAGTTAACTCATTTAACTCATTTTTTATCAATAGTGAACTAGAAATTTCGCTTTTTGAACTGAAGAGAGATTTTGTTGAGATATTTAATTTAATAAAATGAGATATGCTCTCATAATTACTTTTTCTATTTAATTAAATAATCTTTAATTAATTAGAGACACTATTCTTAATTAATTAAATAACTTCATTTAATTAATTAGGAATGGCTTCTCGTTTAATTAAATAATTTTGTTTAATTAATTAGAAGTAAGTACTCCATTTAATTAAATAATTTCGTTTAATTGTTTCAAAATTCTTTTCGAAACTAGTCAACTCAAGTCAACCGTGGTTAAATCTGGTCAACTTTTGGTCAAACTTGATCTTTGCATATGTGAATATGAACAAATGTGAGTATGAATTCAAGCAACAATTCGATGCAAATTCTCATTCAACCTTTCAAAATGAAGAGATGAGGGTCTCTTAAATAGACTTTCCTGAAATTCATCAATGGTTGAGATCGATTTCAATCAATGGTCAGGATTAAAGGTGAAGTTCAGTCATAAAGGGAGATTTCTAAATTAAAGGGAGTTAACGAATTTAATTTTAGTAAAATAAGGAGTTAACTGATTCAATTTGAGTAGAAAAAGGAGTTAACTAATTTAACTCATTTTTTATCAATAGTGAACTGGAAATTTCCCTTTTTGAACTGAAGAGAGATTTTTTTGAGATATTTAGTTTAATAAAAATAGATATTGTCATGCCCACACTACGGGGCAAAAAAACACACACTTTTTTTTAAAATTAATAATTAAAGATACTCTAAATATTAATTAAGCTACCAATAATTTAAAGCTAATTCATAATTAAAATTACAATTGAAACTTAACAAATAAATTAACCAACTAACAAGATACTAAATAACATAAACACTAATATCTAACGATGCTCCATTTAATTAAATCCATTTCATTCTCTTTTATATTAGTCAAATTGATACTCCAATAACATAACTATTATAACACCCTAAAATGTTATTCTTAGTTTACTTAGTTAATAAATCATACATTTCACTATAACTAATAGTCATCAAAACTTAACTTACATAACTATAATAAAATCATAAACAGTCAAAATTAACACTCCTTACAAACTGCAAATCTAAATCTTTTGATATTAAATCAACAAAATAACGTACCAAATAAATTAACATTTATTGACTAGTCACTCGACTGACTTAATAATACATCTTCCAACTATTTTATCATTCTCTAATTTATACTAAGATTGAATGAATGAATTTTTTTAAACTAAAACATACTAGGGTGCTAATATTAAAACGTTCATACTAAGCCAACTTACACTTACAAAATTTCAAACCTAAACTAACATTTCAACACCTATCTTAAATCAAAAATTAATCATATATTATAAACTGACTAATCTTTAATATATATACTAGCTAAATTGATCATATACTATCTAGTTTAATATAAATTAATTAACTAAAACTTAAACTAACTTTCTAACTAATCTATAATCTAAAACTAACCATACAATCTAACATACTAATTTATAGCTTTAATAAAATTAAACTAATTATATTAACAAATTAATATTTCATGAAAAACTACAAATATAGATATCTAAATATTATCTACTCATCAATTCATATTTAAAGTAAATACTAATAAAAAAAAAAACTAATTTACAACTAATGACTAAATAATAACTAACCTAAGATCTTTATTATGTTAAACTAACTTAAATTAGCTAATCAAAATAAACTAATTTAATACTAACCCTATTACTAACACCTAACATCTATCCTAACTAACCTAGCTATCCTTCCCCACCTATCAAATCCACCCATCACCCTAGGTTTCCCTCCCAACAAGCTTGGGCGGATTCCAAGGCTGCTCACGTAGCCCAAGGTCTGCAAAACGCAGTCCACTTGCCTTGGTCAAGGTACGTGGGCAGTACTCATGATCAACTCAATAAAACCAACGCCCAAACTTGCTAGGAAATAAAACAAGGTCAATAAAAACAAATATAAACTTTTCCATGGTCTAGGGAAAATTTGGATGGGATGGGGTGAGGTCATCATTATGATGACCTAAGACATTTCAACCACAAACTTTAATTAAACCTTATTAAATATTCCTTCCAAAACTGACGTCCCCCAAGGTGATGGAAAATGCATTTATGTTATAAAGTTTTATAGATAGCAAGGATAGGATATTTAGGATACTTAATATAACTAAGATAGTTTATTTACTTGATTTTACAAAGGATTTTAAAGGGAATATTTAAACGAGTATTCTCTGTAATGAAAGAGGCATTAAACTTGTTTCCTCATACAAATTCCAGCATCCTGTAGGTAGGTTTTTTTTTGAAATTTTCTTGTTCACTCTTTTTTTTTTGCATAAGAATTTTCTCTTAGGGATGGTATGTAAAGTTAATTTAATCTTCTTTAAGTTGGATCAAAATTTGAAAAAAACTAACATCTTGCTAATATTATCTCAAAGTTTTAATCCCTAAAGTTTCTTATAGCTTACAAAACTAATAGTGCATCCCTTAAATCTATAAGATGATTAAGGTAGGATACATTACAATTTCTATCACATCTAAGGTAGATTAAACCAAGGACTAAATTCATCATTCCATTCACACCTGAACTCATGTAGGAGCATTCACAGGTCATACTTTGAGCAATATCCTTCCATTTTCTATACAAGGGAGTAGAATTGAATGGATTTAAACATGAAATCAATGATCGTGTCACAACAATGCATGATTAAATTGATTTCCTAAACAAACTTGAATTAAATTATATCAACCATATCTATTGTTTATTTTTTTTCTTAACATAATTTCTATTTTGAACATATAAGGAACATAAAAGGAACTTGATTATTTGCTCAATCAAACTGAATCTACACCCATGATATAATTTTCGTTTCCAACATAGAAGTAAACTTGAAATTTGCCTAATTAAATCAACACCATTTCCATCCTATTTGATGTGCATCCAACCAGATTAAAGTTTACAATTAAATCACATGGCAAGCAATTTTACTCAAACACCAATTTTATAGGAAAACCTGATTCAAAGGCTCAGTCGGGAAAGAACCAAGAAGAAAACCCAGCTTCGTTGCCATTTACAACAAAGTTTTGAGATATTAATAACATAGGATTTCAATCCTGAATTACATCACTTAAATTAAATCTCCTTCATGACCCTCATCAAGGGTTCCATATCAAATTTTGCAACACATTCGAACAACCGTGGAGGAAACAAATATCTGATCAGGTGACAACCAAGCATAACCAAGAGACAATCAAACAAGCATAATCATATATGGTTTACACAATGGATTCACAATGAATCAAAACTGGGGAAAGGTGGATTCTTCCAACCAGGAGAAGTCAAGCACAACACCAACAGATGCCCAATCAGGGCCATATACCAAGAACTTCCATTCTTCCATTTCAACATACCAGAATCATACAAGGTTTGTGCTGACAGGTAGGGGCCCATAACACCCTACCCTTTCTCCCTCTTCTCATCTTGCGAAGAGACTCTACACTGGATGGAGTCCGACTAAACAGACCTTTCCCAGAATTGGTCACTTCTGCCCTCTCCAAGGGTGAGTAATACCAAAACACCCATGCAAGAAAATTCTCAAAATTGCAAACATAAACATGAAAGGAGATCAACCAAAAATAACATGGTTTCCAAAGCTTTCCAACATACCCACAAACATACAAACATTGAAACAACAACAAGGTAGCATAAGCATGAAACAAGAATGAAATATGAACAAGGGAGATGAGAATTCCAACCTTCACAAAGAGGTAATGGCAATGAACAAGTTTGAGTAGAGTTTCCTTCTCTTTCCTTCAATCCTCAAGAACTCTTCTCTAAATGTAGAGATTGGGTAACCACTCCACTAGTCCAAGAAAGGCCTCTAAATAAGCCTCAAACTCAACCACCCAAAAGGATCAATAACTTCTTCCACCCACTTAAAATTCTAGAAACTCCTAACTCAACCCATACCATGGTTAAACACTAAGAAGGAGGTGAGGTAAGGCAACTCATGGTAACCACTTGAAATTTCGCGCAAAGGTAAAATGAGACTTTTTGAGTGATCTCCAAAGTCAATAGAAGGGGCTTAGGGGTTGGAAAAGACCCCCAACCCATACCCATACCCCTTAGGTATAATTATTTCATGTTTTAAAGCCTTAGGAATAGGTTTAGAGCCACACAAAGGCTAGGAAATAATTAGGACCAACTAACAACTCTAAAATTGTGATTAAGCACTAATTCGGATTAAGTGATGACTAAACTCGATTAAGAACCCAATTAGCAAACTGAAACTAACTTAAACCAACATAGGTCCAAAGGTTACATAGCTAACCCAAATCAGCACACTGAAGAGCACAGACAATTTACGAGTGTCGAGCGACACTGAAAGAACATAGTTACGAACATTAACATTCACTGAACATGGAAAGATACATACATACATCTCTCAATACAATACTTAAATTACGAACAACAAGGTTTCCAAAATTAGCACATAGAGATTAGTTCTGTTCCTCGTAGGGTTTCTTGGCTAAATATCTGCACACTCATTGCACACATCAGTAGTCCCGTAAAATCACATATACATATGTATATATATACGTATCAGGAATCACAAAAATTAAAACATGCATCAATAAGGGTTTCTTCATCCTACTTAATTCTTAATCATAAAGATTCCAAAAAAAAATGTGTTAATCCTACATTTTACTTAATTCATCATCATACATAAACATAAAGCATTAAATGATGGATATCAAATATTTGAAAATACATCACACAACATGAAATAATAAGATATGTTCAAATATCTGAAAATGTCTTGACATCTCGAGTCGAGAGTAACAAAAAGATAAAGTAATAACTAAGGCTAAAAGGGTCGGGGCGAGGCCTCACATCCTCCCCCACTAGGCATGAACTTCCTCTTGGAGTTCAACAAAAGATAAGGGTATAGAGATTGCATCCGTGCTGCATTTCCCCAAAGAAATTGTGACCTCATCATAACATTCCCGCTAGACCCTAACTTGGTCTAGCTCTCGACCTCGAGGAGCTAGGGTCTGCTGGGCAATAAAATGGATAGTCTCTAGCACTAACTAGCTGATCAACTCCACCTGTAGCCCTAATAGCTATAGCCTGATGCTCAGCCTAGCGGTTGTCAACTGCTGTAAAAACTCTGTGGGACCTGCCCATGTTTCCCACTGTCAACTTTCAAAAAGCCCCTCTCTGACCACTGAATGACTGTCCCTGTGGACACTCTCTCACTATATGACCCATGCCGTCACAAGTATAGCATGGCCCTTGGGTATAAGATTGTGTATCCTGTGATCCAGACTACTATTGGCCCCCTGACCTGCTAGACCCACTGTATCCACCCCTAGAAGACTGTTGAGTCTGCACTGACTGTGACTGTGGGGTATGTACTTTTTGATCATGTTGTGACATCCACTGCCTAGGCTTAGAGCCCTGATAACCCTGTGAGGGTTCCTGTTGCTGCTGCTTAGACTGTTGGCCCTTAGAGGACCCTGGTGTATAATTCTGATTCCCTTTCCAATGGGGTTTCTACCGGGTAGAGTTTCGGTTCTAAGACTGATCTCGTGATTCCTGTCTACCTCGAGTATCCTCTGCCACTAGTGCTATCTCTACTACCTATCTGAAGGTGGTAGGGAAGGCCATCTAAACTGGACCCTGAAGTGAGAAATTCAAACCCATGATAAAATGATGTACCCGTAGTTTCTCGTCCTTCATGTATTCCACATAAGGAAGGAGCTCGAGAAACTTGCTCTCATACTGTGCCACTGTAAGACCTCTCCGATAAAGAGAATGGAACTCCTCTATCTGTTTCTGTTGGAAATGCTCTGACAAGTACCTCTCTTGAAATATTTCTAGGAAAGACTCCCATGTGAGGGTGTCCATCCTCACTCCACCTATAATCTCCTCCTGATGCCACCAATTGGAGGCATCCCCTCTCAACTGATGAACTGCTAGGCATGCCTTTAGATTACTCCCATAGGGTCGTAATCCAAAGCACCACTGTAGGCTCTTCAACTGTGCCTCTGCTACTGTCCCCTCAGTGGAACCCGTAAATAATGGTGGTCCAAGTCAAATTAATTCCCTGATATCATCTCCTACATGTCTAGGAGGTCTGTCAAGTGGAGGTCTTCTCTGGTGTATTGACTCACCTTCATGCTCATCTTGCCCCTCTAACTGTCTTAGTGGGGGACTCCTAGTCCTCTCTCTGCCTCTAGGCCCGCCTCCTCCAGGTCCCTCTGCTTCCACTACTAGAATCTGTTGAACTGGCTGAACTATAGGTACTACTCTTTGCTGAACTACACCGATCAAAATTTGGAGTGCATCAATAATGTCCTGGTTCGAGTTCGGTGGTGGAGGTGGAGGTGGTGGTGGTGGAGGTGGTCCATCCCCCTGCCTCGCTCTACCACCTCTCACCCTATGACCTCTGCCTCATGGGTTGCTTCGACTAACAGGAGGCATCCTACACAATTTAATATTTCATTTTAAGTTTCAGAAGCGTAAGGGTTTAAGGTTCCTAGTGTTGAAACACGGGCTCTGATACCAAAATATCATGCCCACACTATGGGGCAAAAACACACACACCTTTTTTTCAATTAATAATTAAAGATACTCTAAATATTAATTAAGCTACCAATAATTTAAAGCTAATTCATAATTAAAATTACAATTGAAACTTAACACATAAATTAACCAACTAACAAGATACTAAATAACATAAACACTAATATCTAACGATGCTCCATTTAATTAAATCCATTTCATCCTCTTTTATATTAGTCAAATTGATACTCCAATAACATAACTATTATAATGCCCTAAAATGTTATTCTTAGTTTACTTAGTTAATAAATCATACATTTCACTATAACTAATAGTCATCAAAACTTAACTTACATAACTATAATAAAATCATAAACAGTCAAAATTAACACTCCTTACAAACTGCAAATCTAAATCTTTTGATATTAAATCAACAAAAGAACGTACCAAATTAATTAACATTTATTGACTAGTCACTCGACTGACTTAATAATACATCTTCCAACTATTTTATCATTCTCTAATTTATACTAAGATTGAATGAATGAATTTTTTTAAACTAAAACATACTAAGGTGCTAATATTAAAACGTTCATACTAAGACAACTTACACTTACAAAATTTCAGACCTAAACTAACATTTCAACACCTATCTTAAATCAAAAATTAATCATATATTATAAACTGACTAATCTTTAATATATATACTAACTAAATTTTTCATATACTATCTAGTTTAATATAAACTAATTAACTAAAACTTAAACTAACTTTCTAACTAATCTATAATCTAAAACTAACCATACAATCTAACATACTAATTTATAACTTTAATAAAATTAAACTAATTATATTAACAAATTAATATTTCATGAAAAACTACAAATATAGATATCTGAATATTATCTACTCATCAATTCATATTTAAAGTAAATACTAATAGAAAAACTAAACTAATTTACAACTAATGACTAAATAATAACTAACCTAAGATCTTTATTATGTTAAACTAACTTAAATTAGCTAATCAAAATAAACCAATTTAATACTAACCCTATTACTAACACCTAACATCTATCCTAACTAACCTAGCTGTCCTTCCCCACCTATCAAATCCACCCATTCCCCTAGGTTTCCCTCCCCACAAGCCTGGGCAGATTCCAAGGCTGCCCACGTAGCCCAAGGTCTGCAAAATGCAGTCCACTTGCCTTGGTCAAGGTACCTGGGTGGTACTCATGACCAGCTTAATAAAACCAATGCCCAAACTTGCTAGGAAATAAAATAAGCTCAAAAAAAACAAATATAAACTTTTCCATGGTCTAGGGAAAATTTGGATGGGATGGGGTGACATCATCATTATGATGACCTAAGACATTTCAACCACAAACTTTAATTAAACCTTATTAAATATTCCTTCCAAAACTGATGTCCCCCAAGGTGATGGAAAATGCATTTATGTTATAAAGTTTTATAGATAGCAAGGATAGGATATTTAGGATACTTAATATAACTAAGATATTTTATTTACTTGATTTTACAAAGGATTTTAAAGGGAATATTTAAAAGAATATTCTTTGTAATGAAAGGGGCATTAAACTTGTTTCCTCATACAAATTCCAGCATCCTGTAGGTGGCTTTTTTTTTGAAATTTTCTTGTTCACTCTTTTTTTTTTGCATAAGAATTTTCTCTTAGGGATGGTATGTAAAGTTAAATTAATCTTCTTTAAGTTGGATCAAAATTTGAAAAAAACTAACATATTGCTAATATTATCTCAAAGTTTTAATACCTAAAGTTTCTTATAGCTTACAAAACTAATAGTGCATCCCTTAAATCTATAAGATGATTAAGGTAGGATACATTACAATTTATATCACATCTAAGGTAGATTAAACCAAGGACTAAATTTGTCATTCCATTCACACCTGAACTCATGTAGGAGCATTCACAGATCATACTTTGAGCAATATCCTTCCATCATTTATACGAGGGAGTAGAATTGAATGGATTTAAACATGAAGTCAATGATCGTGTCACAACAATGCATGATTAAATTGATTTCCTAAACAAACTCGAATTAAATTATATCAACCATATCTATTGTTTATTTTTTGTCTTAACATAATTTCCGTTTTGAACATATAAGGAACATAAAAGGAACTTGATTATTTGCTCAATCAAACTAAATCTACACCCATGATATAATTTTCATTTCCAACATAGAAGTAAACTTGAAATTTTCCTAATTAAATCAACACCATTTCCATCCTATTTGATGTGCATCCAACCATATTAAAGTTTACAATTAAATCACATGGCAAGCAATTTTACTCAAACACCAATTTTATAGGCAAACCTGATTCAAAGGCTCAGCCAGAAAAGAACCAGGAAGAAAACTCGGCTTCGTTTCCATTTACAACAAAGTTTTGAGATACTAATAACATAGGATTTTAATCCTAAATTACATAACTTAAATTAAATCTCCTTCATGACCCTCATCAAGGGTTCGATATCAAATTTTTCAACACATTCCAACAATTGTGGAGGAAACAAATATCTGATCAGGTGACAACCAAGCATAACCAAGAGACAATCAAACAAGCATAATCATATATGGTTTACACAATGGATTCATAATGAATCAAAACTGGGGAAAGGTGGATTCTTCCAACCAAGAGAAGTCAAGCACAACACCAACAGATACCCAATCGGGGCTATATACCAAGAACTTCCGTTCTTCCATTTCAACATACCAGAATCATACAAGGTTTGTGCTACCAGGTAGGGGCCCATAACACCCTACCCTTTCTCCCTCTTCTCATCTTGAGAAGAGACTCTACACTGGATGGAGTCCAACTAAACAAACCTTTTCCAAAATTGGTCACTTCTGCCCTCTCCAAGGGTGAGTAATACCAAAACACCCATGCAAGAAAAATCTCAAAATTGCAAACATAAACATGAAAGGAGATCAACCAAAAATAACGTGGTTTCCAAAGCTTCCCAACATACCCACAAACATACAAACATTGAAACAACAGCAAGGTAGCATAAGCATGAAACAAGAATGAAATCCGAACAAGGGAGATGAGAATTCCAACCTTCACAAAGAGGTAATGGCAATGAACAAGTTTGAGTAGAGTTTCCTTCTCCTTCCTTCAATCCTCAAGAACTCTTCTCTAAATGTAGAGATTGGGTAACCACTCCACTAGTCCAAGAAAGGCCTCTAAATAAGCCTCAAACTCAACCACCTAAAAGGATCAATAACTTCTCCCACCCACTTACAATTCTAGAAACTCCTAACTCAACCCATACCATGGTTAAACACTTAGAAGGAGGTTGATGCAGGAGCATCCAAAGGTATAAGGGCAATCCTGTGTCACCGAAAGAATGTACTTAGACTTAGTTTCTGTTTCATGTCTTTACATTTTTGGATACCCATTTGGCTCAAATAAAGGTTCCAACTCTCATAGTTCAACTATCAGTGCGTTTGAAAATCCCAAAAAAATAGGAGCATGTATTTGGACCATCATTTCGGTAAACTAGAAGGTGTGAATTGGCCAGATGAATGTAATCATGATTTAGAGCATTCCAAGAAAAGAATCAGGTCAATAGGCCCCACGGTTTGAAAGTTATTGCAATTTTTTGAATTTTGTAGACCTCCTAATAATGCTTCAAAGTCAGGTTTGGGGCATTAAATGATCTCGAAAAGTGTCAAAAAATGGGAGACAAGCTAAGCTCCTCTATAAGGCTATAGAGTGCTTTGAGAGCTTTTCAAAAATGTAAACGGTTCGTCAATCGGAGCTACGGTTCAAAAGTTACGCCTCCCGAAAGTTCGGTTACCATTTCTAGATTCTTCTAGATTCTGGGTCTATTGAAGGAGATTTCTAGCATTGTAAAAGGCAGTTTAGAGTGGAGTTTGAGAGGAGGTGCTAAAAGGAGAAATATTCTCCAGATTTATGCTATTGTAAGCCCTTAGGGCATGTTCTGAAGTTTATTTTCTCTATACTATTTGTACTAGCTTATTTTCTCAGTTAATATAATTTTCCTTTTCTGTTGTGTCCATTCCATTCTTGGGTGTTGTCTCCATCAGAGGTGAGGTAAGGAAACTCATGGTAACCACTTGAAATTTTGCCCAAAAGTAAAATGAGACTTTTTGAGTGATCTCCAAAGTCAACAAAAGGGGCTTAGGGGTTGGAAAAGACCCCCAACCCATACCCATACCCCTTGGGTATAATTATTTCATGTTTTAAAGCTTTAGGAATAGGTTTAGAGCCACACAAAGGCTAGGAAATAATTAGGACCAACTAACAACTCTAAAATTGTGATTAAGCACTAATCTGGATTAAGGGATGACTAAACTCGATTATGAACCCAATTAGCAAACTGACACTAACTTAAACCAACATAGGTCCAAAGGTTACATAGCTAACCCAAATCAGCACACTGAAGAGCACAAAAAATTTACGTGTGTCAAGTGACACTAAAAGAACATAGTTACGAACATTAACATTCACTGAACACAGAAAGATACATACATACATCTCTCAATACAATACTTAAATTAGGAACAACAAGGTTTCCAAAATTAGCACATAGAGATCAGTTGTGTTCCTTTGTAGGGTTTTCTCGGCTAAATATCTGAACACTCATTGCACACATCAGTAGTCCAGTAAAATCACATGTACATATGTATATATATACATATCAGGAATCACAAAAATTAAAACATGCATCAATAAGGGTTTCTTCATCCTACTTAATTCTTAATCATAAAGATTCCAAAAATCAATGTGTTAATCTTACATTTTACTTAATTCATCATCATACATAAAGATAAAGCATTAAATGAAGGATATCAAATATCTGAAAATACATCACACAACATGAAATAATAAGATATGTTCAAATATTTGAAAATGTCTCGACATCTCGAGTAGAGCGTAACAAAAAGATAAAGTAATAACTAAGGCTACGAAGGGTCAGGGCGAGGCCTCACAGATATGCTCTCATAATTACTTTTTCTATTTAATTAAATAATCTTTAATTAATTAGAGACACTTTTCTTATTTAATTAAATAACTTCATTTAATTAATTAGGAATGGCTTCTCATTTTATTAAATAACATTGTTTAATTAATTAGAAGTAAGTACTCCATTTAATTAAATAATTTTGTTTAATTATTTCAAAATTCTTTTTGAAACTAGTCATCTCAAGTCAACCGTGGTTAAATCTACTCAACTTTTGGTCAAACTTGATCTTTGCGTATGCGAATATGAGCAAATGTGAGTATGAATTCAAGCAACAAGTCGATCCAAATTCTCATTCAACCTTTCAAAATGAAGAGATGAAACTCTCTTAAATAGACTTTCTTGGAATTCATCAACGGTTCAGATCGATTTCAATCAACGGTCAGGATCAAAGGTGAAGTTCAGTCATAAAGGGAGATTTCCAAATTAAAGGAAGTTAATGGATTTAATTTGAGTAAAATAAGGAGTTAACTGATTCAATTTGAGTAGAAAAAGGAGTCAATTGATTTAACTCATTTTTGATCAATAGTGAACTGGAAATTTCCCTTTTTGAATTGAAGAGAGATTTTGTTAAGATATTTAATTTAATAAAATGAGATAAGCCCTCGTAATTACTTTTTCTATTTAACTAAATAATCTTTAATTAATTAGAGACACTTTTCTTATTTAATTAAATAACTTCATTTAATTAATTAGGAATGGCTTCTCAATTAATTATATAAAATTGCTTAATTAATAAGAAGTAAGTACTCCATTTAATTAAATAATTTCGTTTAATTATTTAAAAATTCTTTTTGAAACCAGTCAATCGTTGTTAAATCTGGTCAACTTTTGGTCAAACTTGATCTTTACGTATGTGAATATGAGCAAATGTTAGTATGAATTCCAGCAACAATTCGATGCAAATTCTCATTCAACCTTTCAAAATGAAGAGATGAGGGTCTCTTAAATAGACTTTCCTGAAATTCATCAACGGTTGAGATCGATTTCAATCAGCGGTCAGGATCAAAGGTGAAGTTCAGTCATAGAGGGAGATTTCTAAATTAAAGGCAGTTAACAGATTTAATTTCAGTAAAATAAGGAGTTAACTGATTAAATTTAAGTAGAGAAAGGAGTTATATGATTTAACTCATTTTTTATCAATAGTGAACTAGAAATTTCCCTTTTTGAACTGAAGACAGATTTTATTGAGCTATTTAATTTAATAAAATGAGATATGCTCTCATAATTACTTTTTCTATTTAATTAAATAATCTTCATTAATAAGAGACAATTTTCTTATTTAATTAAATAACTTCATTTAATTAATTAGGAATGGCTTCTCATTTAATTAAATAACTTTGTTTAATTAATTAGAAGTAAGTACTTCATTTAGTTAAATAATTTCATTTAATTATTTCAAAAAAAATTTTGAAACTAGTCAACTCAAGTCAACCGTGGTTAAATCTGCTCAACTATTTAGTAAACTTGATCTTTGCGTATGTGAATATGAGCAAATGTGAGCATGAATTCCAACAACAATTCGATGCAAATTCGCATTCAACCTTTCAAAATGAAGAGATGAGGGTCTCTTAAATAGACTTTCCTAGAATTCATCAACAGTTGAGATCGACTTCAATCAACGGTCAGGATTAAAGGTGAAGTTCCGTCACAAAGGGAGATTTCCAAATTAAAGGGAGTTAACAGATTTAATTTGAGTAAAATAAGGAGTTAACTGATTCAATTTGAGTAGAAAAAGGAGTTAACTGATTTAACTCATTTTTTATCAATAGTGAACTGGAAATTTCTCTTTTTGAACTGAAGACAGATTTTATTGAGCTATTTAATTTAATAAAATGAGATATGCTCTCATAATTACTTTTTCTATTTAATTAAATAATCTTCATTAATTAGAGACAATTTTCTTATTTAATTAAATAACTTCATTTAATTAATTAGGAATGGCTTCTCATTTAATTAAATAACTTTGTTTAATTAATTAGAAGTATGTACTTCATTTAGTTAAATAATTTCATTTGATTATTTCAAAAAAAATTTTGAAACTAGTCAACTCAAGTCAACCGTGGTTAAATCTGCTCAACTTTTTGTTAAACTTGATCTTTGCGTATGTGAATATGAGCAAATGTGAGCATGAATTCCAACAACAATTCGATGCAAATTCGCATTCAACCTTTCAAAATGAAGAGATGAGGGTCTCTTAAATAGACTTTTCTAGAATTCATCAACAGTTGAGATTGACTTCAATCAACGGTCAGGATTAAAGGTGAAGTTCAGTCATAAAGGGAGATTTCTAAATTAAAGGGAGTTAACAGATTTAATTTGAATAAAATAAGGAGTTACCTGATTCAATTTGAGTAGAAAAAGGAGTTAACTGATTTAACTCATTTTTTATCAATAGTGAACTGGAATTTCCCTTTTTGAACTGAAGAGAGATTTTGGTGAGATATTTAATTTAGTAAAATAAGATATGCTCTCATAATTACTTTTTCTATTTAATTATGTAATCTTTAATTAATTAGAGACACTTTTCTTATTTAATTAAATAACTTCATTTAATTAATTAGGAATGGCTTCTCATTTAATTAAATAACTTTGTTTAATTAATTACAAGTAAGTACTCCATTTAATTAAATAATTTAATTTAATTATTTCAAAATTCTTTTCGAAACTAGTCAACTCAAGTCAACTGTGGTTAAATCTAGTCAACTTTTGGTCAAACTTGATCTTTGCGTATGTGAATATGAGAAAATGTGAGTATGAATTTCAGCAACAATTCAATGTAAATTCTCATTCAAGCTTTCAAAATGAAGAGATGAGGGTCTCTTAAATAGACTTTCCTGAAATTCTTTAACAGTTGAGATCGATTTCTATCAACGGTCAGGATTAAAGATGAAGTTCAGTCACAAAGGGAGATTTCCAAATTAAATGGAGTTAACGGATTTAATTTGAGTAAAATAAGGAGTTAACTGATTCAATTTGAGTAGAAAAAGGAGTTAACTGATTTAACTCATTTTTGATCAATAGTGAACTGAAAATTTCCCTTTTTGAACTCAAGACAGATTTTGTTGAGATATTTAATTTAATAAAATGAGATATGCTCTCATAATTACATTTTCTATTTAATTAAGTAATCTTTAATTAATTAGGAATGGCTTCTCATTTAATTAAATAACTTTGTTTAATTAATTAAAAGTAAGTACTCCATTTAATTAAATAATTTTGTTTAATTATTTTAAAATTCTTTTCGAAACTAGTCAACTCAAGTCAACCGTGGTTAAATCTGGTCAACTTTTGGTCAAACTTGATCTTTGCATATGTGAATATGAGAAAATGTGCGTATGAATTCTAGCAACAATTCGATGCAAATTCTCATTTAACCTTTCAAAATGAATAGATAAGGGTCTCTTAAATAGATTTTTTCTGAAATTCATCAACGGTTGAGATTGATTTCAATCAATGGTTAGGTTTAAAGGTGAAGTTCAGTCATCAAGCGAGATTTTCAAATTAAAGGGAGTTAACAGATTTAATTTGAGTAAAATAAGGAGTTAATTGATTCAATTTGAGTAGAAAAAGGAGTTAACTAATTTAACTCATTTTTTATCAATATTGAACTGGAAGTTTCTCTTTTTGAACCAAAGAGAGATTTTGTTGAGATATTTAATTTAATAAAATGATATATGCTCTCATAATTACTTTTTTCTATTTAATTAAGTAATCTTTAATTAATTAGAGACATTTTTCTTATTTAACTAAGCCACATCATTTAATTAATTAGGAATGGCTTCTCATTTAATTAAATCACTTTGTTTAATTAATTAGAAGTAAGTACTTCATTTAATTAAATAGTTTTGGTTAATTATTTCAAAATTCTTTTTGAAGCTAGTCAACTCAAGTCAACCGTGGTTAAATTTGGTCAACTTTTGGCTAAACTTGATCTTTGTGTATGTGAATATGAGCAAATGTGAGTATGAATTCTAGCAACAATTCGATGCAAATTCTCCATCAACCTTTTAAAATGAAGAGATGAGGGTCTCTTAAATAGACTTTCTTGAAATTCATCAATGGTTGAGATTGATTTCAATGAACGGTCCGGATTAAAGGTGAAGTTCAGTCATAAAGGGAGATTTCCAAATTAAAGGGAGTTAACAGATTTAATTTGAGTAAAATAAGGAGTTAACTGATTCAATTTGAGTAGAAAAAGGAGTTAACTGATTTAACTCATTTTTTATCAATAGTGAACTGGAAATTTCCCTTTTTGAACTGAAGAGAGATTTTGTTGAGATATTTAATTTAATAAAATGAGATAAGCCCTCGTAATTACTTTTTCTATTTAACTAAATAATCTTTAATTAATTAGAGACACTTTTCTTATTTAATTAAATAACTTCATTTAATTAATTTGGAATGGCTTCTCGTTTAATTATATAACTTTGTTTAATTAATTAGAAGTAAGTACTCCATTTAATTAAATAATTTCATTTAATTATTTCGAAATTCTTTTCAAAACCAGTCAACCGTTGTTAAATTTGGTCAACTTTTGGTCAAACTTGATCTTTGTGTATCTGAATATGAGCAAATCTGAGTATGAATTCCAGCAACAATTCGATGCAAATTCTCATTCAACCTTTCAAAATGAAGAGATGAGGGTCTCTTAAATAGACTTTCCTGGAATTCATCAACGGTTGAGATCGATTTCAATCAGCGGTCAGGATTAAAGGTGAAGTTTAGTCATAGAGGAAAATTTCTAAATTAAAAGCAGTTAACAGATTTAATTTGAGTAAAATAAGGAGTTAACTGATTAAATTTGAGTAGAGAAAGGAGTTAGATGATTTAACTCATTTTTTATCAATAGTGAATTGGAAATTTCCCTTTTTGAACTGAAGATAGATTTTGTTGAGATATTTAATTTAATAAAATGAGATATGCTCTCATAATTACTTTTTTTATTTAATTAAATAATCTTTAATTAATTAGAGACTCTTTTCTTATTTAATTAAATAACTTCATTTAATTAATTAGGAATGGCTTCTCATTTAATTAACTTTGTTTAATTAATTAGAAGTAAGTACTTCATTTAATTAAATAATTTTATTTAATTATTTCAAAATTCTTTTCGAAACTAGTCAACTCAAGTCAACCATGGTTAAATCTGCTCAAATTTTGGTTAAACTTGATCTTTGCGTATGTGAATATGAGCAAATGTGAGCATGAATTCCAAGAACAATTCGATGCAAATTCTCATTCAGCCTTTCAAAATGAAGAGATGAGGGTCTCTTAAATAGACTTTCCTCGAATTCATCAATGGTTAAGATCGATTTCAATCAACGGTCAGGATTAAAGTTGAAGTTTAGTCACAAAGGGAGATTTCCAAATTAAAGGGAGTTAACAGATGTAGTTTGAGTAAAATAAGGAGTTAACTGATTCAATTTGAGTAAAAAAAGAAGTTAACTGATTTAACTCATTTTTGATCAATAGTGAACTAGAAATTTCGCTTTTTCAACTGAAGAGAGATTGTGTTGAGATATTTAATTTAATAAAATGAGATATGCACTCATAATTACTTTTTCTATTTAATTAAGTAATCTTAAATTAATTAGAGACACTTTTCTTATTTAATTAAATAACTTCATTTCATTAGTTAGGAATGGCTTCTCATTTAATTAAATAACTTTATTTAACTAATTAGAAGTAAGTACTCTATTTGATTAAATAATTTCATTTAATTATTTTAAAATTCTTTGGAAACTAGTCAACTCAAGTTAACCGTGGTCAAATTTGGTCAACTTTTAGTCAAACTTGATCTTTGCGTATGTGAATATGAGCAAACGTGAGTATGAATTTCAGCAACAATTCGAAGCAAATTATCATTCAACCTTTCAAAATGAAGAGACGAGGGTCTCTTAAATAGACTTTCCTGAAATTCATTAACGGTTGAGATCGATTTCAATAAACGGTCAAGATTAAAGGTGAAGTTCAGTCATAAAAGGAAATTTCCAAATTAAAGGGAGTTAATAGATTTAATTTGAGTAAAATAAGAAGTTAACTGATTAAATTTGAGTAGAAAAAGGAGTTAACTGATTTAACTCATTTTTTATCAATAATGAAATAGAAATTTTACTTTTTAAACTGAAGATAGATTTTGTTGAGATATTTAATTTAATAAAATGAGATATGTTCTTATAATTACTTTTTCTATTTAATTAAGTAATCTTTAATTAATTAGAGACACTTTTCTTATTTAATTAAATAACTTCATTTAATTAATTAGGAATGGCTTCTCATTTAATTAAATAACTTTGTTTAATTAATTAGAACTAAGTACTCTATTTAATTAAATAATTTCGTTTAATTATTTCAAAATTCTTTTCAAAACTAGTCAACTCAAGTCAATCGTGGTTAAATCTGGTCAACTTTTGGTCAAATTTGATCTTTGCGTATATGAATATGAGAAAATGTGATTATGAATTCCAGCAACAATTCGATGCAAATTCTCATTCAACCTTTCAAAATGAAGAGATGAGGGTCTGTAAAATGGACTTTCTTGGAATTCATCAACGGTTGAGATCGATTTCAATCAACTGTCAAGATTAAATGTGAAGTTCAGTCATAAAGGGAGATTTCCAAATTAAAGGGACTTAATAGATTTAATTTGAGTAAAATAAGGAGTTAACTGATTCAATTTGAGTTGAAAAAGGAGTTAATTGATTTAACTCATATTTGATCAAAAGTGAACTGAAAATTTTCCTTTTTGAACTGAAGAGAGATTTTGTTGAGATATTTAATTTAATAAAATGAGATATGCTCTCATAATTACTTTTTCTATTTAATTAAGTAATCTTTAATTAATTAGAGACACTTTTCTTATTTAATTAAATAACTTCATTCAATTAATTAGGAATGGCTTCTCATTTAGTTAAATAACTTTGTTTAATTAATTAGAAGTAAATACTCCATTTAATTAAATAATTTCGTTTAATTATTTCAAAATTCTTTTCGAAACTAGTCAACTCAATTCAACCGTGGTTAAATCTGGTCAACTTTTTGTCAAACCTGATCTTTGCGTATGTGAATATGAGCAAATGTGAGTATGAATTCCAGCAACAATTCAATGCAAATTCTTATTCAACCTTTCAAAATGAAGAGATGAGGGTCTCTTAAATAGACTTTCTTGGAATTCGTCAACGATTGAGATCGATTTGAATCAACGGTCAGGATTAAAAGTCAAGTTCAGTAATAAAAGGAGATTTTCAAATTAAAGGGAGTTAATAGATTTAATTTGAGTAAAATAAGGAGTTAACTGATTCAATTTGAGTAGAAAAAGGAGTTAACTGATTTAACTCATTTTTGATCAATAGTGAACTGGAAATTTCTCTTTTTGAACTGAAGAGAGATTTTGTTGAGATATTTAATTTAATAAAATGAGATATGCTCTCATAATTACTTTTTCTATTTAATTTAATAATCATTAATTAATTAGAGACAGTTTTCTTATTTAATTAAATAACTTCATTTAATTAATTAGGAATGGCTTCTCATTTAATTAAATAACTTTGTTTAATTAATTAGAAGTAAGTACTCCATTTAATTAAATAATTTTGTCTAATTATTTCAAAATTCTTTTTGAAACTAGTCAACTCAAGTCAACCGTGGTTAAATCTAGTCAACTTTTGGTCAAACTTGATCTTTGCATATATGATTATGAGCAAATGTGAGTATGAATTCCAGCAACAATTCGATGCAAATTCTTATTCAATCTTTCAAAATGAAGAGATGACAGTCTCTTAAATAGACTTTTTTGGAATTCATCAACGGTTTAGATCGATTTCAATCAACAGTCAGGATTAAAGGTGAAGTTTAGTCATAAAGAGAGATTTCAAAATTAAAGGGAGTTAACAGATTTAATTTGGGTAAAATAAGGAGTTAACTGATTAAATTTTAGTAGAAAAAGGAGTTAACTGATTTAACTCATTTTTTATCAATAGTGAACTAGAAATTTTCCTTTTTAAACTGAAGAGAGATTTTGTTGAGATATTTAATTTAATAAAATGAGATATGCTCTCATAATTACTTTTTCTATTTAATTAAGTAATCTTTAATTAATTAGAGGCACTTTTCTTATTTAATTAAATAACTTCTTTTAATTAATTAGGAATGGCTTCTCATTTAATTAAATAACTTTGTTTAATTAATTAGAAGTAAGTACTCCATTTAATTAAATAATTTTGTTTAATTATTTTAAAATTCTTTTCGAAACTAGTCAACTCAAGTCAATTGTGCTTAAATTTGGTCAACTTTTGATCAAACTTGATCTTTGCATATGTGAATATGAGCAAATGTGATTATGAATTCCAGCAACAATTCGATGCAATTTCTCATTCAACTTTTCAAAATGAAGAGATGAGGGTCTCTAAAATAGACTTTCATGGAATTCATCAACGGTTGAGATCAATTTCAATCAACGGTTAGGATTAAAGCTGAAGTTCAGTCATAAGAGGAAATTTCCAAATTAAAAGGATTTAATAGATTCAATTTGAGTAGAAAAAGGAGTTAACAAATTTAACTCATTTTTTATCAATAGTGAACTGGAAATTTTCCTTTTTGAACTGAAGAGAGATTTTGTTGAGATATTTAATTTAATAAAATGAGATATGCTCTCATAATTACTTTTTCTATTTAATTAAGTAATCATTAATTAATTAGAGACACTTTTCTTATTTAATTAAATAACTTTTTTCAATTAATTAACAATGGCTTCTCATTTAATTAAATAACTTTGTTTAATTAATTAGAAGCAAGTACTCCATTTAATTCAATAATTTCGTTTAATTATTTGAAAATTCTTTTCAAAACTAGTCAACTCAATTCAACCGTGGTTAAATCTGGTCAACATTTTGTCAAACTTGATCTTTGCATATGTTAATATGAGCAAATGTGAGTATGAATTCCAGCAATAATTCGCCACAAATTCTTATTCAACCTTTCAAAATGAAGAGATGAGGGTCTCTTAAGTAGACTTTCCTGGAATTCATCAACGGTTGAGATCGATTTAAATCAACGGTCAGCATTAAAGGTGAAGTTCAGTCATAAAGGGAGATTTCCAAATTAAAGGGAGTTAACAGAATTAATTTGAGTAAAATAAGGAGTTAACTAATTCAATTTGACTAGAAAAAGGAGTTAACTGATTTAACTCATTTTTGATCAATAGTGAACCGAAAATTTCCCTTTATGAACTGAAGCGAGATGTTGTTGAGATATTCAATTTAATAAAATGAGATATGCTCTCATAATTACTTTTTCTATTTAATTAAGTAATCTTTAATTAATTAGAGACACTTTTCTTATTTAATTAAATAACTTCATTTAATTAATTAGGGATGGCTTCTCATTTATTTAAATAACTTTGTTTATTTAATTAGAAGTAAGTACTCCATTTAATTAAATAATTTCATTTAATTATTTCAAAACTCTTTTCGACACAAGTCAACTCAAGTCAACATAGGGTAAATCTAGTCAACTTTTGGTCAAACTTGATTTTTGCATATGTGAATATGAGCAAATGTGAGTACGAATTCGAGCAACAATTCAATGCAAATTCTCATTCAACCTTTCAAAATGAAGAGATGAGGGTCTCTTAAATACACTTTCCTGAAATTCATCAATGGTTGAGATCGATTTCAATCAAGTGTCTGGATTAAAGGTGAAGTAAAATAAGGAGTTAACTGATTCAATTTAAGTAGAAAAAGGAGTTAACTGATTTAACTCATTTTTTATCAATAGTGAGCTAGAAATTTCCCATTTTGAACTGAAGAGATATTTTGTTGAGATATTTAATTTAATAAAATGAGATATGCTCTCATAATTACTTTTTCTATTTAATTAAATAATCTTTAATTAATTAGAGACTCTTTTCTTATTTAATTAAATAACTTCATTTAATTAATTAGGAATGGCTTCTCATTTAATTAAATAACTTTATTTAATTAATTAGAAGTAAGTACTCCATTTAATTAAATAATTTCGTTTAATTATTTCAAAATTCTTTTCGAAACTAGTCAACTCAAGTCAACCGTGGTTAAATCTAGTCAACTTTTGGTCAAACTTGATCTTTGCATATGTGAATATGAGCAAATGTGAGTATGAATTCCAGCAAAAATTTGATGCAAATTCTCATTCAACCTTTCAAAATGAAGAGATGAGGGTCCCTTAAATAGACTTTCCTAAAATTCATCAACGGTTGAGATCGATTTCAATCAACGGTCAGGATTAAAAGTGAAGTTCAATCATAAAGGGAGATTTCCAAATTAAAGGGAGTTAACAGATTTAATTTGAGTAAAATAAGGATTTAACTAATTCAATTTGAGTAAAAAAAGGAGTCAACTGATTTAACTCATTTTTTATCAATAGTGAACTAGAAATTTCGCTTTTTGAACTGAAGAGAGATTTTGTTGAGATATTTAATTTAATAAAATGAGATATGCTCTCATAATTACTTTTTCTATTTAATGAAATAATCTTTAATTATTTAGAGACACTTTTTTCTATTGAAATAAATAACTTCATTTAATTAATTAGGAATGGCTTCTGATTTAATTAAATAACTTTATTTAATTAATTAGAAGTAAGTACTCCATTTAATTAAATAATTTTGTTTAGTTGTTTCAAAAAAAATTTTGAAACTAGTCAACTCAATTCAACCGTGGTTAAATCTGGTCAACTTTTGGTCAAACTTGATCTTTGCGTATGTGAATACGAGCAAATGTGAGTATGAATTCCAGCAACAATTCGATGCAAATTCTCATTCAACCTTTCAAAATGAAGAGATGAGGGTCTCTTAAATAGGCTTTCTTGGAATTCATCAACGGTTCAGATCGATTTCAATCAATTGTCAGGATTAAAGGTGAAGTTCAATCATAAAGCGAGATTTTCAAATTAAAGGGAGTTAACAGATTTAATTTGAGTAAAATAAGGAGTTAACTGATTCAATTTGAGTAGAAAAAAGAGTTAACTGATTTAACTCATTTTTTATCAATAGTGAACTAAAAATTTCCCTTTTTAAACTGAAGAGAGATTTTGTTGAGATATTTAATTTAATAAATTGAGATATGCTCTCATAATTACTTTTTCTATTTAATTAAATAATCTTTAATTAATTAGAGACACTTTTCTTATTTAATTAAATAACTTCATTTAATTAATTAGGAATGGCTTCTCATTTAATTAAATAACTTTGTTTAATTAATCAGAAGTAAGTACTCCATTTAATTAAATAATTTCATTTAATTATTTCAAAATTTTTTTCGAAACTAGTAAACTCAAGTCAATCGTGGTTAAATTTGGTCAACTTTTGATCAAACTTGATCTTTGCGTATGTGAAAGTGAGCAAATGTGAGTATGAATTTCAGCAACAATTCGATGCAAATTCTCATTCAACCTTTCAAAATGAAGAGATGAGGGTCTCTTAAATAGACTTTTTTGGAATTCATCAACGATTGAGATCGATTTCAATCAATGGTCAAGATTAAAGGTGAAGTTCAGTCATAAAGAGAGATTTCCAAATTAAAGGGAGTTAACAGATTTAATTTGAGTAAAATAAGGAGTTGACTGATTCAATTTGAGCAGAAAAAGGAGTTAACTCATTTAACTCATTTTTTATCAATAGTGAGCTAGAAATTTTCCTTTTTGAACTGAAGAGAGATTTTGTTGAGATATTTAATTTAATAAAATGAGATATGCTCTCATAATTACTTTTTCTATTTAATTAAATAATCTTTAATTAATTAGAGACACTTTTCTTATTTAATTAAATAACTTGATTTAATTAATTACGAATGGCTTCTCATTTAATTAAATAACTTTGTTTAATTAATTAGAAGTAAGTACTCCATTTAATTAAATAATTTTGTTTAATTATTTCAAAATTCTTTTTGAAACTAGTCAACTCAAGTCAACCGTGATTAAATTTTGTTATGCCCAAGAGTAAGGGCCAAAACACACACACAACAAAAATTTTGAAACAATTAAGATGGTGGGGTCGACAAATGCTCTTATGATTAACTAAGATTAAGCAAGACAACATGGTCGAAAAAGTTTTAGGGTCTTAACTATAATGGAACTAGTCGTGATCAATTGTTACAACCTTAAGGATGGTTTAAAAACTAACCCTTTTTATTTAATCGATAACTTGAAATGTCATTATGGTTTTTAAATCATTTACTTCAGGCTTAGTATCATTAATTAACTTAAAATTTATCTCCAACATACAAATAACAATTTTATTCATATTAATCTATAATTACAATTAAAATTGAAGACTAAGGTTAATTCTATAGATCTATAAGTCAAACTACACTTTATTTAAAACTATGATAAATTCAGGTCCAACATTTAATTGCTAATATAAAGTTAAATCTAACTATTCTCACAATCTACAAAACTAAATAATAACATAAAATAAAATACAACTTATAACAAATGATACTAAATTAAGAACCAACTAATCAAGAACTATCTTAATTAGTACTAACTTAGAACACTAACTACTATCTAATGAGATAAAACAACTACTGATCTAACCATTAACTAATATCCAAAAACATATTAATAGCCTTAAAAGAAAATGGAACTAACTTAAATCCTATCTACCTAACCGTTACATTAACAAGTTCTAACTTAAATACTACTAAGCATTTTAAGACAAACAATGAACTATCTAAATTCTAATATTTAGCTTAAAACTTTTACTAATCGAATTTTAAATAAAAATTAGTTAAATAATTAAATATTAAACATTCCTAACTTATATGGCAATTTATAACTATTAACATTACAAAAAAAAATTACTAACATCTACAGTATGTTAAGGTACTAGCATTACATTGAACTATACTATCCTAAATCTTCCTCTAAAACAAATGTTACCTTCAAACTAATAGTAAACCACACTACCAAATAAATAATTTAATATCAATAAATGTTAGCCCAACTATACATCACCCTAAGCTAACGCACATCAAACAATAATTAAAACACAAAGCTAAAACAACTATCCCAAACCCCCAAAGCAAGTGGCCTATCCTACCACGCGTGGGCCCCGTTATCCCAAAGGTCTGTGCGTTGTAGACCTAGTCCCCCCCCCATTTATGTCCACCTTGCATGCCTCCAGAATCAACAGGGATTGTGCTGGAGAGAAGAAGGGAATTGGGGGTGGATGGAAGAATAAAGAGGGTTGACAATTAACATTCGCAATTCCCCAAGTGCCATTGCTCCGTCAGCACTGCGTAGTACCCACCCTACGTATGTACTTATCTAGCTAGCCAAAAGTACGCTAAGGATGGAAGAGAATAGAGTTCAGATGTTTATGAAGAAATCCAATATAATTGCATGAGACTCGATTGCCCATTTCACCCACTTTTTTGCCCACCCACGGGGTTCGTACCCAAGCTGATGGAGTATGAAATTTATTTTGTGATGATTTCTTTGGCCAACATCCCCATCAACTCCACGCTACCATCTTTGTTTGGGAGGAGGATAGAGTTAATACCAAAAGTTATATAGTTGAATAATATAAAGAAGAATATTTCAAGGAATATTCTCTGTGTCAAGGAAGTGGAAAATAAACTTTCCCATACATTTTCCAGAGAGGTATTTTAGGCCTGGAGGTGCATTTTTTTTTGATAACCAAGATGAGTTAAACATTTCTAGAGGCAAAATGGAGTTACATTCCCCTAAAGAAATTTGTCACACAAGCATGCAAAGGATTATAATCCTCCTATTCAATTTTAATTTTATTCTTTATGAACCTTAACAAGGGATTATGATTCTTTATTCAGAACTCAAAAGGTGATGAATAATTATTTCAATTTCAATTGTATTACTAATGGGGCATAACCATGAATGTACTAACTTGAAATCACAATGTAGGATTTCTAACTCATCAATTACTTACCATACATTGAAACTTCAATATCTCAATTTGCATTGCAATAACATAATTAGAAAACTTGGATATCTATAATTTAGTGTCATTATCTATCAACCTATTTTCTCACAAAATATGCAAATTTTGGAACCACATGAGAGCAATGCAAGAAGAATTTCTTATTCTTTTCTTTCCTCTATTATTCATCCTGGTTCAAGGCTCCATCGGGAAAGAACCAGTAAGAAAACCCGATGTCTTTGCCACTACATCAAATTCAATTTCAATTTACATAATGTTACAATTCATTGAGTATTCTTCAAGACTTTCACAAGAGACTTTTATCAAATGTCTTCATTTCCTCAAGGGTAACCATGGGAGATATAAGAAACAACATGGAGATAATAACACAAGGAGATAAGCAAAATGAGCATACATTCCCACCCGGTTGCACAATAGGTCTAACAATGAACCAATATAGGGGAAAGGTGGATTTTCTCAATAGGAGAAGTCAATCACCATACCTTCACTTAGCCCTTTCGGGGCTTAAAACTTCAAGAATTTCCATTCTTTCTCAAGGCCCTTTCGGGGCTATATCCATAAGGATTTTCATTCTTTTTCACCTTCAAGAATTCTCAATAACAACAAGGTATGGGATGACAAGTAGGGGCCCATACACCCTACCCTTTTTCCCTCCTTTCCCCATGAGAGGAGACTCTACACTATTGAGGTCCAACTAATGCCCTTTCCCCAAGCATGGAAACTTCTTCCCTATCAAAGGGTGAGTGTTGCCAAAAACATCCCCATGAAAATCTCTCAAAAGCAATCAACACTCCAAGAAGGCATAAGAATAACATCAAGGAAAACAAGGTAAAATCCCTCCCAATACCACCCTCAACACACAAGAAAGGAAAGCATATCTACACAATATCTCCAACATGATTCAAAAAGATTCAAAATATGAACACACACAAAGAACCATTCATGGAGTGAAGAACTCCTACCTTCATAAAAGAGTTATGGCAATCGTGGTTTGAGAAGAGCTTCCCTTTCTTCCTTCAATCTTCAAGACTTCCTCCAAAACTAGAGGATTTGGTGACCAAAAAAACTAAAGTTCACCCAAAAGGTCTCTAAGTATGGTCCTTAACTCCAATAGGATTCAAGTAACTCAAGATGGAGGTTGGTTTTACTAACCCAAGTAAAGGACAACCCATTTTCGAAATCAACCTATAATAGGGTTTTTAAGAGACCCTAAGAGTCAACCTAGGAGGCTAGAGGGTTGGAAAGTACCCCCACCCATACCCTTATCCATAGGGGTGCTTAAATTTAGTGTTGCTAAGCCTTTAAAGGCTTATTAGGAACAATTAAAAGTTAGGAGAATAGCAAGATCAAATTACAACATTTAAAGAATTACAATATAAGGATAGCACAAAATTAACAAGTAGTTTAGCTCCGCTTTTTCGTTGAGTTGTCTCGGCTAATTTCCCTGCACACTCATTGCACCCATCAGTAGGTCCAAAACCACATGCATAATGCGAATTATATATTAGAGGAATTACATAAATTAAAGCATCCATTTCTAAGAATTAGTTGTTCATCTAATTCTACTCATATTTCTAACCTTCCGACTTGCATAACCAAATGTGTTAGCGTTGCATACATTTTCCTTCATCATTATACATATTTATAAGCATTAAATGGCAAAATAAAATAACTGAAGTAAGCATCATACATCGCAAAATAGCATAACAATGTTCAGTGTATCCAATAATGTTCTGACATGTCAGCATGAGTATCAAAATAACAATGTGTCATCAGTGCTAGGATGGGTCAGGGTGAGGCCTCACAAATTTGGTCAACTTTTGGTCAAATTTGATCTTTGCGTATGTGAATACGAGAAAATGCGAGTATGAATTCCAGCAACAATTCGATGAAAATTCTCATTCAACCTTTCAAAAAGAAGAGATGAGGGTCTCTTAAATAGACTTTCCTAGAATTCATCAATGGTTGAGATCAATTTAATTCAATGGTCAAGATTAAAGGTGAAGTTCAGTCATAAAGGGAGATTTCCAAATTAAAGGGAGTTAACAGATTTAATTTGAGTAAAAGAAGGAGTTAACTGATTCAATTTGAGTAGAAAAAGGAGTAAACTCATTTAACTCATTTTTGATCAATAGTTAACTGAAAATTTTCCTTTTTGAACTGAAGAGAGATTTTGTTGAGATATTTAATTTAATAAAATGATATATGCTCTCATAATTACTTTTTCTATTTAATTAAATAATCTTTAATTAATTAGAGACACTTTTCTTATTTAATTAAATAACTTCATTCAATTAATTAGGAATGGCTTCTCATTTAATTGAATAATTTTGGTTAATTAATTAGAATTAATTACTCTATTTAATTAAATAATTTTATTTACTTATATCAAAAAAAATTCTGAAACTAGTCAACTCAAGTCAACTGTGGTTAAATCTGGTCAACTTTTGGCCAAACTTGATCTTTGCGTATGTGAATATGAGCAAATGTGAGTATGAATTCCAGCAACAATTCGATGCAAATTCTCATTCAACATTTTAAAATGAAGAGATGAGGGTCTCTTAAATAGAATTTCTTTGAATTTATCAACTGTTGGGATCGATTTCAATCAACAGTCAGGATTAAAGGTGAAGTCCATTCATAAAGGGAGATTTCGAAATTAAAGGGAGTTAATAGATTTAATTTGAGTAAAACAAGGAGTTAACTGATTCAATTTGAGTAGAAAAAGGAGTTAACTAATTTAACTCATTTTTCATCAATAGTGAACTAGAAATTTCCCTTTTTGAACTGAAGAAAGATTTTGTTGAGATATTTAATTTAATAAAATGAGATATGCTCTTATAATTACTTTTTCTATTTAATTAAATAATCTTTAATTAATTAGAGACACTTTTCTTATTTAATTAGGAATGGCTTCTCATTTAATTAAAGAACTTTATTTAATTAATTAGAAGTAAGTACTCCATTTAATTAAATAATTTCAAATTTCTTTTTGAAACTAGTCAACTCAAGTCAATCATGGTTAAATCTAGTCAACTTTTGGTCAAACTTGATCTTTGCGTATGTGAATATGAGAAAATGTGAGTATGAATTCCAACAACAATTTGATGCAAATTCTCATTCAACCTTTCAAAATGAAGAGATGAGGGTCTCTTAAATAGACTTTCTTAGAATTCATCAATGGTTGAGATTGATTTCATTCAATGGTCAGAATTAAAGGTGAAGTTCACTCATAAAGGGAAATTTCCAAATTAAAGGGAGTTAACAGATTTAATTTGAGTAAAATAAAAAGTTAACTGATTCAATTTGAGTAGAAAAAGGAGTTAAC
Source organism: Cupressus sempervirens (assembly GCA_028749045.1). NCBI lineage: Eukaryota > Viridiplantae > Streptophyta > Pinopsida > Cupressales > Cupressaceae > Cupressus > Cupressus sempervirens. The sequence goes on from CM053793.1 coordinate 663,773,241, forward strand.
TGATTTAACTCATTTGTGATCATTAGTGAACTGGAAATTTTTTTTTTTGAACTGAAGAGAGATTTTTTTGAGATATTTAATTTAATAAAATGAGATATGCTCTCATAGTTACTTTTTCTATTTAATTAAATAATCTTTAATTAATTAGAGACACTTTTCTTATTTAATTAAATAACTTCATTTAATTAATTACGAATGGCTTCTCATTTAATTAAATAATTTTTTTAATTAATTAGAAGTAATTACTACATTTAATTAAATAATTTTGTTTAATTATTTCAAAAAAAATTTTGAAACTAGTCAACTCAAGTCAATCGTGGTTAAATCTGGTCAACCTTTGGTCAAACTTAATCTTTGTATATGTGAATATGAATAAATGTGAGTATGAATTCCAGCAACAATTTGATGCAAATTCTCATTCAACCTTTCAAAATGAAGAGATGAGGGTCTCTTAAATAGACTTTCCTAGAATTCATCAACGATTGAGATCGATTTCAATCAACGGTCAGGATTAAAGGTGAAGTTCAATCATAAAGGGAGATTTTCAAATTAAAGGGAGTTAATAGATTTAATTTGAGTAATATAAGGAGTTAACTGATTCAATTTGAGTAGAAGAAGGAGCTAACTGATTTAACTCATTTTTTATCAATAGTGAACTAGAATTTTCCCTTTTTGAACTGAAGAGAGATTTTGTTGAGATATTTAATTTAATAAAATGAGATATGCTCTCATAATTACTTTTTCTATTTAATTGAGTAATCTTTAATTAATTAGAGACACTTTTCTTATTTAATTAAATAACTTCTTTTAATTAATTAGGAATGGCTTCTCATTTATTTAAATAGCTTTGTTTAATTAATTAGAAGTAAGTACTCCATTTTAATTAAATAATTTCGTTTAATTATTTCAAAATTCTTTTTGAAACTATTGAACTCAAGTCAACCGTCGTTATATCTGGTCAACTTTTGGTAAAACTTGATTTTTGTGTATTTGAATACGAGCAAATGTGAGTATGAATTCTAGCAACAATTTGATGCAAATTCTCATTCAACCTTTCAAAATGAAGAGACGAGGGTCTCTTAAATAGACTTTCCTAGAATTCATCAACGGTTGAGATCGACTTCAATTAACGGTCAAGATTAAAGGTGAAGTTCAGTCATAAAGGGAGATTTCCAATTTAAAGGGAGTTAAAAGATTTAATTTGAGTAAAATAAGGAGTTAACTGATTCAATTTGAGTAGAGAAAGGAGTTAATTGATTTAACACATTTTTTATAAATAATGAACTGAAAATTTCTCTTTTTGAACTGAAGAGAGATTTTGTTGAGATATTTAATTTAATAAAATGAGATATGCCCTCATAATTACTTTTTTTATTTAATTAAATAATCTTTAATTAATTAGAGACACTTTTCTAATTTAATTAAACAACTTCATTTAATTAATTAGGAATGGCTTCTCATTTAATTGAATAACTTTGTTTAATTAATTACAAGTAAGTACTCCATTTAATTAAATAAGTTCATTTAATTATTTCAAAATTCTTTTTGAAACTAGTCAACTCAAGTCAACCGTGGTTAATTCTGGTCAACTTTTGGTCAAACTTGATCTTTGCGTATGTGAATATGAGCAAATGTGAGTATGAATTTTAGCAATAATTCGATGCAAATTCTCATTCAACCTTTCAAAATGAAGAGATGAGGGTTTCTTAAATAGACTTACCTGCAATTCATCAACGATTGAGATCGATTTCACTCAATGGTCAGGATTAAAGGGGAAGTTCAGTCATAAAGGGAGATTTCTAAATTAAAGAGAGTTAACAAATTTAATTTGAGTAAAATAAAGAGTTAACTGATTCTATTTGATTACAAAAAGGAGTTAACTGATTTAACTCATTTTTGATCAATAGTGAATTGAAAATTTCTTTTTTTGAACTGAAGAGAGATTTTGTTGAGATATTTAAATTAATAAAACGAGATATGCTCTCATAATTACTTTTTCTATTTAATTAAATAATCTTTAATTAATTAGAGACACTTTTCTTATTTAATTAAATAACTTCATTTAATTAATTAGGAATGACTTCTCATTTAATTATATAACTTTTTTTAATTAATTAGAAGTACTCCATTTAATTAAATAATTTTGTTTAATTATTTTAAAATTCATTTCGAAAATAGTCAACTCAAGTCAAGCATGGTTAAATTTGGTCAACTTTTGGTCAAACTTGATCTTTGCGTATGTGAATATGAGCAAATGTGAGTATGAATTCCAGCAACAATTCGATGCAAATTCTCATTCAACCTTTCAAAATGAAGAGATGAGTGTCTCTTAAATAGACTTTCCTGAAATTCATCAATGATCGAGATCGATTTTAAACAAAGGTCAGGATTAAAGGTGAAGTTCAGTCATAAAGGGAGATTTCCAAATTAAATGGAGTTCATAGATTTAATTTGAGTAAAATAAGGAGTTAACTGATTCAATTTGAGTAGAAAAAAGAGTTAACTGATTTAACTCAATTTTGATTAATAGTGAACTAGAAATTTCCCTTCTTGAACTGAAGAGAGATTTTGTTGAAATATTTAATTTAATAAAATGAGATATGCTCATATAATTACTTTTTCTATTTAATTAAATAATCTTTAATTAATTAGAGACACTTTTCTTATTTAATTAAATAACTTCATTTAATTAGTTAGGAATGGCATCTCATTTAATTAAATAACTTTGTTTAATTAATTAGAAGTAAGTACTTAATTTAATTAAATAATTTCGTTTAATTATTTCAAAATTCTTTTCGAAAATAGTCAACTCAAGTCAACTGTGGTTAAATTTAGTCAACTTTTAGTCAAACGTGATCTTTGCGTATGTGAATATGAAAAAATGTGAGTATGAATTTCGGCAACAATTCGATTCAAATTCTCATTCAACCTTTCAAAATGAAGAGATGAGGGTTTCTTAAATAGACTTTCATAGAATACATCAACAGTTGAGATCAATTTCAATAAATGATCAGGATTAAAGGTGAAGTTCACTCATTTTTGATCAATAGTGAACTGAACATTTCCCTTTTTGAACTGAAGAGAGATTTTGTTGAGATATTTAATTTAATAAAATGAGATATGCTCTCATAATTACTTTTTTTATTTAATTAAATAATCTTTAATTAATTAGAGATAATTTTCTTATTTAATTAAATAACTTCATTTAATTAGTTAGGAATGGCTTCTTATTTAATTAAATAACTTTGTTTAATTAATTAGAAGTAAGTACTCCATTTAATTAAATAATTTTGTTTAATTGTTTCAAATTTTTTTCAAAACTAGTCAACTCAAGTCAACCGTGGTTGAATCTAATCCACTTTTGGTCAAACTTGATATTTGCGTATGTGAATATGAGCAAATGTGAGTATGAATTTCAGGAACAATTCGATGCAAATTCTCATTCAACCTTTCAAAATGAAGAGATGAGGGTCTGTTAAATAGACTTTCCTGGAATTCATCAATGGTTGAGATCGATTTTAATCAACGGTCAGGATTAAAGGACAAGTTCTGTCATAAAGGGAGATTTCCAAATTAAAGGGAGTTAACAGATTTAATTTGAGTAAAATAAGGAGTTAACTGATTTAACTCATTTTTTATCAGTAGTGAACTGGAAATTTCCTGTTTTGAACTGAAGAGCGATTTTGTTGAGATATTTAATTTAATAAAATGAAATATGCTCTTTTAATTACTTTTTCTATTTAATTAAATAATTTTTAATTAATTAGAGACAGTTTTCTTATTTAATTAAATAACTTCATTTAATTAGTTAGGAATGGCTTCTCATTTAAGCAAATATCCTTGTTTAATTAATTATAAGTAAGTACTCCATTTAATTAAATAATTTCATTTAATTATATCAAAATTCTTGTCGAAACTAGTCAACTCAAGAGAACCGTGGTTAAATCTGGTCAACTTTTGGTCAAACTTGATCTTTGCATATGTGAATATGAGGAAATGTGCGTATGAATTTCAGCAACAATTCGATGCAAATTCTCATTCAACCTTTCAAAATTAAGAGATGAGGGTCTCTTAAATAGACTTTCCTAGAATTCATCAACGGTTGAGATCGATTTCAATCAACGGTCAAGATTAAAGGTGAACTTCAGTCATAAAAGGAGATTTTCAAATTAAAGGGAGTTAACGGATTTAATTTGAGTCAAATAAAGAGTTAACTGATTCAATTTGAGTAGAAAAATAAGTTAACTGATTTAACTCATTTTTTATCAATAGTGAACTGGAAATTTCCCTTTTTGAACTAAAGAGAGGCTTTGTTGAGATATTTAATTTAATAAAATGAGATATGCTCTCATAATTACTTTTTCTATTTAAATAAATAATATTTAATTAATTAGAGACACTTTTCTTATTTAATTAAATAACTTCATTTAATTAGTTAGGAATGGCTTCTCATTTAATTAAATAACTTTGTTCAATTAATTACAAGTAAGTATTCCATTTAATTAAATAATTTCGTTTAATTATTTCAAAATTTATTTCGAAACTAGTCAACCGTGTTTAAATTTGGTCAACATTTGGTCAAACTTGATCTTTGCGTATGTGAATATGAGCAAATGTGAGTATGAATTCCAACAACAATTCGTTGCAAATTCTTATTCAACCTTTCAAAATAAAGAGATGAGGGTCGCTTAAATAGACTTTCGTAGAATTCATCAACGGTTGAAATCGATTTCAATCTCCGGTAAAGATTAAAGGTGAAGTTCAGTCATAAAGGGAGATTTTCAAATTAAAGGGAGTTAACATATTTAATTTGAGTAAAATAAAGAGTTAATTGATTCAATTTGAGTAGAAAAAGGAATTAACTAATTTAACTCATTTTTGATCAATAGTGAACTGAAAATATACCTTTTTGAACTGAAGAGAGATTTTGTTGAGATCTTTAATTTAATAAAATGAGATATGCTCTCATAATTACTTTTTTTATTTAATTAAATAATCTTTAATTAATTCGAGACAATTTCCTTATTTAATTAAATAACTTCATTTAATTAGTTAGGAATGAATTCTCATTTAATTAAATAAATTTGTTTCATTAATTTGAAGTAAGTACTCCATTTAATTAAATAATTTCGTTTAATTATTTCAAAATTCTTTTCAAAACTAGTCAACTCAAGTCAACAGTGGTTAAATCTGGTCAACTTTTGGTCAAACTTTATGTTTGCATATGTGAATATGAGCAAATGTGAGTATGATTTCCAACAACAATTCGATGCAAATTCTCATTCAACCTTTCGAAATGAAGAGATGAGGCTCTCTTAAATAGACTTTCCTAAAATTCATCAACGGTTGAGATCGATTTCAATCAACTGTCGGGATTAAAGGTGAAGTTCAGTCATAAAGGGAGATTTCCAAATTAAAGGGAGTTAACAGATTTAATTTGAGTAAAATAAGAAGTTAACTGATTCAATTTGAGTAGAAAAAGGAGCTAACTGATTTAACTCATTTTTTATCAATAGTGACCAGGAAATTTCCCTTTTTGAATTGAAGAGAGATTTTGTTGAGATATTTAATTTAATAAAATTAGATATGCTCTCATAATTACTTTTTCTATTTAATTAAATAATTTTTAATTAATTAGAGACACTTTTCTTATTTAATTAAATAACTTCATTTAATTAGTTAGGAATGGCTTGTCATTTAATTAAAAAACTTTGGTTAATTAATTAGAAGTAAGTACTCCAGATCAGTAAATAATTTTATATAATTATTTCAAAATTCTTTTCGAAACTAGTGAACTCAAGTCAACTGTGGTTAAATCTGGTCAACTTTTGGTCAAACTTGATCTTTGTGTATGTGAATATTAGTAAATGTGAGTATGAATTCTAGCCACAATTCGATGCAAATTCTCACTCAACCTTTCAAAATGAAGAGATTAGAGTCTCTCAAATAGACTTACCCATAATTTATCAATGTTGGAGATCAATTTCAATCAACGGTCAGGATTAAAGGTGAAGTTCAGTCATAAAGGGAGATTTCCAAATTAAAAAGTGTTAACGGATTTAATTTGACTAAAATAAACAGTTAACTAATTCAATTTTAGTTGAAAAAGGAGTTAACTGATTTAACTCATTTTTTATCAATAGTGAACTGAGAATTTCCCTTTTTTAACTGAAGAGAGATTTTGTTGAGATATTTAATTTAATAAAATGAGATATACTCTCATAATTACTTTTTCTATTTAATTAAATATTCTTGAATTAATTAGAGACACTTTTCTTATTTAATTAAATAACTTCATTTAATTAGTTAGGAATGGCTTCTCATTTAATTAAATAACTTTGTTTAATTAATTACAAGTAAGTACTCCATTTAATTAAATAATTTTGTTTAATTATTTCAAAAAAAAATTCGTAACTAGTCAACCATGGTTAAATCTATTTAACTTTTTGTCAAACTTGATCTTTGCGTATGTGAATATGAGCAAATGTGAGTATGAATTCCATCAACAATTCGATGCAAATTCTTATTCAACTTTTCAAAATGGAGAGATGAGGGTCTCTTAAATAGACTTTCCTGGAATTCATCAATGATTGAGATCGATTTCAATCAACGGTCAGGATTAAAGGTGAAGTTCAGTCATAAAGGGAGATTTCCAAATTAAAGAGAGTTAACAGATTTAATTTGAGTAAAATAAGGAGTTAACTAATTCAATTTGACTAGAAAAAGGAGTTAACTGATTTAACTCATTTTTAATCAATAGGAAACTGAAAATTTCCCTTTTTGAACTGAAGAGAGATTTTGTTGAGATATTTAATTTAATAAAATGAGATATGCTCTCATAATTACTTTTTCTATTTAATTAAATAAACTTCAATTAATTAGAGACACTTTTTTTATTTAATTAAATAACTTCATTTAATTAGTTAAGAATGGCTTCTCATTTAATTAAATAACTTTGTTTAATTAATTAGAAGTAAGTACTCCATTTAATTAAATAATTTTGTTTAATTATTTCAAAATTCTTTTCGAAACTAGTCAACTCAATTCAACTATGGTTAAATCTGGTCAACTTTTGGTAAAACTTGATCTTTGCGTACGTAAATATGAGAAAATATGAGTATGAATTTCAGCAACAATTCGATGCAAATTCTCATTCAACCTTTCAAAATGAAGAGATGAGGGTCTCTTAAATAGACTTTCTTGAAATTCATCAACAGTTGAGATCGATTTCAATCAACAGTCAGGATTAAAGGTGAAGTTCAGTCATAAAGGGAGATTTCCAAATTAAAGGGAGTTAATCGATTTAATTTGAGTAAAATAAATAGTTAACTGATTCAATTTGAGTAGTAAAAGGAGTTAACTGATTTAACTCATTTTTGATCAATAGTGAACTGAAAATTTTTCTTTTTGAACTGAAGAGAGATTTTGTTGAAATATTTAATTTAATAAAATGAGATATGCTCTCATAATTACTTTTTCTATTTAATTAAATAATCATTAGTTAATTAGGGACACTTTTCTTATTTAATTAAATAACTTCATTTAATTAATTAGAAATGACTTCTCATTTAATTAAATAACTTTCTTTAATTAATTAGATGTAAGTACTCTATTTAATTAAATAATTTTGTTTAATTATTTCAAAAAATAATTCGAAACTAGTCAACTCAAGTCAACCGTGGTTAAATCTGGTCAACTTTTGGTCAAACTTGATAATTGCATATGTGAATATGAGCAAATGTGAGTATGAATTCCAAGAACAATTCAATGCAAATTCTCATTCAACCTTTCAAAATGAAGAGATGAGGGTCTCTTAAATAGACTTTCCCAAAATTTATCAACGGTTGAGATCGATTTCAATCAACGGTCAGGATTAAAGGAGAAGTTCAGTCATAAAGGGAGATTTCCAAATTAAAGGGAGTTAACAGATTTAATTTGTGTAAAATAAGGAGTTAACTGATTCAATTTGAGTAGAAAAAGGGGTCAACTGATTTATCTCATTTTTTATCAATAGTGAACTAAAAATTTCCATTTTTGAACTGAAGAGAAATTTTGTTGAGATATTTAATTTAATAAAATGAGATATGCTCTCATAATTACTTTTTCTATTTAATTAAATAATCTTTAATTAATTAGAGACACTTTTTTTATTTAATTAAATAACTTCATTTAATTAATGAGGAATGGCTTCTCATTTAATTAAATAAATTTGTTTAATTAATTAGAAGTAAGTACTCTATTTAATTAAATAATTTTATTTAATTATTTCAAAAAAAAATTCGAAACTAGTCAACTCAAGTCAACTGTGGTTAAATCTGGTCAACTTTTGGTCAAACTTGATCTTTGCGTATGTGAATATGAGCAAATGTGAGTATGAATTCTAGCAACAATTCGATGCAAATTCTCATTCAACCTTTCAAAATGAAGAGATGAGGGTCTCTTAAATAGACTTTCCTGGAACTCATCAACGGTTGAGATCGATTTCAATCAACGGTCAGGATTAAAGGTGAAGTTTAGTCATAAAGGGAGATTTTCAAATTAAAGGGAGTTAACAGATTTAATTTGAGTAAAATAAAGAGTTAGCTGATTCAATTTGAGTAGAAAAAGGAGTTAACTCATTTAACTCATTTTTTATCAATAGTGACCTGGAAATTTCCATTTTTGAACTAAAGAGATATTTTTTTTGAGATATTTAATTTAATAAAATGAGATATGCTCTCATAATTACTTTTTCTATTTAATTAAATAATCTCTAATTAATTAGAGACACTTTTCTTATCTAATTAAATAACTTCATTTAATTAATTAGGAATGGCTTCTCATTTAATTAAATAACTTTGTTTAATTAATTAGAAGTAAGTAATCCATTTATTTAAATAATTTCAGTTAATTGTTTCAAAATTCTTTTCGAAACTAGTCAACTCAAGTCAACCGTGGTTAAATTTGGTCAACTTTTGGTCAAACTTAATCCTTGCGTATGTGAATATGAGCAAATATGAGTATGAATTCCAGCAACAATTCCATGCAAATTCTCATTCAACCTTTCAAAATGAAGAGATGGGGGTCTCTTAAATAGACTTTCTTGAAATTCATCAAAGGTTGAGATCGATTTCAATCAATGGTCAGGATTAAAAGTGAAGTTCAGTCATAAAGGGAGATTTTCAAATTAAAGGGAGTTAACAGATTTAATTTGAGTAAAATAAGGAGTTAACTGATTCAATTTGAGTAGAAAAAGGATTTAACTCATTTAACTCATTTTTAATCAATAGTGAACTGGAAATTTCCCTTTTTGAATTGAAGAGAGATTTTGTTGAGATATTTAATTTAATAAAATGAGATATGCTCTCATAATGAAGTTTTCTATTGAATCAAATAATCTTTAATTAATTAGATACACTTTTCTTATTTAATTAAATAACTTCATTTAATTAATTATGAATGACTTCTAATTTAATTAAATAACTTTGTTTGATTAATTAGAAGTAAGTACTCCATTTAATTAAATAATTTCTTTTAATTATTTCAAAAAAAAATTCAAAACTAGTCAACTCAAGTGAACCGTGGTTAAATCTGGTCAACTTTTTGTCAAACTTGATCTTTGCGTATGTGAATATGAGCAAATGTGAGTATGAATTCCAGCAATAATTCGATGCAAATTTTCATTGAACCTTTCAAAATGAAGAGATGAGGGTCTCTTAAATAGAATTTCCTGGAATTCATCAATGGTTGAGATCGATTTCAATCAACGGTCAGAATTAAAGGTGAAGTTCAGTCATAAAGGTAGATTTTCAAATTAAAGGGAGTTAACAGATTTAATTTGAGTAAAATAAGGAGTTAACTGATTCAATTTGAGTAGAAAAAGGAGTTAAATTATTTAACTCATTTTTGATCAATAGTGAACTAAAAATTTTCCTTTATGAACTGAAGAGAGATTTTTGTGAGGCCTCGCTCCGACCCATCGTAGCATAGTGATACATTACTATTATTTTGATATTCACGACTCGAGATGTCGAGACATTATCTGATGCTTAGAACATACTTTATTATTTCATGTTTTGTGATGTTACTTTCAAATATACTTTAAGATTATCATTTAATGATTCATGAATATGTATGTTGAGGAAATCAGTAAATTTTAGGATTGAGACTTTGATTTAAGAGATTTTAAAATAATTAAGAATTAAGCAGGATGAAGAAACCATTATTGATGTATGTTTTAACTTATTTGAATTTTTGATACGTATACAATTATGTACATGTGATTTTATAGGACTACTGATGTGTGCAATGAGTGTGCAGATATTTAATAGAGAAACCCTATGGAGGAACAGAACTGATCTCCTTGTGCTAATTTTGGAGACCTTGTTGTTCATAATTCACGTATTGTCTTGTGAGATATATGTATGTATCTTCTTTGTTCAGTGAATGTTAATGTTCGTAATTTTGTTCTTTTAGTGTCGCTTGACACTTGTAAAATGTTTATGTGCTTCAGTGTGCTATTTAGGGTTAGTTGTTTAACCTTTGGACCCAAGTTGGTTTAGTTGGTGTTAGTTTGCTAATTGAATTCTTAATCGAGGTTAGTCATCCCGTAATCCGGATTAGTGTCTAATTTGCAAGTTAGAATAGTTAGATGGACCTATTTTATTCTTGGACTTTATTTGGCTCCAAACCTCTTTCCTTAGGCTTAAAACTTGATATTATTATACCCAAAGGGTATGGGTATGGGTTAGGGGTCTTTTCCAACCCCTAAGCCCCTTTTATTGACTTTTGAGGTCACTCAAAAAGTCTCTTTTTGCTTTTGTGCGAAAATTGACCATGGTTATCTTGAGTTACTTCACCACATCTCCACTTAGGGTTTAATCATAGTGTAGGTTGAGTTAAGAGTTTCTAGAATTGAAAGTGGGTGGGGGTAGTTATTGAGCCCTTGGGTGGTTGAGTTGGAGGCCTATTTAGAGGCCCTTCTTGGACTTGTGGAGGTTGTTACCCAATCTCTACATTTAGAGAGGAGTTTTGAAGATTGAAGGAAGGAAGTGGAAACTCTAGTCAAACTTGTTCTTTGCCATTACCTCTTTGTGAAGGTAGGAAATTCTCATCTCCCTTATTCAATTTTCATGTTTTGCTTCATGCTCATGCTACTTTGTGGTTGTTTCAATGTTTGTATGTTGTGGGTATGTTGGGAAGATTTGAAAACCATGTCATTTTGGTTGGTTTCCTTTCATGTTTATGTTTGCAATTTTGAGATTTTTTTTGCATGGGTGTTTTGGTATTACTCACCCTTGGAGAGGGCATAAGTGACCAATTTTGGGAAAGGTCTGTTTAGTTGGACTCTAACCAGTGTAGAGTCTCTTCTCAGGATGAGAAGAGGGAGAAAGGGTAGGGTGTTATGGGCCTCTACCCATTAGCACAAACCTGGTATGAGTATGGCATGTTTAAATGATAGAACAAAAGTTCTTGGTTAATAGCCCTAATTGGGCATCTGATTTGGTGTTGTGCTTGACTTCTCCTAGTTGGAAGAATCCACCTTTCCCTAGTGTTGATTCATTGTAGATCTTTTTGTGAAAACCTTGTATAAATATGCATGTTTTGAATTGTTCTTGGTCATTCTTTTGGTCACTTGATCAGATTCTGTTTCCTCCATGGTTCTAGAAATGAGTTGCAAAAAACATTATAAATCCCTTGATTAGGCTCATGAAGAAAATTTGATTTAATTGTTGAAATTAGGGATTAAGATCCTATTGTAAATTGTATTTTAAACCTTGTTGTAATTGGCAATGAAGCCGGGTTTTCTTCCTGATTCTTTCTCGGCTAAGCCTTTGAATAAGGTTGGCCAATAAAATTGGTGTTGAATATAATTTCTTTTCATGTGATTTAATTTGTAAACTTTATTTTGGATGGATGCACATCAAAATAAGATAGAAATGGTGTTGATTTAATCAAGCAAATTTTCAAGTTCTTTATATGTTCCTTATATGTTTAAATGATAACTATGTTCCGAAAAGGAATTAACGTCTATGGTTGATTTATTGCAATGCAAGTTACATAGGAGTTCATATTAAATATGGTGTTAGGATACCTTAAACTATTGTATCTATGTTTAAAGCCTTTCAAAATATACACCTTAAAAAAAATATACATGGCTTGAAATCTATACTTAGAAAATTTCTTTTTTAAAAAAAAAAAGTGTGTTGCAAGAGAGTAAAACTCTCTGCCTTTTGTATGAGAGAAAATTTAAATTTCTCTTGCAATAGAGAATATTCCCCAGAATATTCTTATTTTTAAAATTTCAAAATAAGACAAATAAAAAAAAAAATAGATATTAGTGTTCAAAATTCAAAAGAAATTCAAGAAAAAAAACATATATATATATATATATATATATATATCTTATTCCTAACAACTAAACTTTATGAAATAACTCTTATAAATATCCCTTTTGCCATCTATAAAACTTTATGTCATTAATATAGTTTCTCCTTGGTAGACATCAGTTTGAAAGGAGGTATTAAAAAAATGTTTAATTTTGTTGCAAAGTCTTTTGTCATCATAGTAGATGATGTCACCTGTCTAGTCTCTCCTTCTTTTGGACGTTGCCTTTGGATGAGTGTAAAATTTGTTTAAAATTTGGTTTTTACTTTATTTTGTTTCCTCCCCCCCTTTCTCTTCCACCAATCACCATGGAGGGGAGGTCTTGTTTTTTATTGGTCTACTGACCCACGTACTTGGGCCAGGTCTTCCTAGGGCTGCGAATTGCAGGCCCTCATTTCCCGTGAGCCATTTTGGGGCAGCGTGGAGAGTGCATGGGGGACCATGGGGGGGCTAGGTTAGTGTGGGGAGTTACGGGTGTAGGGGTTAGCTTAGGTTAGTTTAGGTGATTGTTAGTAATGTTTTGTTAGCATTTTTTTTTGTTATAGTTAGTTAGTGTCATTGTAATTTAATTTAGTTTATGTAATATTGTTATTCTTTTATTTTAGTAAATTTTAGTGGATTTGTTAGTTAGTTAATTCATATCAAATGTGAGGAGTGTTAAATTAGTTTTAGTTTAATATGAGTTATTTTAGTTTGTTTTTAAGATTATTTAATTTAATAAAAAGGGTAGTTAGATAGTTTTATGCTTTAGTTAGTTAGTCTTAATTTTATTTAAGTTTTAAAGTTAAGGTTTATTTAAAATTTAGTCACTTATTCTACTTATGATTAGATCAAATTTAGAGTTAGTTAGTTGTAATTGAATTTCAGTAGGATTTTGTTAGTTAATTATTATGTTAAAGTAGTCAAAATATTTAAAGTTAATAGATTTTATATATATATATATATATATATATATATATATATATATACTTGATCTAGTCGAACTTGATTAAAATTTCTTTCTTATAATGTTAACTTTATATGAGATAAAAGATGTTATGTAATAAACGTTAAATCTATCTTAATTATATTGTTACAGAGGAAATTTTAAATTTATTGTTTCAAGATTATATGAAATGAAGGAAATGTCAATATTATTGTTATATCGAGAGCTTCAGTTTAACAATGTATTCCTCCACGAGAGTTTATAAACTTATGATTGTAACGCCCCGCCAAGGGATCCAAAAGAATTAACCTAAAGTTTCACTAAGTTTGCTAAACATTTTTTTTTTTTAAAGTAAGAAAGTATGACATACACATCAAACAAATAGTAGCGGAAGCAATAACATGTAATCATCGACAAACATACATTGCAAGTTACATTTCTTAAAGATCCCAAGACGTTGAGTCACGTTTAAATTTAATTAATTCTAAGTCTAACAACTATCACATACATATAAAAGAATAGTCAGAAACTCCAATGTCCGTAATATACATTTGTTCCGAATGCTCCTTGGCAAATTAATTCGGAATGCTCATTCATCCACTGTACATGTCACAGGGTATGAAAGGCTTAAAAGAATATACATATGTAAAGATCAAGATACAACATCCTCAAATCCATGATACAAAGTACAGTAAAAATATATGAAACTATTCACCATACATGATACATCCATACATCCATAATGATAAAACATCTATCATAAAATCTAACCATCTATCATAATAATCCAAGAACATAGTGAAGGTAAATGCCAATCACGAAAACTCCAGCCACGGTGACCACGGAACGGATCTCAATGGTAAGAGTAAAAGCACTACCACCCGACCGCGTGGAACCTAAATGGTCCACTCCCACCGCGCTGAGGAGATAGTCTCAAGTCCCAAATAGGATAACAAAACCTATAATCATAAATACTCTCTAAGTCCAGGAAATCCTATAAGTATGCTAACTCAAGGGTTCCTAAAAAGATCGACATCTAAATCCCAGAGGTACCACAAGACACGTAGGAAACCTAATATGCAAGCGATAAAGTGTCATCGCAAAAGTCATGTAGAAGTTACCCGAGCAATCCCTTAGGAATCCCGGGTCCCTACTGATCCTGCGGCCACTAGTATCCTCTCGTACTGACGAGGCATACTATGGAATACAAGGTCGTAACCAAGCGTTCTCTCTACCCCATCCTAGTCTGTACTAGCACTCATGGCATGGGAGAGAACATACAATTATCTTGTTAGGTTCATTTTCTCTCATTTAGTGTAAATGTTTTCACTTATTAAAAATGACTTACAATGGGTTTCTCAAGGCAGCGTCTTAGGGCTCCGACCCCCATTGCAAGCCACTTCCCAACTCTACACATAGATAACCTACCCTAGCTCATGAACTCGTAAATCAAAGAATCATAAAAAAAACTACCTCAGTCCTATACAAGCAACTGAAAAACATCATAAAAAGATAATCCACAAATTTATATCAGTTCTTGATGAGCAACAGATAACATCAAATAGTAATCATATAACCACGACAGATCTTTATCAGCAACTGAAGGCATCAATGATAAGTCACAAAATCCAATGGTTCTCTAATGAGCAACCAGAAAGTAATACAAGTATAACTGATCGAGACTTAGAAATGGTTAAGTTAGGTATTCTCAAATACATACACCTCAGCTTCACACAAGGAAACTGGAAAGCAATAACAAACAGTAACACGATCAGGTCATAGAGCACTTCATCACATTACCATGGTCAAGTTAAGAAAGATCGAGACCAAATCATCATGACATCACATTCACAACCCCGAGCCTCTGGTAACAACCTGAACTGGTCAACGCTAAACCAACCCCAAAACATTCAAAGTACAAAGACAACATCAAAGTCTCAGAGATTGGATCTAAAAGTATAATATTTAAGTTAAGGTAAGGTTTGTGTTTTAGTTTAATGTCAAATTCAAGTAACTAGATTTTCACAACTACCCTTTACGATTAACCCTTTCTATAATAACTTTCATTAAATCAATAATCCAAATTTATAATGTAGTCAAATAAAATTCCTTATTAATTAACTTAATTAAACTAATTTTAATTAAATTAATCAATAATTATTTGATCTAACTACTTATTTAAATCTAACCATTAATTGTTAATTTATTAATATTTAAGCAAAATTATTAATAAATTAAATTTACAACTATGTTAAATGCATTATTATTTAACTAATCGATATCAATCAAGATTTAAAAAAAATATTTATTAATTTAAATATATAAAAAAAAATTTATAAATTTAAAATTTTAAAAAGTAATAAAATTTATACATAATAAAAAAATGAATTAAAAAAAAAACTTTTTAAAAAAAATACGTTTTAAAGCCCGTCGGCTAGAAAGGACCCTGCAGTCTGCCGCAGGCCTGCGGTTGTAGGGCCTGCGGCGGCAGGTACTCTGTACCTACCGTCGCAGTACCTACGACGCAAGTACTATTAGCTCGCTGACAGTGGGGGTGGGTACAGGGTGATTCCCTCCCCCCCACTAAAACAAAATTTTTTTTTTTGTTTTATAATATATTTTTTTTATTTTTTATTTTTTTTTTAAATTTAATTGTGTTTAAAAAATAGATATGCATATATCAAGATATATAGATTTATAAATATACTAATTCAAATTCTTGTTAATATATATATAAACGTATAAATATATATATTAAAGAATTGCCCTTCTTTTTTTTTATTTTTTATTTTTTTATAAACTAGTATAGAAATAAAGTCAACCATCCAAACTTCTAATCTAGAATTTTGGTATTAGATTCAACCCTTTCTATTTAAATCTCATGTATATAGAAGTTTATTGGCAAGCATCTGATAAATTCCAATATCGTAATGTTTTAACATTCATCACAGAGAATTTAGATATACAATCCACAGGCACGAAGAAGACAAGGGATAGAGAGATTGCGTAAATAATCAACGATCAACACACAAGACCCTACCTGATCCTGATGCTAATATACAATCTCCAGGAACTGTATGCAAATTCGCTCCTCTCAATAACCTTCCCCTCGAAGACTTTCTTCGTATCAGCCTTCTGAAATTTGCTTCCAAAAATTGTCCCCCAAAAATTTCCGTCCAAAATCCTCCTCCTCAAAAATGAACCCCCAAAGTTGTGATAAGCAATTTCTCCTCAAATCGGGGCACTAATTGTGCGTTTACCCGAGAAGACTCTTTGCACAACTCAGTTAACTCCAAATTAACTTTTATTATCTTTTCTTATTCTTTTGCATTCAACTTTCATGCACATTAAGTTGAATTATTAAATAACTTTATTTAAAATTTCACTTGACTTCTATTCTTAATTAATTTATTACTTTAATCTTATGTGCACTTTTAAGAAATTAAAATAACATTATTAATTTTTATAATTTAATCTTTTAATTTAATTCTTATATTTAACTCATGTTTAGATCATGCGATCTAGAATTCTTAATAAATTAATATCTTTCAACTTTTTAATTTATTTTAGAACTTAATTGATAACATATTTAATTAATTTAAATAACAATAATATTTAGCATTTATTTAAAAATGAACTCCAAATATATTATTATTAAATTAAATAAATATTATCCTGTTCTAAATATATCTTTGAATTTTAATTTCCAACTTTAATTCTTTTATTTAATTAATTAATTAATTAATTAAATATAAAGATATCATAATAATTCCTTATTAAATTAAATCATTAATTAGTCTTTTTAATTAGACTTAATTTATAGAAAATACACCAAGGACTCATTAAGCAACATACGAAAACTCATCATAGAAAAATACATACCAAATCAAACAAAAGGGTTATAATCACAAAATTACATCATTTGATGCATTCGGAGGGTACTTAACTCAGATACTTGTCCTAATTATCAATTAGGACAATTGGCTAAAGGGTTTAGGATTTGGACTTAAGAGTTTATCTCCCCTCTCTTACCATTGAGACAGTGCGATAGGGTACGCTCATCTTGACAATTCAGGGAAGTTGATACTCGGTACCTGCAACTTGCATAAAATCCATGCATGTACAAACACAATATTCTAAGCTAAACAGGCAATGGCAGGAAGTGGTGCATCGTGTAGATCCCGACTAGCAGGTGACTACGACTCCCTTCCTTAACCATATCAGAAACACAATACATAAATAAAACAACACGCACACCATACACATGCAGTATGGGGTAAGTATCCATAAGAGGCACATGAAATAATAAGCCATCTAACTAATCATCATCGATAACTAAAACCATTGAATAATCATCATACATGCATGAAATATAGAGTACCAAGTAATCTCATCATATAATAAACTGAGTGTAAACATCCTCTGATAATCTCTAAAATAATAATACTACTCATCAAACATAAATTGGCCTAAAAGAGTTTGGCAATCATATCATAAATGTAGCTTGAAAATGTAAACTAGGGGCAAGCACTACAATGATGTAATCAAGTGAATCTTTTCTTGTAATGTGATCGCAAACTTATCAACTTAAGCATTATAATACTTTAGAAAAAGAAGAAAAAAAAAAATTATGTAATTGCTCTCGTAGTTTTGGGCATGACAATTTTGTTGAGATATTTAATTTAATAAAATGAGATATGCTCTCATAATTACTTTTTCTATTTAATTAAATAATCTTTAATTAATTAGAGACACTTCTTATTTAATTAAATAACTTCATTTAATTAATTAAGAATGGCTTCTCATTTAATTAAATAACTTTGTTTAATTAATTAGAAGTAAGTACTCCATTTAATTAAATAATTTTGTTTAATTATTTCAAAATTCTTTTCGAAATTAGTCAACTCAAGTCAACTGTAGTTAAATCTGGTCAACTTTTGGTCAAACTTGATCTTTGCGTATGTGAATATGAGCAAATGTGAGTATGAATTCTAACAACAATTCGATGCAAATTCTCATTCAACCTTTCAAAATGAAGAGATGAGGGTCTCTTAAATAGACTTTCCTGAAATTCATCAACGGTTGAGATCGATTTCAATCAATGGTCAAGATTAAAGGTGTCATGCCCAAAAATTATGGCCCAAAAAAAAAAAAACACACCAAATTTTTTTTTTATTATTTTTTTTTTATTTTAAATGTATTTATTTAAACTTAAGTGCACTAAGTTGATACAGTAAGTTCACATGAAACATGGATGCCAAGAAGGCGGTTACACGAACTCTTAACAATCAATTGATTCAGTTAACAACCCCTCTTATTTAATTAGAAGACCCAATTAATTGATAGATTTAATAAATCCCTTTAAAAGATTTACACTCTAAGAACATTAGTAAATTTCTTAAATACAATTTTATTTAAATTTTACATATGAATTTGTCGTCTACTTCGACAAGGAGTAAAACTAAAATTA
Organism: Cupressus sempervirens; assembly: GCA_028749045.1. Classification (NCBI taxonomy): domain Eukaryota; kingdom Viridiplantae; phylum Streptophyta; class Pinopsida; order Cupressales; family Cupressaceae; genus Cupressus; species Cupressus sempervirens. Next base: position 663,792,002 of record CM053793.1, read on the forward strand.
TCATTCATTTTATGAGTTAATCTGGATTGCATGACCCTCCAATAGACATAGATCAATTTTAAACTATAAAATTCTAATGTTTAAGGCTTATGAATTTAAACCACATTTTACTAATCCCGAAAATAAAACTTCCCATTAGGAACTGCTAATCGACTAATTAAACTTAATTAAGTTATCCTTAACTACATTAAATAATAACTATATTGCATTCACAGAATTTAATAATTAACGTTACAAATTAACGATTAATAAATAAACAGATAAAACTATTTTAGAACGATTCTTTAATTAATAATATTCATTAACTATTAAATTCGCTAAGCTAAAATTACTAAATTTATAAGTTGTTAATGAACTTCATTAATACACATTATCATTTAAACTAATAATTAAATAAAATAAAAAATAAAAACTACTAACAACTATTTTTAACTAATCTATATAAACGAAAATTTAATTTAAACTAAACTATATAAATGAAAATTTAATTTAAACTAAACTATATAAATGAAAATTTAATTTAAACTAAACTATATAAAAAAAATTTAAAAAAAAAATAAATAAAAAAAATTGAAACGCCGCCCCACGCATATATATGCGTGGGGGATCCCACGCAATATATGCGTGGGCCTCACGCATACACATGCGTGGGGATCCCACGCATTTAAATGCGTGGTCCTCACGCATGGGTATGCGTGGGGTCTTCCACGCGTACGTGGACTGGCTGCCGGGTACGAGCCGCAGGCTCTGCCCGAAATTCGAAATTTTTTTTTTTGTTTTTTTTTTTTTTAAATTTTTTTTTGATGGGTTGCATTAAATAAGGTAGGTCGCCCACCCTTTGAAGCCTTATAATAGGAGGGTGATTTACTATAATTTATTGACTGTAATAGAGGGGTCTCCCCTTTTTTTTTTTGCCCATACATTTTCCAGCAAGTTTGAGCACCTACAGGCCTCTATTTTTTTTTTGAAGATTAAGTTTTTATCAAATTTCTCCATTGATCTTGAGACATGGGTGTCAATAGATTGGTGAATCTATACATTGCATATTACATCATGAACACAACCATACATTAATCAAATGATATGCTTATAACATTTTTTTTTTTTTTTTTTTTTAAACTAACTTTAGTTCCTCTTCCTTTGTTGTTGGATCAATACAATTCTATTTTCTTTCACATACAAATGCAACAACTGCATATGAATCCAATTTTATACATAATGCAACTAATTACTCCATGGGAATGGGAAATAGGAAGATCACAATGGGTGTTTAAATTCTCTATAATTTCATATGCATATATTTTCTCCATACCATTCTAATGTCTATTTGAACTCAGCCTTTCCTAACATAATTCCTTCATATACAAGATTAACATTCACCATTCACAATCCATCATACAAGACATAAGGTAACTCAATACCTCTTTCCTTTCTTTCTTCAATACATCCCAAGGTTTGAGAGTAATTAATATAGTTTCACACAACCAACAATTCTCCCTTACATATCCATTTTTTTTTTTTTGTTATACATCCATCACAATAATATGCATGAACAAAAAGGTGGTTGAATTGGCTATAACAAGTTTCACAAAATGAGAAGACCATTTAACTTACATTACGCAAATTTTCCAAAGAACATGGGAGCAATGCAAGGAATTTCTCATAATCTCTTTTTTTTTTGTATTATTCATCCTGGTTCAAAGGCTCCACTCGGGAAAGAACCAGTAAGAAAACCCGAGGTCATTGCCCAATACTTCCAAGTTTCCAATCCATTTTACATCATTTTACAACTCACATAAATCTCTACAAACTTCCAACATGTGCTACCTTCCAAATAACTTCAAAATCACAATAAAGGATAATGGGGAAGACAAAACTAAAACAAGGTGGATAATCACAACAACATCAAATCAAACATACACTCCAAACCCGGTTTGCACAATAGATCTATACATGGAATCAAAACAAGGGGGGAGGTGGATTTTCCCAATGGGAGAAGTCAATCACCATTCCATTACATGGCCCTTTCGGGGCTTGAATTTTAAGAATTTCCATTCTATATAAGGCCCTTTCGGGGCTCCAATCACAAGGATACTCATTTTCTCTTCATACACATGATTTCACAACATCAATAAGGAAGGTGATGACAAGTAGGGGCCCATACACCCTACCCTTTTTCCTTCCTCTCACCATGAAAGGAGACTCTCACCAATGAGGTCCAACTAAAGCCCTACCCCCATACATGGCCACTTCTTCCCTATCCAAGGGTGAGTGATGCCATCACAATCCCCATGAAAACTCAAAGAACAAGGTCTCAACAAAGCAAGAAATGAAATCCAAAACAAGGTAAAATTCCCTCCAATATCCTCCCAATACACACAACATAAAAGGACAAGAACCTTCACAATACTATAACAAGATTCACACATGATCAACAAAAAGGAAAGCTAAGCCCATGAGAGAGAAATTCCTACCTCCACAAGTGTTATGGCAACAATGGAAGTTTTTTTGAGAAGAGCTTCTTTCCTTTCTCCTTCCTTCAATCTTCAAGCTTGCTCTCTCCAAACTAGAGATTGGGTAACCCCCCCTTCACTACTTCCCAAGTGCCTCTAAATAAGAATCTACTTAACTAGGCTTAGGGTAACCCCTTGGTGGAGTCAAGGTCACCAACCTATGAAGTGACAACCAATTTCGAATTCAAGCAAAGATGGAGTGTTTGAGTGACCATAAAGGTCAACCAAGGAGACTTGGGGAGTGGAAAACACTCCCAACCCAAACCCTTACCCTTAGGGTAATTAATTTTGAAGTTTTAAGGCTTAAGGATTTAATAAGGACAATAAAACTAGGGGAAACAAACTACCAAAAGAAATACACTTTAAAGATGGACTAGGTAAAAAAAGAATATAGCACAAAATAAACATGGGGTTCAGCTTTTGTCTTCCCATTGGATTTCTCGGCTAAATTTCCTGCACACTCATTGCACACGTCAGTAATTCGAGAAGCACATGTATATATATAAATATAAAAATACGCATCAACAATTTCATGAAATTTAAAACATCCATTCTTCCATAATCTATTCATTCATCTCATTCTACTCATTAAAATTGGAGATTCAAAGTGTTAGTTTGCATTCATTCATTTTATCAGCATATACGTTATAAAACATTAAACTACAGAAATCAAATATCTGAAATAAAGCATCATACATCATAATTAGCAAAATAATGTTCAGTGCCACAAATAATGCTCTGACATATCGAGCCATAAAAAAAAATAATATATAGTATCATCGAGGCTAGGATGGGTCGAGGCGGGGCCTCACATCCTCCCCCACTAGGCATGAACTTCCTCCTGGAGTTCATCAAAAAGGTATGGGTACTGAGATCGCATCTGCGTTGTATCCTCCCATGTGGCTGTGATCTCATCGTAGCAATCCCACTGGACCCTAACCTGGTCCAGCTCTCGACCTCGAAGTGCGAGGGTCCGTCGGGCAATAATACGGATGGGCTCCAGCGCTAACTGGCCGTCCGACTCCACCTGCAAAGCATCCCAATCTATAATATGAGACTCATCATAGATATATCTTCTAAGTACTGAAATGTGAAACACATCGTGGATGCGTGACAGGCTAGGTGGCAAAGCTAGACGGTAGGCAACTGGTCCTATCCTCTCTAGGATCTCGAATGGCCCAACGAAACGGGGTGCCAACTTAGAGCCCTTTCCGAATCGAATCGGACTCTTGTGTGGCCGCACCCTCAAGAAAACTCTATCCCCAACCTGATACTCTCGATCCATCCTATTTGCATCAGCATACTTCTTCTGTCGATCCTGTGCCTCTTTCAGGCGCTGCCTAATCCAAATCACCTGCTGTTCCATATCTCTAACTAACTGAGGTCCAATGGAAACTCGATCCTCGATCCTGTCCCAACTCAAAGGCGTCCTACAAGGTCTCCCATACAGGGCCTCATAAGGCGGCATACCTATGGAGGAATGGTGCCCATTGTTATAGGCAAACTCAACTAGGTGGAGGTATTCCTCCCACTTGACCTGATGATCCATCACGTACATACGCAACATGTCCTCCAACACTTGATTCACACGCTCAGTCTGCCCATCAGTCTGAGGGTGGTACGCTGTACTGAAATTGAGCCTAGTGCCCAAAGCTGACTGCAACTCTCTCCAAAAAGATGAGGTGAATAGTGAGTCCCTATCAGAGATAATCTTACGGGGAATGCCATGAAGTCTGACAGTGTCTCGCAAAAACACCTGAGCTATGTCTCGGGCTGTGTACATAGTACGCACAGGTGAGAAGTGAGCAACCTTGGTCAATGTGTCAACTGTCACCATAATGGCATCATGACGACGAGAAGACAAAGGAAGACCAACAATAAAGTCCATCGATATAACATCCCACTTCCACTCTGGAATCTCATGAGGCTGAAGGAGCCCACCGGGATGACGATGTTCTGCCTTCACCCTCTGACACTCGAGGCATCTCGCCACTATGTCGGCAATCTGCGCTCTCATGCCTGGCCAATGGTACAACTGCCTCAAATCTGCATGCAACTTCTTAACACCAGGGTGTGCCGCATAAGGTGCTCTGTGAGCCTCAAGTATGATGAGCTCGCGCAAACCCCCGATGGAAGGTACATACACACGTCCTCTATGACATAAGAGTCCATCAGACTCCAAGGAATACTCTAAATACTTCCCCTCCAAGGGTCTCTGAGAATGCACAACCTGACTAACCTCTGTAAAAAGCTCATCTGCTGGCAAGTGCTGTAAAATCTGCTCTCTCAAATCGGTGCTTGTAGTCATAGATGAGAGCTCATGGCGCCTTCTACTTAAGGCATCTGCAACTACATTCTCCTTTCCCTTGATGTAATGTACATCAAAATTGTACTCGCAAAGGAACTCCATCCACCTTCTCTGTCTAGCATTCAGGTTTGGCTGCGTGAATAGGTACTGCAAGCTCTGATGGTCGGAATGAAGTTCAAATCTATGACCTAGTAGGAAGTGTCGCCACTTCACTAATGCATGAACCACCGCTGCAAGCTCTAGGTCATGAGTAGGGTAGTTGAGTTCATGAGTCTTCAACTTCCTAGACTCGAAGGAAATAGGCCGACCATCCTGCATAAGCACTGCCCCAATGCCATCCAAAGATGCATCAGTGCACACCACAAAGTCCGCCAATGGGTCTGGTACTGCAAGAATAGGTGCACTCGTGAGGGCTCTCTTGAGCTCTAGAAAAGCTCTCTCGCACTTCTCTGTCCATTCAAACTTCTTTCCTTTCCTCTGCAGCGATGTAATGGGGTGTGCCAATCTAGAAAATCCTGCAATGAAGCGTCGATAATAGCCTGCTAATCCCATAAAGCTCCTCACCTCAGTGACACTAGTAGGTGCAGGCCAATCCATGATGGCTCTAATCTTCGATGGGTCTACCGAGATACCCTCGCCTGATATGATATGGCCCAAATAATGGATCTCTGATCGGAAGAATGCACACTTCGATAAGCTACCAAACAACTGATTCTCTCTCAGCTTCTGCAACACCTGCCTCAGGTGTTTCTCGTGCTCTTCCTCATCATGGGAATATATCAGGATGTCATCCAGGAACACAACTACGAACTTATCCAAGAAGGTACGAAATACTCCGTTCATGAGGTTCATGAATACAGCTGGAGCATTTGTGAGACCGAATGGCACCACTGTGAACTCATAGTGTCCATACCTAGTACGGAAAGCGGTCTTAGGAATATCACTCCCCACAATCCTCAACTGGTGGTACCCTGACTTAAGATCAATTTTTGAAAATACACGAGCACCCTGCAACTGATCAAATAGGTCATCAATTCTGGGAAGGGGATATCGGTTCTTGATGGTTACTTTGTTCAATTGCCGATAATCAATGCATAACCTAAGTGATCCATCCTTCTTCTTAACGAAGATCACTGGTGCACCCCAAGGTGACACACTAGGTCGAATATGCCCCTTCTCTAGGAGTTCCTCCAACTGAACCTTTAGTTCACTAAGCTCATGTGTAGTCATCCTGTATGGTGCTCTTGATACTGGTTCCGCGCCTGGCACAAGATCAATATGAAAGTCTACTGCCCTAGGTGGGGGTCTACCAGGGAGCTCTGAAGGAAAAACATCTGCAAACTCCTGCAATATAGGAAAGTCATCAAGGGATGGTTCCCCTTCTGAGCCTTCCTCTCTATCACTAATGGTGATTGCAAACAGCTGACACCCCTTCCGCATGCACCGCCTAAGCTGCATAGCGGATATCATACGAAGGGATATGGGTCTCTTAACCCCAAGAATCACTCTACCGATACCATCATCATCCACACATTCCACTGTCTTCTGTCGACAATCCATCTTGGCGCTGTGGGAATAAAGCCAATCTATGCCAAGAACAACATCATAAGAACCTAGTGGGGTAATGCGTAGATCAGACACCGTGAATGTGGCTCCCATCAGAATCGGGCAACTATGCACCATGGAACTAACTGACACTCTAGCTCCTGAGGCTAACTCTACCTCCCAACCGACATCTTGTCTAACTGCCACCAGCCCGCAACGCTCCACAGCAAAAGGAGATATAAAGGAGTCAGTAGCTCCTGAATCAAATAAAACTGTAACCACGCTACCCTGAATGATACCTGTAGCCTCAATGACTGTAGCCTGATGCTCGGCCTGGCGGTTGTCAACTGCTGCGAATACTCTGTGTGATCTGCCTACATCACCAACTGTCGGCTCTGAAAAAGCCCCTCCCTGACCACTGGAGGGTTGTCCCTGTGGACACTCTCTAGCTATATGACCCATGCCACCACAAGTGTAGCATGGTCCCCGTGCATGAGGCCGTGCACCCTGTGAACTAATCTGCTGTGGCCCTCCTGACCTGCTAGACCCACTGAAACCACCCCTAGAAGACTGCTGAGACTTCGCTGGCTGAGACTGTGGAGCCTGTACTTTCTGATCCTGCCTCGGTCCCTGTGAGTACCACTGCTTGGGCTTGGAGCCCTGATAACCCTGTGAGGGTTTCTGGTGCTGCTGCTGCTGAGGTTTCTGTTGCTGAGACTGTTGGCCCTTAGAGGACCCTGCTGAGTAGTTCTGATTCCCCTTCCAAGGGGGTTTCTGCTGGGTAGAGTTTCGGTTCTGAGATCGATCTCGTGACTCCTGTCTACTCCGAGTATCCTCTACAACCAAGGCCATCTCAACTACCTGTCTGAAAGTAGTAGGAAAAGCCATACGCACTGGACCCTGAAGAGAGAAATTTAGGCCCATGATAAATCTATGCACACGCTGTTTCTCGTCCTTCATGTACTCGACATATGGAAGGAGCTCGAGAAACCTGCTCTCATACTGAGCTACAGTGAGACCTCTCTGATGAAGAGAATGAAACTCCTCTATCTGCTTCTGCCTGAAATGCTCAGACAGAAATCTCTCTCTGAATCTCTCCAAAAAGGTCTCCCACGTGAGGGTATCCATGCTCATCCCTCTGATCGTCTCCTCCTGATGCCACCAATTGGAGGCATCTCCTCTCAACTGATGGACTGCAACACGTGCCTTCAGATTACTCCCATAGGAACGTAATCCAAAACACCGCTGGAGGCTCTGCAACCAAGCCTCTGCCACTGTCCCTTCTGTGGAACCGGTAAAAAGTGGGGGTCCAAGACGTATCAGCTCTCTGATGTCATCTCCTATGTGTCTAGGAGGTCTCTCGGGTGGTGGTACTCTCTGATGAATGGATTCCCCCTCGTGCTCACCTTGTCCCTCATCCTGCCTCGGTGGGGGACTCCTACTCCTCTCTCTACCACCAGGATCCTGTGCTTCCCTTTCGGGAACCTGCTGAACTGGCTCTGCTACAGGTGGGGGTAGTCTCTGCTGAACTACACCAATCAGTGTCTGAAGGGCATCCAAAATGTCCTGATTCGGGTTCTGAGGTGGTGGTGGTGGTGGTGGAGGTGGTGGTCCATCCTCCTGTCTGACTCCACTACCTCTCGCCCTACGACCTCTACCTCAGCGGTTGTTCCGTGTAACAGGAGGCATCCTACACAATGAAAGTTTTTAATTAATTTCAGAAGCATAGTGGTTAAGGTTCCTAGTGTTGAAACTAGGCTCTGATACCAAAATGTCATGCCCAAAAATTATGGCCCAAAAAAAAAAAAACACACCAAATTTTTTTTTTATTATTTTTTTTTTATTTTAAATGTATTTATTTAAACTTAAGTGCACTAAGTTGATACAGTAAGTTCACATGAAACATGGATGCCAAGAAGGCGGTTACACGAACTCTTAACAATCAATTGATTCAGTTAACAACCCCTCTTATTTAATTAGAAGACCCAATTAATTGATAGATTTAATAAATCCCTTTAAAAGATTTACACTCTAAGAACATTAGTAAATTTCTTAAATACAATTTTATTTAAATTTTACATATGAATTTGTCGTCTACTTCGACAAGGAGTAAAACTAAAATTATCATTCATTTTATGAGTTAATCTGGATTGCATGACCCTCCAATAGACATAGATCAATTTTAAACTATAAAATTCTAATGTTTAAGGCTTATGAATTTAAACCACATTTTACTAATCCCGAAAATAAAACTTCCCATTAGGAACTGCTAATCGACTAATTAAACTTAATTAAGTTATCCTTAACTACATTAAATAATAACTATATTGCATTCACAGAATTTAATAATTAACGTTACAAATTAACGATTAATAAATAAACAGATAAAACTATTTTAGAACGATTCTTTAATTAATAATATTCATTAACTATTAAATTCGCTAAGCTAAAATTACTAAATTTATAAGTTGTTAATGAACTTCATTAATACACATTATCATTTAAACTAATAATTAAATAAAATAAAAAATAAAAACTACTAACAACTATTTTTAACTAATCTATATAAACGAAAATTTAATTTAAACTAAACTATATAAATGAAAATTTAATTTAAACTAAACTATATAAATGAAAATTTAATTTAAACTAAACTATATAAAAAAAATTTAAAAAAAAAATAAATAAAAAAAATTGAAACGCCGCCCCACGCATATATATGCGTGGGGGATCCCACGCAATATATGCGTGGGCCTCACGCATACACATGCGTGGGGATCCCACGCATTTAAATGCGTGGTCCTCACGCATGGGTATGCGTGGGGTCTTCCACGCGTACGTGGACTGGCCGCCGGGTACGAGCCGCAGGCTCTGCCCGAAATTCGAAATTTTTTTTTTTGTTTTTTTTTTTTAAAATTTTTTTTTGATGGGTTGCATTAAATAAGGTAGGTCGCCCACCCTTTGAAGCCTTATAATAGGAGGGTGATTTACTATAATTTATTGACTGTAATAGAGGGGTCTCCCCTTTTTTTTTTTGCCCATACATTTTCCAGCAAGTTTGAGCACCTACAGGCCTCTATTTTTTTTTTGAAGATTAAGTTTTTATCAAATTTCTCCATTGATCTTGAGACATGGGTGTCAATAGATTGGTGAATCTATACATTGCATATTACATCATGAACACAACCATACATTAATCAAATGATATGCTTATAACATTTTTTTTTTTTTTTTTTTTTAAACTAACTTTAGTTCCTCTTCCTTTGTTGTTGGATCAATACAATTCTATTTTCTTTCACATACAAATGCAACAACTGCATATGAATCCAATTTTATACATAATGCAACTAATTACTCCATGGGAATGGGAAATAGGAAGATCACAATGGGTGTTTAAATTCTCTATAATTTCATATGCATATATTTTCTCCATACCATTCTAATGTCTATTTGAACTCAGCCTTTCCTAACATAATTCCTTCATATACAAGATTAACATTCACCATTCACAATCCATCATACAAGACATAAGGTAACTCAATACCTCTTTCCTTTCTTTCTTCAATACATCCCAAGGTTTGAGAGTAATTAATATAGTTTCACACAACCAACAATTCTCCCTTACATATCCATTTTTTTTTTTTTGTTATACATCCATCACAATAATATGCATGAACAAAAAGGTGGTTGAATTGGCTATAACAAGTTTCACAAAATGAGAAGACCATTTAACTTACATTACGCAAATTTTCCAAAGAACATGGGAGCAATGCAAGGAATTTCTCATAATCTCTTTTTTTTTTGTATTATTCATCCTGGTTCAAAGGCTCCACTCGGGAAAGAACCAGTAAGAAAACCCGAGGTCATTGCCCAATACTTCCAAATTTCCAATCCATTTTACATCATTTTACAACTCACATAAATCTCTACAAACTTCCAACATGTGCTACCTTCCAAATAACTTCAAAATCACAATAAAGGATAATGGGGAAGACAAAACTAAAACAAGGTGGATAATCACAACAACATCAAATCAAACATACACTCCAAACCCGGTTTGCACAATAGATCTATACATGGAATCAAAACAAGGGGGGAGGTGGATTTTCCCAATGGGAGAAGTCAATCACCATTCCATTACATGGCCCTTTCGGGGCTTGAATTTTAAGAATTTCCATTCTATATAAGGCCCTTTCGGGGCTCCAATCACAAGGATACTCATTTTCTCTTCATACACATGATTTCACAACATCAATAAGGAAGGTGATGACAAGTAGGGGCCCATACACCCTACCCTTTTTCCTTCCTCTCACCATGAAAGGAGACTCTCACCAATGAGGTCCAACTAAAGCCCTACCCCCATACATGGCCACTTCTTCCCTATCCAAGGGTGAGTGATGCCATCACAATCCCCATGAAAACTCAAAGAACAAGGTCTCAACAAAGCAAGAAATGAAATCCAAAACAAGGTAAAATTCCCTCCAATATCCTCCCAATACACACAACATAAAAGGACAAGAACCTTCACAATACTATAACAAGATTCACACATGATCAACAAAAAGGAAAGCTAAGCCCATGAGAGAGAAATTCCTACCTCCACAAGTGTTATGGCAACAATGGAAGTTTTTTTGAGAAGAGCTTCTTTCCTTTCTCCTTCCTTCAATCTTCAAGCTTGCTCTCTCCAAACTAGAGATTGGGTAACCCCCCCTTCACTACTTCCCAAGTGCCTCTAAATAAGAATCTACTTAACTAGGCTTAGGGTAACCCCTTGGTGGAGTCAAGGTCACCAACCTATGAAGTGACAACCAATTTCGAATTCAAGCAAAGATGGAGTGTTTGAGTGACCATAAAGGTCAACCAAGGAGACTTGGGGAGTGGAAAACACTCCCAACCCAAACCCTTACCCTTAGGGTAATTAATTTTGAAGTTTTAAGGCTTAAGGATTTAATAAGGACAATAAAACTAGGGGAAACAAACTACCAAAAGAAATACACTTTAAAGATGGACTAGGTAAAAAAAGAATATAGCACAAAATAAACATGGGGTTCAGCTTTTGTCTTCCCATTGGATTTCTCGGCTAAATTTCCTGCACACTCATTGCACACGTCAGTAATTCGAGAAGCACATGTATATATATAAATATAAAAATACGCATCAACAATTTCATGAAATTTAAAACATCCATTCTTCCATAATCTATTCATTCATCTCATTCTACTCATTAAAATTGGAGATTCAAAGTGTTAGTTTGCATTCATTCATTTTATCAGCATATACGTTATAAAACATTAAACTACAGAAATCAAATATCTGAAATAAAGCATCATACATCATAATTAGCAAAATAATGTTCAGTGCCACAAATAATGCTCTGACATATCGAGCCATAAAAAAAAATAATATATAGTATCATCGAGGCTAGGATGGGTCGAGGCGGGGCCTCACAAAAGGTAAAGTTCAATCATAAAGGGAGATTTCCAAATTAAAGGGAGTTAATAGATTTAATTTGAGTAAAATAAGGAGTTAACTGATTCAATTTGAGTAGAAAAAGGAGTTAACCAATTTAACTCATTTTTGATCAATAGTGAACTGAAAATTTTCCTTTTTGAACTGAAGAGAGATTTTGTTGAGATATTTAATTTAATAAAATGAGATATGCTCTCATAATTACTTTTTCTATTTAATTAAATAATCTTTAATTAATTAGAGACACTTTTTTTATTTAACTAAATAACTTCATTTAATTAATTAGGAATGGCTTCTCATTTAATTAAATAACTTTGTTTAATTAATTAGAAGTAAGTACTCCATTTAATTAAATAATTTCGTTTAATTATTTCAAATGTAGTGCCTGCCTCTAGTTCGCATTTTGTATTTGTTGCTAAACTCTTTTATAGCTAGTTTTATGTTGTTGATTAGTAGCATTGTTTTGAGACTAGCAGATATTGTGCTATGGATTCAGTTGATATGTGATGAGATTACTTAGATTTTGCATTTCATGTATGCATGATGATTATTTTCAATATTGCAATTTTTAATGATGATTAGTAAGATGATTTATTATCATATGTGTTTTCTTATGGATACTTACCCCATACTTGCATGTGTATGGTGTGCATGTTTGCTTTTCGTGTTTGCTTTTGTATGGTGTGTCTAATGTTGTTAAGGAAGGGAATCATAGTCATAGTCATAGTCATGCTTTTGAGTTTTATTTCGAGTATTTATAGTTTGAGCAGTTTATTATTTATTAATGTTTGTGAGGACTAGCAGACTATTAATAAATAATGGTTTAAATAGATATCAACAAATTTGATTAGAATTAATCTAGTGAAGATTATTTATTCATTGAAGTTTTGTAAAAGATAATAATTTTTGGAGTTGGATTATAATTGATTTTAATCAATTGATATTCATTGAGTTGTCAATATAATTATTTTATGCGATAGAGTTTTAACTTGAAATGATTATCATTAATACAAAATCATTAAGAAAGATGAATGTAGTCATTATGGATAAGATTTTCAAAACAACTTATTAATATTATTATTATTAAAATATTAATATTTGTGTATTGGATTGAAGTTGACTTTGACGTACAAACTATTGTTAGTCAACTAATACTTATTGGGTTGATGGTTTGGTTGTGAAATTATTAATTAAATCAATGAACTAGAGCCAATTGGATTTTAATTAATAACTAAGTTATGTAATAGAGATTTAATTGATATAATTCTCTTAATAAGATTGTAGAAATACTGATATCAAAGTTGATAGGTCTTATTCCGATAACTTGAATAATGACTTTAGATATTTTAATGGTGTAGACTTAGTAATATATAATTGAGAATTATTAGGATGATAAAAGGTCAAGGATTGTGAACCGATATTAATTGATCGTTCTAATAAAGTTATAATCTCTTATTCGAAGAATGATAATTGGTCCTCTTATAATATAACGAATAATGATCCTTGATTATGTTGAAAAGTTGAAGTAACATTAAAGAAGAGTTAATCAATTAGAATATGGATCATAGTTAAATATAGAGGGAAATTTATTAAAAGTCAATAATGATCAGTTTAGTGAATATTTATCTTTAAGTTATTTTTAGAATGTAATTCTTAATAATGGAAGGATAATGCTACCGGGGAACAATTGGGTTGACTTGTAGGTCAACTGATGAAACTTAAGACACTAGAAAGTATACTTGTAAACAGAAAATTGGAAACCCCTACACATTATTCAACTATGTGAATTTAGTAAACCAAAACATGTGTTTGCATCGTGTATTCTATATGCTTCTTATTTTGGGTTTTGGGTTGACTAGTGTTGACCAGTCCTAGGTTGTGACCAGAGGCTCGAGGGTTATGAGATGTGTTGCCATGTTGATCTTAATTGGTCTTGATCTTTATAAGCCCAACCATGGTAATGTGATCATATGCTCTATGAAATGTTTGTATTTACGAATTGTTATTGTTCATCAGTCTTCATGTGTGAAACTGAGATGTATGTGTATGAGACACCTGAGCTAATTATTTTTGAGTCATTGATCAGTTATCCTTGGATTATTTTCTAGTCACCATGATGGGACTAAAATGTGGATTTATTTTTTGATGATGCCATGTTGTGAATGTTTTGACTCAACCATTTTGGAGTCTTCGATTAGTATGATTTTGAGATATTCTTGATTGTTGGTTGAGAACCAATGGATATTGTGATTTATCTTGAGATATATTTTGGTTATTGAGTACCAATGATTATTATGATTATCAGTGATGCCTTTAGTTGCCAATAGAGAACTGTTGTGGTCATAATTTTTTATGGATGCTTTTCAGATGCTCATGGAGATTTGATGATTCTTATCTTAGAGATTTGACGATTCTTATTATGGATATTTGATGCTTATATTGTGCATATTTGATGATTCTTTTTATATTATCTTTTGAATTTTTTTTATAGTCGCTTGTACAAGACTGTGGTCATTTTATTATTCCATGAGCTTAGGGTAGGTAATCTACTTGTAGTGTTGGGAAGTGACTTGCAATGGGGGCCGGGGCCTTAAGTGGCTGTCAGGGTAACTCATTGTAAGTTTGGTTGATAAGTGATAACATTTACACACTAAATGGGGATTAAATAAACCTAAAAAGATAATTGTTTTGATGTTCTCGCCCATGCCTTGAGTGCTTGTATAGGCTAAGATGGGAGTAGTGAGAACGCATGGTTGCGACCTTGCATTCCGAAGTATGCCTCGTCAGTATGAGAGGATACTAGTGGCCACATGAGATCAGTATGGACCCATGGAGTTTAGCTAACTGCCAAGGTAACTTTTACGTGATAATTGCGATCACACTTTTTCGCTTGCATAGTAGGTTTCCAACATGTCTTTGTGTGCCTCTGGGATTAGACGTCAATTTTGTGCTTGGAACTTTTGAGTTAGTATACTTTTAAGATTCTTAGACTTATAGAGATTTATACTTTGTGATTTTGATAGCCTATTTAGGACTTGAGATTGTCTCCTCAACACGGTGGGAGTGGACCACTTAGGTTCCACGCAGTCGGGTGGTAGTGTTTTATCACTCTTATCATTTGAGATCTGTCAGAGACACCGTGGCTGATGCTTTCTTGATTGGTATTTATCTTCATTATGTTTTGGATCATTATGATAGATGATATACCTTATGATGGATGTATTTATTGGTATGTTTCTTATATTGATGATTTGCATATGTTAGATGATGTTATCTTATGATTTACTTTGCATATTAGTAGGATATTTTTAGGAGTGAAATTCCTACTATGTTAATACCGATGATCTCTTTGATGCTTTAGAATGTTACACACGGAGGGATGGCTAGGATCCATGATGGTCTAATGATGCTATTAATGGTTGGGAGGAACCGTGCACTTAGTTATTATGTTTGTGATATATGGTTATCTTTTATGATGGATGTTTATATCTTTTGTGATGATGTAACATGTATGATATGTGGTTTCATTTATTTTAATTGCATCATGTATTAATATTGGATGATGATGTACTTTACTTACACAGATGTTTATTCTTTTAAACTTTTCATACTTTGTAACATGTACAGTGGATGATTGACCAATCTAAAATGGGATTACTAAAAAGGACACTTGAAATATTTTTTAAGAACATTGGATGAATCATTTTTATTTCATAAGGATGTGATGTTAGATGAATAGTTAATTTAGATGTGATTCAATGTTAAGAGATCTTTAAAGAATGTAATCTGTTATGTTATTTTCAGTTCAATGTTACTATTGCTTCTGCAAATGTTATGAATGATTTTGCTTTTATGTTTAAAAAAAAAAATTGTTTAGCAAACTTAGTGAATTTTTTTTTGGATCCCTTGGCGGGGCATTACATCAAAATTCTTTTCAAAACTAATCAACTCAAGTCAACCGTGGTTAAATCTGGTGTAGTGCCTACCCTCGTTCACATCTTTACTAGACTCATTGTTGCTATTATTATCAAACTTTGATGGACTAGTATTGTGTTGGTGGATTAGTGGTATTGTTTTGACACTATCAGACATTATGTATGGATTCAGTTGTTATATGATGAGATCATTTAGACTTTACATTTCATGTATGTATGATGATCATTATATTGTTTTCAGTTATTGTTGATGATTAGTTAGATGGTTATTATTTCATGTGTTTTATTATGGATACTTACCCCATACTTGCATGTGTATGGTGTGCGTGTTTTCTTATTGTATGGCATTTTTGATGTGGTTAAGGAAGGGAGTCGTAGTCACCTGCTTAGTCGGGATCTACACGATGCACCACTTCCTGCCATTGCCTGTTTAGTTTAGCATTATATATATATTGTATATACATGCATGGTTTTTTTGCAGGTTGCAGGTACCGGGTATCAACTTCCCTAAATTGCCAGGATGAGCGTACCCTATTATACTATCTCAATGATAAGAGAAGGGAGGTAAATTTTCAAGTCCAAATCCCAAACCCTAAAACCATTTGTCCTAGTGAGTTAGGACAAGTATCAGAGTTGAGCACCCACTGAATGTGTCGGATGACATATTTCATGATTTTTAATCCTTTAGAATGATTTTTTATGAATTTTCCTATGATGGGTTTTCATATTTTGTTTTGAAGGTCTATGGTGAATTTTCTATTAATTAAGTCTTAACAAATAGATTTAATTAATAAATTAATTATTTGAGAAGATTAAATATCATGATTTTTGATATTTTGATTATAATTAATTCAAGGAGAATTAATTGAGAGAAAAGAATTAAATAAAGAGGAAATTAGAAAATTAAAATAAATAATAATTATAAATAATAATAAATTAATAAACAAATAATAATAATAAAAGTTATAAAAATTAAAATAAGAGTTATCAAAATTAAATGGGAGTTATAAATATTTAAATGGAAATTATTTAAAAAGTAATTGGAAATATAAGCTTGCTTGGAAATTAATGCAGTTCTCCATTTTTCATGTGTCAACAACACGGGGGTTAGTGCATCAATTGAGCACATGGTGTCTACAACCCTAGGGCTTATCAAAAAGGTTGGAAAAGGCCCATGCTTAGTTGGTGACACATTCCAGCTGCTTCTAGAAGCATTCTAGGGTTTTCCTGAGAGCTCTTTATATTCGGGCATTCCTTAGAAGCTTGGACATAGCATGGATAGTGTGGATAGCGTGGAGAACAGTTGAAGCATTGGAGGATTCGAGAATTCTGAAGAAGGGGAGCTTGCTCAGCGGGTTATCTGAGGAAGAGCGAGTTAGCACCAGAATCCGGGTAGATTCTTGTGTTTTCACTTATGCTACTTTTGCATCTTGTTTTCCCTTGTCTTCTTCGTGTCTTCCATATGTCTTCATTATGCATTTTCAATTTGGGCAATCAAAATTTATTTGAGGATTCTATATGCTTAGATCTAAAATGACACAGGCTAGGGTTGCAATTCATGGACAAACTCGTTAGAATTAGTTATTAGAAAATTTTGAAGAAACAAGTTTCATAGGGAAATTTTGAAAATGAAAGCTTGTATTCATTAATTATCATTTTTATATATATACTATGATTCTGTATATTATATATATATATACATATATATATATATATATATACACATATACCTTTATATATATATATATATATTCATGTGTGATAAAAGTCGAATATCATTAATAAAAAATGTTTTTGGAAAAAATGTTAAACATTATTTACAAACTAAATTGCATCGTGCGGGCGGAAGCGTATTTTTGGAAAATGCTTAAATGTTTATTGAGTTCGGCGGAGCCGTATCACCCCGCGGGTACGCAGAGGGCCTGCCATCGTAGGGACTGTGATGCCAGAGGTACTCTGTACCCGCTGTCGGGAAAACCTGCGATAGCAGGTACCATGTTCTGTGCAGCACCAAAGGTTGCAATATATATATAATTTGTGTTTGACATTTCGACTTTTATAAACTTTTTATGTTATATGAAATCGGTTATCAATATTCTGAATTTTTATATTTCGTTTTCTTGTTAATATTAAATATGTATATATGTATTTATATATATATATATATATATATATATATAAATAGATATATAATATATATATATATATATATATATATATATATATATATAAGTATATATGTATATATGTAATCTATAACAAATAATTATTATATTGATAAAATATGTGAGTTAGTAGAAATATTAATAATTAATTTAATTAAACATTAGTTTTAATTAAGATTAATTATTAGCATATATATAATCGAAGTTTTGATTATTGAAAATGTTATTTTTTTCAAACGAAGTTTTTATAAATAAAATATTATTGGATCAATTAGAAAATTGAATCTAATGGAGGAACTTTTATCTATCAAGTAAATACATGGGTTAGGTAAAACGTGAAATTTCTCCACTTGATATTAATTTTGGGAAAATGTAAACTGAGACATTTGAAATTTAAATTTGAAACTTAGCAAAACCAAAACATGTGTTTACATTGTGTATTCCTTATGCTAATGTTTTGGGTTTTGGGTTGACTAGTGTTGACCAGTTATAGGACGTCTACCAGAGGCTTGGGGGTTATGTGGTTGTGATTTCATGATGATGTTTATTTCTCGATCTTTATAAACCCAACCATGATTATGTGATGGAATGCTCTATGTATTGGTTGTGAATACTGATTGTTATAGTTGAGAATATTATGTTTGAGACCCTTGACTTAATCATTATTTCTGGTCATCGATCAGTTATCCTTGGATATATTCTAGTCACCATGATGGGACTAATATGTGGATTTATTCTTGATGATGTAATGTTGTGACATGTATGACTCAACCATTTCGGAGTCTTCGATCAGTATGTTTTGAGATATTCTTGGTTGCTTGTTGAGAACCAATAGATATGATGATCTATTTTGAGATACATTCTGAACCAATGGATACTTTGATTATCAGTGATACTTCAGTTGCCAATAGAGAGCTATTGTAGTCATGATTTTCTATGGATATTGCTCATGGAGATTTGATGCTTTTATGCATATTTGATGATTTTATCATGGATATTTGATGATTCTTATTGTGGATATTTGATGATTTTATGGACTTTCTTTATGATTATGATACCATGAGCATTAGGGTAGGATATCTGCATGTAGTGTCGGGAAGTGGCTTGCAATGGGGGTCGGGGCCCTAAGAGGCTGCCAGGATAACTCATTGTAAGTTGGATTAATAAGTGATAACATTCACACTTAATACTAACTGAATGAACCTAAAAAGATAAGAGTTTTGGTTCTTGCCCATGCCTTGAGTGCTTGTATAGGCTAGGATGGGAGTAGAGAGAACGCATGGTTGCAACCTTGTATTCCATAGTATGCCTTGTCAGTATGAAAGGATACTAGTGGCCGCATGAGATCTGTATGGACCCGTGGAGTTTAGCTAACTGCCATGGTAACTTGTACGAGATAAATGCGATGACACTTTCCCACTTGCATAGTAGGTTCCTACATGTCATTGTGTGCCTCTAGAAAGTAGATGTCTATTTTGGTGATTGGAACCTTTGAGTTAGTATACTTTTAGGAGTCCTGTACTTTAGAGACTTATTCTATGTGGTTTTGATAGCCTATTTGGGACTTGAGATTATCTCCTCAGCACGGTGGGAGTGGACCACTTAGGTACCACGCTGTCGGGTGGTAGTGTATTTTCCACTCTTATCATTTGAGATTCATTGAGACATCATGGTTGATGCGTCCTTCATGATGGTGGATATGTATCCTTTCATTGATGATTAGCATATGTTAGATGATGTTATCTTATGCTTATATCTGCATGTTAGATTACTTTCTACATATGATTTTGTATTTATTAGGAGTGACATTCCTACTATGTTAATACTGATGACCTCTTCGGTGAATTGGGATGTTACGCACAGAGGGATGGGTAGGGCCCACGATGGTCTAATGATGCTATTAACGGTTGGGAGGAACCGTGCACTTAGTTTATTTTATTTGATCTTTATGATAGATGTAAATGATTGTTATGATGTTGTATCATGAGTATGATGTGATTATCTTTACTTTGATGTATCATGGATTAGAATAGGATGATGTACCTTATTCTACATATGTATATTCTTTTAAGCCCTCATACTCTGTGACATGTATAGTGGATGAATGAGCAGTTGGATATGTAATAATTGAACATTGGACTTATCATTATTATTTCATGTGGATGTTGTATTCATGTATGTAATCCAACGTAAAGGGATCTTAAAGAATATAACCTGTTGTGCATATCATGTTTACTCTTTAGATGGACATTGCTGTTGCTTCCATTATTGTGAATAAGTTTTATGTGGTATTTACTTTTTAAGAAAAAAAAATTGTTACCAAACTTAGTGAAATTCTAGGTTAATTCTTTGGATCCCTTGGCGGGGCATTACATTTGGTATCAGAGCCCGAGTTTCTACATTGAGAGCTCTGGATATTTTGGAACAACTAGAACGTGAACTAATAAGTATATCTTTTCAACTTGAGACTAGGTGAACTGAAATAGAACTTGAACTGTTACTTGTATATTTTTCATACTTCAACACTTAGTTGTCAAAACTGAAATTTTACTTAGACCTAAACATAGAATTGAACTTAGTCTATTGTAACATGTGTCTCTCAATTGTAATAGTGCTCTGTACTATTGCAGGATGGTGTCTGGGACTAGGTCTTCTGTTAGAGGCCGAGGTAGGGGCCATGGAAGAGGCCGTGGTCGTGGCAGAACTATCAGTGCCCATGAGTTTGCCCATGAGGGATCGGCTCGTATAGAGAGCAGGGAAGAGCACTCTAATAGGTAGCAGGAAGAGAGCCGTAGAGAGGACCAAGCTAAGTCTGAAGAGGTTGGTCTACGACAGTTGATGCAGACTATACTATAACGTCTTTCTCCTATTCAAGAATAGCCTAAAGTACACCAAATCGAACAAGAGCATAGACCTAGATCTAAAAGTCCTCGGAAGGATTGTCAAAGGTCAATTGTGTCCACTCAGATGAAGGATCTTTCAAGGTCCAAGGTTAAGCCTTTCAATGGGCAAGGTTCTAGTTATGTGGCTGAGCAGTGGCTTATTTCTCTCGACAGGATTTTTGCTATGCAGGACTTTGACAGCAATGTTAAGGCAAGATTTGCGATCACCAATTTAGAGAATTTTGGGGCCACTTGGTGGACAATTGAGGAGAAGAAGCTAGGGATCGATATGAATAGTGTCACTTGGGAACTATTTTTGGAGATTTTTCATGAATGATTCCTACCAGAGAAATGGAAACAGCAAAGGGCAGATGAATTTCATAATCTCAAGCAGCACACTATGTCAGTGACCGAGTATGAGCGTAAGTTTTATGAGCTCATGTCTTTTTCAAGGTTCAGTGAAAATTCGGCTCAGTTGACACAACACTTTATTAGGGGTTTGAACAATCGTATTATTGGGGGTGTTAAAGTATTTGAGCCAAAAACCCTCAAGGATGCGGTGCATCGAGCAATTCTTGTTGAGCAAAGCGTCAACCTTGGTCAAGGTGGTTTTGTAGGAGCGCCAGCAGTGTCAGGATCTAAAGGCAATTTCAATTCAGGTGGTAACAAGAAACCTTTCTTTTCTAAGGGAAAACAGTTTCAGCAACAATCTCAACAGATGCAACAACAAAAGGGATCAAATTCTTAGGCTCAAGGTGGTGGCAAAGGTTCTAACTTTAAGAACAACCGCAATAATTAACGCAATAAACCAAATCAGCCCAATCAGCCAGCTTAAAGTAGTCAGTCATTTGTCAGTAGGAATAGCCGACAACAATCAAATGTACCACCTATGGGTAGAGGATCTGGCAGGAATACAAAATGTTTTTCATTTGGACAGATTGGTCATTATGCAGCTCAGTGTCCACAGTGAGCACCTCAGTTTTTAGGACCTAGGCCTACAGCTTCAGAGCCTATAGTTGGTGATGCAGGTAGAGCTCACAGAGTATTTGCAGCAGTTGATCACCGTTAGGCGGATCATCAGGGTACAGTGGTTGAGACCACAGGTGCTATTCGAGGTATATCTCTTTCAGTATTATTTGATTCAGGAGCTACAGACTCATTTATTTCACCATCTATAGTTTCTAAGTGTAAGCTGGATGCGGTGAAGCAAGATCATGGTTGGCAAGTGGAACTAGCCTCAGGTATCAAGGTCTCCACAAACTCTGTAGTTCATAAATGTGGGCTTAGCTTAGGAAGCTTTATATCTGTAGTGGATCTTCGAGTCATACCCCTTGGTTCCTATGATGTGGTTTTAGGCATGGATTGGCTTGGAACTCATAAAGCCAGTATAGATTGCAGGAAGAAGATTATTATGTGCCAAGATGACCAAGGGAATGATGTGAGGATAGTTGGGATACCAAGGCCTATATCTCTGCAGATGATTTTTTCTATGCAAATGAAGCAAAGTTTTTGTAAGGGATGTCAAATATTTTTTGTTATTGTAAATGATCTTGATGAGGAAGACTTTAGATCACCCAATTTTACAAGAGTACGCAGATGTTTTTCCAAGTGAGATTCCAAGCATGCCTCCAAAGAGGGATATCGACTTTAGCATTGATCTAGTTCCTGGAACGGAGCCTATTTCTAAAGCTCCTTATTGCATGACTACATAGGAACTGGGAGAGCTACATCTTCAGCTAGAGGAACTTCTGGCCAAAGGGAGCATTCGACCTAGTGTATCACCATGGGGAGCTCCAGTGCTCTTTGTGAAGAAGAAAGACAGTTCCTTGCGCCTTTGTATCGACTATAGACAGTAGAACAAGGTGACCATTAAGAACAGGTATCCTTTGCCTAGGATTGATGACTTATTCGATCAAATCAAGGGGGCTATAGTTTTCTCCAAGATTGACCTTAAGTCAAAATACCACCAGCTTCGTATTAAGGAAGCTGACATTCACAAGACCGCTTTTCGAACTCGCTATGGGCATTATGAGTTCACAGTGGTACCTTTTGGGTTGACTAACGCTCCATTGGTGTTCATGAGTTTGATGAATGGTGTATTTTGATCATATCTTGATAGGTTTTTACTTGTGTTTCTTGATGATATATTGATATATTCTAAGAATCAGAAGGAGCATGAGGAACACCTGCGGTTGGTATTGTAGTGTTTGAGAGACAACCAGCTTTATGCGAATGCAGCTAAGTGTGAATTCATCAAATTGAAGATTCCATATTTAGGGCATGTCATCTCAGGTGATGGTATTTCAGTGGATCCTACAAAGATTTAGGTGATAATAGATTGGTCGACATCGACTAACGTGTTAGAGATTCATAGTTTCATGGGCCTAGCAGGATATTATCACAAATTTGTCCAAAACTTCTCTAGGATAGCACATCCTATCACTTCTCTTCAGAGGAAAGGAAAGAAGTTTGTGTGGATAGAGAAATGTGAGGAAGCATTTCAAAAGCTCAAAGAACTTTTGACTAGTGCACCGATTTTAGCAGTACCTGATCCAGAGGGAGATTTCATGGTGTGTACAGATGCTTCTCTTGAAGTGATTGGGGCAGTGTTGATGCAGAATGGATGGGTGATAGCGTATGAATCATGCAAGATCAAGGATCATGAGTTAAATTATCCTATGCATGATCTTGAGTTAGCAGCAGTAGTTTGTGCTTTGACAAGATGGAGACATTTCTTGTTGGGGCACAGATTCGAGCTACACAGCGATCATCGCAGTCTTCAGTATATTTTTACTCAGCCTAATTTGAATGCTCGCTAGAGATGATGGATGGAGTTTCTATGCGAGTATGATTTTGAGGTTAAGTACATTCAAGGTAAGGAGAATGTGGTGGCGGATGCTTTGAGTCGCAGGAGACATGTGGTAACATCTATGACTCTTAGTGTCGATTTGAGGAGTCGGATTCTTCAGGCACTTCCTACAGATTCATGGTATCAGGAAGTGTGTAGAGAGATAGATTCAGGAAGACCCTTGGAAGGAAACTTTGCAGGTTACGTTCGAGAATCAAATGGTCTTTTGAGACATTTGGGGAGGATTTATGTGCCATTACTGGATGAGCTTCGCACCTTGATTCTAGCAGAAGCCCATCGTACACCATACTCAGCACATCCAGGTGTCAAGAAGATGCATGCTAACTTGAGATGTTTGTTCTTTTGGTCTGGGATGAAGCGAGATATTGTTGATTTTGTGGCTAGGTGTCTTGAGTGTTAGAGAGTCAAGGCAGAACATCAGCACCCGGCTAGACTTTTGTAGCCAAATCTCATTCCTTCTTGGAAGTGGGATATCATTTCCATAGATTTCATTGTAGGATTACCTATGACCATTCGTTGTCATGATGCTATCATGGTCACCGTTAATCGGTTGACTAAGGTGGCACATTTTTCACCTATCAGGTCTTCCTACACAATAGCTTCTGTAGCTAATGTCTTCATGCGTGACATTGTGAGATTACATGGTATTCCTAGAAAGATCATTTCTGACAGGGATCCTGTATTCACATCTGCATTCTAGACATCGTTGTAGCATGAGCTTGGAGCGTAGTTAAACTTCAGTTCGGCATATCATCCAGAGACTGATGGTCAGACAGAGAGGGTGAATCAAGTTTTGGAGGATATGTTATGGATGTATGTGATGGATAGGTAGACATATTGGGAGGACTATCTCTATCTAGTGGAGTATACTTACAACAATGGGTATCACAGTTCTTTTGTCTTGGCACCTTTTCAGGCGTTATATGGTCATCCTTGTCGTACACCATTGAGTTGGAACAACCTTGAGGATCGCATTCTGTTGGGTCTTGAGATGCTTCGTGATATGGAGCAATAGGTAGTGCGTATCCTCAAGCATTTGACTATGGCACAGGATAGATAGAAGAAGTATGCTGATGCTCATAGGACTGATAAGCAGTTTGCAGTGGGAGATAAGGTTTTCTTGAGAGTGCGACCGTGAAAGAGTCCGATCCGTTACAGAAAGGGTTCTAAACTAGCACCTCATTTTGTGGGACCATTTGGGATTCTAGAGAGGATTGGCCCGGTTGCTTACCGCCTTGCTCTACCACCCAGCCTAGCTCACATTCATGATGTTTTCCATGTTTCAATGCTTAGATAGTATATTCCTGATATTGTGCATGTTCTTGATTGGAATGCGTTGCAGGTAGAGGACAGGCAGCTGGCTTTGGAGCTGGTTCGTATTCTGGAGCAGCGAGAGATGACCCTTAGGGGTCGAACCATTGAGCAGGTAAAGGTCCAATGGGACCCTACTGATGATTCTTCAGCTACTTGGGAGGATGCAGCTAGATTGAGGGAGTTATATCCCTACTTGTTTGTAGGCTTCCAGGAGTAAGCCTAATCAAAGGGGGGGTGGATGTAGTGCCTACCCTCGTTCACATCTTTTCTAGACTCATTGTTGCTATTATTATCAGACTTTGATGGACTAGTATTATGTTGGTGGGTTAGTGGTATTGTTTTGACACTATCAGACATTATGTATGGATTCAGTTGTTATATGATGAGATCATTTAGACTTTACATTTCATGTATGTATGATGATCATTATATTGTTTTTAGTTATTGTTGATGATTAGTTAGATGGTTATTATTTCATGTGTTTTATTATGGATACTTACCCCATACTTGCATGTGTATGGTGTGTGTGTTTTCTTATTGTATTGCATTTCTGATGTGGTTAAGGAAGGGAGTCATAGTCACCTGCTTAGTCGGGATCTACACGATGCACCACTTCCTGCCATTGCCTATTTAGTTTAGCATTATATATATATATTGTATGTACATGCATGGTTTTTCTGCAGGTTGCAGGTATCGGGTATCGACTTCCCTGAATTTTCAGGATGAGCGTATCCTATTATACTATCTCAATGATAAGAGAAGGGAGGTAAATTTTCAAGTCCAAATCCCAAACCCTAAAACCATTTGTCCTAGTGAGTTAGGACAAGTATCAGAGTTAAGCACCCACTGAATGTGTCGGATGACATATTTCGTGATTTTTAATCCTTTAGAATGATTTTTTATGAATTGTCCTATGATGGGTTTTCATATTTTGTTTTGAAGGTCTATGATGAATTTTCTATTAATTAAGTCTTAACAAATAGATTTAATTAATAAATTAATTATTTGAGAAGATTAAATATCATGATTTTTGATATTTTGATTATAATTAATTCAAGGAGAATTAATTGAGAGAAAAGAATTAAATAAAGAGGAAATTAGAAAATTAAAATAAATAATAATTATAAATACTAATAAATTAATAAACAAATAATAATAATAAAAGTTATAAAAATTAAAATAAGAGTTATCAAAATTAAATGGGAGTTATAAATATTTAAATGGAAATTATTTAAAAAGTAATTGGAAATATAAGCTTGCTTGGAAATTAATGCAGTTCTCCATTTTTCATGTGTCAACAACACGGGGGTTAGTGCATCAATTGAGCACATGGTGTCTACAACCCTAGGGCTTATCAAAAAGGTTGGAAAAGGCCCATGCTTAGTTGGTGACACCTTCCAGCTGCTTCTAGGAGCATTCTAGGGTTTTCCTCAGAGCGCTTTATATTCGGGCATTCCTTAGAAGCTTGGACATAGCGTGGATAGTGTGGATAGCGTGGAGAACAGTTGAAGAATTGGAGGATTTAGGAATTCTCAAGAAGGGGAGCTTGCTCAGCAGGTTATCTGAGGAAGAGCGAGTTAGCACCAGAATTCGGGTAGATTCTTGTGTTTTCACTTATGCCACTTCTGCATCTTGTTTTCCCCTGTCTTCTTCGTGTCTTCCATATGTCTTTATTATGCATTTTCAATTTAGGCAATTAAAATTTATTTGAGGATTCTATATGCTTAGATCTAAAATGACACGGGCTAGGGTTGCAATTCATGGACAAACTCGTTAGAATTAGTTATTAGAAAATTTTGAAGAAACAAGTTTCATAGGGAAATTTTGAAAATGAAAGCTTGTATTCATAAATTATCATTTTCATATATATACTATGATTCTGTATATTATATATATATATATATACATACATACATACATACATACATACATACATACATATGTATATAATATATATATATATATATATTCATCTGTGATAAAAGTCGAATATCATTAATCAAAAATGTTTTTGGAAAAAATGTTAAACATTATTTACAAACTAAATTGCACCGCGCGGGTGGAAGCGTATTTTTGGAAAACGCTTAAAAGTTCATTGAGTTCGGCGGAGCCGTATCACCCCGCGGGTACGCAGAGGGCCTGCCATCGCAGGGACTGCGATGACAAGGGTACTCTGTACCCGCTGTTAGGTAGACCTGCGATAGCAGGTACCATGTTCTGCGCGGCACCGAAGGTTGCAATAAATATATAATTTGTGTTTGACATTTCAATTTTTATAAACTTTTTATGTTATATGAAATCGGCTGTCAATATTCCGATTTTTATATTTTGTTTTCTTGTTAATATTAAATATGTATATATGTATTTATATATATATATATATATTTATATATTTATATATATATATATATATATTTATTTATTTATATATATATAAGTATATATGTATATATGTAATCTATAACAAATAATTATTATATTGATGAAAGATGTGAGTTAGTAGAAATATTAATAATTAATTTAATTAAACATTAGTTTTAATTAAGATTAATTATTAGCATATATATAATCAAAGTTTTGATTATTGAAAATGTTATTTTTTTCAAACGAAGTTTTTATAAATAAAATATTATTAGATCAATTAGAAAATTGAATCTAATGGAGGAACTTTTATCTATCAAGTAAATACATGGGTTGGGTAAAACATGAAATTTCTCCACTTGATATTAATTTCGGAAAAACGTAAACTGAGACATTTAAAATTTAAATTTGAAACTTAGCAAAACCAAAACATGTGTTTACATTGTGTATTCCTTATGCTAATGTTTTGGGTTTTGGGTTGACTAGTGTTGACCAGTTATAGGACGTCTACCAGAGGCTTGGGGGTTATGTGGTTGTGATGTCATGATGATGTTTATTTCTCGATCTTTATAAACTCAACCATTATTATGTGATGGAATGCTCTATGTATTGGTTGTGAATACTGATTGTTATAGTTGAGAATCTTATGTTTGAGACCCTTGACTTAACCATTATTTTTGGTCATCGATCAGTTATCCTTGGATATATTCTAGTCACCATGATGGGACTAATATGTGGATTTATTCTTGATGATGTCATGTTGTGACATGTATGACTCAACCATTTTGGAGTCTTCGATCAGTTTGTTTTGAGATATTCATGGTTGCTTATTGAGAACCAATGGATATGATGATCTATTCTGAGATACATTCTGAACCAATGGATACTTTGATTATCAGTGATACTTTAGTTGCCAATAGAGAGCTATTGTAGTCATGATTTTCTATGGATATTGCTCATGGAGATTTGATGCTTTTATGCATATTTGATGATTTTTCTATGGATATTTGATGATTCTTATTGTGGATATTTCACGATTTTATGGACTTTCTTTATGATTATGATAACAGGAGCATTAGGGTAGGATATCTGCATGTAGTGTCAGGAAGTGGCTTGCAATGAGGGTCGGGGCCCTAAGAGGCTGCTACGGTAACTCATTGTAAGTTGGATTAATAAGTGATAACATTCACACTTAATACTAACTGAATGAACCTAAAAAAATAAGAGTTTTGGTTCTCGCCCATGCCTTGAGTGCTTGTATAGGCTAGGATGGGAGTAGAGAGAACGCATGGTTACGACCTTGCATTCCATAGTATGCCTTGTTAGTATGAAAGGATACTAGTGGTTGCATGAGATCTGTATGACCGGTGGAGTTTAGCTAACTGCCAGGGTAACTTGTACGAGATAAATGCGATGACACTTTCCCGCTTGCATAGTAGGTTCCTACATGTCATTGTGTGCCTCTGGGAAGTAGATGTCTGTTTTGGTGATTGGAACCTTTGAGTTAGTATACTTTTAGGATTCCTGGACTTTAGAGACTTATGCTATGTGGTTTTGATAGCTTGTTTGGGACTTGAGATTATCTCCTCAGCACGGTGGGAGTGGACCACTTAGGTACCACGCGGTCAGCTGGTAGTGTATTTTTCACTCTTATCATTTGAGATTCATTGAGACATCGTGGCTGATGCGTCCTTCGTGATGGTGGATATGTATCCTTTCATTGATGATTAGCATATGTTAGATGATGTTATCTTATGCTTATATCTGCATGTTAGATTACTTTCTACATATGATGTTGTATTTATTAGGAGTGACATTCCTACTATGTTAATACCAATGACCTCTTCGGTGATTTGGGATGTTACGCATGGAGGGATGGCTAGGGCCCACAATGGTCTAATGATGTTATTAACGGTTGGGAGGAACCATGCACTTAGTTTATTTTATTTGATATTTATGGTAGATGTAAATGACTTTTATGATGTTGTATCATGAGTATCATGTGCTTATCTTTACTTTGATGTATCATGGATTAGAATAGGATGATGTACCTTGTTCTACATATGTATATTCTTTTAAGCCTTCATACCTTGTGACATGTACAGTGGATGAATGAGCAGTTGGATATGTAATAATTGAACATTGGACTTATCATTATTATTTCATGTGGATGTTGTATTCATGTATGTAATCCAACGTTAAGGGATCTTAAAGAATGTAACGTATTTTGCATATCATGTTTACTCTTTAGATGGACATTGATGTTGCTTCCGTTATTGTGAATAAGTTTTATGTGGTCTTTACTTTTTAAGAAAAACAAAAATGTTACCAAACTTAGTGAAATTCTAGGTTAATTCTTTGGATCCCTTGGCGGGGCATTACATCTGCTCAACTTTTGGTCAAACTTGAACTTTGCGTATGTGAATATGAGCAAATGTGAGTATGAATTCCAGCAATAATTCGATGCAAATTCTCATTCAACCTTTCAAAATGAAGAGATGAGGGTCTCTTAAATAGACTTTCCTAGAATTCATCAATGGTTGAGATCGATTTCAATCAACGGTTAGGATTAAAGGTGAAGTTCAATAATAAAGGGAGATTTCCAAATTAAAAAGAGTTAACAGATTTAATTTGAGTAAAATAAGGAGTTAACTAATTCAATTTGAGTAGAAAAAAGAGTTAACTGATTTAACTCATTTGTTATCAATAGTGAACTGAAAATTTATCTTTTTGAACTGAAGAGAGATTTTGTTCAGATATTTAATTTAATAACAAAAGATATGCTCTCATAATTACTTTTTCTATTTAATTAAATAATCTTTAGTTAATTAGAGACACTTTTCTTATTTAATTAAATAACTTCATTTAATTAATTAGGAATGGCTTCTCATTTAATTAAATAACTTTATTTAATTAATTAGAAGTAAGTTCTCCATATAATTAAATAATTTCATTTAATTATTTCAAAATTCTTTTCGAAACTAGTCAACTCAAGTCAACCGTGGTTAAATCTGGTCAACTTGTGGTCAAACTTGATCTTTGCGTATGTGAATATGTGCAAATGTGACTATGAATTCTAGCAACAATTCGATGCAAATTCTCATTCAACCTTTCAAAATGAAGAGATGAGGGTCTCTTAAGAAGACTTTCTTGGAACTCATCAACGGTCAGGACTAAAGGTGAAGTTCTGTCATAAAGGAAGATTTTCAAATTAAAGGGAATTAACAGATTTAATTTGAGTAAAATAAGGAGTTAACTGATTCAATTTGAGTAAAAAACAGAGTTAACTCATTTTTGATCAATAATGAACTCAAAATTACGCTTTTTGAACTAAAGAGAGATTTTGTTGAGATATTTAATTTAATAAAATGAGATATGCTCTCATAATTACTTTTTCTATTTAATTAAATAATCTGTAATTAATTAGAGACACTTTTCTTATTTAATTAAATAACTTCATTTAATTAGTTAGGAATGGCTTCTCATTTAAATAAATAACTTTGTTTAATTAATTAGAAGTAAGTACTCCATTTAATTAAATAATTTTGTTTAATTATTTCAAAATTCTTTTCGAAACTAGTCAACTCGAGTCAACTGTGGTTAAATCCAGTCAAATTTTGGTCAAACTTGATCTTTGAGTATGTGAATATGAGCAAATGTGAGTATGAATTTCAGCAACAATTCTATGCAAATTCTCATTCAACCTTTCAAAATGAAAAGATGAGGGTCTCTTAAGTAGACTTTCTAGGAATTCATCAATGGTTGAGATCGATTTCAATCAACGGTCAGGATTAAAGTTGAAGTTTAGTCATAAAGGGAGATTTTCAAATTAAAGGGAGTTAACAAATTTAATTTGAGTAAAATAAGGAGTTAACTGATTCAATTTGAGTAGAAAAAGGAGTTAACTCATTTAACTCATTTTTTATCAATAGTGAACTAAAAATTTCTCTTTTTGAACTCAAGATAGATTTTGTTGAGATATTTAATTTAATAAAATGAGATATGCTCTCATAATTACTTTTTCTATTTAATTAAATAATCTTTAATTAATTAGAGACACTTTTCTTATTTAATTAAATAACTTCATTTAATTAATTAGGAATGGCTTCTCATTTAATTAAATAACTTTATTTAATTAATTAGAAGTAAGTACTCCATTTAATTAAATAATTTAATTTAATTATTTAAATTTTTTTTTTGAAACTAGTCAACTCAAGTCAATTGTGGTTAAATCTGGTCAACTTTTGATCAAACTTGATCTTTGCATATGTGAATATGAGCAAATGTGAGTATGAATTCTAGCAACAATTCGATGCAAAGTCTCATTCAACCTTTCAAAATGAAGAGATGAGGGTCTCTTAAATAGACTTTCTTGGAACTCATCAACGGTTGAGATCGATTGCAATCAACGGTCAGGATTAAAGGTGAAGTTCAGTCATAAAGTGAGATTTCCAAATTAAAGCGAGTTAACAGATTTAATTTGAGTAAAATAAGGAGTTAACTGATTCAATTTGAGTAGAAAAAGGAGTTAACTCATTTAACTCATTTTTGATCAATACTGAACTGGAAATTTCCCTTTTTGAACTGAAGAGAGATTTTGTTGAGATATTTGATTTAATAAAATGAGATATGCTCTCATAATTACTTTTTCTATTTAATTAAATAATCTTTAATTAATTAGAGACACTTTTCTTATTTAATTAAATAACTTCATTTAATTAATTAGGAATGGCTTCTCATTTAATTAAATAACTTTTTTTGATTAATTAGAAGTAAGTACTCCATTTAACTGAATTATTTTGTTTAATTATTTCAAAATTCTTTTCAAAATTAGTCAACTCAAGTCAACCGTGGATAAATCTGGTCAACTTTTGATCAAATTTGATCTTTGCGTATGTGAATATGAGCAAATGTGAGTATGAATTCTAGCAACAATTCAATGCAAATTCTCATTCAACCTTTCAAAATGAAGAGATGAGGGTCTCTTAAATAGACTTTCCTAGACCTCATCAACAGTTGAGATCGATTTCAATCAACGGTCAGGATTAAAAGCGAAGTTCAGTAATAAAGGGAGGTAACAGATTTAAATTGAGTAAAATAAGGAGTTAACTGACTCAATTTGAGTAGAAAAAGGAATTAACTCATTTAACTCATTTCTAAAAAATAGTGAATTGGAAATTTCCCTTTTCGAACTTAAGAGTGATTTTGTTGAAATATTTAATTTAATAAAATGAGATATGCTCTCATAATTACTTTTTCTATTTAATTAAATAAACTTTAATTAATTAGAGACATTTTTCTTATTTAATTAAATAACTTCATTTAATTAATTAGGAATGGCTTCTCATTTAATTAAATAACTTTCTTTAATTAATTAGAAGTAAGTACTCCATTTAATTGAATAATTTTACTTAATTATTTCAAAATTATTTTCGAAACTAGTCAACTCAAGTCAACCGCGGTTAAATTTGGTCAACTTTCGGTCAAACGAGATCTTTGTGTATGTGAATCTGAGAAAATGTGAGTATGAATTCCAGCAACAATTCGATGCAAATTCTCATTCAACCTTTCAAAATGAAGAGATGAGGGTCTCTTAATTAGACTTTCCTAGAACTCATCAATGGTTGAGATCGATTTCAATCAACGGTCAGGATTAGAGGTGAAGTTCAGTCATAAAGGGAGATTTTCAAATTAAAAAGAGTTAACAGATTTAATTTGAGTAAAATAAGGAGTTAACTGATTCAATTTGAGTAGAAAAAAGAGTTAATTTATTTAACTCATTTTTTATCAATAGTGAACTGGAAATTTCCTTTATTGAACTGAAGATAGATTTTGTTGAGATATTTAATTTAATAAAATGAGATATGCTCTCCTAATTACTTTTTCTATTTAATTAAATAATCTTTAATTAATTAGAGAGATTTTTTTTATTTAATTAAATAACTTAATTTAATTAATGAGGAATGACTTCTCATTTAATTAAATAACTTTGTTTAATTTATTAGAAGTAAGTACTCCATTTAATTAAATAATTTTGTTTAATTATTTCAAAATTCTTTTCAAAACTAGTCAACTCAAGTGAACCGTGGTTAAATCTGGTCAACTTTTTGTGAAACTTGATCTTTGCGTATGTGAATATGAGATAATGTGAGTATGAATTCCAGCAACAATTTCATGCAAATTCTCATTCAACTTTAAAAAATGAAGGGATGAGGGTCTCTTAAATAGACTTCCGTGGAACTCATCAACGGTTGAGATCGATTTCAATCAACGGACCGGATTAAAGGTGAAGTTCAGTCATAAATGGAGATTTCCAAATTAAAGGGACTTAATAGATTTAATTTGAGTAAAATAAGGAGTTAACTGATTCAATTTGAGTAGAAAAAGAAGTTAACCGATTTAACTCACTTTTGATCAATAGTGAATTTGAAATTTCTCTTTTTGAATTGAAGAGAGATTTTGTTGAGATATTTAATTTAATAAAATGAGATATGCTCTCATAATTACTTTTTCTATTTAATTAAATAATCTTTAATTAATTACAGACACTTTTTTTATTTAATTAAATAACTTCATTTAATTAATTAGGAATGGCTTCTCATTTAATTAAATAACTTTGTCTAATTAATTAGAAGTAAGCACTCTATTTAATTAAATAATTTCGTTTAATTATTTCAAAATTCTTTTCGAAACTAGTCAACTCAAGTCAACCATGGTTAAATCTGGTCAACTTTTGGTCAAACTTGATCTTTGCGTATGTGAATATGAGCAAATGTGAGTATGAATTCCAGCAACAATTCGATGCAAATTTTCATTCAACCTTTCAAAATGAAGAGATGAGGGTATCCTAAATAGAAGTTCCTTGAACTCATCAATGGTTGAGATCGATTTCAATCAACGGTCAAGGTTAAAGGTGAAGTTCAGTCATAAAGGGAGATTTCCAAATTAAAGGTAGTTAACAGATTTAATTTGAGTAAAATAAGGAGTTAACTGATTCAATTTGACTAGAAAAAGGATTTAACTCATTTAACTCATTTTTTATCAATAGTGAACTGTAAATTACCCTTTTTGAACTGAAGAGAGATTTTGTTGAGATTTTTAATTTAATAAAATGAGATATGCTCTCATAATTACTTTTTCTATTTAATTAAGTAATCTTTATTTAATTAGAGACACTTTTCTTATTTAATTAAATAACCTAATTTAATTAATTAGGAATGGCTTCTCATTTAATTAAATGACTTTGATTAATTAATTAGAAGTAAGTACTCCATTTAATTAAATAATTTTGTTTAATTATTTTAAATTTTTTTTTGAAACTAGTCAACTCAAGTCAATCGTTGTTAAATTTGGTCAACTTTTGGTCAACCTTGATCTTTGTGTACATGTGAATATGAGCAAATGTGAGTATGAATTCCAACAACAATTCGATTTAAATTCTCATTCAACCTTTCAAAATGAAGAGATGAGGGTCTCTTAAAAAGACTTTCCTAGAATCCATCAACGATTGAGATCGATTTCAATCAACAGTTAGGATTAAAGGTGAAGTTCAGTCATAAAGGGAGATTTAAAATTTAAAAAGAGTTAAGAGATTTAATTTGAGTAAAATAAGAAGTTAACTGGTTCAATTTGAGTACAAAAAGGAGTTAACTGATTTAACTCATTTTTTATCAATAATGAACTGAAAATTTCTCCTTTTGAACTGAAGAGAGATTTGGTTAAGATATTTAATTTAATATAATGAGATTTTCTCTCATAATTACTTTTTCTATTTAATTAAATAATATTTAATTAATTAGAGACACTTTTCTTATTTAATTAAATAACTTCATTTAATTAATTAAGAATAGCTTCTCATGTAATTAAATAACTTTGTTTAATAAATTAGAAGTAAGTACTCCATTTAATTAAATAATTTTGTTTAATTATTTCAAAATTCTTTTTGAAACTAATAAACTCTAGTCAACTGTGGTTAAATTTGGTCAACTTTTGGTCAAACTATATCTTTGCGTATGTGAATATGAGCAAATGTGACTATGAATTCCAGCAACAATTCAATGCAAATTCTCATTCAGCTTTTCAAAATGAAGAGATAAGGATCTCTTAAATAGGCTTTTCAAAAATTCATCAACGGTTGAGATCGATTTCAATCAATGGTCAGTATTAAAGGTGAAGTTCAGTCATAAAGGGAGATTTTCAAATTAAAGGGAGTTAACAGATTTGATTTGAGTAAAATAAGGAGTTAACTGATTCAATTTGAGTAGAAAAAGGAGTTAAGTGATTTAACTCATTTTTGATCAATAGTGAACTGGAAATTTTCCTTTTTGAACTGAAGAGAGATTTTGCTGAGATATTTAATTTAATACCATGAGATATGCTCTCATAATTACTTTTTCTATTTAGTTAAATAATCTTTAATTAATTAGAGACACTTTTCTTATTTAATTAAATAACTTCATTTAATTAATTAGGAATGGCTTCTCATTTAATTAAATAATTTCATTTAATTAATTAGAAGTAAGTACCCCATTGAATTAAATAATTTCATTTAATTATTTCAAAATTCTTTTCGAAACTAGTCCACTCAAGTCAACTGTTGTTAAATCTAGTCAACTTTTGGTCAAACTTGATCTTTGCATATGTGAATATGAGCAAATGTGAGTATGAATTCCATCAACAATTCGATGCAAATTCTCATTCAACCTTTCAAAATGAAGAGATGAAAGTCTCTTAAATAGACTTTTCTGGAATTCATCAACGGTTGAGATCGATTTCAATCAACGGACAGGATTAAAGGTGAAGTTCAGTCATAAAGGGAGATTTCCAAATTAAAGGGAGTTAACAGATTTAATTTTAGTAAAATAAGAAGTTAACTTATTCAATTTGAGTAGAAAAAAGAGTTAACTCATTTAACTCATTTTTATCAATAGTGAACTGGAAATTTCCCTTTTTGAACTGTAGAGAGATTTTGTTGAGATATTTAATTTAATAAAATGACATATGCTCTCATAATTACTTTTTCTATTTAATTAAATAATCTTTAATTAATTAGAGAAACTTTTCCTATTTAATTAAATAACTTCATTTAATTAATTAGGAATGGCTTCTCATTTAATTAAATAAGTTTGTTTAATTAATTAGAAGTAAGTACTCCATTTAGTTAAATAATTCTATTTAATTATTTTTAAATTCTTTTCGAAACTAGTCAACTCAAGTCAACCGTGGTTAAATCTGGCCAACTTTTTGTCAAACTTGATCTTTGCGTATGTGAATATGAGCAAATGTGAGTATGAATTCTAGCAACAATTCGATGCAAATTCTCATTCAACCTTTCAAAATGAAGAGATGAGGGTCTCTTATATAGGCTTTCCTAGAATTCATCAACGGTTGATATCGATTTCAATCAGCGGTCAGGATTAAAGGTGAAGTTCAGTCATAAAGAGAGATTTCCAAATTAAAGGGAGTTAACAGATTTAATTTGAGTAAAATAAAGAGTTAACTGATTCAATTTGAGTAGAGAAAGGAGTCAACTGATTTAACTCATTTTTTATCAATAGTGAACTGGAAATTTCCCTTTTTGAACTAAAGAGAGATTTTGTTGAGATATTTAATTTAATAAAATGAGATATGCTCTCATAATTACTTATTCTATTTAATTAAATAGTTTTTAATTAATTAGAGAAACTTTTCTTATTTAATTAATGAGGAATGACTTCTCATTTAATTAAATAACTTTGTTTAATTAATTAGAAGTAAGTACTCCATTTAATTAAATAATTTTGTTTAATTATTTCAAAATTCATTTCAAAACTAGTCAACTCAAGTCAACCGTGGTTAAATTTGGTCAACTTTTCGTCAAACTATATCTTTGCGTATGTGAATATGAGCAAATGTGAGTATGAATTCCAGCAACAATTCGATGCAAATTCTCATTCAGCCTTTCAAAACGAAGAGATGAGGATCTCTTAAATAGACTTTTCTGGAATTCATCCATGGTTGAGACCGATTTGAATAAACGGTTAGTATTAAAGGTGAAGTTAAGTCATAAAGGGAGATTTCTAAATTAAAGGGAGTTAACAGATTTGATTTGAGTAAAATAAGGAGTTAACTGATTCAATTTGAGTAGAAAAAGTAGTTAACTCGTTTAACTCATTTTTGATCAATAGTGAACTAAAAATTTCCCTTTTTGAACTAAAAATAGATTTTGTTGAGATATTTAATTTAATAAAATGAGATATGCTCTCATAATTACTTTTTCTATTTAATTAAATAATCCTTAATTAATTAGAGACAATTTT
The DNA here is from genome assembly GCA_028749045.1 of Cupressus sempervirens. Classification (NCBI taxonomy): domain Eukaryota; kingdom Viridiplantae; phylum Streptophyta; class Pinopsida; order Cupressales; family Cupressaceae; genus Cupressus; species Cupressus sempervirens. Next base: position 663,829,661 of record CM053793.1, read on the forward strand.
CTTATTTAATTAAACAACTTCATTTAATTAATTAGGAATGGCTTCTCATTTAATTAAATAACTTTTTTTAATTAATTAGAAGTAAGTACTCCATTTAATTAAATAATTATGTTTAATTATTTCAAAATTCTTTTTGAAACTAGTCAACTCAAGTCAACCGTGGTTAATTATGGTCAACTTTTGGTCAAACTTGATCTTTGCGTATGTGAATATGAGCAAATGTGAGTATGAATTCGAACAACAATTCGATGCAAATTCTCATTCAACCTTTCAAAATGAAGAGATGAGGGTCTCTTAAATAGACTTTCTTTGAATTCATCAACGGTTGAGATCGATTTCAATCAACGGTTAGGAATAAATGTGAAGTTTAGTCATAAAGGGAGATTTCCAAATTAAATAGAGTTAAAAAATTTAATTTTAGTAAAATAAGGAGTTAACTGATTCAATTTGAGTAGAAAAAGGAGTTAACTGATTTAACTCATTTTTTATCAATAGTGTACTGGAAATTTCCCTTTTTGAACTGAAGAGAGATTTTGTTAAGATATTTAATTTAAATAAATCAGATATGCTCTCATAATTACTTTTTCTATTTAATTAAACAATCTTTAATTAATTAGAGACACTTTTCTGATTTAAGTAATTAGGAAAGGCTTCTCATTTAACTAAATAACTTTGTTTAATTAATTAATAGAAAGTACTCCATTTAATTAAATAATTTCATTTAATTATTTCAAAAAAAATTTGAAACTATGAACTCAAGTCAACCGTGGTTAAATCTGGTCAACTTTTGGTCAAACTTTATGTTTGCGTATATGAATATGACCAAATGTGAGTATGAATTCTAGGATCAATTCGATGCAAATTCTCATTCAAGCTTTCAAAAAGAAGAAATAAGGGTCTCTTAAATAGACTTTTCTGGAATTCATCAACAATTGAGATCGATTTCAATCAACGGTCAGGATTAAAGGTGATGCTCAGTCATAAAGAGAAATTTCCAAATTAAATGGAGTTAACAGATTTAATTTGAGTAAAATAAGGAGTTAACTGATTCAATTTGAGTAGAAAAAGAAGTTAACTCATTTAACTCATTTTTTATCAATAGTGAACTGAAAATTTCCCTTTTTGAACTGAAGAGAGATTTTGTTGAGATATTTAATTTAATAAAATGATATATGCTCTCATAACTACTTTTTCTATTTAATTAAATAATCTTTAATTAATTAGAGACACTTTTCTTATTTAATTAAATAACTTTATTTAATTAATTAGGAATGGCTTCTCATTTAATTAAATAACTTTGTTTAATTAATTAAAAGTAAGTACTCTATTTAATTAAATAATTTTGTTTAATTATTTCAAAATTCTTTTCGAAACTAGTCAACTCAACTCAATCGTGGTTAAATTTGGTCAACTTTTGGTCAAACTTGATCTTTACGTATGTGAATATGAGCAAATGTGAGTATGAATTCCATAACAATTCGATGCAAATTCTCATTCAACCTTTCAAAATAAAGAGATGAGGGTCTCTTAAATAAACTTTCTTGAAATTCATCAATGGTTGAGATCGATTTCAATCAACGGTCAGGATTAAAGGTGAAGTTCAGTCATAAAGGGAGATTTCCAAATTAAAGGGAGATAACAGATTTAATTTGAGTAAAATAAGGAGTTAACTGATTCAATTTGAGTAGAAAAAAGAGTTAACTCATTTAACTCATTTTTGATCAATAATGAACTGAAAATTTCCCTTTTTGAACTGAAGAGAGATTTTGTTGAGATATTTAATTTAATAAAATGAGATATGCTCCCATAATTACTTTTTATATTTAATTAAATAATCTTTAATTGATTAGAGACACTTTTCTTATTTAATTAAATAACTTCATTTAATTAATTAGGAATGACTTCTCATTTAATTAAATAACTTTTTTTATTTAATTAGAAGTAAGTAATCCATTTAATTAAATAATTTCGTTTAATTATTTCAAAATTCTTTTCGAAACTAGTCAACTCAAGTCAACCATGGTTAAATCTGGTCAACTTTTGGTCAAACTTGATCTTTGTGTATGTGAATATGAGCAAATGTGAGTATGAATTCTAGCAACAATTCGATGCAAATTTTCATTCAACTTTTCAAAATGAAGAGATGAGGGTCTCTTAAATAGACTTTCCTAGAATTCATCAATGGTTGAGATCGATTTCAATCAACGGTCAGGGTTAAAGGTGAAGTTCAGTCATAAAGGGAGATTTCCAAATTAAAAGGAGTTAATAGATTTAATTTGAGTAAAATAACGAGTTAACTGATTCAATTTGAATAGAAAAAGGAGTTAACCAATTTAACTCATTTTTGATCAATAGTGAACTGGAAATTTCCCTTTTTGAACTGAAGAGAGATTTTGTTGAGATATTCAATTTAATAAAATGAGATATGCTCTGATAATTAATTTTTCTATTTAATTAAATAATCTTTAATTAATTAGAGACACTTTTTTTATTTAATTAAATAACTTCATTTAATTAATTAGGAATGGTGTCTCATTTAATTAAATAACTTTGTTTAATTAATTAGAAGTAAGTACTCTATTTAATTAAATAATTTCAAAATTCTTTTCGAAACTAGTCAACTTATAGTGCCTACCCTCGTTCACATCTTTTCTGAACATTGATGCTATTATTATCAAACTGTGATAGACTAGTTTTATGTTGATGGATTAGTGGTATTGTTTTGACACTATCAGATATTTTGATATGGATTCGGTTGATATATGATGAGATCATTTAGACTTTACATTTCATATATGTATGATGATCATTATACTATTTTCAATTATTAATGATGATTAGTTAGATGGTATATTATCTCATGTGTTTTATTATGGATACTTACCCCATACTTGCATGTGTATGGTGTGCGTGTTTTCATATTGTATGACGTGTTTGATGTGGTTAAGGAAGGGAGTCGTAGTCACCTGCATAGTCGGGATCTACAGGATGCACCACTTCCCGCGATTGTTTGTTTAGCTTAGCATTATATATTGTATGTACATGCATGGTTTTTCTGCAGGTTGCATGTACCAGGTATCAACTTTCTTGAATTGCCAGGATGAGCATACCCTATTATACTATCTCAATGATAAGAGATGGGAGATAAATTCTCAAGTCCAAATCCCAAACCCTTAAATCATTCGTCATAGTGAGTTAGGACAAGTATCAGAGTTGAGTACTCACTGAATGTGTCGGATGATATATTTCGTGATTTTTAACCCTTTAAACTGATTTTGTATGATTTGTTCTATGATGAGTTTTCATATTTTATCTTGGAGGTCTATGGTGAATTTTCTATTAATTAAGTCTTAATAAATGGATTTAATTAATAAATTAATTATTTTGGAGAAAATTAATAAAATATCATGATCTTTGATATTTTGAATATAATTAATTAAATGAGAATTAATTGAGAGAAAAGAATTAAATAAAAAAAATTAGAAATTAAAAATTAATAATAATAAAGTAATAAATAAATAAAATAATAAAAGTTACAAAAATTAAAATAAAAGTTATAAACATTTAAATAAAAATTATATAAAAATTAAATTGGAGTTATAAGCTTGCATGGGAATTAATGCACTTCTCTATTTCTCATGTATCAACAACATGGGGGTTAGTGCATCAATTAAGCAAATGGTGTCTACAACCCTATGGCTCATCTTGAAGGTTGGAAAAGACCCATGCTTAGTTGGTGACACCTTCCAGCTATTTCTAAAAACATTCTAGATGTTTCTTGAAATCTCTTTATATTCAAGCATTTCTAGAAGCTTAGAGATAGTGTTTGGAGTGCAATTGGAGCATTGGAGGATTCGAGAATTCTGAAGAAGGGAGCTTGCTCTGCAGGTTTTCTGAGGAAGAGCGAATTAGCATCAGAATTCGAGTAGATTCTTGTGATTTTACTTATGCTATTTCTGCATCTTGCATTCTTTGTCTTCTTCGTGTCTTCCATATGTCTTCTGAGGAATTTCATATTTTTATTGTATGCATTTGCAATATGGGCAATTGAATTTATGTGGAAATCTTTATATGTATAGATCTAAAAGAAAACGGGGCTAGGGTTTAAATTTATAGCCAAACCCATTAGATTATTTATTGGATAAATTTGAAGATCAAAGATTTAAAGAAAAATTCTAAAAATTAGAATTTCTAAGTAAACTGTGTATATTCTTGAATCTGCATACACATATACGTATATATCATTATATACATATATATATGTGTGTGTGTGTGTGTGTGTGTGTTGTGATGGTGATAAACTCTGTGGGTATACACACACACACACACATATATATACATATATATACCCATATATATATATACATACATATGTATATATATACATATATATATATATATATATATATATTTATATAATAATCAAATGTCAAATCGCGATAGAGTTTCATGTTAATAGTATTTCATATCGCATAGGAACATTTTTATAAAAAAAATGTTATTGAAAAATTGCGTTAAAAAATATATATATATGATATTGGGCGGGTATTATATACCCCACCCACCGTAGGCTTGCGAGATCGCAGGGTACCTGCGACCGTAGTGTACCTACGATCCGCAGTGTACCTACGATGCGGATGTATTGGACCGTACAATTTTAAAATCGCCTTGCGATTTGAGTTTGTTTTTAAATTATATAAAGTTTTATTTGCAACGTTATTTCATATAAAATTTGGATATGAATCTCGATTTTGTTGCAATATCATTAATTATTAAATGTTATTATATATATATATATATTTATGTATGTATATATATATATGTATATAAGTATATATGTATTATAAATGAATATTATAAAGTTCTAAATTAATGGATCACTCTTTTAATGATTTAAAATATTGATATTGAGCTTGTCAATTATGAAGAGATATTAATAATTAATTTAATTAAATTCAGTTTAATTAAGATTAGTTATTAGAATATATAATCGAAGTTTTGATTCATTGAGAGTGTCAATTTTCAAACAATGTTATATAAACAAAATATTATTAGATCAATTAGAAAATTGAGTCTAATAGTTTTGGGGAGAAACTTTTATCTATCAAACAAATACATGGGTTAGGAAAAACGTGAAATTTCTCCATTTAATATAATTTAGAAAAAAGTAAACTGAGACTTTTAAATTCAAATTTGAAAACTTAGCAAAACCAAAACATGTGTTTACATTGTGTATTCTTTATGCTATTGTTTTGGGTTTTGGGTTGACTAGTGTTGACCAGTATAGGACGTCTACCACAGGCTTGGGGGTTATATGATTGTGATGTCATGATGATGTTTTAATCTTGATCTTTATAAACCCAACCATGGTTTATGATGGAATGCTCTATGTATTGGATGTGATTACTAATTGTTATAGTTGAGATTCTTGTGTATGAGACTCTTGACCTAACCATTAATTTGGTCATCGATCAGTTATCCTTGATTATTTTCTAGTTGCCATGATGGAACTGAGATGTGGATTTATTCTTGATGATGTCATGTTGTGACATGTTTGACTCAATCATTTTTGGAGTCTTCGATCAGTATGATTGAGAAATATATTTTGGTTATTGAGAACCATTGGATATTTGATTATCAATGATACTTCAGTTGCCAATAGAGCGCTGTTGTGTTCATGATTTTCTATGGATGTTTGCTCATGGAGATTTGATGCTTTTATGCATATTTGATGATTTTATGGATTATCTTTTGTGATTTTGAGATTTATTAGTCCATGAGCATTAGGGTAGGATATCTGCATGTAGTGACGGGAAGTGGCTTGCAATGGGGGCCGGGGCCCTAAGATGCTGCCAGGATAACTCATTGTAAGTCAGATTAATAAGTAATAACATTCACACCTAATACTAACTGAATGAACCTAAAAAGCTAAGAGTTTTGTTCTTGCCCATGCCTTGAGCGCTTGTACAGGCTAGGATGGGAGTAGTGAGACGCATGGTTGTGACCTTGCATTCTGTAGTATGCCTCATCAGTATGAGAGGATACTAGTGGCCGCATGAAATCAGTATGGACCAGTGGAGTTTAGCTAACTGTCAGGGTAACTTATAGGTGATAATTTCGATGACACTTTTCCGCTTGCATAGTAGGTTCCTACATGTCATTGTGTGCCTCTGGAGACTAGATGTCAGATTTTGTGTTTGGAACCTTTGACTTAGTATACTTTTAGGATTCCTGGAATTATAGAGATATGTGCTATGTGATTTTGATAGCATTTTTGGGACTTGAGATTATCTCCTTCGCATGGTGGGAGTGGACCACTTTGGTACCATGCGGTCAGGTGGTAGTGTATTCTCCACTCTTATCATTTTGAGATTCATTGAGACATCGTGGCTGATGCGTCCTTCATGATGGTGGATATGTATCATTTTTCATTGATGATTAGCATATGTTAGATGATGTTATCTTATGATTTTATTTGCATGTTAGATTACTTTGTACATATGATGTTGTATATATTAGGAGTGACATTCCTACTATGTTAATACCGATGATCTCTTCGGTGATTTGAGATGCTATGCACGGAGGGATGGCTAGGATCCACGATGGTCTAATAATGCTATTAACGGTTGGGAGGAACCATGCACTTAGTTTATTATATTTGATCTTTATGATGGATGTATATGTTTTCTATGATGCTATATCATGTAATTTACTCTACTTTGATGTATCATGGATTAGAATAGGATGATATACCTTACTCTACATATGTATATTCTTTGAGCTTGTCATACCATGTGACATGTACAGTGGATGATTGAGTTTTTGAAATGTAATGTATAAACATTGGACTTATCATTTCATGAGGATGTTGTACTAGATGCATTTGTGTATGTAATTCAACATTAAGGGATTTTAAAGAATGTAATATGTTATGTATGTTATGTTTACTTTCAGATGGACATTACTATTGCTTCCATTAATGTGCATAAGTTATATGTGATGTTTACTTCTATGAAAAAAAAAATGCTACTAAACTTAGTTAAATTCTAAGTTAGTTCTTTAGATCCCTCGGCGGGGCATTACACAACTCAAGTCAACCATGGTTAAATTTGGTCAATTTTTGGTCAAACTTGATCTTTGCGTATGTGAATATGAAAAAATTTGAGTATGAATTCCAGCAACAATTTGATGCAAATTCTCATTCAACCTTCCAAAATGAAGAGATGAGGGTCTCTTAAATAGACTTTCCTAGAATTCATCAATGGTTGAGATCAATTTCAATCAATGGTTAGGATTAAAGGTGAAGTTCAGTCATAAAGGGCGATTTTCAAATTAAAGGGAGTTAACAGATTTAATTTGAGCAAAATGAGGAGTTAACTGATTCAATTTGAGTAGAAAAAGGAGTTAACTAATTTAATTCATTTTTGATCAATAGTGAACTGAAAAATACCCTTTTTGAACTAAAGAGAGATTTTGTTGAGATATTTAATTTAATAAAATGAGATATGCTCTCATAATTACTTTTTCTATTTAATTAAATAATATTTAATTAATTAGAGACACTTCTCTTATTTAATTAAATAACTTCATTTAATTAATAAGGAATGGCTTCTCATTTAATTAAATAACTTTGTTTAACTAATTAGAAGTAAGTACTCCATTTAATTAAATAATTTTGTTCAATTATTTCAAAATTCTTTTCGAAACTAGTCAACTCAAGTCAACCGTTGTTAAATCTGGTCAACTTTTGGTCAAACTTGATCTTTGCGTATGTGAATATGAACAAATGTGAGTATGAATTCTAGCAATAATTCGAAGCAAATTCTCATTCAACCTTTCAAAATGAAGAGATGAGGGTCTCTTAAATAGACTTTCTTGGAATTCATCAATGGTTGAGATCGATTTCAATCAACGGTTAGGATTAAAGGTGAAGTTCACTCATAAAGGGAGATTTCCAAATTAAAGAGAGTTAACGGATTTAATTTGAGTAAAATCAAGAGTTAACTGATTCAATTTTAGAAGAAAAAGGAGTTAACTTATTTAACTCATTTTTTATCAATAGTAAACAGAAAATTTCCCTTTTTGAACTGAAGAGAGATTTTGCTAAGATATTTAATTTAATAAAATGAGGTATTCTCTCATAATTACTTATCCTATTTAATTAAATAATCTTTAATTAATTAGAGACACATTTCTTATTTAATTAAATAACTTCATTTAATTAATTAGGAATGGCTTCTCATTTAATTAAATAACTTTGTTTAATTAATTAGAAGTAAGTACTCCATTTAATTAAATAATTATGTTTAATTATTTCAAAATTCTTTTCGAAACTAGTCAACTCAAGTCAACCGTGGTTAATTCTGGTCAACTTTTGGTCGAACTTGATCTATGCGTATGTGAATATGAGCAAATGTGAGTATGAATTCCAGCAACAATTCGATGCAAATTCTAATTCAACCTTTCAAAATGAAGAGATGAAGGTCTCTTAAATAGACATTCTTGGAATTCATCAACGGTTGAGATCAATTTCAATCAACGGTCGGGATTAAAGGTGAAGTTCAGTCGTAAAGGGAGATTTCCAAATTAAAGGGAGTTAACAGATTTAATTTGAGTAAAATAAAGAGTTAACTGATTCAATTTGAGTAGAAAAAGGAGTGAATTGATTTAACTTATTTTTTATCAATAGTGAACTAAAAATTTCCGTTTTTGAACTGAAGAGAGATTTTGTTGAGATATTTAATTTAATAAAATGAGATATGCTCTCATAATTACTTTTTCTATTTAAATAAATAATCATTAATTAATTAGAGACATTTTTCTTATTTAATTAAATAACTTCATTTAATTAGTTAGGAATGGCTTCTCATTTAATTAAATAACTTTGTTTAAATAATTAGAAGTAAGTACTCCATTTAATTAAATAATTTCATTTAATTATTTCAAAATTCTTTTCGAAACCAGTCAACCGTGGTTAAATCTAGTCAACTTTTGGTCAAACCTGATCTTTGTGTATGTGAATATGAGCAAATGTGAGTATGAATTCCAGCAACCATTCGATGCAAATTCTCATTCAACCTTTCAAAATGAACAGATGAGGGTCTCTTAAATAGACTTTCCTGAAATTCATCAACGGTTGAGTTCGATTTCAATCAATGGTCAGGATTAAAGGTGAAGTTCAATCATAAAGGGAGATTAGCAAATTAAAAGGAGTTAACAGATTTAATTTGAGTAAAATAAGGAGTTAACTGATTCAATTTGAGTAGAAAAAGGAGTTAACTAATTTAACTCATTTTTGATGAATAGTGAATTAGAAATTTTGCTGTTTGAACTGAAGAGAGATTTTGTTGAGATATTTAATTTAATAAAATGAGATATGCTCTCATAATTACTTATTCTATTTAATTAAATAATCTTTAATTAATTAGAGACACTTTTCTTATTTAATTAAATAACTTCATTTAATTAATTAGGAATGGCTTCTCATTTAATTAAATAACTTTGTTTAATTAAGTAGAAGTAAGTACTCCATTTAATTAGTAATTTTGTTTAATTATTTTAAAATTTTTTTCGAAACTAGTTAACTCAAGTCAACAGTGGTTAAATCTAGTTAGCTTTTGGTCAAACTTGATCTTTGCGTATGTGAATATGAGCAAATGTGAGTATGAATTCCAGCAACAATTCGATGGAAATTCTCATTCAACCTTTCAAAATAAAGACATGAGGGTCTCTTAAATAGACTTTCGTGGAATTCAGCAACGGTTGAGATCGATTTCAATTAACAGTCAGGATTAAAGGTGAAGTTCAGTCATAAATGGAGATTTCCAAATTAAAAGGAGTTAACAGATTTAAATTTGAGTAAAATAAGGAGTTAACTGATTCAATTTGAGTAGAAAAAGGAGGTAACTGATTTAACTCATTTTTTATCAATAGTGAATTGGAAATTTACCTTTTTGAACTGAAGAGAGATTTTGTTGAGATATTTAATTTAATAAAATGAGATATGCTCTCATAATTACTTTTTATATTTAATTAAATAATCTTTAATTAATTATAGACACTTTTCTTATTTAATTAAATAACTTCATTTAATTAATTAGGAATGGCTTCTCATTTAATTAAATAACTTTGTTTAATTAATTAGAAGTAAGTACTCCATTTAATTAAATAATTTCGTATAATTATCTCAAAATTCTTTTCAAAACTAGTCACCTCAAGTTAACCGCAGTTAAATCTGGTCAACTTTTGGTCATACTTGATCTTTCTTTATGTGAATATGAGCAAATGTGAGTATGAATTCCAACAAAAATTCGATACAAATTGTTATTCAACCTTTCGAAATGAAGAGATGAGGGTCTCTTAAATACACTTTCTTGGAATTCATCAATGGTTGAGATCGATTTCAATCAACGATCAGGATTAAAGGTGAAGTTTAGTCATAAAGGGATATTTCCAAATTAAAGGGAGTTAACAGTTTTAATTTTAGTAAAATAAGGAGTTAACTGATTCAATTTGAATACAAAAAAGAGTTAACTGATTTAACTCATTTTTGATCAATAGTGAACTGAAAATTTCACTTTTTGAACTGAAGAGAGATTTTGTTGAGATATTTATTTTAGTAAAATGAGATATGCTCTCATAATTACTCTTTGTATTTAATTAAATAATCTTTAATTAATTAGAGACACTTTTATTATTTAATTAAATAACTTCATTTAATTAATTAGGAAAGACTTCTAATTAAATTAAATAACTTTGTTTAATTAATTAGAAGTAAGTACTCCATTTAATTAAATAATTTCGTTTAATTATTTCAAAATTATTTTCGAAACTAGTCAACTCAAGTCAACCGTGGTTAAATCTGGTCAACTTTTGGTTAAACTTGATCTTTGCATATGTGAATATGAGCAAATGCGAGTATGAATTCCAGCAACAATTCGATGCAAATTCTCATTCAACCTTTCAAAATGAATAGATGAGGGTGTCTTAAATAGACTTTCCTGGAATTCATCAATGGTTGAGATCGGTTTCAATCAACGATCAGGATTAAAGCTGAAGTTCAGTCATAAAAGGGAGATTTCCAAATTAAATGTCGTTAACAGATTTAATTTGAGTAAAATAAGGAGTTAACTGATTCAATTTGAGTAAACTAAGGAGTTAACTAATTTAACTCATTTTTGATCAATAGTGAACTGAAAATTTCCCTTTTTGAACTGAAGAGAGATTTTGTTGAAATATTTAATTTAATAAAATGAGATATGCTCTCATAATTACATTTTCTATTTAATTAAATAATCTTTAATTAATTAGAGACACTTTTCTTATTTAATTAAATAACTTCATTTAATTAATTAGGAATGGCTGCTCATTTAATTAAATAACTTTGTTTAATTAATTAGAAGTAAGTACTCCATTTAATTATATAATTTCGTTTGATTATTTCAAAATTCTTTTCGAAACTAGTCAACTCAAGTTAACAGTGGTTAAATCTGGTCAACTTTTGGTCAAACTTGATCTTCGCATATGTGAATATGAGCAAATGTGAGTATTAATTTCAGCAACAATTCGATGAAAATTCTCATTCAACCTTTCAAAATGAAGAGATGAGGGTCTCTTAAATAAACTTTCCTGGACTTCATCAACGGTTGAGATCGATTTCAATCAACGGTTAGGATTAAAGGTAAAGTTCAGTCATAAAAGGAGATTTCAAAATTAAATGGAGTTAACAAATTTAATTTCAGTAAAATAAGGAGTTAACTGATTCAATTTGAGTAGAAAAAGAAGTTAATTGATTTAACTCATTTTTGATCAATAGTGAACTCAAAATTTCCCTTTTTAAACTGAAGAGAGATTTTGTTGAGATATTTAATTTAATAAAATGAGATATGCTCTTATAATTACTTTTTCTATTTAATTAAGTAATCTCTAATTAATTAGAGACGCTTTTCTTATTTAATTAAATAACTTCATTTAATTAATTAGGAATGGCTTCTCATTTAATTAAATGACTTTGATTAATTAATTAGACATAAGTACTCCATTTAATTAAATAATTTCATTTAATTATTTCAAAATTTTTTTCAAAACTAGTCAACTCAAGTCAACCGTGGTTAAATTTAGTCAACTTTTGGTCAAACTTGATCTTTGCGTATGTGAATATGAGCAAATGTGAGTATGAATTCCAACAACAATTCAGTGCAAATTCTCATTCAACCTTTCAAAATGAAGAGATGAGGGTCTCTTAAATAGACTTTCCTAGAATTTATCAACGGTTGAGATCGATGTCAATCAACAGTTAGGATTAAAGGTGAAGTTCAGTCATAAAGGGAGATTTCAATATTAAAGGGAGTTAGGAGATTTAATTTGAGTAAAATAAGGAGTTAACTGATTCAATTTGAGTAGAAAAATGAGTTAACTCATTTAACTCATTTTTTATCAATACTGAACTGGAAATTTCTCTTTTTGAACTGAAGAAAGATTTGGTTGAGATATTTAATTTAATAAAATGAGATTTTCTCTCATAATTACTTTTTCTATTTAATTAAATAATCTTTAATCAATTAGAGACACTTTTCTTATTTAATTAAATAACTTCATTTAATTAATTAAGAATGGCTTCTCATGTAATTAAATAACTTTATTTAATTAATTAGAAGTAAGCACTCCATTTAATTAAATATTTTTGTTTAATTATTTCAAAATTCTTTTCGAAACTAGTCACCTCAAGTCAACCGTGGTTAAATCTGGTCAACTTTTGGTCAAACTATATCTTTGCGTATGTGAATATCAGCAAATGTGAGTGTAAATTCCAACAACAATTCGATGCAAATTCTCATTCAGCCTTTCAAAATGAAGAGATGAGGATATCTTAAACAGACTTTTCTGGAATTCATCAATGGTTGAGATCGATTTCAATAAATGGTCAGTATTAAAGGTGAAGTTAAGTCATAAAGAGAGATTTCCAAATTAAAGGGAGTTAACAGATTTGATTTGAGTAAAATAAGGAGTTAACTGATTCAATTTGAGTAGAAAAAGAAGTCAACTGATTTAAATCATTTTTGATCAATAGTGAACTGGAAATTTCCCTTTTTGAACTTAAGAGAGATTTTGTTGAGATATTTAATTTAATAAAATGAGATATGCTCTCATAATTACTTTTTCTATTTGATTGAATAATCTTTAATTAATTAGAGACACTTTTCTTATTTAATTAAATAACTTCATTTAATTAATTAGGAATGGATTATCGTTTAATTAAATAATATTGTTTAATTAATTAGAAGTAAGTACTCCATTTAATTAAATAATTTTGTTTAATTATTTCAAAATTATTTTCGAATCTAGTCAACTCAAGTCAACCGTGGTTAAATCTGGTCAAATTTTGGTCAAACTTGATCTTTGTGGATGTGAATATGACCAAATGTGAGTATGAATTCCAACAACAATTCGATGCAAATTCTCATTCAACCTTTCAAAATGAAGAGATGAGGGTCTCTTAAATAGACTTTCTTGAAATTCATCAACGGTTGAGATTGATTTGAATCAGCAGTCAGGATTAAAGGTGAAGTTCAGTCATAAGGGAGATTTCCAAATTAAAGGGAGTTAACATATTTAATTTTAGTAAAATAAGGAGTTAACTGATTCAATTTAAGTAGAAAAAGGGGTCAACTAATTTAACTCATTTTTCATCAATATTGAACATGAAATTTCCCTTTTCGAACTGAAAAGAGATTTTGTTGAGATATTTAATTTAATAAAATGAGATATGCTCTCATAATTACTTTTCTATGTTGTTAAATAATCTTTAATTAATTAGAGACACTTTTCTTATTTAATTAAATAACTTCATTTAATTAATTAGGAATGGCTTCTCATTTGATTAAATAACTTTGTTTAATTAATAAGAAGTAAGTACTCCATTTAATTAAATAATTTCGTTTAATTATTTTAAAATTCTTTTCTAAACTAGTCAACTCAGGTCAACCATGGGTAAATCTAGTCAACTTTTGGTCAAACTTGATCTTTTCATATGTGAATATGAGCAAATGTGAGTATGAATTCCAACAACAATTGGATGCAAATTCTCATTCAACTTTTCAAAATGAAGAGATGAGTGTGTCTTAAATAGACTTTCCTGGAATTCATCAATGGTTGAGATCGATTTCAATTAGCGGTCAGGAGTAAAGTAGAAGTTCAGTCATAAAGGGAGATTTTCAAATTAAAGGGAGTTAACAGATTTAATTTGAGTAAAATAAGGAGTTAACTGATTCAATTTGAGTAGAGAAAGGAGTCAACTGATTTAACACATTTTTTATCAATAGTGAACTCGAAATATCCCTTTTTGAACTGAAGAGATATTTTCCTGAGATATTGAATTTAATAAAATGCGATATGCTCTCATAATTACTTTTTCTATTTAATTAAATAATCTTTACTTAATTAGAGACTCTTTTCTTATTTAATTAAATAACTTCTTTTAATTAATTATGAATGGCTTATCATTTAATTAAATAACATTGTTTAATTAATTAGAAGTAAGTACTCCATTTAATTAAATAATTTCGTTTAATTATTTCAAATTTTTTTTCAAAATTAGTCAACTCAAGTCAACAGTGGTTAAATCTGGTCAAATTTTTGTCAAACTTGATCTTTGCGTATGTGAATATGACCAAATGTGAGTATGAATTCCAGCAACAATTCGATGCAAATTCTCATTCAACTTTTCAAAATGAAGAGATGAGGGTCTCTTAAATAGGCTTTCCTGAAATTCATCAACGGTTGAGATCGATTTCAATCAGTGGTCAGGATTAAAGGTGAAGTTCAGTCATAAAGGGACATTTTCAAATTAAATCGAGTTAACAAATTTAATTTGAGTAAAATATGGAGTTAACTAATTCAATTTAAGTAAAATAAGGAGTCAACTGATTTAACTCATTTTTGATCAATAGTGAACTGAAAATTTCCCTTTTCGAACTGAAAAGAGATTTTGTTGAGATATTTAATTTAATAAAATGAGATATGCTCTCACAATTACTCTTTCTATTTAGTTAAATAATCTTTAATTAATTAGAGACACTTTTCTTATTTAATTAAATAACTTCATCGAATTAATTGGGAATGGCTTCTCATTTAATTAAATAACATTGATTAATTAATTAGAAGTAAGTACTCCATTTAATTAAATAATTTCGTTTAATTATTTCAAAATTATTATCGAAACTAGTCAACTCAAGTCAACCGTGGTTAAATCTGGTCAAATTTTGGTCAAACTTGATCTTTGCATATGTGAATATGGGCAAATGTGAGTATGAATTCCAACAACAATTCGATGCAATATCTTATTCAACCTTTCAAAATGAAGAGATGAGGGTCTCTTAAATAGACTTTCTTGAAATTCATCAACGGTTGAGATCGATTTTAATCAGCGGTCAGGATTAAAGGTGAAGTTCAGTCATAAGGGAGATTTCCAAATTAAAGAGAGTTAACAGATTTTATTTGAGTAAAATAAGGAGTTAACTGATTCAATTTGAGTAGAGAAAGGAGTCAACTAATTTAACTTATTTTTGATCAATAGTGAACTGGATATTTTTCTTTTTGAACTGAAAAGAGATTTTGTTGAGATATTTAATTTAACAAAATGAGATATGCTCTCATAATTACTTTTTCTATTTAATTAAATAATCTTTAATTAATTAGAGACACTGTTCTTAAGTAATTAAATAACTGCATTTAATTAATTAGGCATGGCTTCTCATTTAATTAAATAACTTTGTTTAATTAATTAGAAGTAAGTACTCTATTTAATTAAATAATTTCGTTTAATTATTTCAAATTTTTTTCCAAACTAGTCAACTCAAGTCAACCGTGGTTAAATCTAGTCAACTTTTTGTCAAACTTGATCTTTGTGTATGTGAATATGACCAAATGTGAGTATGATTTCCAGCAACAATTCGATGCAAATTCTCATTCAACCTTTCAAAATGAAGAGATGAGGGTCTCTTATATAGGCTTTCTTGGAATTCATCAACGGTTGATATCGATTTCAATCAGCGGTCAGGATTAAAGATGAAGTTCAGTCATAAAGAGACATTTTCAAATTAAAGGGAGTTAACAGATTTAATTTGAGTAAAATAAGGAGTTAACTGATTCAATTTGAGTAGAGAAAGGAGTCAACTGATTTAACTCATTTTTTATCAATAGTGAACTGGAAATTTTCCTTTTTGAACTGAAGAGAGATTTTGTTGAGATATTTAATTTAATAAAATGAGATATGCTCTCATAATTTCTTTTTCTATTTAGTTAAATTTTCTTTAATTAATTAGAGACACTTTTCTTATTTAATTAAATAACTTCATTTAATTAATTAAGAATGGCTTCTCATTTAATTAAATAACTTTGTTTAATTAATTAGAAGTAAGTACTACATTTAATTAAATAATTTTATTTAATTATTTCAAAATTCTTTTCGAAACTAGTCAACTCATGTCAACAGTGGTTAAATATGGTAAACTTTTGGTCAAACTTGATCTTTGCGAATGTGAAAATGAGCAAATGTGAGTATGAATTTTAGCAACAATTCGATGCAAATTCTCATTCAACTTTTCAAAATGAAGAGATGAGGTTCTCTTAAATAGACTTTCCTAGAATTCATCAACAGTTGAGATCGATTTCAATCAACGGTCAGGATTAAAGTTGAAGTTTAGTTATAAAGGGAGATTTCCAAACTAAAGGGAATTAACAGATTTAATTTCAGTAAAATAAGGAGTTAACTGATTCAATTTGAATAGAAAAAGGAGTTAACTGATTTATCTCATTTTTTATCAATAGTGAACTGGAAATTTCCCTTTTTCAAGTGAAGAGAGATTTTGTTGAGATATTTAATTTATTAAAATCAGATATGCTCTCATAATTACATTTATTATTTAATTAAATAATCTTTAATTAATTAGAGACTCTTTTCTTATTTAATTAAATAAATTCATTTAATTAATTAGGAATGGCTTCTCATTTAATTTAATAACTTTGTTTAATTAATTACAAATAAGTAATCCATTTAATTAAATAATTTCGTTTAATTATTTCAAAAATTTTTTCAAAATTAGTCAACTCAAGTCAACCGTGGTTAAATCTGGTAAACCTTTTGTCAAACTTGATCTTTGCATATGTGAATATGAGCAAATGTGAGTATGAATTTTAGAAACAATTCGATGCAAATTTTCATTCAACTTTTCAAAATGAAGAGATGAGGGTCTCTTAAATAGACTTTCTTTGAATTCATCAACAGTTCAGATCAATTTCAATCAATGGTTAGGATTAAAGGTGAAGTTCAGTTATAAAGGGAGATTTCCAAATTAAAGGGAGTTAACAGATTTTATTTGAGTAAAATAAGGATTTAACTGATTCAATTTAAGTAGAAAAAGGAGCCAACTGATTTAACTCATTTTTTATCAATAGTGAACTGAAATTTTTCCTTTTTGAGCTGAAGAGAGATTTTGTTGAGATATTTAATTTAATAAATTGAGATATGCTCTTATAATTACTTTTTCTATTTAATTAAGTAATCTTTCATTAATTAGAGACACTTTTCTTATTTAACTAAATAACTTAATTTAATTAATTAGGAATGGCTTCTCATTTAAATAAATAACTTCGTTTAATTAATTAGAAGTAAGTACTCCATTTAATTAAATAATTTCGTTTAATTATTTCAAAATTCTTTTCGAAACTAGTCAACTCAAGTCAACTGTGGTTAAATCTGATCAACTTTTGGTCAAACTTGATCTTTGCGTATGTGAATATGACCAAATGTGAGTATGAATTCGAGCAAAAATTTGATGAAAATTCTCATTCAACCTTTCAAAATGAAGAGATGAGGGTCTCTTAAATAGACTTTCTTGGAATTCATCAACGGTTGAGATCGATTTTAATCAGCAGTCAGTATTAAAGGTGAAGTTCAGTCATCAAGGGAGATTTTCAAATTAAAGGGAGTTAACAGATTTAATTTGAGTAAAATAAGGAGTTAACTGATTCAATTTGAGTAGAAAAAGGAGTTAACTGATTTAACTCATTTTTGATCAATAGTGAACTGGAAATTTCGCTTTTTGAACTGATGAAAGATTTTGTTGAGATATTTAATTTAATAAAATGAGATATGCTCTCATAATTACTTTTTCTATTTAATTAAATAATCTTTAATTATTTAGAGACACTTTTCTTATTTAATTAAATAACTTTATTTAATTAATTAGGAATGACTTCTCATTTAATTAAATAACTTTGTTTAATTAATTAGAAGTAAGTACTCCATTTAATTAAATAATTTCATTTAATTATTTTAAAATTCTTTTCAAAACTAGTCAACTCAAGTCAACCGTGGTTAAATCTGGTCAACTTTTGGTGAAACTTGTTCTTTACGTATGTGAATATGAGCAAATGTGAGTATGAATTTCAGCAACAATTCGATGCAAATTCTCATTCAACCTTTCAAAATGAAGAGATGAGGCTCTTTTAAATAGACTTTCCTAGAATTCATCAATGGTTGAGATCGATTCCAATCAGTGGTCAGGATTAAAGGTGGAGTTCAGTCATAAAGAGTGATTTCCAAATTAAAAGGAGTTAACAGATTTAATTTGAGTAAAATAAGGAGTTAACTGATTCAATTTGAGTAGAAAAAGGAGTTAACTGATTTAACTCATTTTTCATCAATAGTGAACTGGAAATTTCTCTTTTTGAACTGAAGAGAGATTTTGTTGAGATATTTAATTTAATAAAATGAGATATGCTCTCATAATTACTTTTTCTGTTTAATTAAATAATCTTTAATTATTTATAGACACTTTTCTTATTTAATTAAATAACTCTATTTAATTAATTAGGAATGGCTTTTCATTTAATTAAATAACTTTGTTTAATTAATTACAAGTAAGTACTCCATTTAATTAAATAATTTTGTTTAATTATTTTAAAATTCTTTTTGAAATTAGTCAACTCAAGTCAACCATGCTTAAATCTGATCAACATTTGGTCAAACTTGATCTTTGCGTATGTGAATATGAGCAAATGTGAATATGAATTCTAGCAACAATTCGATGCAAATTCTCATTCAATCTTTCAAAATGAAATGATGAGTATCTCTTAAATAGACTTTCCTGAAATTCATCAACGGTTTAGATTGATTTCAATCAGCGGTCAGGATTAAATGTGAAGTTCAATCATAAAAGGAGATTTCGAAATTAAAGGGAGTTAACAGATTTAATTTGAGTAAAATAAGGAGTTAACTGATTCAATTTGAGTAGAAAAAGGAATCAACTGATTTAACTCAGTTTTGATCAATAGTGAGCTGGAAATTTCCCTTTTTGAACTGAAGAGAGATTTTGTTGAGATATTTAATTTAATAAAATGAGATATGCTCTCATAATTTTTTTTGTATTTAATTATATAATCTTTAATTAATTAGAGATAATTTTCTTATTTAATTAAGTAACTTCATTTAATTAATTATGAATGGCTTCTCATTTAATTAAATAACTTTATTTAATTAATTAGAAGTAAGTACTCCATTTAATCAAATAATTACGTTTAATTATTTCAAAAAAAAATTGAAACTAGTCAACTCAAGTCAACTCTGGTCAACTTTTGGTCAAACTTGACCTTTGCATATGTCAATATGAGAAAATGTGAGGATGAATTCTAGCAACAATTCGATGCAAATTCTCATTCAACCTTTCAGAATGAAGAGATGAGGGTCTCTTAAATAGACTTTTCTTGAATTCATCAACAGTTGAGATCGATTTCAATCAACGAATAGGATTAAAGGTGAAGTTCAGTAATAAATGGAGATTTTCAAATTAAAGGGAGTTAACAAATTTAATTTGAGTAAAATAAGATGTTAACTGATTCAATTTGAGTAGAAAAATGAGTCAACTGATTTAACTCATTTTTTATCAATAGTGAACTAGAAATTTCCCTTTTTGAACTGAAAAGAGATTTTGTTGAGATATTTAATTTAATAAAATGAGATATGCTCTCATAATTACTTTTTCTATTTAGTTAAATAATCTTTAATTAATTAGAGACACTTTTCTTATTTAATTAAATAACTTCGTTTAATTAATTAGGAATGGCTTCTCATTTAATTAAATAACTTTGTTTAATTAATTAGAAGTAAGTACTACATTTAATTAAATAATTTCGTTTAATTATTTCAAAATTCTTTACAAAACTAGTCAACTCAAGTCAATAGTGGTTAAATATGGTAAACTTTTGGTCAAACTCGATCTTTGCATATGTGTATATGAGCAAATGTGAGTATGAATTTTAGCAACAATTCGATGCAAATTCTCATTCAACTTTTCAAAATGAAGAGATGAGGGTCTTTTAAATAGACTTTCCTGGAATTCATCAACGGTTGAGATCGATTTCAATCAACCGTCAAGATTAAAGGTGAAGTTTAGTCATAAAGGGAGATTTCCAAACTAAAGAGAGTTAACAGATTTAATTTGAGTAAAATAAGGAGTTAACTGATTCAATTTGAATAGAAAAAGGAGTAAACTGATTTAACTCATTTTTTATCAATAGTGAACTGGAAATTTCCCTTTTTCAAGTGAAGAGAGATTTTGTTGAGATATATAATTTAATAAAATCAGATATGCTCTCATAATTACTTTTTCTATTTAATTAAATAATCTTTAATTAATTACAGACACTTTTCTTATTTAATTAAATAATTTCATTTAATTAATTAATAATGGCTTCTCATTTAATTAAATAACTTTGTTTAATTAATTAGAAGTAAGTACTTCATTTAATTATATAATTTCATTTAATTATTTCAAAACTCTTTTCGAAACTAGTCAACTCAAGTCAACTGTGGTTAAATTTTATCAACTTTTCCTCAAACTTGATCTTTGCGTATGTGAATATGAGAAAATGTGAGTATGAATTCCTGCAACAATTCTATGCAAATTCTCATTCAACCTTTCGAAATGAAGAGATGAGGGTCTCTTAAAAAGAATTTCTTAGAATTCATCAACGGTTGAGATCAATTTCAATCAACGGTCAAGATTAAAGTGGAAGTTCAGTCATAAAGGGAGATTTCCAAATTAAAAGGAGTTAGCAGATTTAATTTGAGTAAAATAAGGAGTTAACTAATTCAATTTGAGTAGGGAAAGGAGTCAACTAATTTAACTCATTTTTTATCAATAGTGAACTGGAAATTTCCCTTTTTGTACTAAAGAGAGATTTTGTTGAGATATTTAATTTAATAAAATGAGATAGGCTGTCATAATTACTTTTTCTATTTAAATAAATAATTTTTAATTAATCAAAGACACTTTTCTTATTTAATTAAATAACTTCATTTAATTAATTAAGAATAGCTTCTCATTTAATTAAATAGAATTTTTTAATTAATTAGAAATAAGTATTCCATTTAATTAAATAATTTCGTTTAATTATTTCAAAAATTTTTTCGAAACTAGTCAGAACAAGTCAATCGTAGTTATATCTATTCAACTTTTGGTCCAACTTGATCTTTGCGTATGTGAATATGAGCAAATGTGAGTATGAATTCCAGCAACAATTCGATGCAAATTCTCATTCAACCTTTCAAAATGAAGAGATGAGGGTCTCTTAAATAGACTTTCCTGAAATTCATCAATGCTTGAGATTGATTTCAATCAGCGGTGAGGATTATAGATGAAGTTCAGTAATAAAGAAAGATTTCCAAATTAAAGAGAGCTAATAGATTTAATTTGAGTAAAATATTGAGTTAACTGATTCAATTTGACTAGAGAAAGGAGTCAACTGATTTAACTCATTTTTTATCAATAGTGAACTGAAAATTTCCCTTTTTGAACTGAAGAGAGATTTTGTTGAGATATTTAATTTAATAAAATGAGATATCCTCTCATAATTACTTTTTCTATTTAATTGAATAATCTTTAATTAATTAGAGACACTTTTCTTATTTAATTAAATAACTTCATTTAATTAATTAGGAATGGCTTCTCATTTAATTAATCAATTTTGTTTAATTAATTAGAAGTAAGTACTCCATTTAATTAAATAATTTCGTTTAATTATTTTAAAATTGTTTTCGAAACTAGTCAACTCAACTCAATAGTGGTTAAATTTTGTGAACTTTTGGTCAAACTTGATCTTTGCGTATGTGAATATGAGCAAATGTGAGTATGAATTCCAACAATAATTCGATGCAAATTCTCATTCAACCTTTCAAAATGAAGAGATGAGGGTCTCTTAAATAGACTTTCCTAGAATTCATCAATGGTTGAGATCGATTTCAATCAATAGTGAGCTAAAAATTTCCTTTTTTGAACTGAAGAGAGATTTTGTTGCGATATTTAATTTAATAAAATGATATATGCTCTTATAATTAATTTTTCTATTTAATTAATTAGAGACACTTTTCTTATTTAATTAAATAACTTCATTTAATTAATTAGGAATGGGTTCCCATTTAATTAAATAACTTTGTTTAATTAATTAGAGGTAAGTACTCCATTTAATTAAATAATTTCGTTTAATTATTTCAAAATTCTTTTCAAAACTAGTCAACACAAGTCAACCGTTGTTAAATATGGTCAACTTTTGGTCAAATTTGATCTTTGCGTATGTGAATATGAACAAATGTGAGTATGAATTTCCTCAACAATTCGATGCAAATTCTCATTCAACCTTTCAAAATGAAGAGATGAGGGTCTCTTAAATAGACTTTCCTATAATTCATCAGCGGTTGAGAATGATTTCAATCAACGGTCAGGATTAAAGGTGAAGTTCAGTCATAAAGGGAGATTTCCAAATTAAAGGGAGTTAACAGATTTAATTTGAGTAAAATAAAGATTTAAGTGATTCAATTTAAGTAGAAAAAGGAGTCAACTGATTTAACTCATTTTTGATCAATAGTGAACTGGAAATTTCCCTTTTTGAACTGAACATAGATTTTGGTAAGATATTTAATTTAATAAAATGAGATATGCTCTCATAATTACTTTTTTTTATTTAGTTAAATAATCTTTAATTAATTAGAGACACTTTTCTTATTTAAATAAATAACTTCATTTAATTAATTAGGAATGGCTTCTCATTTAATTAAATAACTTTGTTTAATTAATTAAATATAAGTACTCCATTTAATTAAATAATTTCGTTTAATTATTTCAAAATTCTATTCTAAACTAGTCAACTCAAGTCAACCCTGGTTAAATCTGGTCAACTTTTGGTCAAACTTGATCTTTGCATATGTGAATAAATTCTAGCAACAATTCGATGCCAATTCTCATTCAACCTTTCAAAATGAAGAGATGAGGATCTATTAAATAAAATTTTCAAGAATTCATCAACGGTCGAGATCGATTTCAATCAATGGTCAAGATTAAATGTGAAGTTCAGTCATAAAGGGAGATTTCCAAATGAAAGGAAATAACAGATTTAGTTTGAGTAAAATAAGGAGTTAACTGATTCAATTTGAGTAGAAAAAGGAGTCAACTGACTTAACACATTTTTTATCAATAGTGAACTAGAAATTTCACTTTTTGAACTAAAGAGAGGTTTTGTTGAGATATTTAATTTAATAAAATGAGATATGCTCTCATAATTACTTTTTCTATTTAATTAAATAATTTTTAATTAATTAGAGACACTTTTCTTATTTAATTAAATAATTTCATTTAATTAATTAATAATGCCTTCTGATTTAATTAAATAACTTTGTTTAATTAATTAGAAGTAAGTACTCCATTTAATTATATAATTTCGTTTAATTATTTCAAAACTCTTTTCGAAACTAGTCAACTCAAGTCAACCGTGGTTAAATTTTATCAACTTTTCCTCAAACTTGATCTTTGCATATGTGAATATCAGGAAATGTGAGTATGAATTCCTGCAACAATTCGATGCAAATTCTGATTCAACCTTTCAAAATGAAGAGATGAGGGTCTCTTAAATAGAATTTCTTAGAATTCATCAACGGTTGAGATCAATTTCAATCAACGGTTAAGATTAAAGGTGAAGTTCAGTCATAAAGGGAGATTTCCAAATTAAAGGGAGTTAGCAGATTTAATTTGAGTAAAATAAGGAGTTAACTGATTCAATTTGAGTAGAGAAAGGAGTCAACTGATTTAACTCATTTTTGATCAATAGTGAACTGGAAATTTCCCTTTTTGAACTAAAGAGAGATTTTGTTGAGATATTTAATTTAATAAAATGAGATAGGCTGTCATAATTACTTTTTCTATTTAAATAAATAATTTTTAATTAATCAAAGACACTTTTCTTATATAATTAAATAACTTCATTTAATTAATTAAGAATGGCTTCTCATTTAATTAAATAACATCTTTTAATTAATTAGAAGTAAGTATTCCATTTAATTAAATAATTTCGTTTAATTATTTCAAAATTCTTCTCGAAATTAGTCAACTCAAGTCAACCGTAGTTAAATCTATTCAACTTTTGGTCAAACTTGATCTTTGCATATGTGAATATGAGCAAATGTGAGTATGAATTCTAGCAACAATTCGATGCAAATTCTCATTCAACCTTTCAAAATGAAGAGATCAGGGTCTCTCAAATAGACTTTCCTGAAATTCATCAATGGTTGAGATCGATTTCAATCGGCGGTGAGGATTAAAGGTGAAGTTCAGTAATAAAGGAAGATTTCCAAATTAAAGGGAGTTAATAGATTTAATTTGAATAAATTAAGGAGTTAACTAATTCAATTTGACTAGGAAAAGTAGTCAACTGATTTAACTCATTTTTTATCAATAGTGAACTGAAAATTTCCCTTTTTGAACTGAAGAGAGATTTTGTTGAGATATTTAATTTAATAAAATGAGATATGCTTTCATAATTACGTTTTCTATTTAATTAAATAATCTTTAATTAATTAGAGACACTTTTCTTATTTAATTAAATAACTTCATTTAATTAATTAGGAATGGCTTCTCATTTAATTAAACAACTTTGTTTAATTAATTAGAAGTAAGTACTCCATTTAATTAAATAATTTTGTTGAATTATTTTAAAATTGTTTTCGAAACTAGTCAACTCAAGTCAAGAGTGGTTAAATCCAGTGAACTTTTGGTCAAATTTGATCTTTGCGTATGTGTTCATATGAGCAAATGTGACTATAAATTCCAACAATAATTCGATGCAAATTCTCATTCAACCTTTCAAAATGAAGAGATGAGGGTCTCTTAAATAGACTTTCCTACAATTCATCAACGGTTGAGATCGATTTCAATCAATAGTGAACATTAAATTTCCCTTTTTGAACTGAAGAGAGATTTTGTTGTGATATTTAATTTAATAAAATGAGATATCCTCTTATAATTAATTTTTCTATTTAATTAAATAATCTTTAATAAATTAGAGACACTTTTCTTATTTAATTAAATAACTTCATTTAATTAATTAGGAATGGCTTCCCATTTAATCAAATAAATTTGTTTAATTAATTAGAAGTAAGTACTCCATTTAATTAAATAATTTCTTTTAATTATTTCAAAATTCTTTTTGAAACTAGTCAACTCAAGTCAACCGTTGTTAAATATGGTCAAATTTTGGTCAAATCTGATCTTTGCATATGTGAATCTGAGCAAATGTGAGTATGAATTTCTTCAACAATTCGATGCAAATTCTCATTCAACCTTTCAAAATGAAGAGATGAGGGTCTCTTAAATAGACTTTCCTAGAATTCATCAGCGGTTGAGAATGATTTTAATCAACGGTCAGGATTAAAGGTGAAGCTCAGTCATAAAGGGAGATTTCCAAATTAAAGCGAGTTAACAGGTTTAATTTGAGTAACATAAAGAGTTAATTGATTCAATTTTAGTACAAAAAAGAGTTAACTCATTTAACTCATTTTTGATCAATAGTGAACTGAAAATTTTTCTTTTTGAACTGAAGAGAGATTTTGTTGAGATATTTAATTTAATAAAATGAGATATGCTCTCATAACTACTTTTTCTATTTAATTAAATAATTTTTAATTAATTAGAGACACTTTTCTTATTTAATTAAATAACTTCATTTAATTAATTAGTAATGGCTTCTCATTTAATTAAATAACCTTATTTAATTAATTAGAAATAAGTAATCCATTCAATTGAATAATTTCATTTAATTATTTCAAAATTATTTTTCAAAACTAGTCAACTCAAGTCAACCGTGGTTAAATCTGCTCAACTTTTGGTCAAACTTGATCTTTGCGTATGTGAATATGAGCAAATGCAAGTATGAATTCTAGCAACAATTTGGTGAAAATTTTCATTCAACCTTTCAAAATGAAGAGATGAGGGTCTATTAAGTAGACTTTCTTAGAATTTGTCAACGGTTGAGATTGATTTCAATCAATAGTCAGGATTAAAGGTGAAGTTCAGTCATAAAGGGAGATTTCAAAATTAAAGGGAGTTAACAGATTTAATTTTAGTAAAATAACGAGTTAACTGATTCAATTTGAATAGAAAAAGGAGTTAACTGATTTAACTCATTTTTTATCAATAGTGAACTGAAATTTTCCCTTTTTAAACTGAAGAGAGATTTTGTTGAGATATTTAATTTAATAAAATGAGATATGCTCTCATAATTAGTTTTTCTATTTAATTAAATAATCTTTAATTAATTAGAGACACTTTTCTTATTTAATTAAATAACTTCATTTAATTAATTAGGAATGGCTTCTCATTTAATTAAATAACTTTGTTTAATTAATTAGAAGTAAGTACTCCATTTAATTAAATAATTTCATTTAATTATTTCAAAAAATTCTTTTCGAAACTAGTGAACTCAAGTCAACCGTGGTTAAATCTGGTCAACTTTTGGTCAAACTTGATATTTGCGTATGTGAATATGAGCAAATGTGAGTATGAATTCCAGCAATAATTCGATGCAAATTCTCATTTAACCTTTCAAAATGAAGAGATGAGGGTCTCTTAAATACACTTTCATGGAATTCATCAACGGTTGAGATCGATTTGAATCAATGGTCAGGATTAAAGGTGAAGTACAGTCATAAAGGGAGATTTCCAAATTAAAGGGAGTTAACAGAGTTAATTTGAGTAAAATAAGGAGTTAACTAATTCAATTTGATAAGAAAAAGGAGTTAACTGATTTAACTCATTTTTGATCAATAGTGAACTGGAAATTTCCCTTTTTGAACTGAAGAGAGATTTTGTTGAGATATTTAATTTAATAAAATGAGATATTCTTTCATAATTACTTTTTTTATTTAATTAAATAATCTTTAATTAATTAGAGACATTTTTCTTATTTAATTAAATAACTTCATTTAATTAATTAGGAATGGCTTCTTATTTAATTAAATAACTTTGTTTAATTAATTAGAAGTAAGTACTCCTTTTTATTAAATAATTTCATTTAATTATTTCAAAATAAATTTGAAACTAGTCAACTCAAGTCAACCGTGTATAAATTTGGTCAACTTTTGGTCAAATTTGATATTTGCATATGTGAATATGAGAAAATGTGAGTATGAATTCTGTAACACCCCGCCAAGGGATCCAAAAAATTAACCTAGAATTTCACTAAGTTTGGTAACATTTTTATTTTTTATTTTTTACATTAAAGTAAATACCATACATAACTTATTCACAATAACGGAAGCAATAGCAATGTCCATCTAAAAGTAAACATAACATATATAACAGATTACATTATTTAAGGATCCCTTAACGTTGAATTACATACAAGAATTCATCTAGTACAACATCCACATGAAATAATAATGATAAGTCCAATGTTTAAACATTACATTTCCAAATGCTCAATCATCTTCTGTACATGTCCAATTCATGATACATCAAAGTAGAGATAATCACATGATACATCATCGTAGAAGACATATACATCCATCATAAATATCAAACAAAATAAACTAAGTGAACAGTTCCTCCCGACCGTTAATAGCATCATTAGACCATCGTGGGCCCTAGCCATCCCTCCGTGCGTAACATCCCAAATCACCAAAGAGATCATCAGTATTAACACAGTAAGAATGTCACTCCTAACATATACAACATCATATGTAGAAAGTAATCTAACATGAAAATATAAGCATAAGATAACATCATCTAACATATGCAAATCATCAATGAAAGGATACATGTCCACCATCACGAAGGACGCATCAGCCACAATGTCTCAATGAATCTCAAATGATAAGAGTGGAAAATACACTATCACTCGACCGTGTGGTACCTAAGTGGTCCACTCCCACCGTGCTGAGGAGATAATCTCAAGTCCCAAGCAAGTTGTCAAAATCTCATAGCATAAATGTCTATAGTCCAGGAATCCTAAAAGTATACTAACTCAAAGGTTCCAATCACAAAACTGATATCTACTTTCCAGAGGCACATAATGACATTTAGGAATCTACTATGCAAGCGGGAAAGTGTCATCGCATTTATCACGTACAAGTTACCCTGAAAGTGTCCATACTGATCTCATGCGACAACTAGTATCATCTCATATTGACAAGGCATACTATGGAATGCAAGGTTGCAACCATGCGTTCTCACTACTCCCATCCTAGCCTATACAAGCACTCAAGGCATGGGCGAGAAAAAAACCCTTATTTTTTTAGATTCATTCAGTTAGTATTAGGTGTGAATGTTATCACTTATTAATCCAACTTACAATGAGTTACCCTGGCAGCCTCTTAGGGCCCCAACCCTCATTGCAAGCCACTTCCCGTCACTACATGTAGATATCCTACCCTAATGCTCATGGAATCATAAATCTCAAAATTACAAAAGATAATCCATAAAATCATCAAATATGCATAAAAGCATCAAATCTCCATGAGCAAGCATCCATAGAAAATCATGACCACAACAACTCTCTAATGGCAACTGAAGTATCACTGATAATCAAAGTATCCAATGGTTCTCAATAACCAAAATATATCTCAATCATACTGATCAAAGACTCAAAAAATGGTTGAGTCAAACATGTCACAACATGACATCATCAAGAATAAATCCACATTTCAGTCCCATCATGGCGACTAGAAAATAACCAAGGATAACTGATCGATGACAAAAAATAATGGTTAAGTCAAGTGTTTCATAATTTTTTTAAAAATGTCAACTATAACAATCAGTATTCACATCCAATACATAGAGCATTCCATCACATAACTATGGTTGGGTTTATAAAGATCGAGATTAAAACATCATCATGACATCACAATCACAAAACCCCCAAGCCTCTGGTAGACGTCCTATAACTGGTCAACACTAGTCAACCCAAAATCCAAAACAACAGCATAAAGAATACACAATGTAAACACATGTTTTGGTTTTGCTAAGTTTTCAATTTTGAATTCAAATGCAAAAGTCTCAGTTTACGTTTCTCAAACTATATCAAGTGGAGAAATTTCACGTTTTACCTAACCCATGTATTTGTTTGATAAATAAAAAGTTTCTCCATTAGACTCAATTTTCTAATTGATCTAATAATATTTTATTTATATAAACTTTGTTTGAAGATTGACATTTCCTATGAACAAAACTTCGATTATTTCTTCTAATAATTAATCTTAATTAAAACTAAGTTTAATTAAATTAATTGTTAATATCTCTTCATAATTGACAAGCTTAATAGCAATATTTTAAATCATTAAAAAGAGTGACCCATTAATTGAGAACTTTATCATAATCATTTATAATTAATTATGTATACATATATATATATATATATATATATATATATATATATATATACATACATAAATATATATATATTTAATAGCATTTAATAATTAATAACATTTCAGCATTTAAAACAAAATCGAAACTCAAATCGCATATGAAATAACGTTGCGGATTAAACCTTATATAATTTGAAACCCGCATATGACTCAACGCTATTTAAAATTGCACGGCTATTTAAAGTACCACACCGCAGGTACTCTGCGAATCGCAGGTACACTGTGATTCCAGGTACCCTACAATCTCGCAGGCCTGCGATGGGTGGGGTATATGATACCCGCCCAACATTTACATATATATATTTTAAAACGTTTTCAATGTAACATTTTTTTATAACATTTTTTTGAAACGAAATTGAAATCACAAATGCGTTTTAATGAGTATTACTGCGATAACTCGCTCGACTTTCCAATTAATTATATATATATATATATAATATATATATATATATATATATATATAATATATATATATATATATATATATGCATATGTATGTATGTATATATATATATGTGTGTGTGTGTGTATATATATATGTGTGTGTGTGTGTGTGTGTGTATATATATATATATATATATATATATATATATATATATATACACAAATATACACAAATATACACAAATATATAATTTTTCAATGAATTTGGCTACAATTCAACCCTAGCTCCGTATTTTTTCAGATCTATGCATATAATATTCTCAAATAAATTAACTACCCATAGAGAATGAATACAATAACAATAGAAAATTCCTCAGAAGACATATGGAAGACACGAAGAAGACAGGGAAATGAAAGATGCAAAAATAGCATAAATAAAATCACAAGAATCTACCCGAATTCTGATGCTAAATCGCTCTTTCTCAGAAAACCCGCAGAGCAAGCTCCCTTCTTCAGAACTCTCAAATCCTCCAATGCTCCAATTGCACTCCAAATGCTATGTCTAAGCTTCTAGGGATGCCTGAATATAAAGAGCTCTCAGGAAACCTCTAGAATGGTTTTAGAAACAGCTGGAAGGTGTCACCAACTAAGCATGGGTCTTTTCCAACCTTCAAGATGAGCCATAGGGTTGTAGACACCATGTGCTTAATTGATGCACTAACCCCTGTGTTGTTGACACATGAGAAATAGAAAAGTGCATTAATTCTCATGCAAGCTTATAACTCCAATTTACTTTTTAAATAATTTCTATTTAAATTTTATAACTTCCATTTTAATTTTTATAACTTTTATTATTATTATTTTATTTATTACTTTATTATTATTTTATAATTATTATTAATTTTAATTTACTAATTTTCTTTTACTTAATTCTTTTTCTTCAATTAATTCTCATTTAATTAATTATAATCAAAATATCAAAGATCAAGATATTTAATATTAATTTTCTCAAATAAATAATTTATTAATTAAATCTATTTATTCAAACTTAATTAATAAACAATTCACCATAGACCTCCAAGATAAAATATGAAAACCCATCATAGAGCAAATCACTCAAAATCAATCTAAAGGGTTAAAAATCACAAAATATGTCATCCGACACATTCGGTGGGTATTCAACTCTGATACTTGTCCTAACTCACTAGGACAAATGGTTTTTAGGGTTTGAGATTTGGACTTGAGAATTTATCTCCCTTCTCTTATCATTGAGATAGTATAATAGGGTACACTCATCTTAGCAATTTAGAGAAGTCGATACCCAGTACTTGTAACTTGCAGAAAAACCATGCATGTACATACAATATATAATGCTAAGCTAAACAGACAATGGCAGGAAGTGGTGCATCGTGTAGATCCTGACTAAGCAGGTGACAACGACTCCCTTCCTTAACCACATCATAAATGTAATACAATAGGAAAACATGCACACCATACACATGCAAGTATGGGGTAAGTATCCATAATAAAACACATGAGAAAATAAACCATCTAACTAATCATCATTAATAACTGAAAAATAATATAATGATCATCATGTATGCATGAAATGTAAAGTCTAAATGATCACATCATATAACCACTGAATCCATAACATAATGTTTGATAGTCTCAAAATAATACCACTAATCCATCAACATAATACTAGTACATCAAAGTCTGATAATAATAGCAACAATGAGTCTAGAAAAGATGTGAACGAGGGAAGGCACTACAAATTCCAGCAACAATTCGATGCAAATTCTCATTCAACCTTTCAAAATGAAGAGATGAGGGTCTCTTAAATAGACTTTCCTGGAATTCATCAACGGTTGAGATCGATTTCAATCAACGGTCAGGATTAAAGGTGAAGTCCAATCATAGAGAGAGATTTGAAAATTAAAGGCAATTAACAGATTTAATTTGAGTAAAATAAGGAGTTAACTGAATCAATTTGAGTAGAAAAAGGAGTTAATTGATTAAACTCATTTTTTATCAATAGTGAACTGAAAATTTCCTTTTTTGAACTGAAGAGAGATTTTGTTGACATATTTAATTTAATAAAATTAGATATGCTCTCATAATTACTTTTTCTATTTAATTAAATAAACTTTAATTAATTAGAAACACTTTTCTTATTTAATTAAATAACTTCATTTAATTAATTAGGAATGGCCTCTCATTTAATTAAATAACATTGTTTAATTAATTAAAAGTAAGTACTCCATTTCATTAAATAATTTCATTTAATTATTTCAAATAAAAATTTGAAACTAGTCAACTCAAGTCAACCGTGGTTAAATCTGGTCAACTTTTGGTCAAACTTGATCTTTGCATATGTGAATATGAGCAAATGTGAGTATGAATTCCAGCAACAATTCGATGCAAATTCTCATTCAACCTTTCAAAATGAAGAGATGAGGGTCTCTTAGATAGACTTTCCTGGAATTCATCAACGGTTGAGATCAATTTCAATCAACGGTCCGGATTAAAGGTGAAGTTCAATCATAAAGGGAGATTTCCAAATTAAAGGGAGTTAACAGATTTAATTTGAGTAAAATAAGGAGTTAACTGATTCAAATTTGAGTAAAAAAATGAGTTAACTGATTTAACTCATTTTTGATCAATAGTGAACTGAAAATTTTCTTTTTTGAACTGAAGAGATATTTTGTTGAGATATTTAATTTAATAAAATGAGATATGCTCTCATAATTAATTTTTCTATTTAATTAAATAATCTTTAATTAATTAGACACACTTTTCTTATTTAATTAAATAACATCATTTAATTAATTAGGAATGACTTCTCATTTAATTAAATAACTTTGTTTAATTAATTAGAAGTAAGTACTCCATTTAATTAAATAATTTCATTTAATTATTTCAAAATTCTTTTTGAAACTAGTAAACTAAAGTCAACTATGGTTAAACTTGGTCAACTTTTGGTCAAACTTGATCTTTGCGTATGTGAATATGAGCAAATGTGAGTATGAATTCTAGCAACAATTCGATGCAAATTCTCATTCAACCTTCCAAAATGAAGAGACGAGGGTCTCTTAAATAGACTTCCCTGGAATTCATCAATGGTTGAGATCGATTTCAATCAATGGTCAGGATTAAAGGTGAAGTTCAGTCATAAAGGGAGATTTCCAAATTAAAGGGAGTTAACAGATTTAATTTGAGTAAAATAAGGAGTTAACTGATTCAATTTGAGTAAAAAAGGGAGTTAACTGATTTAACTCTTTTTTTATCAATAGTGAACTGGAAATTTCCCTTTTTGAACTGAAGAGAGATTTTGTTGAGATATTTAATTTAATAAAATGAGATATGCTCTCACAATTACTTTTTCTATTTAATTAAATAATCTTTAATTAATTAGAGACACTTTTCTTATTTAATTAACTAACTTCATTTAATTAATTGCGAATGGCTTCTCATTTAATTAAATAACTTTGTTTAATTAATTAGAAGTAATTACTCCATTTAATTAAATAATTTTGTTCAATTATTTCAAAATTCTTTTCGAAACTAGTCAACTCAAGTCAATTGTGGTTAAATCTGGTCAACTTTTGGTAAACTTGATCTTTGCGTATGTGAATATGAGCAAATGTGAGTATGAATTCTAGCAAAAATTCAATGCAAATTCTCATTCAACCTTTCAAAACGAAGAGATGAGGGTCTCTTAAATAGACTTTCATAGAATTCATCAACGGTTGAGATCGATTTTAATTAACTGTCGGGATTAAAGATGAAGTTCAGTCATAAAGGAAAATTTCCAAATTAAAGGGAGTTATCAAATTTATTTTGAGTAAAATAAGGAGTTAACTGATTCAATTTCAGTAGAAAAAATAGTTAACTAATTTAACACATTTTTTATCAATAGTGAACTAGAAATTTCCCTTTTTGAATTGAAGAGAGATTTTGTTGAGATATTTAATTTAATAAAATGAGATATGCTCTCATAATTACTTTTTATATTTCATTAAATAATCTTTAATTAATTAGAGACATTTTTCTTATTTAATTAAATAACTTCACTTAATTAATTAGGAATGGCTTCTGATTTAATTAAATAACATTGTTTAATTAATTAAAAATAAGTACTCCATTTAATTAAATAATTTCGTTTAATTATTTCAAAATTCTTTTCGAAACTAGTCAACTCAACTCAACCGTGGTTAAATTTGGTCAACTTTTGGTCACACTTGATCTTTGCATATGTGAATATGAGCAAATGTGAGTATGAATTCCAGCAACAGTTCGATGCAAATTCTTATTCAACCTTTCAAAATGAACAGATGAGGGTCTCTTAAATAGACTTTCCTAGAATTCATCAATTGTTGAGATCGATTTCAATCAACGGTCAGTATTGAAGGTGAAGTTCAATCATAAAGGGAGACTTCCAAATTAAAGAGACTTAACATATTTAATTTGAATAAAATAAGGAGTTAATTGATTCAATTTGAGTAGAAAAAAGAGTTAACTGATTTAACTCATTTTTAATCAATAGTGAACTAAAAATTTCCGATTTTGAACTGAAGAGAAATTTTGTTGAGATATTTAATTTAATAAAATGAGATATGCTCTCATAATTACTTGTTCTATTTAATTAAATAATCTATAATTAATTAGAGAGATTTTTCTTATTTAATTAAATAACTTCATTTAATTAATTAGGAATGGCTTCTCATTTATTTAAATAATTTTGTTTAATTAATTAAAAGTAAGTACTCCATTTAATTAAATAATTTCATTTAATTATTTCAAAATTCTTTTAGAAACTAGTCAACTCAAGTCAACCGTGGTTAAATTTGGTCAACTTTTGGTCAAACTTGATCTTTGCATATGTGAATATGAGCAAATGTGAGTATGAATTCTAGCAACAATTCGATGCTAATTCTCATTCAACCTTTCAAAACGAAGAGATGAGGGTCTCTTAAATAGACTTTCCTAGAATTCATCAATGGTTGAGATCGATTTCAATCAACGGTCAGGATTAAAGGATAAGATCAGTCATAAAGGGAGATTTCCAAATTAAACAGAGTTAACAGATTTAATTTGAGTAAAATAAGGAGTTAACTGATTCAATTTGAGTAGAAAATGGTGTTAACTGATTCAACTCATTTTTTATCAATAGTGAACTAGAAATTTCCCTTTTTGAACCGAAGATAGATTTTGTTGAGATATTTAATTTAATAAAATGAGATATGCTCTCATAATTACTTTCTCTATTTAATTAAATAAACTTTGATTAATTAGAGACACTTTTCTTATTTAATTAAATAACTTCATTTAATTAATTAGGAATAGCTTCTCATTTAATTAAATAACTTTGTTTAATTAATTAGAAGTAAGTACTCTATTTAACTAAATAATTTCGTTTAATTATTTTAAAATTCTTTTCGAAACTAGTCAACTCAAGTCAACCATGGTTAAATCTGGTCAACTTTTGGTCAAACTTGATCTTTGCGTATGTGAATATGAGCAAATGTGAGCATGAATTTCAGCAACAATTTGATGCAAATTCTCATTCAACCTTTCAAAATGAAGAGATGAGGGTCTCTTAAATATACTTTCCTGGAATTCATCAATGGTTAAGATCGATTTAAATCAACGATCAAGATTGAAGGTGAAGTTCAGTCATAAAGGGACATTTCCAAATTAAAGCGAGTTAACATATTTAATTTGAGTAACATATTTAACTGATTTAACTCATTTTTTATCAATAGTGAACTAAAAAATTTCCTTTTTGAACTCAAGAGAGATTTTGTTGAGATATTTAATTTAATAAAATGAGATATGCTCTCATAATTACTTTTTCTATTTAATTAAATAATCGTTAATTAATTAGAGACACTTTTCTTATATAATTAAATAACTTCATTTAATTAATTAGGAATGGCTTCTCATTTAATTAAATAACTTTATTTAATAAATTAGAAGTAAGTACTCCATTTAATTAAATAATTTCCTTTAATTATTTTAAAATTCTTTTCAAAATTAGTCAACTCAAGCCAACCGTGGTTAAATCTAGTCAACTTTTGGTCAAACTTGATCTTTGCGTATGTGAATATGGGCAAATGTGAGTATGAATTTCAGCAACAATAAGATGCAAATTCTCATTCAACCTTTCAAAATGAAGAGATGAGGGTCTCTTAAATAGACTTTCCTGGAATTCGTCAACGGTTGAGATCGATTTCAATCAACGGTCAGGATTAAAGGTGAAGTTCAGTCATAAAGGGAGATTTCCAATTTAAAGGGAGTTAACAGATTTAATTTGAGTAAAATAAGGAGTTAACTGATTCAATTTGAGTAGAAAATTGAGTTAACTGATTGAACTCATTTTTTATCAATAGTGAACTAGAAATTTCACTTTTTGAACTGAAGAGAGATTTTGTTGAGATATTTAATTTAATAAAATGAGATATGCTCTCATAATTATTTTTTCTATTTAATTAAATAATCTTTAATTAATTAGAGACACTTTTCTTATTTAATTAAATAACTTCATTTAATTAATTAGGAATGGCTTCTCATTTAATTAAATAACTTTGTTTAATTAATTAGAAATAAGTACTCCATTTAATTAAATAATTTTGTTTAATTATTTTAAAAAAAAATTTGAAACTAGTCAACTCAAGTCAATTGTGGTTAAATCTGGTCAACTTTTGGTCAAACTTGATCTTTGCATATGTGAATATGAGCAAATGTGAGTGTTATTTCCAAAAACAATTCGATGCAAATTCTCATTCAACCTTCCAAAATGAAGAGATGAGGGTCTCTTAAATAGACTTTCCTAAAAATCATCAATAGTTGAGATCGATTTCAATCACCGGTCACGATTAAAGGTGAAGTTCAGTCATAAAGGAAGATTTTCAAATTAAATGGAGTTAACAGATTTAATTTGAGTAAAATAAGGAGTTAACTGATTCAATTTGAGTAGAAAAAGGAGTTAGCTGATTTAACTCATTTTTTATCAATAGTAAACTGAAAATTTCCTTTTTTGAACTGAAGAGAGATTTTATTGAGATATTTAATTTAATAAAATGAGATGTGCTCTCATAATTACTTTTTCTATTTAATTAAATAATCTTTAATTAATTAGAGACACTTTTCTTATTTAATTAAATAACTTCATTTGATTAATTAGGAATGGCTTCTCATTTAATTAAATAACTGTGTTTAATTAATTAGAAGTAAGTACTTCATTTAATTAAATAATTTTGTTTAATTATTTCAAAATTCTTTTCGAAACTAGTAAACTCAACTCAATCGTGCTTAAATCTGGTCAACTTTTGGTCAAACTTGATCTTTGCATATGTGAATATGAGCAAATGTGAGTATGAATTCCAGCAACAATTCGATGCAAATTCTCTTTCAACCTTTCAAAATGAAGATATGAGAGTCTCTGAAATAGTCGTTCCTGGAATTCATCAACGGTTGAGATCGATTTCAATCAACGGTCAGGATTAAAGGTAGAGTTCAGTCATAAAGGGAGATTTTATAATTAAAGGGAGTTAACAGATTTAATTTGGGTAAAATAAGGAGTTAACTGAATCAATTTGAGTAGAAAAAGGATTTAACTAATTTAACTCATTTTTTATCAATAGTCAACTGGAAATTTACGTTTTTGAACTAAAGAGAGATTTTGTTGAGATATTTAATTTAATAAAATGAGATATGCTCTCATAATTACTTTTTCTATCTAATTAAATAATCTTTAATTAATTAGAGGCACTTTTCTAATTTAATTAAATAATTTCATTTAATTAATTAGGAATGACTTCTCATTTAATTAAATAACTTTGTTTAATTAATTAGAAGTAAGTACTCTATTTAATTAAATAATTTTGTTTAATTATTTCAAAATTCTTTTCGAAACTAGTCAACTCAAGTCAACCGTAGTTAAATCTGGTCAACTTTTTCTTAAAACTTGATCTTTGCGTATGTGAATATGAGCAAATGTGAGTATGAATTCCAACAATAATTCGATGCAAAATCTCATTCAACTTTTCAAAATGAATAGATGAGGGTCTCTTAAATAGACTTTCCTAGAATTCACCAATGATTGAGATCGATTTCAATCAATGGTTAGGATTAAAGGTGAAGTTCAGTCATAAAGAGAGATTTCCAAATTAAAGGCACTTAACAGATTTAATTTGAGTAAAATAACGAGTTAACTCATTCAATTTGAGTAGAAAAAGCTGTTAACTGATTTAACTCTTTTTTTTATCAATAGTGAACTAGAAATTTCCCTTTTTGAACTGAAGAGATATTTTGTTGAGATATTTAATTTAATAAAATGAGATATGCTCTCATAATTACTTTTTTTATTTAATTAAATAATATTTAATTAATTAGAGACACTTTTCTTATTTAATTAAATAACTTCATTTAATTAATTAGGAATGGCTTCTCATTTAATTAAATAACTTTGTTTAATTAATTAGAAGTAAGTACTTCATTTAATTAAATAATTTCATTTAATTATTTCAAAATTCTTTTCGAAACTAGTCAACTCAAGTCAACCGTGGTTAAATCTGGTCAACTTCTGGTCAAACTTGATCTTTGCGTATGTGAATATGAATTCCAGCAACAATTCGATCCAAATTCTTATTCAACCTTTCAAAATGAAGAGATGAGGGTCTCTTAAATAGACTTTCCTAAAATTCATCAACTGTTGAGATCGATTTCAATCAACAGTCAGGATTAAAGGTGAAGTTCAGTCATAAAAGGAGATTTGCAAATTAAAAGGAGTTAACAGATTTAATTTGAGTTAAATAATGAGTTAAATAATTCAATTTGAGTAAAAAAAGGAGTTAACTGATTTAACTTATTTTTTATCAATAGTGAACTGAAAATTTTCCTTTTTGAATTGAAGAGAGATTTTGTTGAGATATTTAATTTAATAAAATGAGATATGCTCTCCTAAGCACTCTTTCTATTTAATTAAATAATCTTTAATTAATTAGAGACACTTTTCTTATTTAATTAAATAACTTCATTTAAGTAATTAGGAATGACTTCTCATTTAATTAAATAACTTTGTTTAATTAATTAGAAGTAAGTACTCCATTTAATTAAATAATTTCTTTTAATTATTTCAATTTTTTTTTTCAAACTAGTCAACTCAAGTCAACCGTGGTTAAATCTGGTAAACTTTTGGGCAAACTTGATCTTTGCATATGTGAATATAAGCAAATGTGAGTATGAATTCCAGCAACATTTTGATACAAATTCTTATTCAACCTTTCAAAATGAAGAGATGAGGGTCTCTTATATAGACTTTCTTGGAATTCATCAACGGTTGAGATCGATTTCAATCAACGGTCAGGATTAAATGTGAAGTTCAGTCATAAAGGGAGATTTCCAAATTAAAGGGAGTTGAAAGATTAAATTTGAGTAAAATAATGAGTTAACTGATTCAATTTGAGTAAAAAAAGGAATTAATTGATTTAACTCATTTTTGATAAATAGTGAACTAGAAATTTCCCTTTTTGAACTGAAGAGAGATTTTGTTGAGATATTTAATTTAATAAAATGAGATATGCTCTCCTAATTAATTTTTCTATTTAATTAAATAATCTTTAATTAATTAGAAACACTTTTCTTATTTAATTAAATAACTTCATTTAATTAATTAGGAATGGCTTCTCATTTAATAAAATAATTTTGTTTAATTAATTAGAAGTAAGCACTCCATCGAATTAAATAATTTCATTTAATTATTTTAAAATTCTTTTTGAAAATAGTCAACTCAAGTCAACCATGGTTAAATCTGGTCAACTTTTGGTCAAACTCGATCTTTGCGTATGTGAATATGAGCAAATGTGAGTATGAATTCCAGCAACAATTCGATGCAAATTCTCATTCAACCTTTCAAAATGAAGAGATGAGAGTCTCTGAAATAGTCTTTACTGGAATTCATCAATGGTTGAGATCGATTTCAATCAACGGTCAGGATTAAAGGTAGAGTTCAGTCATAAAGGGAGATTTTCAAATTAAAGGGAGTTAACAGATTTAATTTGGGTAAAATAAGGAGTTAACTGAATCAATTTGAGTAGAAAAAGGATTTAACTGATTTAACTCATTTTTTATCAATAGTCAACTGGTAATTTCCGTTTTTGAACTGAAGAGAGATTTTGTTGAGATATTTAATTTACT
The DNA here is from genome assembly GCA_028749045.1 of Cupressus sempervirens. NCBI lineage: Eukaryota > Viridiplantae > Streptophyta > Pinopsida > Cupressales > Cupressaceae > Cupressus > Cupressus sempervirens. The sequence continues at coordinate 663,869,997 of CM053793.1, forward strand.
AAAATGAGATATGCTCTTATAATTACTTTTTCTATTTAATTAAATAATCTTTAATTAATTAGAGGCACTTTTCTTATTTAATTAAATAACTTCATTTAATTAATTAGGAATGGCTTCTCATTTAATTAAATAACTTTGTTTAATTAATTAGAAGTAAGTACTCTATTTAAATAAAGAATTTCGTTTAATTATTTCAAAATTCTTTTGGAAACTAGTCAACTCAACTCAACCGTAGTTAAATCTGGTCAACTTTTGCTCAAACTTGATCTTTGCGTATGTGAATATGACCAAATGTGAGTATGAATTCCAGCAACAATTCGATGCAAATTCTCATTCAACCTTTCAAAATGAAGAGATGAGGGTCTCTGAAATAGATTTTTTTGAAATTCATCAACGTTTGAGATCGATTTCAATCAACGGTCAGGATTAAAGGTGAAGTTCAGTCATAAAGGGAGATTTCCAAAATAAAGGGAGTTAACATATTTAATTTGAGTAAAATAAGGAGTTAACTGATTCAATTTGAGTAGAAAAAGGAGTTAACTGATTTAACTCATTTTTGATCAATAGTGAACTAGAAATTTCCCTTTTTGAACTGAAGAAAGATTTTGTTGAGATATTTTATTTAATAAAATGAGATATGCTCTCATAATTACTTTTTCTATTTAATTAAATAATATTTAATTAATTAGAGACACTTTTCTTATTTAATTAAATAACTTGATTTAATTAATTTGGAATGGCTTCTCATTTAATTAAATAAATTTTTTTAATTAATTAGAAAAATATACTTCATTTAATTAAATAATTTCGTTTAATTATTTAAAAAAAAATTTCAAAACTGGTCAACTCAAGTTAACCGTGGTTAAATCTGGTCAACTTTTGATCAAACTTGATATTTGCATATGTGAATATGAGTTAATGTGAGTATAAATTCCAACAACAATTCGATCCAAATTCTCATTCAACCTTTCAAAATGAAGAGATGAGGGTCTCTTAAATAGACTTTCTTGGAATTCATCAACAGTTGACATCGATTTCAATCAACGGTCAGGATTAAAGGTCAAGTTCAGTCATAAAAGGATATTTGCAACTTAAAAGGAGTTAAAAGATTTAATTTGAGTAAAATAATGAGTTAACTGATTCAATTTGAGTAGAAAAAGGAGTTAAATCATTTAACTCATTTTTTATCAGTAGTGAACTGAAAATTTCCCTTTTGAACTGAAGAGAGATTTTGTTGAGATATTTAATTTAATAAATAAGATATGCTCTACTAAACACTCTTTGTATTTAATTAAATAACTTTAATTAATTAGAGACACTTTTTTTATTTAATTAAATAACTTCATTTAATTAATTAGGAATGACTTCTCATTTAATTAAATAACTTTGTTTACGTAATTAGAAGTAAGTACTCCATTTAATTGAATAATTTCATTTAATTATTTCAAAATTCTTTTCGAAACTAGTCAACTCAAGTCAACCATGGTTAAATCTTGTCAACTTTTGGTCAAACTTGATCTTTGCGTATGTAAATATGAGCAAATGTGAGTGTGAATTGCAGCAACAATTCGATGCAAATTCTCATTCAACCTTTCAAAATGAAGAGATGAGGGTCTCTTAAATAGTCTTTCCTGGAATTCATCAACGGTTGAGATCGATTTCAATCAACGGTCAGGATTAAAGGTGAAGTTCAGTCATAAAGGAAGATTTCCAAATTAAAGGGAGTTAACAGATTTAATTTGAGTAAAATAAGGTGTTAACTGATTCAATTTGAGTAGAAAAAGGAGTTAACTTATTTAACTCATTTTTTATCAATACCGAACTAGAAATTTCCCTTTTTGAACTGAAGAGAGATTTTGTTGAAATATTTAATTTAATAAAATGGGATATGCTCTCATAATTACTTTTTCTATTTAATAAAATAATATTTAATTAATTAAAGACACTTTTCTTATTTAATTAAATAACTTCTTTTAATTAATTGAGAATGGCTTCTTATTTAATTAAATAACTTTGTTTAATTAATTAGAAGTAATTACTCCATTTCATTAAATAATTTCGTTTAATTATTTCAAAATTCTTTTCGAAACTAGTCAAGTCAAGTCAACTGTGGCTAAATTTGGTCAACTTTATGTCAAACTTGATCTTTGAATATGTGAATATGAGCAAATGTGAGTATGAATTTCAACAACAATTTGATGCAAATTCTCATTCAACCTTTCAAAATGAAGAGATGAGGGTCTCTTAAATAGACTTTCTTAAAATTCATCAATGGTTGAGATCGATTTCAATCAACGGTCAGGATTAAAGGTGATGTTCAGTCATAAAGGGAGATTTCAAAATTAAAGGGAGTTAACAGATTTAATTTGAGTAAAATAAGGAGTTAACTGATTCAATTTGATTAGAAAAAGGAGTTAATTGATTTAACTCATTTTTGATCAATAGTGAACTGAAATTTTTCCTTTTTGAGCTGAAGAGAGATTTTGTTGAGATATTTAATTTAATAAATTGAGATATGCTCTTATAATTACTTTTTCTATTTAATTAAGTAATCTTTCATTAATTAGAGACACTTTTCTTATTTAACTAAATAACTTAATTTAATTAATTAGGAATGGCTTCTCATTTAAATAAATAACTTTGTTTAATTAATTAGAAGTAAGTACTCCTTTTAATTAAATAATTTTGTTTAATTATTTCAAAATTCTTTTCAAAACTAGTCAACTCAAGTCAACTGTGGTTAAATCTGATCAACTTTTGGTCAAACTTGATCTTTGCGTATGTGAATATGACCAAATGTGAGTATGAATTCGAACAAAAATTTGATGAAAATTCTCATTCAACCTTTCAAAATGAAGAGATGAGGGTCTCTTAAATAGACTTTCTTGGAATTCATCAATGGTTGAGATCGATTTTAATCAGCAGTCAGTATTAAAGGTGAAGTTCAGTCATCAAGGTAGATTTCCAAATTAAAGGGAGTTAACAGATTTAATTTGAGTAAAATAAGGAGTTAACTGATTCAATTTGAGTAGAAAAAGGAGTTAACTGATTTAACTCATTTTTGATCAATAGTGAACTGGAAATTTCGCTTTTTGAACTGATGAAAGATTTTGTTGAGATATTTAATTTAATAAAATGAGATATGCTCTCATAATTACTTTTTCTATTTAATTAAATAATCTTTAATTATTTAGAGACACTTTTCTTATTTAATTAAATAACTTCATTTAATTAATTAGGAATGACTTCTCATTTAATTAAATAACTTTGTTTAATTAATTAGAAGTAAGTACTACATTTAATTAAATAATTTTGTTTAATTATTTTAAAATTCTTTTCAAAACTAGTCAACTCAAGTCAACCGTGGTTAAATCTGGTCAACTTTTGGTGAAACTTGTTCTTTACGTATGTGAATATGAGCAAATGTGAGTATGAATTTCAGCAACAATTCGATGCAAATTCTCATTCAACCTTTCAAAATGAAGAGATGAGGGTCTTTTAAATAGACTTTCCTAGAATTCATCAATGGTTGAGATCGATTCCGATCAGTGGTCAGGATTAAAGGTGGAGTTCAGTCATAAAGAGTGATTTCCAAATTAAAAGGAGTTAACAGATTTAATTTGAGTAAAATAAGGAGTTAACTGATTCAATTTGAGTAGAAAAAGGAGTTAACTGATTTAACTCATTTTTCATCAGTAGTGAACTGGAAATTTCTCTTTTTGAATTGAAGAGAGATTTTTTTGAGATATTTAATTTAATAAAATGAGATACGCTCTCATAATTACTTTTTCTATTTAATTAAATAATCTTTAATTAATTAGAGACACTTTTTTTATTTAATTAAATAACTTTATTTAATTAATTAGGAATGGCTTCTCATTTAATTAAATAACTTTGTTTAATTAATTAGAAGTAAGTAATCCATTTAATTAAATAATTTCATTTAATTATTTTAAAATTCTTTTCGAAACTGGTCAACTCAAGTCAACCGTGGTTAAATCTGGTCAACTTTTTGTCAAACTTGATCTTTGTGTATGTGAATATGAACAAATGTGAGTATGAATTCGAGCAACAATTCGATGCAAATTGTCATTCAACCTTTCAAATTGAAGAGATGAGGGTCTCTTAAATAGACTTTCCTTGAATTCATCAACGGTTGAGATCTATTTCAATCAACAGTCAGGATTAAAGGTGAAGTTCAGTCATAAGGGAGATTTCCAAATTAAAGGGAGTTAACAAATTTAATTTGAGTAAAATAAGGAGTTAACTGATTCAATTTGAGTAGAAAAAGGAGTTAACTGATTTAACTCATTTTTGATCAATAATGAACTGGAAATTTTATTTTTTGAACTGAAGAGAGATTTTGTTGAGATATTTAATTTAATAAAATGAGATATGCTCTCATAATTACTTGTTCTATTTAATTAAATAATGTTTAATTAATTAGAGATTTTCTTATTTAATTATGTCATGTCCTAAATTTACCCTAAATGTACATTAAGCACAATTTTTTTTTTTAAATTATTATTATTCTTAATTAATTAATTTCATAAGCCTAGATAACCTCTAAAAGACATATGTGTGTTACAACTATATCATCACTGAGTTGGACATCCCTCTGACATGTACTGACCCAGGGTTTGGAAAGAAAATACTCATACCTACTAATTCAATCTGTACCTCACATTTTAATTTCATCTTTATAAATTTTTCATATGAGTTAACATTTCTTCAATGCATGTAACCCTCGATTAACCATCCATTAGAACTATCATCAACTTTGATGCCAACTATGCTACTCTAGGCAATCGATTCAAATAACAATATATACATAATTAACACTTTTCTAGAGTATTTAAAATGTTCCCAAAATCAATGGGTGTATATTTTTATTTTTTTCATATCTCAACTTACATCTTTCATTGACATAGTTATTAAGATTGAATTATCTATTTATTATTCATATTATATATCTAATGCAAGCAACATGACATTTTAATATTAGGGTCAATACCTACTACAATTGAAATTGTAGTGAAAAGAATGATCAATTCATTTATATAAACATATATCATAAAAGAATGATTTTAAAAGATAATCTATCCTTACTAATACTAAGGTAACAAAATGAATGCATATGAACATATTAACTATCCGTCTATCTAAAATACCCTATTAGTCATAGTCCATTAACTTGACCCCACTCACATTTCTTTTAAGGAGATGAAATACTTTTTCTCTAGCAAAGTTCCAAATCACCCTACTCCCCACGTGCTACTACCCCATAATCTTCTTCACTTACCCATATACCAAGTGAATTCCTTGGGTTTATCTCCATGGTGGACTCACTTACCAAATTTTTGGCCAAGACAAGCCTGCCTTTTCCATGAGTCAAATCCTATTAATTTTGAGCTAGAAGATATGCATTTCGAATTCCCATGTTAAATCGACTTGCTACTTGGTCCCATATTGTTTGCAGCATGGAGTTTATCCTAGTCTTAATTAGGTGGGTGAAGAAAGACATATAAAATGCCATAACTTCTTCCAAGGGAAATCAAGGCGTCAAGGACAAAATGGAAGCCATTCCCTCTTGTTAGAATTATGTCATAAAGTTGCATGGTATTCCATTATAATATTTGAAGGCACAAAGCGCCTAGGGAATAGGTGGATGAAATAAGTCTTGGTCATGTCAGAGAAATTAAATACCTTGGTCTCCATAGCATATTAAATTTTTTTCTCATTCACCAACCCATGCTAGCCTAGGGTAGATAATATAGTAGGTTGTTTGTCATGCTATGTCTTGTTCAAAATATTACTTGGTGCTAGTTTAGGTTTGTTTAACATGAGCATTGTATATATATATTTTTAAAAAGTTTCTTTTGATTTGATAGGGTGTTGACTCGAGTTATGTGTCTCATATGAGGTCCCTTCTAATGCAATTAATATGATGGTTAGTTTATTATGTTAAAATATGCTTTATAGGTTATAGGGTCCTAGGAGTCTAAGGAATACTCTTGAATATTTTAATGTCTGTATTAAGAGAAGAGATTTATTTTACTTTCTCATACATTTTCCAGAGGATAAAATGTGCACCTACAACAAGCTTATGTCTTAAGTCTTGTATATTTTATATCATCACTTGATTTTCTTCTTCTGTAATCTAAGATATTCAAAGTAAGCTATTGCAAGGATAATTAGGAGATAATTATAAGCTAAGTATAGTTTTAAAATTGTGATTCATTTAGCATTCAAAACATTAACTTAATCCAATAACTCAACATTTCATGACAAGATTTTATATGAAGTTATCTAGATTATCCCTATCTATGAATTATGAAATTTAGAAACCATTTTCTCAACATTATCTTCTTATGCAGATCTAGATTTGAATGTACATTCACAATTGGTAAACAATGGAACTAAAATGATAATAGCAATCCACCAGGATAATCCTTCCTATGAATATTATCTCTTCTATGATATCAAATTTCTTTTGCATTTTGCTCAAGAGCATCAAGTAATTTGGATCTCTGATTGGTGTTACCATCCAATAAAACAACAATATTATTACAATGAATTATCTTCAGTGATACCCTCATGATACACAAAAAGGTGGTGAAGTCAACATATCATAATATACACAATGGAAAATACTTTTACTACAGATGAGCACTCACAACCTTTCCATTGACAATCAAACCAAGACAATAGCTTTCTCTTACAATACATTTAGGCTCACATAACAAAATGGAGTTTTTCTCTCTATCTCATCTCAATGCAATATTGTCTTCTCCTCCTATGCACATGGAAGATAACAAGGACTCCAAGTTTCCAAGGTTTTTCTCTAGGAATTTGCAAATTCATCACAACAAAACAACAAGGACCATGGGTGCTTTCTACCCAACCATAGGCCTCAAAGAGACCACCCCCGCGCTAGGGGAACAAGGCTCAAACAAAATTCACATACACACTTCTAAGAAACATATACACCACATAACAAAACTGCAACAAATCCCATCCCAAGGATATTTCACAAAGGCTCACCATTGGAACCTTGAACATAGGGTGAAGGTGGAAACACAAGGAGGTTTACCATTTCATATCATATTTTCCATAAAACTCATACCCTTTCAGGGCTAAATCAACAAAATACAAGGCCCTTTCGGGGCTTCATAATATCATGCCCTTTCGGGGCTTCATAAACATCTTCCACCACACACACTACCAACACAACATCCTCCACCACACACAACCAACAACTTTAGCTTCCTACAAACCCATACTTCAGTTATTTCCTTCCTCACCATTTTTTTTTTTTTCTTATCCTCCCCCAAGGCAAAGTATGAATATGACAATGGCATACAATGGGGCCCATACTCCAAGGTCCTTAACTATGCAATCCAACTACTGCCCGTTTACCTTGGACTTCTCTTCCCTTCCCACAAGTGTGAGTGTAAGTCCCACACCCATAAGAACACTAAAGCACAACAAGAAAAAAAAACCAAGTAGCAATAAAACAACAGATTTTCAAGAGCACATCACATTATCACAACACAATATCAACACCCATAATGCAACAAGGAAATAGAGGAAATCCAAACTTCATACTCACAATACTCTGCACAATACAACAAGATGCACAATTGTGTCACACCAATCTACATGGAATGAACACCATTCAAACACTCACATGAATTCTACTCCACAATGCAATGCAATGCATACTCCATTGATAAACTCCACACTTGCAGATTGGCTTAACCATGCTAAAACAAAGAAAAAGGAAAGGAAGCAAGCTTGAGATACCAACCTTGGTCCAAGCTAGGGTAAGGATAGTTGTAGTAGACCTCCCCTCCTCTCCCTCCAAAACCTAACTGTCTCTAAAATTAGAGAGTGGCCAAGTGGTTTCTCATTTAGTCATACCTCTATATATATATATATATCCCTCCCATTTTCGAATTCCATAAAGAATGTCATTTTCATGGGGTCTCCTAGGTCCACTAGACACCCTAGAGGTCATTAATAGCTCCCTAGCCTATAGTACTAACATGGGTGGGGTTAATTTTAATCCCAACTTACCTTAAAGTACTCCATAATTCAACCTTCCAAAATGAAGAGATGAGGGTCTCTTAAATAGACTTTCCTTGAATTCATCAACGGTTGAGATCGATTTCAATCAACAGTCAGGATTAAAGGTGAAGTTTAGTTATAAAGGGAGATTTCCAAATTAAAGGGAGTTAGCAAATTTAATTTGAGTAAAATAAGGAGTTAACTGATTCAATTTGAATAGAAAAAGGAGTTAACTCATTTAACTCATTTTTCATCAATAGTGAACTGGAAATTTCCCTTTTTGAACTGAAGAGAGATTTTGTTGAGATATTTAATTTAATAAAATGAGATATGCTCTCATAATTACTTTTTCTATTTAATTAAATAATCTTTAATTAATTAGAGACACTTTTCTTATTTAAGTAAATAACTTCATCTAATTAATTAGGAATGGCTTCTCATTTAATTAAATAACTTTGTTTAATTAATTAGAAGTAAGTACTCCATTTAATTAAATAATTTTATTTAATTATTTCAAAATTCTTTTTGAAACTAGTCAACTCAAGTCAACTGTGGTTAAATTTGGTCAACATTTGGTCAAACTTGATCTTTGCGTATGTGAATATGAGAAAATGTGAGTATGAATTCCAGCAACAATTCGATGCAAATTCTCATTCAACCTTTCAAAATGAAGAGATGAGGGTCTCTTAAATAGACTTTCCTAGAATTCATCAACGGTTGAGATCGATTTCAATCAACAGTCTAGATTAAAGGTGAAGTTCAGTCATAAAGGGAGATTTCCAAATTAAAGGGAGTTAACAGATTTAATTTGAGTAAAATAAGGAGTTAACAGATTCAATTTGAGTAGAAAAAAGAGTTAACTGAATTAACTCATTTTTGATCAATAGTGAATTGGAAATTTCCCTTTTTGAACTAAAGATGGATTTTGTTGAGATATTTAATTTAATAAAATGAGATATGCTCTCATAATTACTTTTTCTATTCAATTAAGTAATTTTTATTTAATTAGAGACACTTTTCTTGTTTAATTAAATAACTTCATGTAATTAATTAAGAATGGCTTCTCATTTAATTAAATAACTTTGTTTAATTAATTAGAGGTAAGTACTCCATTTAATTAAATAATCTCGTTTAATTATTTCAAAAAATAATTTGAAACTAGTCAACTCAAGTCAACCATTGTTAAATCTAGTCAACTTTTTGTCAAACTTGATCTTTGCGTATGTGAATATGAGCAAATGTGAGTATGAATTCCAGCAACAATTCGATGCAAATTCTCATTCAGCCTTTCAAAATGAACAGATCAAGGTCTATTAAAAAGACTTTCCCATAATTCATTAATGGTTGAGATCGATTTCAATTAGCGGTCAAGATTAAAGGTGAAGTTCAGTAATAAAGGGAGATTTCCAAATTAAAGGGAGTTAATAGATTTAATTTGAGTAAAATAAGGAGTTAACTGATTCAATTTGAGTAAAAAAAGGAGTTATCAGTTAACTCATTTTTTATCAATAGTGAACTGAAAATTTCCCTTTTTGAACTGAAGAGAGATTTTGTTGAAATATTTAATTTACTAAAATGAAATATGCTTTCATAATTACTTTTTCTATTTAATTAAATAATCTTTAATTAATTAGAGACACTTTTCTTATTTAATTAAATAACTTCATTTAATTAATTAGGAATGACTTCTCATTTAATTAAATAACTTTGTTTAATTAATTAGAAGTAAGTACTCCATTTAATTAAATAATTTCATTTAATTATTTCAATTTTTTTCGGAACTAGTCAACTCAAGTCAACTGTGGTTAAATCTGGTCAACTTTTGGTCAAACTTGATCTTTGAGTATGTGAATATGAGAAAATGTGAGTATGAATTCCAGCAATAATTCGATGCAAATTCTTATTCAACCTTTTAAAATGAAGAGATGAGGGTCTCTTAAATAGACTTTCCTAGAATTCATCAATTGTTGAGATCGATTTCAATCAACAGTCAGGTTTAAAGGTGAAATCCAGTCATAAAGGGAGATTTCCAAATTAAAGGGAGTTAAAAAATTTAATTTTAGTAAAATAATCTGTTAACTCCGTTTAATTTGGAAATCTTCCTTTATGACTAAACTTCATCTTTAATCCTGACCGTTGATTGAAATCGATCTCAACTATTGATGAATTCCAGAAAAGTCTATTTAAGAGACCCTCATCTCTTCATTTTGAAAGGTTGAATGAGAATTTGCATCGAATTGTTGCTGAAATTCATACTCACATTGGCTCATATTCACATACCTAGAGATCAAGTTTGACCAAAAGTTGATCAAATTTAACTACGGTTCACTTGAGTTGATTAGTTTCGAAAAGAATTTTGAAATAATTAAATGAAATTATTTAATTTAATGGAGTACTTACTTCTAATTGATTCAACAAAGTTATTTAATTAAATGAGAAGCCATTACTAATTAATTAAATGAAGTTATTTAATTAAATACGAAAATTGTCTCTAATTAATTAAAGATTATTTGATTAAATAGAAAAAGTAATTATGAGAGCATATCTGATTTTATTAAATTAAATATCTCAACAAAATCTCTCTTCAGTTCAAAAAAGGAAATTTTCAGTTCACTATTGATAAAAAATGAGTTAAATCAGTTAACTCCTTTTTCTACTCAAATTTAATCAGCTAACTCCTTATTTTACTCAAATTAAATCTATTAACTCCCTTTAATTTGGAAATCTCCCTTTATGACTGAACTTCACCTTTAATCTTATTCGTTGATTGAAATCGATCTCAACCGTTGATGAATTCCAGGAAAGTCTATTTAAGTGACCCTCATCTCTTCATTTTGAAAGGTTGAACGAGAGTTTGCATTGAATTGTTGCTTGAATTCATACTCACATTTGCTCATATTCACATATGTAAAGATCAAGTTTGACCAAGAGTTGATCAGATTTAACCAGGGTTGACTTGAGTTGACTAGTTTTAAAAATAATTTTGAAATAATTAAATGAAATTATTTAATTAAGTAGAGTACTTACTTCTAATTAATTAAACAAAGTTATTTAATTAAATGAGAAGCCATTCCTAATTAAGTAAATGAAGTTATTTAATTAAATAAGAAAAGTGTCTCTAATTAATTAAAGATTATTTAATTAAATAGAAAAAGTAATTATGAGAGCATATCTCATTTTATTAAATTAAATATCTCAACAAAATCTCTCTTCAGTTAAAAAAGAGAAATTTCCAGTTCACTATTGATAAAAAATGAATTAAATTAGTTAACTCCTTTTTCTACTCAAATTGAATCAGTTAACTCCTTATTTTACTCAAATTGAATTTGCTAACTCCCTTTAATTTGGAAATCTTCCTTTATGACTAAACTTCACCTTTAATCCTGACCGCTGATTGAAATCGATCTCAACCGTTGATGGATTCAAGGAAAGTCTATTTAAGAGACCCTCATCTCTTCATTTTGGAAGGTTGAATTATGGAGTACTTTAAGGTAAGTTGGGATTAAAATTAACCCAACCCATGTTAGTACTATAGGCTAGGGAGCTATTAATTACTGAACTTCACGTTTAATCCTGACCGCTGATTGAAATCGATCTCAACCGTTGATGAATCCTAGGAAAGTCAATTTAAGAGACCCTCATCTCTTCATTTTGAAAGGTTGAATGAGAATTTGCATCGAATTGTTGCGAGAATTCATACTCACATTTGGTCATATTCACATACGCAGAGATCAAGCTTGACCAAAAGTTGACAAAATTTAACCATGGTTGACTTGAGTTGACTAGTTTCGAAAATAATTTTGAAATAATTAAATGAAATTATTTAATTAAATGGAGTACTTAGTTCTAATTAATTAAACAAATTTATTTATTTAAATGAGAAGCCATTCCTAATTAATTAAATGGAGTTAATTAAATAACAAAAGTGTCTCTAATTAATTAAAGATTATTTAATTTAATAGAAAATGTAATTATGAGCGCATGTCTCATTTTATTAAATTAAATATCTGAACAAAATCTCTCTTCAGTTCAAAAAGGGAAATTTCCAATTCACTATTGATAAAAAATGAGTTAAATCAATTAACTCCTTTTTGTACTCAAATTGAATCAGTTAACTCCTTATTTTACTCAGATTAAATCTGTTAACTCCCTTTAATTTGGAAATCTCCCTTTATGACTGAACTTCACCTTTAATTTTGACCGCTGATTGAAATCAATCTCAATCGTTGATAAATTCCAAGAAAGTCTATTTAAGAGACCCTCATATCTTCATTTTGAAAGGTTGAATGAGAATTTGCATCGAATTGTTGCTGGAATTCATACTCACATTTACTCATATTCACATACGCAAAGATCAAGATTGACCAAAAGTTGACTAGATTTAGCCATGGTTGACTTGAGTTGACTAGTTCCAAAAAGAATTTTGAAATAATTAAATAAAATTATTTAATTAAATGGAGTATTTACTTCTAATTAATTAAACAAAGTTATTTAATTAAATGAGAAGCCATTCCTAATTAATTAAATGAAGTTATTTAATTAAATAAGAAAAGTGTCTCGAATTAATTAAAGATTATTTAATTAAATTGAAAAAGTAATTAAGAGAGCATATCTCATTTTATTAAATTAAATATCTCAGCAAAATCTCTCTTCAATTCAAAAAGGGAAATTTCTAGTTCACTATTGATCAAAAATGAGTTAAATCAATCAGTTAACTCCTTATTTTACTCAAATTAAATCTGTTAACTCTCTTTAATTTGGAAATCTCCCTTTATGATTGAACTTCACCTTTAACCTTGACTGCTAATTGAAATCGATCTCAACCGTTGATGAATTCCAGGAAAGTCTATTTAAGAGACCCTCATCTCTTCATTTTGAAAGGTTTGAATGAGAATTTGCATCGAATTGTTGTTGGAATTCATACTCACATTTGCTCATATTCACATAGGCAAAGATCAAGTTTGACCAAAAGCTGATCAGATTTAACCACGGTTGACTTGAGTTGACTAGTTTCGAAAAGAATTTTGAAATAATTAAACAAAATTATTTAATTAAATGGAGTACTTACTTCTAATTAATTAAACAAAGTTATTTAATTAAATGAGAAGCCATTCCTAATTAATTAAATGAAGTTATTTAATTAAATAAAAAAATTGTCTCTAATTAATTAAAGATTACTTAATTAAATAGAAAAAGTAATTATGAGAGCATATCTCATTTTATTAAATTTAATATCTCAACAAAATCTCTCTTCAGTTCAAAATGGGAAATTTCCAGTTCACTATTGATCAAAAATAAGTTAAATACGTTAACTCCTTTTTCTACTCAAATTGAATCAGTTAACTCTTTATTTTACTTAACTTAAATGTGTTAACTCCCTTTAATTTGGAAATCTCCCTTTATGACTGAACTTCACCTTTAATGTTGACCGTTGATTGAAATTGATTTCAACCGTTGATGAATTCTAGGAAAGTCTATATAGGAGACCTTGATCTCTTCATTTTGGAAGGTTGAATGAGAATTTGTGTCGAATTTTTGCTAGAATTCATACTCACATTTGCTCATATTCACATACGCAAAGATCAAGTTTGACCAAAAGGTGACCAGATTTAACCTTGGTTGACTTGAGTTTACTAGTTTCGAAAAGAATTTTGAAATAATTAAATGAAATTGCTTAATTAAATGGAGTACTTACTTCTAATTAATTAAATAAAATTATTTAATTAAATGAGAAGCCATTCCTAATTAATTAAATGAAGTTATCTAATTAAATAAGAAAAGTGTCTCTAATTAATTATAGATTACTTAATTAAATAGAAAAAGTAATTATGAGAGCATATCTCATTTTATTAAATTAAATATCTCAACAAAATCTCTCTTCAGTTCAAAAAGGGAAATTTTTAGTTTTCTATTGATCAAAAATGAGTTAAATCAGTTAACTCCTTTTTCTACTCAAATTGAATCAGTTAACTCCTTATTTTACTCAAATTAAATCTGTTAACTCCCTTTAATTTGGAAATCTCCCTTTATGTCTGAACTTTTCCTTTAATCCTGACCGTTGATTGAAATCGATCTCAATCGTTGACGAATTCTAGGAAAGTCTATTTAAGAGACCCTCATCTCTTCATTTTGAAAGGTTGAATGAGAATTTGCATCGAATTTGTGAGCCCTCACCCCGACCCATCGTAGCATAGTGATAAATTACTATTATTTTTTGATATTCATGACTCGAGATGTCGAGACATTAGCTGATGCTTAGAATATACTTTATTATTTCATGTTTTGTGATGTTACTTCAAATATATTGATGATTTTCATTTAATGTTTCATGTATATGTATGTTGATGAAATCAGTAAATGTAGGATGGAGACTTTGATTTAAGATATTTTAAGTGATTAAAAATTAAGCAGGATGAAGAAACCTTTATTGATGCATGTTTTAATTTATGTGAATTTCTGATACGTATACATTTATGAACATGTGATTTTATGAGACTATTGATGTGTGCAATGAGTGTGCAGATATTTAGCCAAGAAACCCTGCGGAGAAACAGAATTGATCTCTATGTGCTAGTTTTGGAAACCTTGTTGTTCATAATTCACATATTGTATTGTGAGATGTATGTATGTATCTTTCTGTGTTCAGTAAATGTTAGCGTTCATAACTATGTTCTTTTAGTGTCGCTTGACACTCGTAAATTGTGTATGTGCTTCAGTGTGCTATTTAGGGTTAGTTGTTTAACCTTTGGACCCAAGTTGGTTTAGTTGGTGTCAGTTTTCTTTTGGGTCCTTAATCAAGGTTAGTCTTCCCTTAATCCGGATTAGTGCTTAATCTGCAATGTTAGAATAGTTAGATAGTCCTATTTATTCCTAGCTTTTGTTTGGTTCTAAACCTCTTTCCTAAGGCTTAAAACATGATATAATTATACCCAAAGGGTATGGGTATGGGTTAGGGGTCTTTTCCAACCCTTAAGCCCATTTTTTTGACTTTTGAGGTCACTCAAAACGTCTCTTTTTTCCTTTGTGCGAAAATTGACCATGGTTATCTTGAGTTACCTCACCTCATCTCCACTTAAGGTTTAACCATAGTGTGGGTTGAGTTAGGAGTTTCTAGAGATTGCAAGTGGGTGGGGGTAGTTATTGAACCCTTGGGTGGTTGAGTTGGAGGCCCTTCTCTGACTTGTGGAGGTGGTTACCCAATCTCTACATTTAGAGAGGGGTTCTTGAAGATTGAATCAATGAAAGGGAAGCTCTACTCAAACTTATTCAATTGCCATTACCTCTTTGTGAAGGTTGGAATTCTCATCTCCCTTTTTAAGATTTCTTTCTAGGTTTCATGCTTATGCTACCTTGATTATTTTTTCAATGTTTGTACATTTGTGGGTATGTTGGGAAGCTTGAAAAACTATGTTATTTGGATGATTTTTTTTTATGTTTATGTTGAAATTTTAAAATTTTCTTGCATGGGAGTTTTGGTATTACTCACCCTTGGATAGGGCAGAAGTGACCAATTTTGGAAAAGGTCTATTTAGTCGGACTCCAACCAGTGTAGAGTCTCTTCTCAGGATGAGAAGAGAGAGAAAGGGTAGGGTGTTATGGGTCCCTACCTGTCAGCACAAACCTTACATGATTATGGTATGTTGAAATGGAAGAACAAAAGTTCTTGGTTTATAGCCCCGATTGGGCATCTGTTTGGTGTTGCGCTTGACTTCTCCTGGTTGGAAGAATCCACCTTTTCCTAGTGTTGATTCATTGTGAATCATATAGTGATAACCTCGTGTGAATATGCATGGTTGAATTGTTCTTGGTCATGTTTGTTGTCACCTAATCAGAATTCTGTTCCCTCCACGGTTCTTAGAAATGTGATGCAAAAAAAGGATACATACCCTTTGATAAGGGCCATGAAGGAAACTTATATTGGATTGTTGAAAATTTGGGGATTGGAATCCTAAGAATATTGTATTTCAATTTTGTTGTAGTGGTCATAACACCGGGTTTTCTTCCTGGTTCTTTCTTGGCTGAGCCCTTGAATAAGGTTGTTAATAAAATAAGTGATTGAGTAATTTTTGCTTCTCTTAAAGTTTTCCTATTTTATGTCATCATATGAATGTATATCAAAGATAAGATGAAACAATGATGTTCAATTATGCAAGATTCAATTTGTAAATGTATGGCATCTCCTTTAAGTTTGGTATGATTTAGTTCATGGATGGTTGTGTTGAAAGTAAATTTGCAAGAACTTGTAGGAAAGAATTATGTCAAGATATCCAAACTTAAATTTGAAACATGATAGAGGAAAGAACTTGGTGTGTTTTGATACTCCCTTCGAAAAGAATAGAGCATTATCATCTTGAACTCTTTATTTTCTCAATTGCCCTAAGATTAGTTTAGTCACTATGTTATTAAATTTGTGCTCCATCAGTTATAATAGATAGTTAAATGAACATTTAGATGATTATTCCATGAAATGTGGGTATCATTGAAATTCATAGCATTTGAGGTTTATGGAAAAATTATTAACCAGGAATTCATAAGAGATTTATGTAGATTTTGATGATCTTGCAATAGTTGTTTGTTGAGCTTGATGTTTAATAAGATGAAAAGTTAATATCATTAAGAATTAAAACACCAATCCTATAAGACTGCATAGTAAGACCAAGACCACCAAGTAAGTTTCAAAAATGCATATAAAAGTGACCTGTAGAAGCACATTTATCATTCTGGAAATTGTATGGCAATCACAATATAGTTCATTCTATTACAGTCTAATAAAATAATAGACCATCAATAAAATAACAATATTGGTTAGTCAATTTTACTTTTTCAAAAAGAATTCCTATCCTAAATATCCTAGCTAACTTATATCAACTCTTACCAAGTTAACTTTTGCAATAATTACTCTCTCCCCCTAGGCGCCAGCTCTTGGAAAGGGGTGGAAGTAGAGTTTTAAACTAGTCATAACAATTGTGGGTGACATCACCCTACCTTTTTAATTCCTGCCAGTAGCGCAAGGCATCATAGTGTTTGGGATCTTTGTTGAGGCAAATCTTTTATCATAAATTTAGTTTTCTTGAAGTGCTTTCCTTCCACCCTTGGCGCTCAGACATGACATTATTTGTCATGCGCAAGAGGGAAGGGACAGGCCTATCCTCTATGCTGTGTCAGTGCTTGGAAAAGTGCAGGGGTTGGATGGTTAGTGCATGTGGGGATCACTCCACACTCATTGGTGGAATAGCTGAGATCCGTCTCATGTCAGAGGGACGTTTAGGAATTACTCACGCCTTCACATTGTAAAGTAGGAGTGGGAAATTATTATAGTAATGTTTAAAAGGCATTTAAGCACTTGGCCCTCGAAGTTGGTTTAGGGTCGGATGATATGTGGAAGGGGGGGGATAGTATTTAGGTTTGTAGGTAGGAGTTTTGGGTAAGTTAGATTATATTAGTAAATTTTTCTTATATTGAAGTTGTTAGAGTTAGAAGTTAGTGTAGGTGTTAGAAATTGTGTCTAGTTATGATTATGTTTGTTAGTAATAGGTTAGTATTATGTGGTAGATTTAGTTAGTTTAAGTTTTAAGTTTAGTGCAAAGTTAAGTTAGTTAAGATTTAAGTTGTTATTATATATGTTTAGTTAATTTTTAAGATAGTTGATTTTAGTGTAAGTTAGTAAGTTTTATATAATTTAAAATATTGTGTCAATTACTATAGTTTTATTTTAAATTATAATAGTGCAATGTTGCATTAAATTATATGTTTTTTTTTAATTTCTTATATTCTCCGATATATTTAGATTAGTTAGGTTAGTTAAGTAAATTTGGTTAGTGTTCTATAAATAAATATATATATATATATATATATATGTAATTTTTGTTTAGTTTTGTAAACGTTTTCTTTAAAATTAAAGTTAGTTTAGATCTTAGTTTAATTTTTAAATGGGTGTGGTATAAACTTAGTAGTAGATTTAAAAAGTATATTCAAAGTTTTATGTATGCTCAATATCAGTTAGTAATTACAATAAATTTTCAATGCTTAATAGATTTAATCGGTAGGAAGTTAATTAGTTTAAAAGTTATGTAAGCTACTTAGGTTAGTTTTAGTTCATTAATATTAAATGGTTTTGATCAGATTACTAACGTAGTTAGTGTTATTCTTTTTCAAATTGATGCATTTTACACATTTATATAATGATTAGTAAAACCTTGGTTAAATGTAAATTTAGTTTAGTTGTTAAGAAAGTTAATCATTATGTTTGTATACATAACTAGTTATGTCAGACTACTGAGATAAGGGAATTTGTTCTACGTAGCTACCTTCAAGACTTATATATATTGTTTTTCAAAATATTTCAATCTATCATTGTAAAGTTATAATGTAACTTTTGTCGCTATCAACTTGATAACAAGAGTATTAATTTAGCAATGAAGAGAATCTTTTCATGCAATGCAATCTCAACCTTACCAAGCTTACAACATCTTAATTATTAATTAAGAAAAAAAATAAAATTTGAGAGTATTTTTTCCCTCGTAGTTAACTCCTTATTCTACTCAAATTAAATCTGTTAACTCCCTTTAATTTGGAAATCTCCTTTTATGACTGAACTTCACCTTTAATCCTGACCGCTGATTAAAATTTATCTCAACCGTTGATGAATTCCAGGAAAGTCTATTTAAGAGACCCTCATCTCTTCATTTTGAAAGGTTGAATGAGAATTTGCATCGAATTGTTGCTAGAATTCATACTCACATTTGCTCATATTCACATAAGCAAAGATCAAGTTTGACCAAAAGTTGACAAGATTTAGCCATGGTTGACTTGAGCTGACTAGTTTCAAAAAGAATTTTGAAATAATTAAACAAAATTATTTAATTAAATGGAGTACTTACTTCTAATTAATTAAACAAAGTTATTTAATTAAATGAGAAGCCATTCCTAATTAATTAAATGAAGTTATTTAATTAAATAAGAAAAATGTCTCTAATTAATTAAAGATTAGTTAATTAAATAGAAAACTAATTATGAGAGCATATCTCATTTTATTAAATTAAATATCTCAACAAAATCTCTCTTCAGTTCAAAAAGAGAAATTTCTAGTTCACTATTGATCAAAAATGAGTTAAATAAGTTAACTCCTATTTCTACTCAAATTGAATCAGCTAACTCCTTTTACTCAAATTAAATCTGTTAACTCCCTTTAATTTGGAAATCTGCCTTTATGACTGAACTTCACTTTTAATTTTGACCGCTGATTGAAATCGATCTCAACCGTCGACGAATTCTAGAAAAGTCTATTTACGAGACCCTCATCTCTTCATTTTCAAAGGTTGAATGAGAATTTCAATCGAACTGTTGCTGGAAATCATACTCACATTTGCTCATATTCAAATACGCAAAGATTAAGTTTGACCAAAAGTTGACAAGATTTAACCACGGTTGACTTGAGTTGACTAGTTTTAAAAAGAATTTTGAAATAATTAAATGAAATTATTTAATTAAATTGAGTACTCACTTCTAATTAATTAAACAAAGTTATTTAATTAAATGAGAATCTATTCCTAATTAATTAAATGAAGTTATTTAATTAAATTAGAAAAGTGTCTCTAATTAATTAAACATTACTTAATTAAATAAAAAAAGTAATTATGAGAGCATATCTCATTTTATTAAATTAAATATATCAACAAAATCTCTCTTCAGTTCAAAAAGGGAAATTTTTAGTTCACTATTGATAAAAAATGAGTTAAATCAGTTAACTCCTTTTTCTACTCAAATTGAATCAGTTAAGTTCTTATTTTACTCAAATTAAACATGTTAACTCCCTTAAATTTTAAAATCTCCCTTTATGATTAAACTTCACCTTTAATCCTGACTGCTGATTCAAATCGATCTCAACCGTTGATGAATTCCAGTAAAGTCTCTTTAAGAGACCCTCATCTCTTTATTTTGAAAAGTTGAATGAGAATTTGCATCGAATTGTTGCTACAATTTATACTCACATTTGCTCATATTCACATACGCAAAGATCAAGTTTGACCAAAAGTTGACCAGATTTAACGATGGTTGACTTGAGTTGACTAGATTCGAAAAGAATTTTAAAATAATTAAATGAAATTTTTTAATTAAATGGAGTACTTACTTCTAATTAATTAAACAAAGTTATTTAATTAAATGAGAAGCCATTCCTAATTAATTAAATGAAGTTATTTAATTAAATAAGAAAAGTGTCTCTAATTAAGTAAAGATTACTTAATTAAATAGAAAAAGTAATTATGAGAGCATATCTCATTTTATTAAATTAAATATCTCAACAAAATCTCTCTTTAGTTCAAAAAGGGAAATTTTCAGTTCACTATTGATCAAAAATGAGTTAAATGAGTTAACTCCTTTTTCTACTCAAATTGAATCAGTTAAATCCTTATTTTACTCAAATTAAATCTGTTAACTCCCTTTAATTTGGAAATCTCCCTTTATGAATGAACTTCACCTTTAATCCTGACCACTGATTGAAATTGATCTCAACTGTTGATGAATTCCGAGAAAGTCTATTTAAGAGACCCTCATCTATTCATTTTGAAAGATTGAATGACAACTTGCATTGAATTGTTGCTGGAATTCATACTCACATTTGCTCATATTCACATACGCAAAGATCAAGTTTGACCAAAAGTTGACCAGATTTAACCACGGTTGACTTGAGTTGACTCGTTTTGAAAAGAATTTTAAAATAATTAAACAAAATTATTTAATTAAATGGAGTACTCACTTCTAATTAATTATACAAAGTTATTTAATTAAATGAGAAGCCATTCCTAATTAATTAAATGAAGTTATTTAATTAAATAAGAAAAGTGTCTTTAATTAATTAAAGATTATTTAATTAAATAGAAAAAGTAATTATGAGAGCATATCTCATTTTGTTAAATTAAATATCTCAACAAAATCTCTCTTCAGTTCATAAAAGGAAATTTCCAGTTCACTATTGATCAAAAATGAGTTAAATTAGTTAACTCCTTTTTCTATTCAAATTGAATCAGTTAACTCCTTATTTTACTCAAATTAAATCTCTTAACTCCCTTTAATTTGAAAATCTCCCTTTATGACTGAATTTCACATTTAATCCTGACCGCTGATTGAAATCGATCTCAACCGTTGATGAATTTCAAGAAAGTCTATTTAAGAGACCCTCATCTCTTCATTTTGAAAGGTTGAATGAGAATTTTCTTCGAATTGTTGCTAGAATTCATACTCACATTTGCTCATATTCACATACGCAAATATCAAGTTTGGCCAAAAGTTGACAAGATTTAACCACGGTTGACTTCAAGTGGCTAGTTTCAAAAAGAATTTTGAAATAATTAAACGAAATTATTTAATTCAATCGAGTACTTACTTCTAATTAATTAAACAAAGTTATTTAATTAAATGAGAATTCATTCCTAATTAATTAAATGAAGTTAATTAATTAAATAAGAAAAGTGTCTCTAATTAATTAAAGATTACTTAATTAAATAGAAAAAGTAATTATGAGAGCATATCTCATTTTGTTAAATTAAATATCTAAAAAAAATCTCTCTTCAGTTCAAAAAGAGAAATTTCTGGTTCATTATTGATCAAAAATGAGTTAAGTCCGTTTACTCCTTTTTCTACTCAAATTGAATCAGTTAACTCCTTATTTTACTCAAATTAAATCTGTTAACTCCCATTAATTTGAAAATCTCCATTTATGACTGAACATCACCTTTAATCTTGACCGCTGATTGAAATCGATCTCAATCCTTGATGAATTCTAAGAAAGTCTATTCAAGAGACCCTCATCTCTTCATTTTGAAAGGTTGAATGCGAATTTGCATTGAATTGTTGCTGGAATTCATACTCACATTTGCTCATATTCACATATGCAAAGATCAAGTTTGACCAAAAGTTGACCAGATTTAACCACGGTTGACTTGAGATGACTAGTTTCAAAAAAAAATTTAAATAATTAAATAAAATTATTTAATTAAATGGAGTATTTACTTCTAATTGCTTAAACAAAGTTATTTAATTAAATAAGAATCCATTCCTAATTAATTAAATGAAGTTATTTAATTAAATAAGAAAAATGTCTCTAATTAATTAAAGATTACTTAATTAAATAGAAAAAGTAATTATGAGAGCATATCTCATTTTATTAAATTAAATATCTCAACAAAATCTCTCTTCAGTTCAAAAAAGAAAATTTCTAATTCACTATTGATAAAAAATGAGTTAAATAAGTTAACTCCTTTTTCTACTCAAATTAAATCTGTTAACTCCTTATTTTACTCAAATTAAATCTGTTTACTCCCTTTAATTTGAAAATCTCCCTTTATGACTGAACTTCGCCTTTAATCCTAACCGCTGATTGAATACGATTTCAACCGTTGATGAATTCTAGGAAAGTCTATTTAAGAGACCCTCATCTCTTCATTTTGAAAAGTTGAATGAGAATTTGCATCGAATTGTTGCTGGAATTCATACACACATTTGCTCATATTCACATACGCAAAGATCAAGTTTGACCAAAAGTTGACCAAATTTAACCACGGTTGACTTGAGTTGACTAGTTTTGAAATGAATTTTAAACTAATTAAACGAAATTATTTAATTAAATGGAGTACTTACTTCTAATTAATTAAAACAAATTTATTTACTTAAATTAGAAGTCATTCCTAATTAATTAAATGAAGTTATTTAATTAAATAAGAAAAGTGTCTCTAATTAATTAAAGATT
Organism: Cupressus sempervirens; assembly: GCA_028749045.1. Classification (NCBI taxonomy): domain Eukaryota; kingdom Viridiplantae; phylum Streptophyta; class Pinopsida; order Cupressales; family Cupressaceae; genus Cupressus; species Cupressus sempervirens. The sequence continues at coordinate 663,892,813 of CM053793.1, forward strand.
ACTTAATTAAATAGAAAAAGTAATTATGAGAGCATATTTAATTTTATTAAATTAAATATCTCAACAAAATCTTTCTTCAGTTCAAAAAGGGAAATTTCCAATTCATTATTTATCAAAAATGAGTTAAATCAGTTAACTCCTTTTTCTACTCAAATTGAATTAGTTAACTCTTTATTTTACTCAAATTAAACTTGTTAACTCCCTTTAATTTGGAAATCTCCCTTTATGACTGAACTTCACTTTTAATCCTGACCGCTGATTGAAATCGATCTCAACCGTTGGTGAATTCTGAGAAAGTCTATTTAAGAGACCCTCATCTCTTCATTTTGAAAGGTTGAATGAGAATTTGCATTGAATTGTTGCTGGAATTCATACTCACATTTGCTTATATTGACATACGCAAAGATCAATTTTGACCAAAAGTTGACAAGATTTAACAACGGTTGACTTGAGTTGACTAGTTTCGAAAAGAATTTTGTAATAATTAAACGAGATTATTTAATTAAATGGAGTACTCACTTCTAATTAATTAAACAAATTTATTTAATTAAATGAGAAGCCATTCCTAATTAATTAAATGAATTTATTTAATTAAATATGAAAAGTGTCTCTAATTAATTAAAGATTACTTAATTAAATAGAAAAAGTAATTATGAGAGCATATCTCATTTTATTAAATTAAATATCTAAAAAAATCTCTCTTCAGTTCAAAAAGGGAAATTTCCAGTTCACTATCGATCAAAAATGAGTTAAATCAGTTAACTCCTTTTTTTACTCAAATTGAATCAGTTAACTCCTTACTTTACTCAAATTAAATCTGTTAACTCCCTTTAATTTGAAAATCTCCCTTTATGACCGAACTTCACCTTTAATCCTGACCGCTAATTGAAATCGATCTCAACTGCTGATGAATTTAAAGAAAGTCTATTTAAGAGACCCTCATCTCTTCATTTTGAAAGGTTGAATGAGAATTTGCATCGAGTTGTTGCTAGAATTCATACTCACATTTGCTCATATTCACATACGCAAAGATCAAGTTTGACCAAAAGTGACCAGATTTAACCATGGTTGACTTGAGTTGACTAGTTTCGAAAAGAATTTTGAAATAATTAATATAAATTATTTAATTAAATGGAGTACTTACTTCTAATTAATTAAAGAAAGTTATTTAATTAAATGAGAAGCAATTCCTAATTAATTAAATGAAGTTACTTAATTAAATAAGAAAAGTGTCTCTAATTAATTAAAGATTACTTAATTAAATAGAAAAAGTAATTATGAGAGCATATCTCATTTTATTAAATTAAATATCTCAACAAAATCTTTCAAAAAGTGAAATTTCTAGTTCATTATTGGTCAAAAAAAAGTTAAACCAGTTAACTCATTTTTCTACTCAAATTGAAGCAGTTAACGCCTTATTTTACTCAAATTAAATCTATTAACTCCCTTTAGTTTGAAAATCTCTCTTTATGATTGAACTTCACCTTTAATCTCGACCGCTGATTGAAATCGATCTCAACTGTTGATGAATTCAAAGAAAGTCTATTTAATAGACCCTCATCCCTTCATTTTGAAAGGTTGAATGAGAATTTGCATCGAATTGTTGCTGGAATTCATACTCACATTTGCTTATATTCAGATACGCAAATATCAAGTTTGACCAAAAGTTGACAAGATTTAACCAGGGTTGACTTGAGTTGACTAGTTTCGAAAAGAATTTTAAAATAATTAAACGAAATTATTTAATTAAAAGGAGTACTCACTTCTAATTAATTAAACAAAGTTATTTAATTAAATGAGAAGCCATTCATAATTAATTAAATGAAGTTATTTAATTAAATATGAAAAGTTTCTCTAATTAATTAAAGATTACTTAATTAAATAGAAAAAGTAATTATGAGAACATATCTCATTTTATTAAATTAAATATCTCAACAAAATCTCTATTTAGTTCAAAAAGGAAAATTTCCAGTTCACTATTGATCAAAAATGAGTTAAATTAGTTAACTCCTTTTTCTACTCAAATTGAACCAGTTAACTTCTTATTTTACTCAAATTAAATCTGTTAACTCCTTTTAATTTGAAAATCTCCTTTTATGACTGAACTTCACCTTTAATCCTGACCGTTGATTGAAATTGATCTCAACCATTGATGAATTCCAAGAAAGTCTATTTTAGAGACCCTCATCTCTTCATTTTGAAAGGTTGAATGAGAATTTGCATCGAATTGTTGCTGGAATTCATACTCACATTTGCTAATATTCACATACATAAAGATCAGGTTTGACCAAAAGTTGTTCAGATTTAACTACGGTTGACTTCAGTTTACTTGTTTTGAAAAGAATTTTGAAATAATTAAACAAAATTATTTAATTAAATGGAGTACTTACTTCCAATTAATTAAACAAAGTTATTTAATTAAATGAGAAGCCATTCCTAATTAATTAAATGAAGTTATTTAATTAAATAGGAAAAGTGTTTCTAATTAATTAAATATTAGTTAATTAAATAGAAAAAGTAATTATGAGAGCATATCTCATTTTATTAAATTAAATATCTCAACCAAATCTCTCTTCAGTTCAAAAAGGGAAATTTCTAGTTCAGTATTGATCAAAAATGAGTTAAATAAGTTAACTCCTTTTTCTACTCAAATTGAATTAGTTAACTCCTTATTTTACTCAAATTAAATCTGGTAACTCCCTTTAATTTGGAAATCTCCCTTTATGACTGAACTTCACCTTTAATCCTGACTATTGATTGAAATTGATCTCAACCGTTGATGAATTCCAAGAAAGTCTATTTTAGAGACCCTCATCTCTTCATTTTGAAAGGTTGAATTAGAATTTGCATCGAATTGTTAATAGAATTCATACTCACATTTGCTCATATTCACATACGTAAAGATCAAGTTTGACCAAAAATTGATCAGATTTAACCACGGTTGACTTGTGTTGACTTGTTTTGAAAAGAATTTTAAAATAATTAAACGAAATTATTTAATTAAATGGAGTACTTACTTCTAATTATTTAAACAAAGTTATTTAATTAAATGATAAGCCATTCCTAATTAATTAAATGAAGTTATTTAATTAAATAAGAAAAGAGTCTCTAATTAATTAAAGATTAGTTAATTAAATAGAAAAAGTAATTATGAGAGCATATCTCATTTTATTAAATTAAATATCTCAACAAAATCTCTCTTTAGTTTAAAAAGGGAAATTTTTAGTTCACTATTGATCAAAAATGAGTTAAATAAGTTAACTACTTTTTCTACTCAAATTGAATCAGTTAACTCCTTATTTTACACAAATTAAATCTGTTAACTCCTTTTAATTTGAAAATCTTCCTTTATGACTGAACTTCACCTTTAATCCTGACCGCTGATTGAAATCGATCTCAACCGTTGACGAATTTCAAGAAAGTCTATTGAGGAGACCCTCATCTCTTCGTTTTGAAAGGTTGAATGAGAATTTGCATCGATTTGTTGCTAGAATTCATACTCACATTTGCTCATATTCACATACGCAAAGATCATGTCTTACCAAAAGATGACCAAATTTAACCACGGCTGACTTGAGTTAACTAGTTTCGAAAAGAATTTTAAAATAATTAAATGAAATTATTTAATTAAATGGAGAACTTACTTCTATCTAATTAAACAAAGCTATTTAATTAAATGAGAAGCCATTCCTAATTAATTAAATGAAGTTATTTAATTAAATATGAAAATTTTCTCTAATTAATTAAATATTACTTAATTAAATAGAAAAAGTAATTATGAGAGCATATCTCATTTTATTTAATTAAATATCTCAACAAAATATCTCTTCAGTTCAAAAAGAGAAATTTTTAGTTCACTATTGATCAAAAATGAGTTAAATCAATTAACTCCTTTTTCTACTCAAATTGAATCAGTTAACTCCTTATTTTACTCAAATTAAATTTGTTAACTCCCTTTAATTTCGAAATCTCCCTTTATGACTGAACTTCACCTTTAATCTTGACCGCTGATTGAAATCGATCTCAACCATTGATGAATTCTAGGAAAGTCTATTTAAGAGACCCTCATCTCTTTATTTTGAAAGGTTGAATGAGAATTTGCATCGAGTTGTTGCTGGAATTCATACTCACATTTGCTCATATTCAGATACTCAAAGATCAAGTTTGACCAAAAGTTGACCAAATTTAACTACAGTTGACTTAAGTTGACTAGTTACGAAAAGAATTTTTAAATAATTAAACAAAATTATTTAATTAAATGGAGTACTTACCTCTAATTAATTAAACAAAGTTATTTAATTAAATGAGAAGCCATTCACAATTAATTAAATGAAGTTATTTAATTAAATAAGAAACGTGTCTTTAATTAATTAAAGATTATTTAATTAAATAGAAAAAGTAATTATGAGAGCATATCTTATTTTATTAAATTAAATATCTCAACCAAATCTCGCTTCAGTTCATAAAGGAAAATTTCTAGGTCACTATTGATAAAAAATGAGTTAAATCAGTTAACTTCTTTTTCTACTCAAACTGAGTTAGTTAACTGCTTATTTTACTCAAATTAAATTTGTTAACTCCCTTTAATTTGAAAATCTTTCATAATGAGTGAACTTCACCTTTAATCCTGACCACTGATTGAAATCAATCTCAACCATTGATGAGTTTCAAGAAAGTCTATTTAAGAGACCCTCATCTCTTTATTTTGAAAGGTTGAATGAGAATTTGCATCGAATTGTTGCTAGAATTCATACTCACATTTCTCATATTCACATACGCAAAGATCAAGTTTGACCAAATTTAACCATGGTTGACTTGAGTTGACTAGTTTTGAAAAGAATTTTGAAATAATTAAATGAAATTATATAATTCAATGCAGTACTTACTTTTAATTAATTAAACAAAGTTATTTAATCAAATGACAAGCCATTCCTAATTAATTAAATGAAGTTATTTAATTAAATAAGAAAAGTGTCTCTAATTAATTAAATATTACATAATTAAATAGAAAAAGTAATTATGAGAGCATATCTCATTTTATTAAATTAAATATCTCAATAAAATCACTCTTTAGTTCAAAAAGGGAAATTTTCAGTTCACTATTTATCAAAAATGAGTTAAATCAGTTAACTCCTTATTTTACTAAAATTAAATCTGTTAACTCCCTTTAATTTGAAAATCTCCCTTTATGACTAAACTTCACCTTTAATCCTGACCGTTGATTGAAATCGATCTCAACCATTGATGAATTCCAAGAAAGTCTATTTAAGAGACCCTCATCTCTTCATTTTGAAAGGTTGAATGAGAATTTGCATCGAATTTTTGCTAGAATTCATACTCACATTTACTCATATTCACATACTCAAAGATCAAGTTTGACCAAAAGTTGACCAGATTTAACCACAGTTGACTTGACTTGACTAGTTTTTAAAAGAATTTTGAAATAATTAAACGAAATTATTTAATTAAATTGAGTACTTACTTCTAATTAATTAAACAAATTTATTTAATTAAATGAGAAGCCATTCCTAATTAATTGAATGAAGTTATTTAATTAAATAATAAAAGTGTCTCTAATTAATTAAAGATTACTTAATTAAATAGAAAGAGTAATTATGAGAGCATATCTCATTTTATTATATTAAATATCCCAACAAAATCTCTCTTCAGTTCAAAAAGGGAAATTTCCAATTCACTATTGATAAAAAATGAGTTAAATCAGTGAACTCCTTCTTCTACTCAAATTGAATCAGTTAACTCTTTCTTTTACTCAAATTAAATCTGTCAACTCCCTTTAATTTGAAAATCTCCCTTTATGACTGAACTTCACCTTTAATCCTGACCGCTGAATGAAATCGATCTCAACCGTTGATGAATTCCAAGAAAGTCTATTTAAGATACCCTCATCTCTTCATTTTGAAAGGTAGAATGAGAATTTCCATCGAATTGTTGCTGGAATTCATACTCACATTTGCTCATATTCACATACTCAAAGATCAAGTTTGACCAAAAGTTGACCAGATTTAACCACGGTTGCTTTGAGTTGACTAGTTTCGAAAAGAATTTTAAAATAATTAAACAAAATTATTTAATTAAATGGAGTACTTACTTCTAATTAATTAAACAAAGTTATTTAATTAAATGAGAAGCCATTGCTAATTAACTAAATGAAGTTATTTAATTAAATAAGAAAAGTGTGTCTAATTAATTAAAGATAACTTAATTAAATAGAAAAAGTAATTATGAGAGCATATCTCATTTTATTAAATTAAATATCTCAACAAAATCTCTCTTCAGTTCAAAAAGGGAAATTTCTAGTTCACTATTGATCAAAAATGAGTTAAATCAGTTAACTCTTTTTTGTACTCAAATTGAATCAGTTAACTCCTTATTTTACTCAAATTAAATTTGTTAACTCCATTTAATTTGAAAATCTCCCTTTATGACTGAACTTCACCTTTAATGCTGACCACTGATTGAAATCGATCTCAACCGTTGATGAATTCCAAGAAAGTCTATTTAAGAGACCCTCATCTCTTCATTTTGAAAGGTTGAGTGAGAATTTGCATCGAATTGTTGCTAGAATTCATACTCACACTTACTCATATTTACATACGGAAAGATCAGGTTTGACCAAAAGTTGACCAGATTTAACCATGGTTGACTTGAGTTGACTAGTTTCTAAAAGAATTTTAAAATAATTAAATAAAATTATTTTATTAAATAGAGTACTTACTTTTAATTAATTAAAAAAATTTATTTAATTAAATGAGAGGCCATTCCTAATTAATTGAATGAAGTTATTTAATTAAATAAGAAAAGTGTTTCTAATTAATTAAAGATTACTTAATTAAATAGAAAATGTAATTATGAGAGCATATCTCATTTTATTATATTAAATATCTCAACAAAATCTCTCTTCAGTTGAAAAAGGAAAATTTCTAGTTCATTATTGATAAAAAAATGAGCTAAATCAGTTAACTCTTTTTTGTACTCAAATTGAATCAGTTATCTCCTTATTTTACTCAAATTAAATTTGTTAACTCCCTTTAGTTTGAAAATCTCCCTTTATGACTGAAATTGAAATCGATCTCAACCGTTGATGAATTCCAGGAAAGTTTATTTAAGAGACCCTCATCTCTTCATTTTGAAAGGTTGACTGAGAATTTGCATTGAATTGTTACTAGAATTCATACTCACACTTGCTCATATTCACATACGCAAAGATCAGGTTCGACCAAAAGTTGACCAGATTTAACCACGGTTGACTTGAGTTGACTAGTTTCTAAAAGAATTTTTAAATAATTAAACGAAATTATTTAATTAAATAGAGTACTTACTTCTAATTAATTAAACAAATTTATTTAATTGAATGAGAAACCATTCCTAATTAATTGAATGAAGTTATTTAATTAAATAAGAAAAGTGTTTCTAATTAATTAAAGATTACTTAATTAAATAGAAAATGTAATTATGAGAGCATATCTCATTTTATTATATTAAATATCTCAACAAAATCTCTCTTCAGTTCAAAAAGGAAAATTTCTAGTTCATTATTGATAAAAAATGAGCTAAATCAGTTAACTCTTTTTTGTACTCAAATTGAATTAGTTATCTCCTTATTTTACTCAAATTAAATTTGTTAACTCCCTTTAATTGGAAAATCTCCCTTTATGCCTGAACTTCACCTTTAATGCTGACCACTGATTGAAATCGATCTCAACCATTGATGAATTCCAGAAAAGTTTATTTAAGAGACCCTCATCTCTGCATTTTGAAAGGTTGACTGAGAATTTGCATTGAATTTTTACTAAAATTCATACTCACACTTGCTCATAGTCACATACGCAAAGACCAAGTTTGACCAAAAGTTGACCAGATTTAACCACGGTTGACTTGAGTTGACTAATTTTTAAAAGAATTTTGAAATAATTAAACGAAATTATTTAATTAAATGGAGTACTTACTTCCAATTAATTAAAAAAATTTATTTAATTAAATGAGAAGCCATTCCTAATTAATTGAATGAAGTTATTTAATTAAATAAGAAAAGTGTCTCTAATTAATTAAAGATTACTTAATTAAATAGAAAAAGTAATTATGAGAGCATATCTCATTTTATTAAATTAAATATCTCAACAAAATCTCTCTTCAGTTCAGAAAGGGAAATTTCTAGTTCACTATTGATCAAAAATGAGTTAAATCAGTTAACTCCTTTTTCTTCTCAAATTGAATCAGTTAACTCAATATTTTACTTAAATTAAATCTATTAACTCCCTTTAATTTGGAAATCTCCCTTTATGACTGAACTTCACCTTTAATCCTGACCGTTGATTGAAATCGATCTCAACCGTTGAGGAATTCCAAGAAAGTCTATTTTAGAGACCCTCATCTCTTCATTTTGAAAGATTGAATGAGAATTTGCATCGAATTGTTGCTGGAATTCATACTCACATTTGCTCATATTCACATACGCAAAGATCAAGTTTGACCAAAAGTTGACCAAATTTAACTACGGTTGACTTGAGTTCTCTAATTTCAAAAAGCATTTTGAAATAATTAAACAAAATTATTTAATGAAATGGAGTACTGACTTCTAATTAATTAAACAAAGTTATTTAATTAAATGAGAAGCCATTCCTAACTAATTAAATGAAGTTATTTAATTAAATAAGAAAAGTGTCTCTAATTAATTAAAGATTATTTAATTAAATAGAAAACGTAATTATGAGAGCATATCTCATTTTATTAAAATAAATATCTCAACAAAATCTCTCTTCAGTTCAAAATGGGAAATTTTTAGTTCACTATTGATCAAAAATGAGTTAAATCAATTAACTCCTTTTTCTACTCAAATTGAATAATTTAACTCCTTATTTTACTCAAATTAAATCTATTAACTCCCTTTAATTTGGAAATCTCCCTTTATGACTAAACTTCACCTTTAATCCTGACCACTGATTGAAATCGATCTCAACTGTTGATTAATTCCAAGAAAGTCTATTTAAGAGACCCTCATCTCTTCATTTTGAAAGGTTGAATGAGAATTTGCATCAAATTGTTGCTGGAATTCATACTCACATTTGCTCATATTCACATACGCAAAGATCAAGTTTGACCAAAAGTTGACCAGATTTAACCACGGTTGACTTGAGTTGACTAGTTTCGAAAAAAATTTGTAATAATTAAGCGAAATTATTTAATTAAATGGAGTACTCACTTCTAATTAATTAAACAAAGTTATTTAATTAAATGAGAAGCCATTCTTAATTAATTAAATGAATTTATTTAATTAAATATGAAAAGTGTCTCTAATTAATTAAAGATTACTTAATTAAATAGAAAAAGTAATTATAAGAGCATATCTCATTTTATTAAATTAAATATCTAAAAAAATCTCTCTTCAGTTCAAAAAGGGAAATTTCCAGTTCACTATCGATAAAAAATGAGTTAAATCAATTAACTCCTTTTTTTACTCAAATTGAATCAGTTAACTCCTTACTTTACTCAAATTAAATCTGTTAACTCCCTTTAATTTGGAAATCTCCCTTTATGACTAAACTTCAAGTTTAATCCTTACCACTAATTGAAATCGATCTCAACAATTGATGAATTTTAGGAAAATCTATTTAAGAGACCCTCATCTCTTCATTTTGAAAGGTTGAATGAGAATTTGCATTGAATTGTTTCTGGAATTCATACTCACATTTGGTCATATTCACATACGCAAAGATCAAGTTTGACCAAAAATTGACCAGATCTAATTACGGTTGACTTGAGTTGACTAGTTTGTAAAAAGATTTTAAAATAATTAAATGAAATTATTTAATTAAATGGAGTACTTACTTCTAATTAATTAAACAAAGTTATTTAATTAAATTAGAAGGCATTCCTAATTAATTAAATGAAGTTATTTAATTAAATAAAAAAAGTGTCTCTAATTAATTAAAGATTACTTAATTAAATAGAAAAAGTAATTATAAGAGCATATCTCATTTTATTAAATTAAATATCTCAACAAAATCTCTCTTCAGTTGAAAAAGAGAAATTTCCAGTTCAGTATTGATCAAGAATGATTTAAATCAGTTAACTCCTTTTTCTACTCAAATTGAATCAGTTAACTCTTTATTTTACTCAAATTAAATCTGCTAACTCCCTTTAATTTGGAAATCTCCCTTTTTGACTGACCTCCACCTTTAATCCTGACTGTTTATTGAAATCGATCTCAACCATTGATGAATTTTAGGAAAGTCTATTTAAGAGACCCTCATCTCTTCATTTTGGAAGGTTGAATGAGAATTTGCATTGAATTGTTGCTGGAATTCATACTCACATTTGCTCATAGTCACATACGCAAAGATCAAGTTTGACCAAAAGTTGACAATATTTAACCACGGTTGACTTGAGTTGACTAGTTTCGAAAAGAATTTTGAAATAATTAAACAGAATTATTTAATTAAATAGAGTACTTACTTCTAATTAATTAAACAAAGTTATTTAATTAAATGAGAAGCCGTTCCTAATTAATTAAATGAAGTTATTTAATTAAATAAGAAAAGTGTCTCTAATTAATTGAAGATTACTTAATTAAATAGAAAAAGTAATTATGAGAGAATATCTCATTTTATTAAATTAAATATTTCAATAAAACCTCTCTTTAGTTCAAAAATTGAAATTTCGAATTCACTATTGATCAAAAATGAGTTAAATCAGCTAACTCCTTTTTCTACTCAAATTGAATCTATTAACTCCTTATTTTACTCAAATTAAATCTGTTAACTCCCTTTAATTTGAGAATTTCCCTTTATGACTAAACTTCAACTTTGATCTTGACTGTTGATTGAAATCGATCTCAACTGTTGATGAATTCCAGGAAAGTCTATTTAAGAGACCTTCATCTTTTCATTTTGGAAGGTTGAATGAGAATTTGTATCGAATTGTTGCTGGAATTCATACTCACATTTTCTAATATTTACATAAGCAAAGATCAAGTTTGACCAAAAGTTGACCAAATTTAACTACGGTTGACTTGAGTTGGCTAGTTTCGAAAAGAATTTTGAAATAATTAAATGAAATTATTTAATTAAATGGAGTACTTACTTCTAATTAATTAAAAAAAGTTATTTAATTAAAAGAGAAGCCATTCCTAATTAATTAAATGAAGTTATTTAATTAAATAAAAAAAGTGTCTCTAATTAATTAAAGATTAGTTAATTAAATAGAAAAAGTAATTATGAGAGCATATCTCATTTTATTTAATTAAATATCTCAACAAAATCTCTCTTCAGTTCAAAAAGGGAAATTTCTAGTTCACTATTGATCAAAAATGAGTTAAATCAGTTAACTGCTTTTTCTACTCAAATTGAATCACTTAACTCGTTATTTTACTCAAATTAAATCTGTTAACTCCCTTTAATTTGGAAATCTCCCTTTATGACTGAACTTCACTTTTAATCCTGACCGCTGATTGAAATCGATCTCAACTGTTGATGAATTCCAAGAAAGTCTATTTTAGAGACCCTCATCTCTTCATTTTGAAAGGTTGAATGAGAATTTGCATCGAATTGTTGCTTGAATTCATACTCACATTTGCTCATATTCACATACATAAAGATTAAGTTTGACCAAAAGTTGACCAGATTTAACCACGGTTGACTTGAGTTGACTTGTTTTGAAAAGAATTTTAAAATAACTAAACGAAATTATTTTAATTAAATGGAGTACTTACTTCTAATTAATTAAACAAAGTTATTTAATTAAATGAGAAGCCATTCCTAATTATTTAAATGAAGTTATTTAATTAAATAAGAAAGGTGTCTCTAATTAATTAAATATTAGTTAATTAAATAGAAAAAGTAATTATGAGAGCATATCTCATTTTATTAAATTAAATATCTCAACCAAATCTCTCTTCAGTTCAAAAAGGGAAATTTCTAGTTCAGTATTGATCAAAAATGAGTTAAATCAGTTAACTCCTTTTTCTACTCAAATTGAATTAGTTAACTCCTTATTTTACTCAAATTAAATCTGGTAACTCCCTTTAATTTGGAAATCTCCCTTTATGACTGAACTTCACCTTTAATCCTGACTGTTGATTGAAATTGATCTCAACCGTTGATGAATTCCAAAAAAGTCTATTTTAGAGACCCTCATCTCTTCATTTTGAAAGGTTGAATTAGAATTTGCATCGAATTGTTAATAGAATTCATACTCACATTTGCTCATATTCACATACGTAAAGATCAAGTTTGACCAAAAATTGATCAGATTTAACCACGGTTGACTTGTGTTGACTTGTTTTGAAAAGAATTTTAAAATAATTAAATGAAATTATTTAATTAAATGGAGTACTTACTTCTAATTAATTAAACAAAGTTATTTAATTAAATGATAAGCCATTCTTAATTAATTAAATGAAGTTATTTAATTAAATAAGAAAAGAGTCTCTAATTAATTAAAGATTAGTTAATTAAATAGAAAAGGTAATTATGAGAGCATATCTCATTTTATTAAATTAAATATCTCAACAAAATCTCTCTTTAGTTTAAAAAGAGAAATTTTTAGTTCACTATTGATCAAAAATGAGTTAAATAAGTTAACTACTTTTTCTACTCAAATTGAATCAGTTAACTCCTTATTTTACACAAATTAAATCTGTTAACTCCTTTTAATTTGAAAATCTTCCTTTATGACTGAACTTCACCTTTAATCCTGACCGCTGATTGAAATCGATCTCAACCGTTGACGAATTTCAAGAAAGTCTATTTAGGAGACCCTCATCTCTTCGTTTTGAAAGGTTGAATGAGAATTTGCATCGATTTGTTGCTAGAATTCATACTCACATTTGCTCATATTCACATACGCAAAGATCATGTCTTACCAAAAGATGACCAGATTTAACCACGGCTGACTTGAGTTAACTAGTTTCGAAAAGAATTTTAAAATAATTAAATGAAATTATTTAATTAAATGGAGAAATTACTTCTATCTAATTAAACAAAGCTATTTAATTAAATGAGAAGCCATTCCTAATTAATTAAATGAAGTTATTTAATTAAATATGAAAATTTTCTCTAATTAATAAAATATTACTTAATTAAATAGAAAAAGTAATTATGAGAGCATATCTCATTTTATTTAATTAAATATCTCAACAAAATATCTCTTCAGTTCAAAAAGAGAAATTTCTAGTTCACTATTGATCAAAAATGAGTTAAATCAATTAACTCCTTTTTCTACTCAAATTGAATCAGTTAACTCCTTATTTTACTCAAATTAAATTTGTTAACTCCCTTTAATTTGGAAATCTCCCTTTATGACTGAACTTCACCTTTAATCTTGACCGCTGATTGAAATCGATCTCAACCATTGATGAATTCTAGGAAAGTCTATTTAAGAGACCTTCATCTCTTTATTTTGAAAGGTTGAATGAGAATTTGCATCGAGTTGTTGCTGGAATTCATACTCACATTTGCTCATATTCAGATACTCAAAGATCAAGTTTGACCAAAAGTTGACCAAATTTAACTACAGTTGACTTAAGTTGACTAGTTACGAAAAGAATTTTTAAATAATTAAACAAAATTATTTAATTAAATGGAGTACTTACCTCTAATTAATTAAACAAAGTTATTTAATTAAATGAGAAGCCATTCACAATTAATTAAATGAAGTTATTAAATTAAATAAGAAACGTATCTTTAATTAATTAAAGATTATTTAATTAAATAGAAAAAGTAATTATGAGAGCATATCTTATTTTATTAAATTAAATATCTCAACCAAATCTCGCTTCAGTTCATAAAGGAAAATTTCTAGTTCACTATTGATAAAAAATGAGTTAAATCAGTTAACTTCTTTTTCTACTCAAACTGAGTTAGTTAACTGCTTATTTTACTCAAATTAAATTTGTTAACTCCCTTTAATTTGAAAATCTTTCATAATGAGTGAACTTCACCTTTAATCCTGACCACTGATTGAAATCAATCTCAACCATTGATGAGTTTCAAGAAAGTCTATTTAAGAGACCCTCATCTCTTTATTTTGAAAGGTTGAATGAGAATTTGCATCGAATTGTTGCTAGAATTCATACTCACATTTCTCATATTCACATACGCAAAGATCAAGTTTGACCAAATTTAACCATGGTTGACTTGAGTTGACTAGTTTTGAAAAGAATTTTGAAATAATTAAATGAAATTATTTAATTCAATGTAGTACTTACTTTTAATTAATTAAACAAAGTTATTTAATCAAATGACAAGCCATTCCTAATTAATTAAATGAAGTTATTTAATTAAATAAGAAAAGTGTCTCTAATTAATTAAATATTACTTAATTAAATAGAAAAAGTAATTATGAGAGCATATCTCATTTTATTAAATTAAATATCTCAATAAAATCACTCTTTAGTTCAAAAAGGGAAATTTTCAGTTCACTATTTATCAAAAATGAGTTAAATCAGTTAACTCCTTTTTTTTCTCAAATTGAATCAGTCAACTCCTTATTTTACTAAAATTAAATCTGTTAACTCCCTTTAATTTGAAAATCTCCCTTTATGAATAAACTTCACCTTTAATCCTGACCGTTGATTGAAATCGATCTCAACCATTGATGAATTCCAAGAAAGTCTATTTAAGAGACCCTCATCTCTTCATTTTGAAAGGTTGAATGAGAATTTGCATCGAATTGTTGCTAGAATTCATACTCACATTTACTCATATTCACATACTCAAAGATCAAGTTTGACCAAAAGTTGACCAGATTTAACCACAGTTGACTTGACTTGACTAGTTTTTAAAAGAATTTTGAAATAATTAAACGAAATTATTTAATTAAATTGAGTACTTACTTCTAATTAATTAAACAAATTTATTTAATTAAATGAGAAGCCATTCCTAATTAATTGAATGAAGTTATTTAATTAAATAATAAAAGTGTCTCTAATTAATTAAAGATTACTTAATTAAATAGAAAGAGTAATTATGAGAGCATATCTCATTTTATTATATTAAATATCCCAACAAAATCTCTCTTCAGTTCAAAAAGGGAAATTTCCAATTCACTATTGATAAAAAATGAGTTAAATCAGTGAACTCCTTCTTCTACTCAAATTGAATCAGTTAACTCTTTCTTTTACTCAAATTAAATCTGTCAACTCCCTTTAATTTGAAAATCTCCCTTTATGACTGAACTTCACCTTTAATCCTGACCGCTGAATGAAATCAATCTCAACCGTTGATGAATTCCAAGAAAGTCTATTTAAGATACCCTCATCTCTTCATTTTGAAAGGTAGAATGAGAATTTCTATCGAATTGTTGCTGGAATTCATACTCACATTTGCTCATATTCACATACTCAAAGATCAAGTTTGACCAAAAGTTGACCAGATTTAACCACGGTTTCTTTGAGTTGACTAGTTTCGAAAAGAATTTTAAAATAATTAAACGAAATTATTTAATTAAATGGAGTACTTACTTCTAATTAATTAAACAAAGTTATTTAATTAAATGAGAAGCCATTGCTAATTAACTAAATGAAGTTATTTAATTAAATAAGAAAAGTGTGTCTAATTAATTAAAGATAACTTAATTAAATAGAAAAAGTAATTATGAGAGCATATCTCGTTTTATTAAATTAAATATCTCAACAAAATCTCTCTTCAGTTCAAAAAGGGAAATTTCTAGTTCACTATTGATCAAAAATGAGTTAAATCAGTTAACTCTTTTTTGTACTCAAATTGAATCAGTTAACTCCTTATTTTACTCAAATTAAATTTGTTAACTCCATTTAATTTGAAAATCTCCCTTTATGACTGAACTTCACCTTTAATGCTGACCACTGATTGAAATCGATCTCAACCGTTGATGAATTCCAAGAAAGTCTATTTAAGAGACCCTCATCTCTTCATTTTGAAAGGTTGAGTGAGAATTTTCATCGAATTGTTGCTAGAATTCATACTCACACTTACTCATATTTACATACGGAAAGATCAGGTTTGACCAAAAGTTGACCAGATTTAACCATGGTTGACTTGAGTTGACTAGTTTCTAAAAGAATTTTAAAATAATTAAATAAAATTATTTTATTAAATAGAGTACTTACTTTTAATTAATTAAAAAAATTTATTTAATTAAATGAGAGGCCATTCCTAATTAATTGAATGAAGTTATTTAATTAAATAAGAAAAGTGTTTCTAATTAATTAAAGATTACTTAATTAAATAGAAAATGTAATTATGAGAGCATATCTCATTTTATTATATTAAATATCTCAACAAAATCTCTCTTCAGTTGAAAAAGGAAAATTTCTAGTTCATTATTGATAAAAAAATGAGCTAAATCAGTTAACTCTTTTTTGTACTCAAATTGAATCAGTTATCTCCTTATTTTACTCAAATTAAATTTGTTAACTCCCTTTAGTTTGAAAATCTCCCTTTATGACTGAAATTGAAATCGATCTCAACCGTTGATGAATTCCAGGAAAGTTTATTTAAGAGACCCTCATCTCTTCATTTTGAAAGGTTGACTGAGAATTTGCATTGAATTGTTACTAGAATTCATACTCACACTTGCTCATATTCACATACGCAAAGATCAGGTTCGACCAAAAGTTGACCAGATTTAACCACGGTTGACTTGAGTTGACTAGTTTCAAAAAGAATTTTTAAATAATTAAACGAAATTATTTAATTAAATAGAGTACTTACTTCTAATTAATTAAACAAATTTATTTAATTGAATGAGAAACCATTCCTAATTAATTGAATGAAGTTATTTAATTAAATAAGAAAAGTGTTTCTAATTAATTAAAGATTACTTAATTAAATAGAAAATGTAATTATGAGAGCATATCTCATTTTATTATATTAAATATCTCAACAAAATCTCTCTTCAGTTCAAAAAGGAAAATTTCTAGTTCATTATTGATAAAAAATGAGCTAAATCAGTTAACTCTTTTTTGTACTCAAATTGAATTAGTTATCTCCTTATTTTACTCAAATTAAATTTGTTAACTCCCTTTAATTGGAAAATCTCCCTTTATGCCTGAACTTCACCTTTAATGCTGACCACTGATTGAAATTGATCTCAACCATTGATGAATTCCAGGAAAGTTTATTTAAGAGACCCTCATCTCTGCATTTTGAAAGGTTGACTGAGAATTTGCATTGAATTTTTACTAAAATTCATACTTACACTTGCTCATAGTCACATACACAAAGACCAAGTTTGACCAAAAGTTGACCAGATTTAACTACGGTTGACTTGAGTTGACTAGTTTTTAAAAGAATTTTGAAATAATTAAACGAAATTATTTAATTAAATGGAGTACTTACTTCCAATTAATTAAAAAAATTTATTTAATTAAATGAGAAGCCATTCCTAATTAATTGAATGAAGTTATTTAATTAAATAAGAAAAGTGTCTCTAATTAATTAAAGATTACTTAATTAAATAGAAAAAGTAATTATGAGAGCATATCTCATTTTATTAAATTAAATATCTCAACAAAATCTCTCTTCAGTTCAGAAAGGGAAATTTCTAGTTCACTATTGATCAAAAATGAGTTAAATCAGTTAACTCCTTTTTCTTCTCAAATTGAATCAGTTAACTCCTTATTTTACTCAAATTAAATCTATTAACTCCCTTTAATTTGGAAATCTTCCTTTATGACTGAACTTCACCTTTAATCCTGACCGTTGATTGAAATCGATCTCAACCGTTGAGGAATTCCAAGAAAGTCTATTTTAGAGACCCTCATCTCTTCATTTTGAAAGATTGAATGAGAATTTGCATCGAATTGTTGCTGGAATTCATACTCACATTTGCTCATATTCACATACGCAAAGATCAAGTTTGACCAAAAGTTGACAAAATTTAACTACGGTTGACTTGAGTTCTCTAGTTTCAAAAAGCATTTTGAAATAATTAAACAAAATTATTTAATGAAATGGAGTACTGACTTCTAATTAATTAAACAAAGTTATTTAATTAAATGAGAAGCCATTCCTAACTAATTAAATGAAGTTATTTAATTAAATAAGAAAAGTGTCTCTAATTAATTAAAGATTATTTAATTAAATAGAAAACGTAATTATGAGAGCATATCTCATTTTATTAAAATAAATATCTCAACAAAATCTCTCTTCAGTTCAAAATGGGAAATTTCCAGTTCACTATTGATCAAAAATGAGTTAAATCAATTAACTCCTTTTTCTACTCAAATTGAATAATTTAACTCCTTATTTTACTCAAATTAAATCTATTAACTCCCTTTAATTTGGAAATCTCCCTTTATGACTAAACTTCACCTTTAATCCTGACCACTGATTGAAATCGATCTCAACTGTTGATTAATTTCGAGAAAGTCTATTTAAGAGACCCTCATCTCTTCATTTTGAAAGGTTGAATGAGAATTTGCATCGAATTGTTGCTGGAATTCATACTCACATTTGCTCATATTCACATACGCAAAGATCAAGTTTGACCAAAAGTTGACCAGATTTAACCACGGTTGACTTGAGTTGACTAGTTTCGAAAAAAAATTTGTAATAATTAAGCAAAATTATTTAATTAAATGGAGTACTCACTTCTAATTAATTAAACAAAATTATTTAATTAAATGAGAAGCCATTCTTAATTAATTAAATGAACTTATTTAATTAAATATGAAAAGTGTCTCTAATTAATTAAAGATTACTTAATTAAATAGAAAAAGTAATTATAAGAGCATATCTCATTTTATTAAATTAAATATCTAAAAAAATCTCTCTTCAGTTCAAAAAGGGAAATTTCCAGTTCACTATCTATCAAAAATGAGTTAAATCAATTAACTCCTTTTTTTACTCAAATTGAATCAGTTAACTCCTTACTTTACTCAAATTAAATCTGTTAACTCCCTTTAATTTGGAAATCTCCCTTTATGACTAAACTTCAAGTTTAATCCTTACCACTAATTGAAATCGATCTCAACAATTGATGAATTCTAGGAAAATCTATTTAAGAGACCCTCATCTCTTCATTTTGAAAGGTTGAATGAGAATTTGCATTGAATTGTTTCTGGAATTCATACTCACATTTGGTCATATTCACATACGCAAAGATCAAGTTTGACCAAAAATTGACCAGATCTAATTACGGTTGACTTGAGTTGACTAGTTTGTAAAAAGATTTTAAAATAATTAAATGAAATTATTTAATTAAATGGAGTACTTACTTCTAATTAATTAAACAAAGATATTTAATTAAATGAGAAGGCATTACTAATTAATTAAATGAAGTTATTTAATTAAATAAAAAAAGTGTCTCTAATTAATTAAAGATTACTTAATTAAATAGAAAAAGTAATTATGAGAGCATATCTCATTTTATTAAATTAAATATCTCAACAAAATCTCTCTTCAGTTGAAAAAGGGAAATTTTCAGTTCACTATTGATCAAGAATGATTTAAATCAGTTAACTCTTTTTTCTACTCAAATTGAATCAGTTAACTCTTTATTTTACTCAAATTAAATCTGCTAACTCCCTTTAATTTGGAAATCTCCCTTTTTGACTGACCTCCACCTTTAATCCTGACCGTTTATTGAAATCGATCTCAACCATTGATGAATTCTAGGAAAGTCTATTTAAGAGACCCTCATCTCTTCATTTTGGAAGGTTGAATGAGAATTTGCATTGAATTGTTGCTGGAATTCATACTCACATTTGCTCATAGTCACATACGCAAAGATCAAGTTTGACCAAAAGTTGATAATATTTAACCACGGTTGACTTGAGTTGACTAGTTTCGAAAAGAATTTTGAAATAATTAAACAAAATTATTTAATTAAATAGAGTACTTACTTCTAATTAATTAAACAAAGTTATTTAATTAAATGAGAAGCCGTTCCTAATTAATTAAATGAAGTTATTTAATTAAATAAGAAAAGTGTCTCTAATTAATTGAAGATTACTTAATTAAATAGAAAAAGTAATTATGAGAGAATATCTCATTTTATTAAATTAAATATTTCAATAAAACCTCTCTTTAGTTCAAAAATTGAAATTTCGAATTCACTATTGATCAAAAATGAGTTAAATCGGCTAACTCCTTTTTCTACTCAAATTGAATCTATTAACTCCTTATTTTACTCAAATTAAATCTGTTAACTCCCTTTAATTTGAGAATTTCCCTTTATGACTAAACTTTAACTTTGATCTTGACTGTTGATTGAAATCGATGTCAACTGTTGATGAATTCCAGGAAAGTCTATTTAAGAGACCTTCATCTTTTCATTTTGGAAGGTTGAATGAGAATTTGTATCGAATTGTTGCTAGAATTCATACTCACATTTTCTAATATTTACATACGCAAAGATCAAGTTTGACCAAAAGTTGACCAAATTTAACTACGGTTGACTTGAGTTGGCTAGTTTCGAAAAGAATTTTGAAATAATTAAATGAAATTATTTAATTAAATGGAGTACTTACTTCTAATTAATTAAAAAAAGTTATTTAATTAAAAGAGAAGCCATTCCTAATTAATTAAATGAAGTTATTTAATTAAATAAAAAAAGTGTCTCTAATTAATTAAAGATTATTTAATTAAATAGAAAAAGTAATTATTAGAGCATATCTCATTTTATTAAATTAAATATCTCAACAAAATCTATCTTCAAATCAAAAAGGGAATTTTCCAGTTCACTATTGATCAAAAATGAGTTAAATGAGTTAACTCCTTTTTCTACTCAAATTTGTGAGACCTCGCCCCAACCCATCGTAGCATAGCGATGCATTACTATTATTTTTTGATATTCACGACTCGAGATGTCGAGACATTATCTGATGCTTAGAACATATTTTATTATTTCATGTTTTGTGATGTTATTTTCAGATATATTTGATGATTGTCATTTAATGTTTCATGTATATGTATGTTGATGAAATCAGTAAATGTAGGATTGAGACTTTGATTTGAGATATTTTAAATGTTTAAGAATTATGTAGGATGAAGAAACCTTTTTTGATGTATGTTTTAATTTAAGTAAATTTCGGATACGTATACATTTATGTACATGTGATTTTACGGGACTACTCATGTGTGCAATGAGTGTGCAGACATTTAGCCGAGAAACCCCACGGAGGAATAGAACTGATCTCTATGTGCTAATTTTGGAAACTTTGTTGTTCATAATTCACATATTTATACTATCAGATGTATGTATGCATCTCTTTGTTCAGTGAATGTTAATGTTCATAATTATGTTCTTTTAGTGTCGCTTGACACTCGTAAAATGTTTATGTGCTTCGGTGTGCTTTTTAGGGTTAATTGCTTAACATTTGGACCAAGTTGGTTTAAGATAGTGTCAATTTGCTAAGTGGGTTCTTAATCGGGGTTAGTCATCCCTAATCTGGATTAGTGCTTAATTTGCAAGCTAGAGTAGTGAGTTGGACCTATTTTATTCCTAGATTTTATTTAACTCTAAACTTCTTTCCTAAGGCTTTTAATCATGTTATTATTATACCCAAAGGGTATGGGTATGGGTTAGGGGTCTTTGCCAACCCCTAAGCCCCTTTTTTTGACTTTTTAAGTCACTCAAAACGTCCCTTTTTGCCTTTGTACGAAAATTGACCATGGTTATCTTGAGTTACCTCACCTCATCTCCACTTTGGATTTAACCATGGTGTAGGTTGAGTTAGGAGTTTCTAGATTTGTTAGTAGGTGGAGATAGTTATTGCTCCTTTTGGGTGGTTGAGTTGGAGGCTTATTTAGAGGCCTTCCTTGGACTAGTTGGTTGTTACCCAATCTCTACATTTAGAGAGGAATGCTTGAAGGTTAAAGGAAGGAAAGGGGATACTCTACTCAAATTTGTTCATTGCCATTACCTCTTTGTGAAGGTAGAAAATTCTCATCTCCCTTATTCAATTTTTATGTTTTGTTTCATGTTCATGCTACCTTGTTGTTGTTTCACTGTTTGTATGGTTGTGGGTATGTTGGGAAAATTTGAAATCTATGTTATTTTGGTTGTTTTCCTTTCATGTTTATGTTTGCAATTTTGAGTTTTCCTTGCATTGGTGTTTTGGTATTACTCACCCTTGGAGAGGGAAGAAGTGACCAATTTAGGGAGAGGTCTATTTAGTTGGACTCCAACCAGTGTAGAGTCTCTTCTCAAGATGAGAAGAAGGATAAAGGGTAGGGTGTTATGGGCCCCTACCTGTCAGCACAAACCTGGTATGAATATGGCATGTTTAAATAGAAGAACGAAAGTTCTTGGTTATTAGCCCCGATTGGGCATCTGAATTGGTGTTGTGCTTGACTTCTCCTGTTGAAAGAATCCACCTTTCCCTAGTCTTGATTCATTGTGAATCCTATTGTGTAAACCATGTATGATTATGCATGTTTGATTTTCTTTAGGTTCTGCTTGGTTGTCACCCGATTAGATATTTGTTTCCTCCATGGTCCTTGAAATGAGATTCAAAAAACAATACAAACTCCTTGATTATGATAATGAAGAAAATTTGATATAATTGTTGAAATTTGGGATTGAGATCCTATTGTAATTTGTATTTTAACCTTATTGTAAATGGAAACGAAGCCAGGTTTTCTTCCTGATTCTTTCCCGGCTGAGCCTTTGAATCAGGTTTGCCAATAAAACTGGTGTTGAGCATATTTGGTTATCATGTGATTTAAATTGTGTATTAAATTTAATATGGTTGCACAAAAAAAATTAAAAAAATAAGAGTAACGGATAATGTTATGAATTGTGATATTTCAAGTTTTTAAATTGTTAGGGAAGAACAATTTGATAGAATGAATTTCCAAGTTGATGTATAAGTATCAGATGAATTAGGATTCCTTCCTTGAGAACTCTATTATCTCTTCTTTGTTAAATTTCCTTATGAATGAATCAATTGGACTAAGAGATCTTGTATCTCCTTAAATTTTTAAAGCATAAATCAGTTAGATATCTTTAACCTTGCCATGGATTGCTTATCGGCTGCATTAAGTTTTATGTTGATTGTTATATGAATTATCATCCTAAACCATACTTAGTCTTATGAGTAACTCACACTATCATTGTAATATCTTATCATGAGTAACTTAGACTATTGGAGTAGGAAACCAAGTAGGAAGGAATTGATGATGTTAAATTTGACAAAATTCTAAGCTTTCATAATGTTGAAAATAAAAGCTATGATCATGCATGCAAATTCACTTTTTATGATTGTTAGATCCAAATGATAAAGTATTGCACTATTGAATGAAACAAAAAATTTAAACTCTTGATAGGTTATGGTTGTATCAAGTCATTATAGATTTGCCAAAAAAAAAGGGAATTTAACAATGAATTTAGTCCTTGAATCAATCTATTTAGATGTGATAGAAATTGCATTGAATCCTACCTTAATCATCTAATAGATTTAAAAGAAGCATTATTAATTTTGTAAGTCATAAGAAACTTTAAAAATTAATACTTGGGATAACATTATCAATATGTTAGTCTTTCAATTTTTGATCAAAAAAAAAGAAGAGTAAAATAACTTTTCATACCATCCTTAAGAGAAAATGTCCAAAACATCCACCTATAGGATGCTGGAAATTGTATGGAGAAAGAATTTATCCTCTTGTTGAGACAGAGAATATTCCTTTTGATTTCTTTAAGAAAATAAAAATATAAAATATATTCTAATTTAAATAATATTTAAATTTGTTATGAGCAATTTTTGAATATACTAAATATCCTAACTACCTAATAAACTTTATTGTCTTTACTACATTAATCCTTACCCCTTGCACATCAACTCTGAAAAGCATTTTAATAAAGTTTTAGTTAAAAAGTTTTTGCAATCATCATTTAACATGGGGGGGGGGGGGGGGGGTGACGTCACCCTAGCCACCCCCATGTCCCATCCCCCTTATGATTTTGGAGTGCTTACCTTTTTGTTTTGGGCCTTTATCATTTTGGCAAGACTTATTAAGTCTGCCTTCCTTGCTGGTCGATTCACCTTTTGGTGAAGTCTGCGTAGGCATTTGGGGCAGAGCGTTGTCCCAAGGTTAGCGCTTGGGAAGCGCATGTCCTTTGGGAAGCGCTGCCCAAGGTTGAGGTGGCAAGGGAAGATGTGACGTGAGTCACATGTGGATTAAGGGCTTTTGAGAGTAGGGTGTAGGTGGCTTAGGGTAGGTTAGGTTAGTATTTAGGTTAGGTTAAGATTTAAGTTTACTTTTATCTATTTTATTTTTTATTATAGATTAGTTAGTTTAGTTAATTATTTAGTTGTTTAGTTATGTTTGTTTATGTTTCAATATTTATATTCCTTTTTAAGTAGTATTAATTTATTAGTATATTTTAGTAATAGTTATTAAAGTTAGATTAAAATGTAATTAAGTTTAGAATTATGATTAGTTGGTTATATTAAATTTAATTAGTTTTGTTCTTAGATTAATTTAGTTGTTTTTATATTAATGTTAATTTATTTAGTTTTGTAATATTTTTAGTTTCAATTTAGATATATGTAAAACTGAATATGGTATTTAATTTAAGTTAAATTTAAGTTAAATCTTAGATTTTAGAGATGTTCGTATTAAATTGAATCTTGTTAATTTGGTCTTTTAATAAATTGATTTATTAAATTAACTTTTTAAAAGATAGTTAGTATTAGATGTAAATATTAATGGGTTTAATTTAGATGGTTAATCCCATGTATCATATTTTAGTAGACTAATTAACAATCTGTTTAAATTAATGATCGATATCAATCTTATCACAAAAGTCTTAATATCTTAACGATGCAATCGTCTTCATGTTATACTCTTAAGACGTAATGTACAGAACCTTTACTTAAACTATTATCACAATCATTTCAAACTTAGAATTTTCTAATTATTAATTATTATTCTAAGAAAAAAAAAAAATTGTTTGTTTTTTTTAGCCCTCGTAGTTTGGGCATGACATTTTGGTATCAGAGCCCATGTTTCAATGCTAGTAACCTTAAACCATTGTTCTTCTTAAACTTAACTCAAACTTTTAATTGTGTAGATGTCGCCTGTTACTCGTAACCGGCGAGGCAGAGGTCGTAGGACTAGGGGTGGTAGAGCGGGACAGGAGGATGGACCACCACCACCTCCACCACCACCACCTCCACCTCCACCACCACTTGAACCTGAACCAGGACATTATAGATGCACTTTAGACTTTGATCGGTGTAGTTCAGTAGAGAGTGGTACCTGTAGTTCAGCTAGTTCAGCAGATTCTAGTAGTGGAAGCAGAGGGACCCATAGGAGGTGGGTTCAAAGTCAGAGAGAGGACTAGGAGTCCCCCACCGAGACAGATAGAGGGTCAAGGTGAACATGAGGAAGAGTTCATACACCAGAGAGGACCCCCTTTTGACAGACCTCCTAGACATGTAGGAGATGACATCAGGGAATTGATTCAACTTGGACCACCATTGTTTACTGGTACCACTGAGGGTTCAGTAGCAGAGGCATAGTTGCAGAGCTTACGGCGGTGCTTTGGGTTATGCCCTTATGGGAGTAATCTAAAAGCATGCCTAGTAGTTCATCAGTTGAGAGGGGATGCCTCCAACTGGTGGCATCAGGAGGAGATCATTAGTGGAGTGAGGATGGACACCCTCACATGGGAATCTTTCCTAGAAAGATTTTGAGAGAGGTACTTGTTAGAGCATTTCTGGCAGAAATAGATAGAGGAGTTCCATTCTCTTTATCAGAGAGGCTTTATAGTGGCTCAGTACGAGAGTAGGTTTCTCAAGCTCCTTCCTTATGTGGAATATATGAAGGACAAAAAACTACGAGTGCGTCGCTTTATCATGGGTCTGAATTTCTCTCTTCAGGGCCCAGTTAGGATGGCCTTCCCTACCACCTTCAGATAGGCAGTGGAGATAGCACTAGTTGCTGAGGATACTCAAGGTAGGCAGGAGTCACGGGATCGGTCTCAGAACCGAAACTCCTCCCAGCAGAAACCCCCTTGGAAAGGGAATCAGAACTATACAACAGGGTCCTCTAGGGGCCAGCAGTCTCAGCAGCAAAAATCCCAGCAGCAGCAGCAGAAACCTTCTCAGGGTTATCAGGGCTCCAAGCCCAAGTAGTGGCAGTCACAGGGTCCTAGGCAGGATCAGAAAGTATAGGCCCCAAAGTCACAGTCAGTGAAGACTTAGCAGTCTTCTAGGGGAGGATTCAACGGATCTAGTAGGTCAGGAGGCCCACAGTAGTCTAGATCACAGGGTGCATGATCTTATACTTGCGGACCATGCTACACTTGTGGTGGCATGGGACATATAGCTAGGGAGTGTCCGCAGGGACAGGCATCCAGTGGTCAGAGCAGGGCTTTTTCAGAGCCGACAGTTGGTGACATGGGTAGATCCCATAGAGTTTTTGCAGCGGTTGACAACTGCCAGGTTGAGCATCAGGCCACAGTTATTGAGGCTACAGGTATTATACAGGGTTGTATGGTTGCAGTTTTATTTGATTTTGGGGCTACTGACTCTTTTATATCTCCATTAGTGGTGGAGCGTTGCGGGCTAGTGGCAGTTAGACAGGATGTTAGTTGGGAGGTAGAGTTAGCCTCAGGAGCCAGAGTGTCAGTTAGTTCCATGGTGCAGAGTTGTTAGATGCAGATTGGAGTCATGTCCACTAGGTCTGATCTACGCATTACCCCTCTAGGTTCTTATGATGTTGTTCTTGGCATGGATTGGCTTTATGCCCACAGCGCCAAGATGGATTGTTGACAGAAGAGGGTGGAATGTGTGGATGACGATGGTATCTCTAGGGAGATCTTCGAAGTAAAGAGGCCAGTGTCCCTTCGTATGATTTCCGCTATGTAGCTTAGATGGTGCATGCGAAAGGGTAATCAGTTGTTTGCTATCACTATTAGTGACCGAGAGGAAGATTCAGAAAGGGATCCATCCCTTGATGATTTTCCAATCCTTCAGGAGTTTGCAGATGTGTTTCCTTCAGAGCTTCTTGGTATGCCTCCACCTCGAGCAGTGGATTTTCATATAGACCTAGTGCCAGGAGCCAAGCCAGTTTCGAAAGCACCATACAGGATGACTACTCATGAGCTTAGTGAGATAAAGGCTTAGTTGGAGGAACTCTTGGAGAAGGGGCATATTCAACCTAGTGTGTCACCTTGGGGTGCACCGATGATCTTTGTCAAGAAGAAGGATGGATCACTTAGGTTGTGTATCGATTATCGGCAATTGAACAAAGTGACCATCAAGAACTGATATCCTCTTCCCAGAATCGATGATCTCTTTGATCAGTTGCAGGGTGCCCGAGTATTTTCAAAGATTGACCTAAAGTCGGGTTACCATCAGTTGAGGATTGTGGATAGTGATATCCGTAAAACAACTTTTCGTACTAGGTATGGCCACTACGAGTTCACCGTGGTACCTTTTGGCCTTACGAATGCTCCAGCTTTATTCATGAGCCTCATGAATGGAGTATTTCATACATTTTTGGATAAGTTTGTGGTTGTATTTCTTGATGACATTCTAATTTATTCTCATGATGAGAGAGAGCATGAAGAGCACCTGAGATAGGTATTGCAGAAGCTGAGAGAGAATCAGTTGTTTGGCAGCTTGTCCAAGTGTGCATTCTTCAGACTCGAGATACATTATTTGGGTCATGTCATATCAGGTGATGGTGTCTCAGTAGACCCATCAAAGATCAGGGCTATCATGGATTGGCCAGCACCCACCAGTGTTACTGAAGTGAGAAGCTTTATGGGGCTAGTAGGTTATTACCGACGCTTCATTTCAGGATTCTCTAGATTGGCACAACCCATCACTTCTCTTCAGAGGAAGGTGAAGAAGTACGAATGGACGAAGAAGTGTGTTAGAGCTTTTGAAGAGCTCAAGAGACCTCTCACGAGTGCATCGATTCTGGCAGTACCAGATCCTGTTGCAGATTTTGTGGTGTGCATCGATGCATCTTTAGATGGTTTAGGTGCAGTCCTTATGTAGGAAGGACAACCTATTTCCTTTGAGTCTAGGAAGTTGAAGACTCATGAACTCAATTATCCTAATCATGACCTAGAACTAGCGACAGTGGTTCATGCCTTGGTGAGATGGCGATATTTCCTTCTGGGTCATAGATTCGAGCTTCATTCCAATCACCAGAGCTTGCAGTACATATTTTCTCAGTCGAACCTTAATGCTAGGCAAAGAAGGTGGATGGAGTTTCTGTGTGAGTATGATTTTGATGTACATTACATCAAGGGAAAGGAGAATGTGGTTGCAGATGCCTTAAGTAGAAGGTGCCATGAGATTTCATCTATGACTACTTGCACTGACTTGAGAGAGCGGATTTTGCAGCACTTATCAGCTAATGAGCTTTATGCAGAAGTTAGTCAATTAGTACATTCTCAGAGACCTTTGGAAGGGAAGTTTGCAGAGTATTCCTTGGAGTCCGATGGACTTTTGCGTCATAGGGGACGTATGTATGTACCTTCCAGTGGGGGTTTGCGTGAGCTTATTATACTTGAGGCTCACAGAGCACCTTATGCAGTGCACCCCGGTGTTAATAAGTTACATGCAGATTTGAGGGAGTTGTATCATTGGCCAGGCATGAGAGTGCAGATTGCTAGCATAGTTGCAAGATGCCTCGAGTGCCAGAGGGTGAAGGCAGAGCACCGTCATCTTGGCGAGCTTCTCCAGCCGCATGAGATTGCAGTGTGGAAATGGGACACTATATCTATGGATTTTATTGTTGGTCTTCCTATGTCATCTCATCACCATGATGCCATTTTGGTGATAGTTGACACATTGACCAAGGTTGCCCATTTTTCACCCATGCGTACTACATTCACAACACGAGATATAGCTCAGGTGTTCTTGCAGGACATTGTTAGACTTCATGGTATTCCTCATAAGATCATCTCTGATAGAGACTCCTTGTTCACTTCTTCATTTTGGAGAGAGTTGCAATTGGCTTTGGGCACCAGGCTTAATTTTAGTACAGCATACCATCCTCAGACCGATGGCCAGACTGAGCGAGTGAATCAGGTTTTGGAGGACATGCTACGTATGTACATGATGGATCATCAGGTCAAATGGGAGGAATACCTACACCTTGTCAAGTTTGCCAATAATAGTGGGCATCATTCTTCCATAGGTATGCCACCATATGAGGCTTTGTACAGGAGATCATGCAGGACACCCTTGAGTTGGGACAGGATCGAGGATCGGGTATCTATTGGTCCCCAGTTAGTAAAAGAGATGGAGCAACAGGTGACCCTGATTAGACAGCGCCTAAGAGAGGCACAAGATAGGCAGAAGAAGTATGCAGATGCGAAGAGGAAAGATCGAGAGTATCAGGTTGGTGATAGAGTGTTCTTGAGGGTGCGACCATACAAGAGTCCGATTCATTTCGGAAAGGGCTCTAAGTTGGCACCCTGGTTTGTTGGGCCGTTCGAGATCCTTGAGAGGATAGGACTTGTTGCATACCATTTAGCCTTCCCACCTAGCCTTTCACGCATCCACGACGTGTTTCATATTTCAGTACTTAGAGGATACATTTATGATGAGTCTCATATTATAGACTGGGATGCTTTACAGGTGGAGTCAGACAGACAGCTAGCACTGGAGCCTATCTACATTATTGCCCGATGGACCCTAGCACTTCGAGGCCGAGAGTTGGACTAGGTTAGGGTCCAATGGGATTGTTACGATGAGCTCATGGCTTCATGGGAGGATGCAGCACAGACGCGATCTCAATACCTATACCATTTTTATGAACTCCAGGAGGAAGTTCATGCCTAGTGGGGGAGGATGTGAGGCCTCACCCCGACCCATTGTAGCATAGCGATGCATTACTATTATTTTTTGATATTCACGACTCGAGATGTCGAGACATTATCTGATGCTTAGAACATATTTTATTATTTCATGTTGTGTGATGTTATTTTCAGATATATTTGATGATTGTCGTTTAATGTTTCATGTATATGTATGTTGATGAAATCAGTAAATGTAGGATTGAGACTTTGATTGAGATATTTTAAATGGTTAAGAATTATGTAGGATGAAGAAACCTTTTTTGATGTATGTTTTAATTTAAGTAAATTTCTGATATGTATACATTTATGTACATGTGATTTTACGGGACTACTGATGTGTGCAATGAGTGTGCAGATATTTAGCCGAGAAACCCCATGGAGGAACAGAATTGATCTCTATGTGCTAATTTTGGAAACCTTGTTATTCGTAGTTCACATATTTGTACTGTGAGATGTATGTATGCATCTCTTTGTTTAGTGAATGTTAATGTTCGTAATTATGTTCTTTTACTGTCGCTTGACACTCATAAAATGTTTATTTGCTTCGATGTGCTTTTTAGGGTTAATAGTTTAACCTTTGGACCAAGTTGGTTTAAGATAGTGTCAGTTCGCTAAGTGGGTTCTTAATCGGGGTTAGTCATCCCTAATTCGGATTAGTGCTTAATTTGCAAGCTAGAGTAGTGAGTTGGACCTATTTTATTCCTAGATTTTATTTGACTCTAAACCTCTTTCCTAAGGCTTTTAATCATGTTATTATTATACCCAAAGGCTATGGGTATTGGTTAGGGGTCTTTTCCAACCCCTGAGCCCCTTTTTTTGACTTTTGAGGTCACTCAAAAAGTCCTTTTTTGCCTTTGTGCAAAAATTGACCATGGTTATCTTGAGTTACCTAACCTCATCTCCACTTATTGTTTAAACATGGTTTAGGTAGAGTTAGGAGTTTCTAGATTTGTTAGTAGGTGGAGATAGTTATTGTTCCTTTTGGGTGGTTGAGTTGGAGGCTTATTTAGAGGCCTTCCTTGGACTAGTCGGTTGTTACCCAATCTCTACATTTAGAGAGGAATGCTTGAAGGTTAAAGGAAGGAAAGGGGATACTCTACTCAAATTTGTTCATTGCCATTACCTCTTTGTGAAGGTAGGAAATTCTCATCTCCCTTATTCAATTTTTATGTTTTGTTTCATGTTCATGCTACCTTGTTGTTGTTTCACTGTTTGTATGGTTGTGGGTATGTTGGGAAAATTTGAAAACTATGTTATTTTGGTTGTTTTCCTTTCATGTTTATGTTTGCAATTTTGAGTTTTCCTTGCATGGGTGTTTTGGTATTACTCACCCTTGGAGAGGGAAGAAGTGACCAATTTAGGGAGAGGTCTGTTTAGTTGGACTCCAACCAGTGTAGAGTCTCTTCTCAAGATGAGAAGAGGGATAAAGGGTAGGGTGTTATGGGCCCCTACCCGTCAGCACAAACCTGGTATGAATATGGCATGTTTAACTAGAAGAACGGAAGTTCTTGGTTATTATCCCCGATTGGGCATCTGAATTGGTGTTGTGCTTGACTTCTCCTGTTGGAAGAATCCACCTTTCCCTAGTCTTGATTCATAGTGAATCCTATTATGTAAACCATGTATGATTATGCATGTTTGATTTTCTTTTAGTTCTGCTTGGTTGTCACCCGATCAGATATTTGTTTCCTCCATGGTCCTTGAAATGAGATTCAGAAAATAGTACAAACTCCTTGATTATGATCATGAAGAAAATTTGATATAATTTTTGAAATTTGGGATTGAGATCCTATTGTAATTTGTATTTTAACCTTATTGTAAATGGCAATGAAGCCGGGTTTTCTTCCTAATTCTTTCCCGGCTGAGCCTTTGAATCAGGTTTGCCAATAAAATTGGTGTTGAGCATATTTGGTTATCATGTGATTTAAATAGTGTATTAAATTTAATATGGTTTCACAAAAAAAAAAATTTAAAAAAAAAGAGTAATGGATAATGTTATGAATTGTGATATTTCAAGTTTTTAAATTGTTAGGGAAGAACAATTTGATAGAATGAATTTTCAAGTTGATGTATAAGTATCAGATGAATCAGGATTCCTACCTTGAGAACTCAATTATCTCTTCTTTGTTAAATTTCCTTATGAACGAATCAATTGGACTAAGAGATCTTGTATCTACTTAAATTTTTAAAGCATAAATCAGTTAGTTATCTTTAACCTTGGCATGGATTGCTTATCGTCTGCATTAAGTTTTATGTTGATTGTTATATGAATTATCATCCTAAACCATACTTAGTCTTATGAGTAACTCGCACTATCATTGTAATATCTTATCATGAGTAACTTAGACTATTGGAGTAGGAAACCAAGTAGGAAGGAATTGATGATGTTAAATTTGACAAAATTCTAAGCTTTCATAATCTTGAAAACAAAAGCTATGATCATGCATGCAAATTCACTTTCTATGATTGTTAGATCCAAATGATAAAGTATTGCACTATTGAATGAAACAAAAAATTTAAACTCTTGATAGGTTATGGTTGTATCAAGTCATTATAGATTTTCCAAAAAAAAAGGGAATTTAACAACGAATTTAGTCCTTGAATCAATCTATTTAGATGTGATAGAAATTGCATTGAATCCTACCTTAATCATCTAATAGATTTAAAAGAAGCATTATTAATTTTCTAAGCCATAAGAAACTTTAAAAATTAATACTTGGGATAACATTATCAACATTTTAGTCTTTCAATTTTTGATCAAAAAAAAAAAGAGAGTAAAATAACTTTTCATACCATCCGTTAGAGAAAATTTCCAAAACATCCACCTATAGGATGTTGGAAATTGTATGGAGAAAGAATTTATCCTCTTGTTGAGACAGAGAATATTCCTTTTGATCTCTTTAAGAAAATAAAAATATAAAATATATTCTAATTTAAATAATATTTAAATTTGTTATGAGCAATTTTTGAATATACTAAATATCCTAACTACCTAATAAACTTTATTGTCTTTACTACATTAATCCTTCCCCATAGCATGTCAACTCTGAAAAGCATTTTAATAAAGTTTTAGTTAAATTTTTTTTGCAATTATCATTTAACATGGGAGGTTGACGTCACCCTGGCCACCCCCATGTCCCATCCCCCTTATGATTTTGGAGCGCTTACCTTTTTGTTTTGGGCCTTTATCATTTTGGCAAGACTTATTAAGTCTGCCTTCCTTGCTGGTCGATTCACCTTTTGGTGAAGTCTGCGCAAGCATTTGGGGCAGAGCGTTGTCCCAAAGTCAGCACTTGGGAAGCGCTGCCCAAGGTTGAGGTGGCAAGGGAAGATGTGACATGAGTCACATGTGGATTAAGGGCTTTTGAGAGTAGGGTGTAGGTGGGTTAGGGTAGGTTAGGTAAGTATTTAGGTTAGATTAAGATTTAAGTTTATTTTTATCTATTTTAGTTTTTATTATAGATTAGTTAGTTTAGTTAATTATTTAGTTGTTTAGTTATGTTTGTTTACATTTCAATATTTATATTTTTTTAAAGTAGTATTAATTTATTAGTATATTTTAGTAATAGTTATTAAAGTTAGATTAAAATGTAATTAAGTTTAGAATTATGATTAGTTGGTTATATTAAATTTAATTAGTTTTAATCTTAGATTAATTTAGTTGTTTTTATATTAATGTTAATTTATTTAGTTTTGTAATATTTTTAGTTTCGATTTAGATATATGTAAAACTGAATATGGTATTTAATTTAAGTTAAATTTTGGTTAGATTTAAGTTAAATATTGGATTTTAGAGATGTTCATATTAAATTGAATCTTGTTAATTTGGTTTTTTAATAAATTGATTTATTAAATTAAATTTGTAAAAGATAGTTAGTATTAGATGTAAATATTAATGGGTTTAATTTAGATGGTTAATCCGATGTATCATATTTTAGTAGACTAATTAACAATCTGTTTAAATTAATGATCGATATCAATCTTATCGCAAAAGTTTTAATATCTTAACGATGCAATCGTCTTCATGTTATAATCTTAAGACGTAATGTAGAGAACCATTACTTAAACTGTTATCACAATCATTTCAAACTTAGAACTTTCTAATTATTAATTATTATTCTAAACAATATATATATATATTTAAGTGTTTTTTTTTTTGCCCTCGTAGTTTGGGCATGACAAAATTGAATCAGTTAACTCCTTATTTTACTCAAATTAAATCTGTTAACTTCCTTTAATTTGGAAATCTCCCTTTATGACTAAACTTCACCTTTTATCCTGACCGTTGATTGAAATCGATCTCAACCGTTGATGAATTCTAGGAAAGTTTATTTAAGAGACCCTCATCTTTTCATTTTGAAAGGTTGAATGAGAATTTGAATCGAATTGTTGCTGTTATTCATACTCACATTTTCTCATATTCACATACGCAAATATCAAGTTTGACCAAAAGTTGACCATATTTAACCACAGTTGACTTGAGTTGACTAGTTTCGAAAAGAATTTTGAAATAATTAAATAAAATTATTTAATTAAATGGAGTACTTACTTCTAATTAATTAAACAAAGTTATTTAATTAAATGAGAAGCCATTCCTAATTAATTAAATGAAGTTATTTAATTAAATAAGAAAAGTGTCTCTAATTAATTAAAGATTATTTAATTAAATAGAAAAAGTAATTATGAGAGCATATCTCATTTTATTAAATTAAATATCTCAACAAAATCTCTCTTCAGTTGAAAAAGGGAAATTTTCAGTTCACTATTGATCAAGAATGATTTAAATCAGTTAACTCTTTTTTCTACTCAAATTGAATCAGTTAACTCTTTATTTTACTCAAATTAAATCTGCTAACTCCCTTTAATTTGGAAATCTCCCTTTTTGACTGACCTCCACCTTTAATCCTGACCGTTGATTGAAATCGATCTCAACCATTGATGAATTCTAGGAAAGTCTATTTAAGAGACCCTCATCTCTTCATTTTGGAAGGTTGAATGAGAATTTGCATTGAATTGTTGCTGGAATTCATACTCACATTTGCTCATAGTCACATACGCAAAGATCAAGTTTGACCAAAAGTTGATAATATTTAACCACGGTTGACTTGAGTTGACTAGTTTCGAAAAGAATTTTGAAATAATTAAACAAAATTATTTAATTAAATAGAGTACTTACTTCTAATTAATTAAACAAAGTTATTTAATTAAATGAGAAGCCGTTCCTAATTAATTAAATGAAGTTATTTAATTAAATAAGAAAAGTGTCTCTAATTAATTGAAGATTACTTAATTAAATAGAAAAAGTAATTATGAGAGAATATCTCATTTTATTAAATTAAATATTTCAATAAAACCTCTCTTTAGTTCAAAAATTGAAATTTCGAATTCACTATTGATCAAAAATGAGTTAAATCGGCTAACTCCTTTTTCTACTCAAATTGAATCTATTAACTCCTTATTTTACTCAAATTAAATCTGTTAACTCCCTTTAATTTGAGAATTTCCCTTTATGACTAAACTTTAACTTTGATCTTGACTGTTGATTGAAATCGATGTCAACTGTTGATGAATTCCAGGAAAGTCTATTTAAGAGACCTTCATCTTTTCATTTTGGAAGGTTGAATGAGAATTTGTATCGAATTGTTGCTAGAATTCATACTCACATTTTCTAATATTTACATACGCAAAGATCAAGTTTGACCAAAAGTTGACCAAATTTAACTACGGTTGACTTGAGTTGGCTAGTTTCGAAAAGAATTTTGAAATAATTAAATGAAATTATTTAATTAAATGGAGTACTTACTTCTAATTAATTAAAAAAAGTTATTTAATTAAAAGAGAAGCCATTCCTAATTAATTAAATGAAGTTATTTAATTAAATAAAAAAAGTGTCTCTAATTAATTAAAGATTATTTAATTAAATAGAAAAAGTAATTATTAGAGCATATCTCATTTTATTAAATTAAATATCTCAACAAAATCTATCTTCAAATCAAAAAGGGAATTTTCCAGTTCACTATTGATCAAAAATGAGTTAAATGAGTTAACTCCTTTTTCTACTCAAATTTGTGAGACCTCGCCCCAACCCATCGTAGCATAGCGATGCATTACTATTATTTTTTGATATTCACGACTCGAGATGTCGAGACATTATCTGATGCTTAGAACATATTTTATTATTTCATGTTTTGTGATGTTATTTTCAGATATATTTGATGATTGTCATTTAATGTTTCATGTATATGTATGTTGATGAAATCAGTAAATGTAGGATTGAGACTTTGATTTGAGATATTTTAAATGTTTAAGAATTATGTAGGATGAAGAAACCTTTTTTGATGTATGTTTTAATTTAAGTAAATTTCGGATACGTATACATTTATGTACATGTGATTTTACGGGACTACTCATGTGTGCAATGAGTGTGCAGACATTTAGCCGAGAAACCCCACGGAGGAATAGAACTGATCTCTATGTGCTAATTTTGGAAACTTTGTTGTTCATAATTCACATATTTATACTATCAGATGTATGTATGCATCTCTTTGTTCAGTGAATGTTAATGTTCATAATTATGTTCTTTTAGTGTCGCTTGACACTCGTAAAATGTTTATGTGCTTCGGTGTGCTTTTTAGGGTTAATTGCTTAACATTTGGACCAAGTTGGTTTAAGATAGTGTCAATTTGCTAAGTGGGTTCTTAATCGGGGTTAGTCATCCCTAATCTGGATTAGTGCTTAATTTGCAAGCTAGAGTAGTGAGTTGGACCTATTTTATTCCTAGATTTTATTTAACTCTAAACTTCTTTCCTAAGGCTTTTAATCATGTTATTATTATACCCAAAGGGTATGGGTATGGGTTAGGGGTCTTTGCCAACCCCTAAGCCCCTTTTTTTGACTTTTTAAGTCACTCAAAACGTCCCTTTTTGCCTTTGTACGAAAATTGACCATGGTTATCTTGAGTTACCTCACCTCATCTCCACTTTGGATTTAACCATGGTGTAGGTTGAGTTAGGAGTTTCTAGATTTGTTAGTAGGTGGAGATAGTTATTGCTCCTTTTGGGTGGTTGAGTTGGAGGCTTATTTAGAGGCCTTCCTTGGACTAGTTGGTTGTTACCCAATCTCTACATTTAGAGAGGAATGCTTGAAGGTTAAAGGAAGGAAAGGGGATACTCTACTCAAATTTGTTCATTGCCATTACCTCTTTGTGAAGGTAGAAAATTCTCATCTCCCTTATTCAATTTTTATGTTTTGTTTCATGTTCATGCTACCTTGTTGTTGTTTCACTGTTTGTATGGTTGTGGGTATGTTGGGAAAATTTGAAATCTATGTTATTTTGGTTGTTTTCCTTTCATGTTTATGTTTGCAATTTTGAGTTTTCCTTGCATTGGTGTTTTGGTATTACTCACCCTTGGAGAGGGAAGAAGTGACCAATTTAGGGAGAGGTCTATTTAGTT
The DNA here is from genome assembly GCA_028749045.1 of Cupressus sempervirens. Lineage (NCBI taxonomy): Eukaryota > Viridiplantae > Streptophyta > Pinopsida > Cupressales > Cupressaceae > Cupressus > Cupressus sempervirens. The sequence continues at coordinate 663,930,039 of CM053793.1, forward strand.
GGACTCCAACCAGTGTAGAGTCTCTTCTCAAGATGAGAAGAAGGATAAAGGGTAGGGTGTTATGGGCCCCTACCTGTCAGCACAAACCTGGTATGAATATGGCATGTTTAAATAGAAGAACGAAAGTTCTTGGTTATTAGCCCCGATTGGGCATCTGAATTGGTGTTGTGCTTGACTTCTCCTGTTGAAAGAATCCACCTTTCCCTAGTCTTGATTCATTGTGAATCCTATTGTGTAAACCATGTATGATTATGCATGTTTGATTTTCTTTAGGTTCTGCTTGGTTGTCACCCGATTAGATATTTGTTTCCTCCATGGTCCTTGAAATGAGATTCAAAAAACAATACAAACTCCTTGATTATGATAATGAAGAAAATTTGATATAATTGTTGAAATTTGGGATTGAGATCCTATTGTAATTTGTATTTTAACCTTATTGTAAATGGAAACGAAGCCAGGTTTTCTTCCTGATTCTTTCCCGGCTGAGCCTTTGAATCAGGTTTGCCAATAAAACTGGTGTTGAGCATATTTGGTTATCATGTGATTTAAATTGTGTATTAAATTTAATATGGTTGCACAAAAAAAATTAAAAAAATAAGAGTAACGGATAATGTTATGAATTGTGATATTTCAAGTTTTTAAATTGTTAGGGAAGAACAATTTGATAGAATGAATTTCCAAGTTGATGTATAAGTATCAGATGAATTAGGATTCCTTCCTTGAGAACTCTATTATCTCTTCTTTGTTAAATTTCCTTATGAATGAATCAATTGGACTAAGAGATCTTGTATCTCCTTAAATTTTTAAAGCATAAATCAGTTAGATATCTTTAACCTTGCCATGGATTGCTTATCGGCTGCATTAAGTTTTATGTTGATTGTTATATGAATTATCATCCTAAACCATACTTAGTCTTATGAGTAACTCACACTATCATTGTAATATCTTATCATGAGTAACTTAGACTATTGGAGTAGGAAACCAAGTAGGAAGGAATTGATGATGTTAAATTTGACAAAATTCTAAGCTTTCATAATGTTGAAAATAAAAGCTATGATCATGCATGCAAATTCACTTTTTATGATTGTTAGATCCAAATGATAAAGTATTGCACTATTGAATGAAACAAAAAATTTAAACTCTTGATAGGTTATGGTTGTATCAAGTCATTATAGATTTGCCAAAAAAAAAGGGAATTTAACAATGAATTTAGTCCTTGAATCAATCTATTTAGATGTGATAGAAATTGCATTGAATCCTACCTTAATCATCTAATAGATTTAAAAGAAGCATTATTAATTTTGTAAGTCATAAGAAACTTTAAAAATTAATACTTGGGATAACATTATCAATATGTTAGTCTTTCAATTTTTGATCAAAAAAAAAGAAGAGTAAAATAACTTTTCATACCATCCTTAAGAGAAAATGTCCAAAACATCCACCTATAGGATGCTGGAAATTGTATGGAGAAAGAATTTATCCTCTTGTTGAGACAGAGAATATTCCTTTTGATTTCTTTAAGAAAATAAAAATATAAAATATATTCTAATTTAAATAATATTTAAATTTGTTATGAGCAATTTTTGAATATACTAAATATCCTAACTACCTAATAAACTTTATTGTCTTTACTACATTAATCCTTACCCCTTGCACATCAACTCTGAAAAGCATTTTAATAAAGTTTTAGTTAAAAAGTTTTTGCAATCATCATTTAACATGGGGGGGGGGGGGGGGGGTGACGTCACCCTAGCCACCCCCATGTCCCATCCCCCTTATGATTTTGGAGTGCTTACCTTTTTGTTTTGGGCCTTTATCATTTTGGCAAGACTTATTAAGTCTGCCTTCCTTGCTGGTCGATTCACCTTTTGGTGAAGTCTGCGTAGGCATTTGGGGCAGAGCGTTGTCCCAAGGTTAGCGCTTGGGAAGCGCATGTCCTTTGGGAAGCGCTGCCCAAGGTTGAGGTGGCAAGGGAAGATGTGACGTGAGTCACATGTGGATTAAGGGCTTTTGAGAGTAGGGTGTAGGTGGCTTAGGGTAGGTTAGGTTAGTATTTAGGTTAGGTTAAGATTTAAGTTTACTTTTATCTATTTTATTTTTTATTATAGATTAGTTAGTTTAGTTAATTATTTAGTTGTTTAGTTATGTTTGTTTATGTTTCAATATTTATATTCCTTTTTAAGTAGTATTAATTTATTAGTATATTTTAGTAATAGTTATTAAAGTTAGATTAAAATGTAATTAAGTTTAGAATTATGATTAGTTGGTTATATTAAATTTAATTAGTTTTGTTCTTAGATTAATTTAGTTGTTTTTATATTAATGTTAATTTATTTAGTTTTGTAATATTTTTAGTTTCAATTTAGATATATGTAAAACTGAATATGGTATTTAATTTAAGTTAAATTTAAGTTAAATCTTAGATTTTAGAGATGTTCGTATTAAATTGAATCTTGTTAATTTGGTCTTTTAATAAATTGATTTATTAAATTAACTTTTTAAAAGATAGTTAGTATTAGATGTAAATATTAATGGGTTTAATTTAGATGGTTAATCCCATGTATCATATTTTAGTAGACTAATTAACAATCTGTTTAAATTAATGATCGATATCAATCTTATCACAAAAGTCTTAATATCTTAACGATGCAATCGTCTTCATGTTATACTCTTAAGACGTAATGTACAGAACCTTTACTTAAACTATTATCACAATCATTTCAAACTTAGAATTTTCTAATTATTAATTATTATTCTAAGAAAAAAAAAAAATTGTTTGTTTTTTTTAGCCCTCGTAGTTTGGGCATGACATTTTGGTATCAGAGCCCATGTTTCAATGCTAGTAACCTTAAACCATTGTTCTTCTTAAACTTAACTCAAACTTTTAATTGTGTAGATGTCGCCTGTTACTCGTAACCGGCGAGGCAGAGGTCGTAGGACTAGGGGTGGTAGAGCGGGACAGGAGGATGGACCACCACCACCTCCACCACCACCACCTCCACCTCCACCACCACTTGAACCTGAACCAGGACATTATAGATGCACTTTAGACTTTGATCGGTGTAGTTCAGTAGAGAGTGGTACCTGTAGTTCAGCTAGTTCAGCAGATTCTAGTAGTGGAAGCAGAGGGACCCATAGGAGGTGGGTTCAAAGTCAGAGAGAGGACTAGGAGTCCCCCACCGAGACAGATAGAGGGTCAAGGTGAACACGAGGAAGAGTTCATACACCAGAGAGGACCCCCTTTTGACAGACCTCCTAGACATGTAGGAGATGACATCAGGGAATTGATTCAACTTGGACCACCATTGTTTACTGGTACCACTGAGGGTTCAGTAGCAGAGGCATAGTTGCAGAGCTTACGGCGGTGCTTTGGGTTATGCCCTTATGGGAGTAATCTAAAAGCATGCCTAGTAGTTCATCAGTTGAGAGGGGATGCCTCCAACTGGTGGCATCAGGAGGAGATCATTAGTGGAGTGAGGATGGACACCCTCACATGGGAATCTTTCCTAGAAAGATTTTGAGAGAGGTACTTGTTAGAGCATTTCTGGCAGAAATAGATAGAGGAGTTCCATTCTCTTTATCAGAGAGGCTTTATAGTGGCTCAGTACGAGAGTAGGTTTCTCAAGCTCCTTCCTTATGTGGAATATATGAAGGACAAAAAACTACGAGTGCGTCGCTTTATCATGGGTCTGAATTTCTCTCTTCAGGGCCCAGTTAGGATGGCCTTCCCTACCACCTTCAGATAGGCAGTGGAGATAGCACTAGTTGCTGAGGATACTCAAGGTAGGCAGGAGTCACGGGATCGGTCTCAGAACCGAAACTCCTCCCAGCAGAAACCCCCTTGGAAAGGGAATCAGAACTATACAACAGGGTCCTCTAGGGGCCAGCAGTCTCAGCAGCAAAAATCCCAGCAGCAGCAGCAGAAACCTTCTCAGGGTTATCAGGGCTCCAAGCCCAAGTAGTGGCAGTCACAGGGTCCTAGGCAGGATCAGAAAGTATAGGCCCCAAAGTCACAGTCAGTGAAGACTTAGCAGTCTTCTAGGGGAGGATTCAACGGATCTAGTAGGTCAGGAGGCCCACAGTAGTCTAGATCACAGGGTGCATGATCTTATACTTGCGGACCATGCTACACTTGTGGTGGCATGGGACATATAGCTAGGGAGTGTCCGCAGGGACAGGCATCCAGTGGTCAGAGCAGGGCTTTTTCAGAGCCGACAGTTGGTGACATGGGTAGATCCCATAGAGTTTTTGCAGCGGTTGACAACTGCCAGGTTGAGCATCAGGCCACAGTTATTGAGGCTACAGGTATTATACAGGGTTGTATGGTTGCAGTTTTATTTGATTTTGGGGCTACTGACTCTTTTATATCTCCATTAGTGGTGGAGCGTTGCGGGCTAGTGGCAGTTAGACAGGATGTTAGTTGGGAGGTAGAGTTAGCCTCAGGAGCCAGAGTGTCAGTTAGTTCCATGGTGCAGAGTTGTTAGATGCAGATTGGAGTCATGTCCACTAGGTCTGATCTACGCATTACCCCTCTAGGTTCTTATGATGTTGTTCTTGGCATGGATTGGCTTTATGCCCACAGCGCCAAGATGGATTGTTGACAGAAGAGGGTGGAATGTGTGGATGACGATGGTATCTCTAGGGAGATCTTCGAAGTAAAGAGGCCAGTGTCCCTTCGTATGATTTCCGCTATGTAGCTTAGATGGTGCATGCGAAAGGGTAATCAGTTGTTTGCTATCACTATTAGTGACCGAGAGGAAGATTCAGAAAGGGATCCATCCCTTGATGATTTTCCAATCCTTCAGGAGTTTGCAGATGTGTTTCCTTCAGAGCTTCTTGGTATGCCTCCACCTCGAGCAGTGGATTTTCATATAGACCTAGTGCCAGGAGCCAAGCCAGTTTCGAAAGCACCATACAGGATGACTACTCATGAGCTTAGTGAGATAAAGGCTTAGTTGGAGGAACTCTTGGAGAAGGGGCATATTCAACCTAGTGTGTCACCTTGGGGTGCACCGATGATCTTTGTCAAGAAGAAGGATGGATCACTTAGGTTGTGTATCGATTATCGGCAATTGAACAAAGTGACCATCAAGAACTGATATCCTCTTCCCAGAATCGATGATCTCTTTGATCAGTTGCAGGGTGCCCGAGTATTTTCAAAGATTGACCTAAAGTCGGGTTACCATCAGTTGAGGATTGTGGATAGTGATATCCGTAAAACAACTTTTCGTACTAGGTATGGCCACTACGAGTTCACCGTGGTACCTTTTGGCCTTACGAATGCTCCAGCTTTATTCATGAGCCTCATGAATGGAGTATTTCATACATTTTTGGATAAGTTTGTGGTTGTATTTCTTGATGACATTCTAATTTATTCTCATGATGAGAGAGAGCATGAAGAGCACCTGAGATAGGTATTGCAGAAGCTGAGAGAGAATCAGTTGTTTGGCAGCTTGTCCAAGTGTGCATTCTTCAGACTCGAGATACATTATTTGGGTCATGTCATATCAGGTGATGGTGTCTCAGTAGACCCATCAAAGATCAGGGCTATCATGGATTGGCCAGCACCCACCAGTGTTACTGAAGTGAGAAGCTTTATGGGGCTAGTAGGTTATTACCGACGCTTCATTTCAGGATTCTCTAGATTGGCACAACCCATCACTTCTCTTCAGAGGAAGGTGAAGAAGTACGAATGGACGAAGAAGTGTGTTAGAGCTTTTGAAGAGCTCAAGAGACCTCTCACGAGTGCATCGATTCTGGCAGTACCAGATCCTGTTGCAGATTTTGTGGTGTGCATCGATGCATCTTTAGATGGTTTAGGTGCAGTCCTTATGTAGGAAGGACAACCTATTTCCTTTGAGTCTAGGAATTTGAAGACTCATGAACTCAATTATCCTAATCATGACCTAGAACTAGCGACAGTGGTTCATGCCTTGGTGAGATGGTGATATTTCCTTCTGGGTCATAGATTCGAGCTTCATTCCAATCACCAGAGCTTGCAGTACATATTTTCTCAGTCGAACCTTAATGCTAGGCAAAGAAGGTGGATGGAGTTTCTGTGTGAGTATGATTTTGATGTACATTACATCAAGGGAAAGGAGAATGTGGTTGCAGATGCCTTAAGTAGAAGGTGCCATGAGATTTCATCTATGACTACTTGCACTGACTTGAGAGAGCGGATTTTGCAGCACTTATCAGCTAATGAGCTTTATGCAGAAGTTAGTCAATTAGTACATTCTCAGAGACCTTTGGAAGGGAAGTTTGCAGAGTATTCCTTGGAGTCCGATGGACTTTTGCGTCATAGGGGACGTATGTATGTACCTTCCAGTGGGGGTTTGCGTGAGCTTATTATACTTGAGGCTCACAGAGCACCTTATGCAGTGCACCCCGGTGTTAATAAGTTACATGCAGATTTGAGGGAGTTGTATCATTGGCCAGGCATGAGAGTGCAGATTGCTAGCATAGTTGCAAGATGCCTCGAGTGCCAGAGGGTGAAGGCAGAGCACCGTCATCTTGGCGAGCTTCTCCAGCCGCATGAGATTGCAGTGTGGAAATGGGACACTATATCTATGGATTTTATTGTTGGTCTTCCTATGTCATCTCATCACCATGATGCCATTTTGGTGATAGTTGACACATTGACCAAGGTTGCCCATTTTTCACCCATGCGTACTACATTCACAACACGAGATATAGCTCAGGTGTTCTTGCAGGACATTGTTAGACTTCATGGTATTCCTCATAAGATCATCTCTGATAGAGACTCCTTGTTCACTTCTTCATTTTGGAGAGAGTTGCAATTGGCTTTGGGCACCAGGCTTAATTTTAGTACAGCATACCATCCTCAGACCGATGGCCAGACTGAGCGAGTGAATCAGGTTTTGGAGGACATGCTACGTATGTACATGATGGATCATCAGGTCAAATGGGAGGAATACCTACACCTTGTCAAGTTTGCCAATAATAGTGGGCATCATTCTTCCATAGGTATGCCACCATATGAGGCTTTGTACAGGAGATCATGCAGGACACCCTTGAGTTGGGACAGGATCGAGGATCGGGTATCTATTGGTCCCCAGTTAGTAAAAGAGATGGAGCAACAGGTGACCCTGATTAGACAGCGCCTAAGAGAGGCACAAGATAGGCAGAAGAAGTATGCAGATGCGAAGAGGAAAGATCGAGAGTATCAGGTTGGTGATAGAGTGTTCTTGAGGGTGCGACCATACAAGAGTCCGATTCATTTCGGAAAGGGCTCTAAGTTGGCACCCTGGTTTGTTGGGCCGTTCGAGATCCTTGAGAGGATAGGACTTGTTGCATACCATTTAGCCTTCCCACCTAGCCTTTCACGCATCCACGACGTGTTTCATATTTCAGTACTTAGAGGATACATTTATGATGAGTCTCATATTATAGACTGGGATGCTTTACAGGTGGAGTCAGACAGACAGCTAGCACTGGAGCCTATCTACATTATTGCCCGATGGACCCTAGCACTTCGAGGCCGAGAGTTGGACTAGGTTAGGGTCCAATGGGATTGTTACGATGAGCTCATGGCTTCATGGGAGGATGCAGCACAGACGCGATCTCAATACCTATAACATTTTTATGAACTCCAGGAGGAAGTTCATGCCTAGTGGGGGAGGATGTGAGGCCTCACCCCGACCCATTGTAGCATAGCGATGCATTACTATTATTTTTTGATATTCACGACTCGAGATGTCGAGACATTATCTGATGCTTAGAACATATTTTATTATTTCATGTTGTGTGATGTTATTTTCAGATATATTTGATGATTGTCGTTTAATGTTTCATGTATATGTATGTTGATGAAATCAGTAAATGTAGGATTGAGACTTTGATTGAGATATTTTAAATGGTTAAGAATTATGTAGGATGAAGAAACCTTTTTTGATGTATGTTTTAATTTAAGTAAATTTCTGATATGTATACATTTATGTACATGTGATTTTACGGGACTACTGATGTGTGCAATGAGTGTGCAGATATTTAGCCGAGAAACCCCATGGAGGAACAGAATTGATCTCTATGTGCTAATTTTGGAAACCTTGTTATTCGTAGTTCACATATTTGTACTGTGAGATGTATGTATGCATCTCTTTGTTTAGTGAATGTTAATGTTCGTAATTATGTTCTTTTACTGTCGCTTGACACTCATAAAATGTTTATTTGCTTCGATGTGCTTTTTAGGGTTAATAGTTTAACCTTTGGACCAAGTTGGTTTAAGATAGTGTCAGTTCGCTAAGTGGGTTCTTAATCGGGGTTAGTCATCCCTAATTCGGATTAGTGCTTAATTTGCAAGCTAGAGTAGTGAGTTGGACCTATTTTATTCCTAGATTTTATTTGACTCTAAACCTCTTTCCTAAGGCTTTTAATCATGTTATTATTATACCCAAAGGCTATGGGTATTGGTTAGGGGTCTTTTCCAACCCCTGAGCCCCTTTTTTTGACTTTTGAGGTCACTCAAAAAGTCCTTTTTTGCCTTTGTGCAAAAATTGACCATGGTTATCTTGAGTTACCTAACCTCATCTCCACTTATTGTTTAAACATGGTTTAGGTAGAGTTAGGAGTTTCTAGATTTGTTAGTAGGTGGAGATAGTTATTGTTCCTTTTGGGTGGTTGAGTTGGAGGCTTATTTAGAGGCCTTCCTTGGACTAGTCGGTTGTTACCCAATCTCTACATTTAGAGAGGAATGCTTGAAGGTTAAAGGAAGGAAAGGGGATACTCTACTCAAATTTGTTCATTGCCATTACCTCTTTGTGAAGGTAGGAAATTCTCATCTCCCTTATTCAATTTTTATGTTTTGTTTCATGTTCATGCTACCTTGTTGTTGTTTCACTGTTTGTATGGTTGTGGGTATGTTGGGAAAATTTGAAAACTATGTTATTTTGGTTGTTTTCCTTTCATGTTTATGTTTGCAATTTTGAGTTTTCCTTGCATGGGTGTTTTGGTATTACTCACCCTTGGAGAGGGAAGAAGTGACCAATTTAGGGAGAGGTCTGTTTAGTTGGACTCCAACCAGTGTAGAGTCTCTTCTCAAGATGAGAAGAGGGATAAAGGGTAGGGTGTTATGGGCCCCTACCCGTCAGCACAAACCTGGTATGAATATGGCATGTTTAACTAGAAGAACGGAAGTTCTTGGTTATTATCCCCGATTGGGCATCTGAATTGGTGTTGTGCTTGACTTCTCCTGTTGGAAGAATCCACCTTTCCCTAGTCTTGATTCATAGTGAATCCTATTATGTAAACCATGTATGATTATGCATGTTTGATTTTCTTTTAGTTCTGCTTGGTTGTCACCCGATCAGATATTTGTTTCCTCCATGGTCCTTGAAATGAGATTCAGAAAATAGTACAAACTCCTTGATTATGATCATGAAGAAAATTTGATATAATTTTTGAAATTTGGGATTGAGATCCTATTGTAATTTGTATTTTAACCTTATTGTAAATGGCAATGAAGCCGGGTTTTCTTCCTAATTCTTTCCCGGCTGAGCCTTTGAATCAGGTTTGCCAATAAAATTGGTGTTGAGCATATTTGGTTATCATGTGATTTAAATAGTGTATTAAATTTAATATGGTTTCACAAAAAAAAAAATTTAAAAAAAAAGAGTAATGGATAATGTTATGAATTGTGATATTTCAAGTTTTTAAATTGTTAGGGAAGAACAATTTGATAGAATGAATTTTCAAGTTGATGTATAAGTATCAGATGAATCAGGATTCCTACCTTGAGAACTCAATTATCTCTTCTTTGTTAAATTTCCTTATGAACGAATCAATTGGACTAAGAGATCTTGTATCTACTTAAATTTTTAAAGCATAAATCAGTTAGTTATCTTTAACCTTGGCATGGATTGCTTATCGTCTGCATTAAGTTTTATGTTGATTGTTATATGAATTATCATCCTAAACCATACTTAGTCTTATGAGTAACTCGCACTATCATTGTAATATCTTATCATGAGTAACTTAGACTATTGGAGTAGGAAACCAAGTAGGAAGGAATTGATGATGTTAAATTTGACAAAATTCTAAGCTTTCATAATCTTGAAAACAAAAGCTATGATCATGCATGCAAATTCACTTTCTATGATTGTTAGATCCAAATGATAAAGTATTGCACTATTGAATGAAACAAAAAATTTAAACTCTTGATAGGTTATGGTTGTATCAAGTCATTATAGATTTTCCAAAAAAAAAGGGAATTTAACAACGAATTTAGTCCTTGAATCAATCTATTTAGATGTGATAGAAATTGCATTGAATCCTACCTTAATCATCTAATAGATTTAAAAGAAGCATTATTAATTTTCTAAGCCATAAGAAACTTTAAAAATTAATACTTGGGATAACATTATCAACATTTTAGTCTTTCAATTTTTGATCAAAAAAAAAAAGAGAGTAAAATAACTTTTCATACCATCCGTTAGAGAAAATTTCCAAAACATCCACCTATAGGATGTTGGAAATTGTATGGAGAAAGAATTTATCCTCTTGTTGAGACAGAGAATATTCCTTTTGATCTCTTTAAGAAAATAAAAATATAAAATATATTCTAATTTAAATAATATTTAAATTTGTTATGAGCAATTTTTGAATATACTAAATATCCTAACTACCTAATAAACTTTATTGTCTTTACTACATTAATCCTTCCCCATAGCATGTCAACTCTGAAAAGCATTTTAATAAAGTTTTAGTTAAATTTTTTTTGCAATTATCATTTAACATGGGAGGTTGACGTCACCCTGGCCACCCCCATGTCCCATCCCCCTTATGATTTTGGAGCGCTTACCTTTTTGTTTTGGGCCTTTATCATTTTGGCAAGACTTATTAAGTCTGCCTTCCTTGCTGGTCGATTCACCTTTTGGTGAAGTCTGCGCAAGCATTTGGGGCAGAGCGTTGTCCCAAAGTCAGCACTTGGGAAGCGCTGCCCAAGGTTGAGGTGGCAAGGGAAGATGTGACATGAGTCACATGTGGATTAAGGGCTTTTGAGAGTAGGGTGTAGGTGGGTTAGGGTAGGTTAGGTAAGTATTTAGGTTAGATTAAGATTTAAGTTTATTTTTATCTATTTTAGTTTTTATTATAGATTAGTTAGTTTAGTTAATTATTTAGTTGTTTAGTTATGTTTGTTTACATTTCAATATTTATATTTTTTTAAAGTAGTATTAATTTATTAGTATATTTTAGTAATAGTTATTAAAGTTAGATTAAAATGTAATTAAGTTTAGAATTATGATTAGTTGGTTATATTAAATTTAATTAGTTTTAATCTTAGATTAATTTAGTTGTTTTTATATTAATGTTAATTTATTTAGTTTTGTAATATTTTTAGTTTCGATTTAGATATATGTAAAACTGAATATGGTATTTAATTTAAGTTAAATTTTGGTTAGATTTAAGTTAAATATTGGATTTTAGAGATGTTCATATTAAATTGAATCTTGTTAATTTGGTTTTTTAATAAATTGATTTATTAAATTAAATTTGTAAAAGATAGTTAGTATTAGATGTAAATATTAATGGGTTTAATTTAGATGGTTAATCCGATGTATCATATTTTAGTAGACTAATTAACAATCTGTTTAAATTAATGATCGATATCAATCTTATCGCAAAAGTTTTAATATCTTAACGATGCAATCGTCTTCATGTTATAATCTTAAGACGTAATGTAGAGAACCATTACTTAAACTGTTATCACAATCATTTCAAACTTAGAACTTTCTAATTATTAATTATTATTCTAAACAATATATATATATATTTAAGTGTTTTTTTTTTTGCCCTCGTAGTTTGGGCATGACAAAATTGAATCAGTTAACTCCTTATTTTACTCAAATTAAATCTGTTAACTTCCTTTAATTTGGAAATCTCCCTTTATGACTAAACTTCACCTTTTATCCTGACCGTTGATTGAAATCGATCTCAACCGTTGATGAATTCTAGGAAAGTTTATTTAAGAGACCCTCATCTTTTCATTTTGAAAGGTTGAATGAGAATTTGAATCGAATTGTTGCTGTTATTCATACTCACATTTTCTCATATTCACATACGCAAATATCAAGTTTGACCAAAAGTTGACCATATTTAACCACAGTTGACTTGAGTTGACTAGTTTCGAAAAGAATTTTGAAATAATTAAATAAAATTATTTAATTAAATGGAGTACTTACTTCTAATTAATTAAACAAAGTTATTTAATTAAATGAGAAGCCATTCCTAATTAATTAAATGAAGTTATTTAATTAAATAAGAAAAGTGTCTCTAATTAATTAAAGATTATTTAATTAAATAGAAAAAGTAATTATTAGAGCATATCTCATTTTATTAAATTAAATATCTCAACAAAATCTATCTTCAAATCAAAAAGGGAATTTTTCAGTTCACTATTCATCAAAAATGAGTTAAATCAGTTAACTCCTTTTTCTACTCAAATTGAATCAGTTAACTCCTTATTTTACTCAAATTAAATCTGTTAACTCCCTTTAATTTGGAAATCTCCTTTTACGACTGAACTTCACCTTTAATCTTGACCGTTGATTGAAATCGATCTCAATCGTTGATGAATTCCAGAAAAGTTTATTTAAGAGACCCTCATCTTTCCATTTTGAAAGGTTGAATGAGAATTTGCATCGAATTGTTGCTGGAATTCATACTCACATTTGCTCATATTCACATACACAAGGATCAAGTTTGACCAAAAGTTGACCAGATTTAACCATGGTTGACTTGAGTTGACTAGTTTCGAAAAGAATTTTGAAATAATTAAACGAAATTATTTAATTAAACAGAGTACTTACTTATAATTAATTAAACAAAGCTATTTAATTAAATGAGAAGCCATTCCTTATTAATTAAATGAAGTTATTTAATTAAATAAGAAAATTGTCTCTCATTAATTAAAGATTACTTAATTAAATAGAAAAAGTAATTATGAGAGCATATCTCATTTTATTAAATTAAATATCTCAACAAAATCTCTCTTCAGTTCAAAAAGAGAAATTTCCAGTTCACTATTAATAAAAAATTTGTTAAATCAGTTAACTCCTTTTTCTACTCAAATTGAATCAGTTAACTCCTTATTTTACTCAAATTAAATCTGTTAACTCCCTTTCATTTGGAAATCTCCCTTTATGACTGAACTTCACCTTTAATCCTGACCGTTGATTAAAATCGATCTCGACCATTGATGAATTCTTGGAAGGTTTATTTAAGAGATCTTCATTTCTTCATTTTGAAAGGTTGAATGAGAATTTGTATCGAATTATTGCTGAAATTCATACTCACATTTGCTCATATTCACATACGCAAATATCAAATTTGACAAAAAGTTGACCATATTTAACCACAGTTGACTTGAGTTGACTAGTTTCAATTTTTTTTTTGAAATAATTAAATGAAATTATTTAATTAAATGAGAATCCGTTCCTAATTAATTAAATGAAGTTATTTAAATAAATAAGAAAAGTATCTCTTATTAATTAAAGATTATTTAATTAAATAGAAAAAGTAATTATGAGAGCATATCTCATTTTATTAACTTAACTATCTCAACAAAATCTCTCTTCAGTTAAAAAAAGGAAATTTCCAGTTCACTATTGATCAAAAATGAGTTAAATTAGTTAACTCATTTTTCTACTCAAATTGAATCAGTTAACTCCTTATTTTACTCAAATTAAATTTGTTAACTCCATTTAATTTGGAAATCTCCCTTTATGACTGAACTTCACCTTTGATCCTGACTGTTGATTGAAATCGATCTCAACTTTTGATGAATTTCAGGAAAGTGTATTTAAGAGACCCTCATCTCTTCATTTTGAAAGGTTGAATGAGAATTTGCATCGAATTGTTGCTGGAATTCATACTCAAATTTTCTCATATTCACATACGCAAAGATCAAGTTTGACCAAAAGTTGATCAGGTTTAACCACGGTTGACTTGAGTTGACTTGTTTTGAAAATAATTTTGAAATAATTAAACGAAATTATTTAATTAAATGGAGTACTTAGTTCTAATTAATTAAACAAAGCTATTTAATTAAATAAGAAGCCATTCCTAATTAATTAAATCAAGTTATTTAATTAAATAAGAAAAGTGTATCTAATTAATTAAAGATTATTTAATTAAATAGAAAAAGTAATGATGAGAGCATATCTCATTTTATTAAATTAAATATCTCAACAAAATCTCTCTTCAGTTCAAAAAGGGAAATTTCCAGTTCACTATTGATAAAAAATGAGTTAAATGAGTTAACTCTTTTTTCTACTCAAATTGAATCAGTTAACTCCTTATTTTACTCAAATTAAATCCGTTAACTCTGTTTAATTTGGAAATCTCCCTTTATGATTGAACTTCACATTTAATCCTGACTGTTGATTGAAATCGATCTCAACTGTTGATGAATTCTAGGAAAGTCTATTTAAGAGACTCTCATCTCTTCATTTTGAAAGATTGAATGAGAATTTGCATCGAATTGTTGCTGGAATTCATACTCACATTTGCTCATATCAACATATGCAAATTTCAAGTTTGACAAAAAATTGACCAAATTTAACCACCGTTGACTTGAGTTGACTAGTTTCAATTTTTTTAAAAAAATAATTAAATGAAATTATTTAATTAAATAGAGTACTTAGTTTTAATTAATTAAACAAAGTTATTTAGCTAAATGAGAAGCCATTCCTAATTAATTAAATGAAGTTATTTAATTAAATAAGAAAAGTGTCTTTAATTAATTAAAGTTTATTTAATTAAATATAAAAAGTAATTATGAGAGCATCTCTCATTTTATTAAATTAAATATCTCAACAAAATCTCTCTTCAGTTCAAAAAGGGAAATTTCCAGTTCACTATTGATCAAAAATGAGTTAAATGAGTTAACTCCCTTTTCTACTCAAATTGAATCGGTTAACTCCTTATTTTACTCATATTAATTCCGTTAACTCCATTTAATTTCGAAATCTCCCTTTATGACTAAGTTCACCTTTAATCCTAACTGTTGATTGAAATCGATCTCAACTGTTGATGAATTTCAGGGAAGTCTATTTAAGAGACCCTCATCTTTTCATTTTGAAAGGTTGAATGAGAATTTGCATCGAATTGTTGCCAGAATTCATACTCACATTTGCTCATATTCACATACAAAAAGATCAAGTTTGACCAAAAGTTGACGAAATTTAACCATGGTTGACTTGAGTTGACTAGTTTCGAAAAGCATTTTGAAACAACTCAACAAAATTATTTAATTAAAGGGAGTACTTACTTCTAATTAATTAAACAAATTTATTTAATTAAATGAGAAGCCATTCCTAATTAATTAAATGAAGTTATTTAATTAAATAAGAAAAGTGTCTGTAATTAATTAAAGATTATCTAATTAAATAGAAAAAGTAATTATGAGAGCATATCTCATTTTATTAAATTAAATATCTCAACAAGATCTCTTTTCAGTTGAAAAAGGGAAATTTCCAGTTCACTATTAATCCAAAATGAGTTAAATCTGTTAACTCCTTTTTCTAATCAAATTGAATCAGTTAAGTCTTTATTTTACTCAAATTAAATTTGTTAACTCCCTTTAAATTGGAAATCTCCCTTTATGACTGAACTTCACCTTTAATCACGACCGCCGATTGAAATCGATCTAACCCGTTGATGAATTCCAAGAAAGTCTATTTAAGAGACCCTCATCTCTTCATTTTGAAAGGTTGAATGAGAATTTGAATCGAATTGTTGCAGAAATTCATACTCACTTTTTCTCATATTCACATACGCAAAAATCAAGTTTGACCAAGAATTGACCAAATTTAACCACGGTTGACTTGAGTTGACTAGTTTCGAAAAGAATTTTAAAATAATTAAACAAAATTATTTAATTAAATGGAGTACTTCCATCTAATTAATTAAAGAATTTTACTTAATTAAATGAGAAGTCATTCCTAATTAATTAAATGAAGTTATTTAATTAAATAAGAAAAGTGTCTCTAATTAGGTAAATATTATTTAATTAAATAGAAAAAGTAATTCTGAGAGCATATTTCATTTTATTAAATTAAATATCTCAACAAAATCTCTCTTCAGTTCAAAAAGAGAAATTTTCAGCTCACTATTGATAAAAAATGAGTTAAATCAGTTAACTCCTTTTGCTAGTCAAATTGAATCGGTTAACTCGTTATTTTACTCAAATTAAATCCGTTAACTCCCTTTAATTTGTAAATCTCCTTTTATGATTGAACTTCACCTTTAATCCTAACCGTTGATTGAAATCGATCTCAAGTATTGATGAATTCCAAGAAAGTCTATTAAAGAGACTCTCATCTCTTCATTTTGAAAGGTTGAATGAGAATTTGCATCAAATTGTTGTCAAAATTCATACTCACATTTTCTCATATTCACATATGCAAAGATCATGTTTGATCAAAAGTTGATCAGATTTAACCACGGTTGACTTGAGTTGACTAGTTTTTAAAAGAATTTTGAAATAATTAAATGAAATTATTTAATTAAATGGAGTACTTACTTCTAATTAATTAAACAAATTTATTTAATTAAATGAGAAGCCATTCCTAATTAATTAAATAAAGTTATTTAATTAAATAAGAAAAGTGTCTCTAATTAATAAAAGATTATTTAATTAAATAGAAAAAGTAATTATGAGAGCATATCTCTTTTATTAAATTAAATATCTCAACAAAATCTCTCTTCAGTTCGAAAAGGGAAATTTCCATTTTACTATTGATCAAAAATGAGTTAAATTCGTTAACTCCTTTTTCTACTCAAATTGAATTAGTTAATTTCTTATTTTACATAAATTAAATCCGTTAACTCCCTTTAAATTGGAAATCTCTCTTCATTTTGAAAAGTTGAATGAGAATTTGCATCGAAATATTGCTGGAATTCATACTCACATTTGCTCATATTCACATACGCAAAGATCAAGTTTGACCAAAAGTTAACCAGATTTAACCACGGTTGACTTGAGTTGACTAGTTTTGAAAAAAATTTGAAATAATTAACCGAAATTATTTAATTAAATGGAGTACTTACTTTTAATTAATTCAAAAAAATTATTTAATTAAATGAGAAGCAATTCCTAATTAATTAAATGAAGTTATTTAATTAAATGAGAAAAGTGTCTCTAATTAATTAAAGATTACTTAATTAAATAGAAAAAGTAATTATGAGAGCATATCACATTTTATTAAATTTAATATCTCAACAAAATAACTCTTCAGTTCAAAAAAGGAAATTTCCAGTTCACTATTGATAAAAAATGAGTTAAATTAGTTAAGTCCTTTTTCTACTCAAATTGAATCAGTTTACTCCTTATTTTACTCAAATTAAATCTGTTAACTCCCTTTAATTTTGAAATCTGCTTTTATCACTAAACTTCACCTTTAATCCTGACCGCTAAGTGAAATCGATCTCAACCATTGATGAATTCTATGAAACTCTATTTAAGAGACTCTCATCTCTTCATTTTGAAAGGTTGAATGAGAATTTGCATCGAATTGTTGTTGGAATTCATACTCACATTTGCTCATATTCACATACGCAAAGATCAAGTTTGACCAAAAGATAACCAAATTTAACCATAGTTGACTAGTTTCGAAAAGAATTTTGAAATAATTAAACGGAATTATTTAATTAAATGGAGTACTTACTTCTAATTAATTAAACAAAGTTATTTAATTAAATGAGAAGCCATTCCTAATTAATTAAATGAAGTTATTTAATTAAATAAGAAAGTGTATCTAATTAATTAAAGATTATTTAATTAAATAGAAAAAGTAATGATGAGAGCATATCTCATTTTATTAAATTGAATATCTCAACAAAATCTCTCTTCAGTTCAAAAAGGGAAATTTCCAGTTCACTATTGATAAAAAATGAGTTAAATCAATTAACTCCTATTTCTACTCAATTGAATCAGTTAACTCCTTATTTTACTCAAATTAAATCTGTTAACTCCCTTTAATTTGGAAATCTCCCTTTATGATTGAACTTTACCTTTAATCTTGACCACTGATTGAAATCGATCTCAACCATTGATGAATTTCAGGAAAGTCTATTTAAGAGACCCTCATCTCTTCATTTTGAAATGTTGAATGAGAATTTGCATTGAATTGTTGTTGGAATTCATACTCACATTTGCTCATATTCACATACGCAAAGATCAAGTTTGACCAAAAGTTGACCAAATTTAACCACGGTTGACTTGAGTTGACTAGTTTCGAAAAGAATTTTGAAATAATTAAATGAAATTATTTAATTAAATGGAGTACTTACTTCTAATTAATTAAACAAAGTTATTTAATTAAATGAGAAGCCATTCCTTATTAATTAAATGAAGTTATTTAATTAAATAAGAAAAGTGTATCTAATTAATTAAAGATTATTTAATTAAATAGAAAAAGTAATGATGAGAGCATATCTTGTTTTATTAAATTAAATATCTCAACAAAATCTCTCTTTAGTTCAAAAAGAGAAATTTCCAGTTCACTATTGATAAAAAATGAGTTAAATTAGTTAACTCCTTTTTCTACTCAAATTGAATCAGTTAACTCCTTATTTTACTCAAATTAAATCTGTTAACTACCTTTAATTTGGAAATCTCCCTTTATGACTGAACTTCACCTTTAATCCTGACCGCTGATTGAAATCGATCTCAACCGTTGATGAATTCCAGGAAAGTCTATTTAAGAGACCCTCATCTCTTCATTTTGAAAGGTTGAATGAGAATTTACATCGAATTGTTGCTGGAATTCATACTCACATTTGCTCATATTTACATACGCAAAGATCAAGTTTGACCAAAAGTTGACCAGATTCAACCACGGTTGACTTGAGTTGACTAGTTTCGAAAAGAATTTTGAAATAATTAAAAAAATTTATTTAATTAAATAGAGTACTTACTTCTAATTAATTAAACAAATTTATTTAATTAAATGAGAAGCCATTCCTAATTAATTAAATGAAGTTCTTTAATTAAATAAGAAAAGTGTCTCTAATTAATTAAAGATTACTTAATTAAATAGAAAAAGTAATTATGAGAGGATATCTCATTTTATTAAATTAAATATCTCAACAAAATCTCTCTTCAGTTCAAAAAGGGAAATTTTCTGTTCACTATAGATAAAATAATGAGTTAAATCAGTTAACTCCTTTTTCTACTCGAATTGAATCATTTAACTCCTTATTTTACTCAAATAAAATCTGTTAACTCCCTTGAATTTGGAAATCTCCCTTTATGACTGAACTTCACCTTTAATCCTGACCATTGATTGAAATCGATCTCAACCGTTGATGAATTCCATGAAAGTCTCTTTAAGAGACCCTCATTATTTAATTAAATAGAGTACTTACTTCTAATTAACTAAACAAAGTCATTTAATTAAATGAGAAGCCATTCTTAATTAATTAAATGAAGTTATTTAATTAAATAAGAAAAGTGTCTCTAATTAATTAAAGATTATCTAATTAAATAGAAAAAGTAATTATGAGAGCATATCTCATTTTATTAAATTAAATATCTCAACAATATTTCTCTTCAGTTCAAAAAGGAAAATTTCCAGTTCACTATTGATAAAAAATGAGTTAAATGAGTTAACTCTTTTTTTCTACTCAAATTAAATTAGATAACTCCTTATTTTTATTGGGGTTTAGTTAGGTTAGGTGCTTTGTAGAGTTAGTATTAAGGTAAGTTAGTAGGTAGGTTAGTGTTAGTTTGAGTTTAGGGTTAGTGTAGGTATGATAGTTTTTGTTTTAGTTTTTAGGATAAGTTTAGTATATGTTAAGATGAGTCATAGTTAAATTTAGATAGTTTTAAAATTAGTTAGTTGTTAATTAATTTAGTTTTAGTTTTAGGATTTATGTTAGAGTTAAAGTAAGTTTGTATGTTTTTAATAATGTTATTAAATTATTTAGTTAGTTTAATTGTGTATGAAAGATTAAGAAACATGCTTTCTTTTAAATATAGCTTTGTAGTGAAATTAGTCTTAGTTTAATTATATTATGGTTAGTTTTATTTTTAAGTGATTATTATATCTTGTAGCTTAGTTTTATATATATATATATATATATATATATATATATATATATAAAAGCAAAGTTAAAGTTTTAAACTTAAAGTTAAGAGTAATGAAATTTCTTCATTAGAATTTATTAAAAAACTTGAGATAGTGTTAGTATAGGGTACTAATTAATTTTGGAATATTAATTAGTTTCAATCTAGTTATATGTAAAATTGAATTCAATATTTAATTTAAGTTAAATTTTGTTTTCAGTTAGTGCTTAATCTAAACTAAGTTGCGTTTTAAGTTAATATTTATTTTAAGATAGTTGTTTGACTGGTATTAAATTAAGTTAGTATGAGATTAAACTTAAATTTAATTTAGTTTAGATTTAATTTAATTTTGATTAAATTTTTGTCTAGATTTAAGTTAAGTTTTAGATATAAGAAATGTTAGTATTAAATAGTATCTTTGTTAATTTGTTTCGGTAAATTGTTTTATTAAAATTAGTTTAGTTTAAAGGTAGTTAGCATTGGATGTAAATATTAATTAGATTTAATTAAAGTTGGTTAGTCTCATGGATTTTATTTTAGTAGCTTAATTAATAATTTTTTTAATTAATGATCTAATAACTAAAGTTATTTTGAATAATTTAAAGTTATTGTGAACAAGTATATAAAATTACCAATATGATAAAACTTTTAAAAATAGAAATTTGATTGTTAAAATAATTAACCGAGTTAATGATGAAAGATAAATTGATGATTAATTCAGGTGTAAAGATTACAAACTTAAGATGTATCGTAGTGAACCTTCACTTCTCTTACATGAGATCAGATTAAAACTTAGAGCATTTTAATTATTATTATTCAAAAAAAAATTGTGTGTGTTTTTGTCCTCGTAGTTTGGGCATGACATTTTGGTATCAGAGCCCGTGTTTCAACACTAGGAACCTTAAACCCTTACGCTTTTGAAATTTAATCTAAACATTAAATTGTGTATGATGCCTCTTATTACTCGAAGCAACCCATGAGGCAGAGGTCATAGGGCGAGAGGTGGTAGAGCAGGACAGGGGGGTGGACCACCTCCACCACCACCTCCGCCTCCACCACCACTGAACCCAAATCAGGATATTATAGATGCACTTCAGACTTTGATCAGTGTAGTTCAGTAGAGAGTAGTACCTGTAGTTCAGCTAGTTCAACAGATCCCAGTAGTGGAAGAAGAGGGACCCGGTGGAGGTGGGCCCAGAGGTAGAGAGAGGACTAGAAGTCCCCCACCGAGACAATTAGAGGGGCAAGATGAGCATGAAGGTGAGTCAATACACTAGAGAAGACCCCCACTTGGTAGACCTCCTAGACATGTAGGAGTTGATATCAGGGAATTGATCCGACTTGGGCCACCATTATTTACTGGTTCTACTGAGGGGACAGTAGCAGAAGCATGGTTGCAGAGCCTACAATGGTGCTTTGGATTATGACCCTATGGGAGTAATCTAAAGGCATGCCTAGCAGTTCATCAGTTGAGAGGGGATACCTCCAATTTGTGGCATCAGGAGGAGATCATAGGTGGAGTGAGGATGGATACCCTCACATGGGAATCATTCCTAGAAAGGTTCTGAGAGAGGTACTTGTCAGAGCATTTCTGACAGAAATAGATAGAGGAGTTCCATTCTCTTTATCAGAGAGGTCTTATAGTAGCTCAGTATGAGAGCAGGTTTCTCAAGCTCCTTCCTTATGTGGAATACATGAAAGACGAGAAACTACAGGTACATCGCTTTATCATGGGTTTTAATTTTTCACTTCAGGGTCTAGTTCGGATGGCCTTCCCTACCACCTTCAGACAAGTAGTGGAGATAGCACTAGTGGCAGAGGATACTCAGGGTAGACAGGAATCACGAGATCGGTCTCAGAACCAAAATTCTACCCGATAGAAACCCCCTTGGAAAGGGAATCAGAGCTATACACCAGGGTCCTCTAAGGGCCAACAGTCTCAGCAGCAGTAGGTACCCTCATAGGGTTATCAGGGCTCTAAGCCTAGGCAGTGGCAGTCACAGAAAGATCAAAAAGTACATACCCCATAGTCACAGTCAGTGCAGACTCAGCAGTCTTCCAAGGGTGGTTACAATGGGTCTAGCAGGTCAGGAGGTCCACAATAGTCCAAATAATAGGATGCACGATCTTATACCCGAGGACCATGCTATACTTGTGGAGGCATGGGTCACATAGCTAGAGAGTGTTCACAGGGACAACCATCCAATGGTCAAAGAGGGGCATTTTCAGAGCTGATAGTTGGAGACATGGGCAGGTCTCACAAAGTTTTTGCAGTGGTTGACAACTGCCAGATTGAACATCAAGGTGCAGTTATTGAGGCTTCAAGTGGAGTTGGTTGGCTAGTTAGTGCTAGAGACTATCCATATTATTTCCCGACAAACCCTAGCTCCTCGAGGTCGAGAGCTAGACCAAGTTAGGGTCTAGGGGGAATGTTGTGATGAGGTCATGATTTCTTGGGAGGATGCAGCGCAGATGCGATCTCTATACCCTTATCTTTTGATGAACTCCAGGAGGAAGTTCATGCCTAGTGGGGGAGGATGTGAGGCCTTGCCCTGACCCTTTGTAGCCTTAGATGTTACTTTATCATTTTGACACTCACGACTCGAGATGTCGAGACATTATCTGATGCTCAGAACATATTATATTATTTCATGTTGTGTGATGTCACTTTTAGATATTTGATGTTGTCATTTAATATTTTATGTATATGTATGTCGATGAATTAAGTAAGAGGTAGGATTAATAGTTTGGTTTAAGATATTTTAAATGGTTAAGAATTGAATAGCATGAGAGGAACCCTTATTGATGTATGTTTTAATTTATGAGAATTTCTGATACGTATACATTTATGTACATGTGATTTTACGGGACAACTGATGTGTGGAATGAGTGTGCAGATATTCAGTCGAGAAACCCTATGAAGGAACAGAATTGATCTCTTTGTGCTAATTTTGGAAACCTTGTTGTTCGTAATTCACGTATTGTATTGTGAGATGTATGTATGTATCTTTCAGTGTTCAGTGAATGTTAGTGTTCGTAACTATGTTTTTTTAGTGTCGCTTGACACTCGTAAATTGTTTATGTTCTCCAGTGTGCTAATTAGGGTTAGTTGTGTAACCTTTGGACCCAAGTTGGCTTAAGTTAGTGCCAGTTGCTAATTGGGTTCTTAATCGAGGTTAGTCATCCCTTAATCCGAATTAGTGCTTAATCTGTTTTGTTAGAGTTGTTTGTTGGTCCTAATTATTTCCTAACTTTTGTTTGGCTCTAAAATTTTTTTCTAAGGCTTAAAACATGAAATTTTTATACCCAAAGGGTATGGGTATGGGTTAGGGGTCTTTTCCAACCCCTAAGCCCTTTTTTTTGACTTTTGAGGCCACTGAAAAAGTCTCATTTTGCCTTTGTGCGAAAATTGACCATAGCTATCTTGAGTCACCTCACCTCATCTCCATTTACGGTTTAACCATAGTGTAGGTTGAGTTAGGAGTTTCTATAATTTCTAGTAGGTGGAAATAGTTATTACTCCTTTTGGTGGTTGAGTTTGAGGCTTATTTAGAGGCCCTTCTTAGACTTATGGAGGTTGTTACCCAATCTCTACATTTAGAGAGGAGTTCTTGAAGATTGAAGCAAGGAAAGGGTAGCTCTACTCAAACTTATTCATTTGCCATTACCTCTTTGTGAAGGTTGGAATTCTCATCTCCCTTGTTTAGATTTCATTCTTATTTTATGCTTATGCTACCTTGTTGTTGTTTGAATGTTTGTATGGTTGTGGGTATGTTGGGAAGATTTGAAAACCATGTTATTTTTTTTTATGTTTTCCTTTCATGTTTATGTTTGCAATTTTAAGATTTTCTTGCATGGGTGTTTTGGTATTACTCACCCATGGAGAGGGTAGAAGTGACCAATTTTGGAAAAGGTCTGTTTAGTCGGACTCCATCCAGTGTAGTCTCTCTTCTCAGGATGAGAAGAGGGAGAAAGGGTAGGGTGTTATGGGCCCCTACCTGTCAGCACAAACCTTGTATGATTTTGGTATGTTGAAATGGAAGAACGAAAGTTCTTGGTATATAGCCCCAATTGGACATCTGTTTGGTGTTGTGCTTGATTTCTCCTAGTTGGAAGAATCCACCTTTCCCTAGTTTTTATTCACTGTGAATCCTATTGTGTAAACCATGTATGATTATGCATGTTTGATTATCTCTTGGTTATGCTTGGTTGTCACCCGATCAGATATTTGTTTCCTTCGCGGTTCTAGAGATGTGTTGCAGAAAACATTATAAATCCCTTGATGAGGGTCATGAAGAAATTTTTTTTATATTGTTGAAATTTGAGATTAATATCCTATGTAAATTGGTATTTCAAACTTTGTTGGATTGGCAATGAAGCCGGGTTTTCTTTCTAATTCTTTCCCGGCTGAGCCCTTGAATCAGGTTTCCAAATAAAAATGGTGATTGAGTAATGTTACTTGTCATGTGATTCGATCATAATTTTAATTTAGATGGATGCACATCAAGAATTAGGATGAAATGATGATGGTTTAATTAAGTAAAATTTTGAGTTTACTTTATGTGGGAAACGAAACTTATATCATGGATGTAGATTCAGTTTCATTGAGCAAAATTTCAAGTTCTTCATATGTTCCCTATATGTTCAAAATGATAATTATGTTCAAGAAAGAAATTAATGTCTATGGTTGATATATTGCAAATTCAAGTTGCATAAGAAATCACATTAATATGGTGCTATTATGCCTCATACTATTGTATCCATGTTTTAATTCTATACAAAAATCTAGACAAAAAATATATATACATGCATTTCTTGTAATTCTATACTTAGATAAATTTTTCACAAAAAAAAAAAGTTGTATCCAAGAGCCAAATAGTCTTTGGAATTTGTATGGGGAAAAAACTTAAATGCCCCTTTCATAACAGAGAATATTCTTTTAAATATCTTCTTTTAAATCATTTGTAAAATCTTGTAAATTAAAATTAAAATAATAATGATAATAGAAATGGTGTATAACATAATTTAAAACTAATATCCTAAATATCTATATTACCTACAAAACTTTAAGAGTTTAATGCTTATGCATCTCCCCATGGACGTTAGTTTTGAAATTAATATTTAAAAAGGGTCTATTTAATAAGTTGTTTTGTACAAGTCAAAATCAACATGGGGGGGGTGACGTCACCCTGCCCCCATGTCCCATCCACCTCTTTTTTTCCTTGTTTGGAGTGCTCACTTATTTATCCCTTTTCTCATGTTTATTTTGGCAGTGGGCAAGTTGTTTTATGGTTCAAAAAATGTTGGGGCTTGCATTTTTTTTGGGCGGCCCTTCACCCATGACAAGATGGGTTGATGGGTCGGGGGGACAATGCTGACGCAGGGTCAGCATTGTGGGTCAGGGCGCGCAGGCCTAGGATAGGCATCAGAAGAGGAGGGTGTAAGGGGGGTAGGGTGTTGGGGGTTAGTTAGGTTAGGTGCTTTGTAGAGTTAGTATTAAGGTAAGTTAGTAGGTAGGTTAGTGTTAGGTCGAGTTAAGGGTTAGTATAGGTATGTTAGTTTTTGTGTTAGTTTTTAGGATAAGTTTAGTATATGTTAAGATGAGTCATAGTTAAATTTAGATAGTTTTAAAATTAGTTAGTTGTTAATTAATTTAGTTTTAGTTTTAGGATTTATGTTAGAGTTAAAGTAAGTTTGTATGTTTTTAATAATGTTATTAAATTATTTAATTAGTTTAATTGTTTATGAAAGATTAAGAAACATGCTTTCTTTTAAATATAGGTTTATAGTGAAATTAGTCTTAGTTTAATTATATTATGGTTAGTTTTAATTTTAATTGATTATTATTGTAATGCCCCGCCAAGGGATCCAAAGAATTAACCTAGAATTTCACTAAATTTGGTAACATTTTTTTTTTTTTTTAATAACATGAAAGTAAATACCACATATAACTTGTACATAATAACGGAAGCAATAACAATGTCCATCTAAAAGTAAACATAAAATGTTGAGTTACATCTAAACTAACTAACATATATGAATCCATCTAGTACAACATCCACATGAAAAATAATGATAAGTCCTATGTTCATACATTACATTTTCAAATGCTCAATCATCCACTGTACATGTCACAGGGTATGAAGGCTTAAAAGAATATACATATGTGAAATAAGGTACATCATCCTATTCCAATCCATGATACATCAAAGTAGAGATAATCACATGATACATCATCATAGAAGACCATCGTGGATCCTAACCATCCCTTCGTGCATAACATTTTAAAGCACCGAAGAGATCATCGGTATTAACATGGTAGGAATGTCACTCCTAAAACATCTTACTAATCATGCAAAGTAAAGCATAGGATACCATCATCTAACATATGCAAATCATCAATATAGGAAACATACCAGCAAATACATCCATCATAAGGTATATCATCTATCATAATGCTTCAAGAACATAATGAAGATAAATACCAACCAAGAATGCTCTAGCCACGGTGTCTCTGATGGATCTCAAATGATAAGAGTGGAAAAGACACTACCACCCGACCGCGTGGAACCTAAGTAGTCCACTCCCACCGTGATAAGGAGATAATCTCAAGTCCCAAATAGGCTATCAATCCACAAAGCATAAATCTCTATAAGTCCAAGAATGCTAAAAGTATACTAACTCAAAAGTTTCAATCACACACAAAATCGACATCTAATTCTCAGAAGCACACAAAGACATGTAGGAAACCTACTCTGCAAGCGAGAAAGTATCATCGCATTTATCACGTACAAGTTAACTTGGCAGTTAGCTAAACTCCATGGGTCCATACTGATCTCATGCAGCCACTAGTATCCTCTCATACTGACGAGGCATACTACGGAATGCACGGTCGCAACCATGTATTCTCACTACTCCCATCCTAGCCTATACAAGCACTCATGGCATGGGTGAGAACATCAAAACAATTATCTTTTTAGGTTCATTTAATCTCCATTTAGTGTGTAAATATTATCACTTATTAACCAAACTTACAATGAGTTACCCTGGCAGCCACTTAGGGCCCCGGCCCCCATTGCAAGCCACTTCTCGACACTACAAGTAGATTACCTACCCTAAGCTCATGGAATCATAAATTTCAAAATCATAAAAGATAATCCATAATAAAATCATCAAATATGCATAAAAGCATCAAATATCCATAATAAAAATCATCAAACCTCCAAGATAAGAATCATCAAATCTCCATGAGCATTCGAAAAGCATCCATAGAAAATCATGACCACAACAGTTCTCTATTGGCAACAAAAGGCATCACTAATAATCATAAGTATCCATTGGTTCTCAATAATCAAAATATATCACAAAATAAATCACAATTTCCATTGGTTCTCAATAAGCAACCAAGAATATCTCAAAATCATACTGATCGAAGACTCCAAAATGGTTGAGTCAAATATGTCACAACATAACATCATCAACAAATAAATCCACATTTTAGTTCCATCATGGCGATTAGAAAATAATCCAACGATAATTGATCGATGACTCAAAAATGATTAGCTCAAGTGTCTCATACACATACATCTCAGCTTCACACATGAAGACTGATGAACAATAACAAACATTTCATAGAGCATACGAACACATTACTATGGTTGGGCTTAAAAGATCGAGATCAAATAAGATCAACATGCCATCACATCTCATAACTCCCGAGCCTCTAGTAACAACCTAGGACTAGTCAACACTAGTTAACCCAAAACCCAAAACAAGAAGCATATAGAATACACGATGCAGACACATGTTTTGGTTTATTAAAATCATATAGTTGAATAATGTGTAGGGATTTCCAATTTTTTGTTTGCAAGTATATTATCAAGTGTCTTAAGTTTCATCATTTGACCTACAAGTCAACCCATTTTTTCCCCGATAGCATTAGCCTTCTGTTATTAAGAATTACATTCAAAGAATTGACCTTTAATTAAATTGTCCTCTATATTTAACCATGATCTAAATTCTAATTGATTAACCTTTCAACTTTTCTAAAATCATTATTTGTTATATTATAAGAGGACCAATTATCATTCTTCGAATAAGAGATTATAACTTCATTAGAATGATCAATTAATATCGGTTCACAATCCGTGACCTTTTATCGTTCTAATAATTCTCAATTATATATTACTAAGTCTTCACCATTAAAATATCTGAAGTCGTTATTCAAGTCATCGAAATAAGACCTATCAACTTGATATCAATATTTCTACAATCTTATTAAAAGAATTATATCAGTTAAATCTCTATTACATAACTTAATTATTAATTAAATCCTATTAACTCTAGTTAATTGATTTAATTAATAATTTCACAACCAAACCATCAACCCAATGAATATTAGTTGACTAATAACTAAAAGTCAGCCATACACAAATATTCAGGTTCATAGTTCAATAATAATAACTTGCTAATATTTAATGACAAGCTATATTGGGAATCTTATTAATAGATCACATTCATCATTCTTTATGAATACTATTATTTTCTTAATTAATTCGTACTAATGATAGTCATTTCAAGATAAATCTCAATCGCATAATTTTATTGACAACTCAATAAATATCAATTGATTAAAATCAATTATAATCCAACTTCAAAAATGATTATCTTTTACTAAACTTCAATTAATAAATAATCTCTACTAGATTAACTCTAATCAAATTTGTTGATATCTATTTAAACCATTATTTATTAATAGTTTGCTAGTCCTTACAAACATTAATAAATAATAACTCTTCAAACTATAAATACTCGGTATATAGAATCCTTCCATAAACTCATTAGTTAATATTTGACTAACTCTTAACTCCATTAAGATATTCAAATGTGTTAACCAATAACATAATAATTCAGTCTTAATCCAATATCAACATAATATAAATTATCATCTTACAATTATTTAATCGATATTAAAATCAACCATTAGACTCCATTTTTCTAATTGTTCTAATAATATTTTGTTTATATAAACATTGTTTGGAAAAATCCCTATCACAAACCAATAAGACTCATTGTAGTTTTTAACATGAATAATCTTCAAATTCTTAACATTATCATCTTCATTAAACAACTCTAAAAATTTATTATATATATTAAATAGTATTTAATATACATTATAAAAATTCCATTATATAAACTATATTAAAATCTCTTTTCTTTTAATTTTCTCTCATTTAAAAATCAATTTACTTAGATTGGCTAATAATAAATTACACTTCTTCTACTATTAACTAATCTTAATTAAATTTGATTTAATTAGATTAGATAATAAACCATATAAAACTAATGCATATTAATAAGATTCTAATAAGAAAATATTACAATAATATCTTTAATTCATTTCATGCTTTGATAAATATTATTTTTGTGAAGTTTAAGTATAAAGAACTCTTGGTTATGGGAAATGGAGAAATATTTGTCCTTGAATAAAATAGTCCCAGTACGACGGCCATATCTCCCTAATGAACTGTTGGATCGGGCTGAAATTTAAATATGTTGTAGAGGGCCAAGTTGCATCACTTTTGACTAGAGTGATCAAATAAATTCGATCATGATAAAAAGTTATAAATGACTGAGTTCGGGTCTATCCAAGAGGCAGCGATAGGACAATTTGTGATGAATTAAGAATTTCTTCTGAAAATAATTGTTCTCTAAATTTAACCATAAAAGGGTTTTTTCATACACATCTAAAAATATAATTGATAGAAATATTACATCTAATCATTTGAATTCTCACCATAAAATTTCTATTTTAATTCCAAATCTTGTTTTTCTAATTTAATACAAATTTGAACCCAAACCCAATTCATATCTAATTATTTATCCTTAATTGGATCTAAGGTTTTTCTATTATTTTCTTCTCAACCAAATAAAATATCTAAATTTCAATTTATATCATAGATTCAATCATAGAGAAGATTCAAACACATAATCGATACGATGAAGACAGGAATGCATGATGCAAAAATAACATAAGTAAAATCACAAGAATCTACCTGGATTCTAATGCTAATTCACTCTTCCTTAGAAAACCCACAGAGCAAGCTCCCTTCTTCAGAGTTCTTGAGTTCTCCAATGCTCCAATTGCTCTCCACCCTATCTCTAAGCTTCTATGAATGCCTGAATATAAAGAGCTCTCAAAAAACCTTTGGAATGCTTCTTGAAACAGCTGGAAGGTGTCACCAACTAAGTATGGATCTTTTCCAACCTTTTTGATGAGTCATAGAGTTGTAGACACCTTGTGCTTAATTGATGCACTAACCCCCGTATTGTTGACACATGTTAATTCTCATGCAAGCTTATAACTCCAATTTACTTTACTCTTTCCAATTTTATTTATTTATTTATTAAGTCTCATGCACTAACTTTAATATCTCCACTTTTCAATCTTAATATATTTATATTTTAATCATATGAGATTTAGAATCTTTTAATAATTTAAAATATATTTTCCACTTTTAAATTTCATTTTCCAAAACTTTATTGCTAAAATATTTATTAGCTTTAATAATAATATTATTTAGTCATTTATTTAAAAATGAGCTCCAAATATATTATTATTAAAATAAATATTGTCACATTCCAAATTTAATATTATAACTTTTAACTTTTTATTTTAAAATTTAATTATTTTATTTAATTAATTTCTCAATTAATTAAATAAAATAAATATTAAAATATCATATTAATTTTCTATTAAATTAAACCATTAATTAAATCTTTTAATTAGGCTTAATTAATAGAAAATACATTAAAGATTCACAAGGTAAAAATATGAAAACCTGTCATAGTCAAAATACATACAAAATCAAACCAAGGGTTAATATGACGAATTATGTCATCCGACATATTCGGAGGGTACTCAACTCGGATACTTGTCCTAATTTTTCAATTAGAACAAATGGCTTAAAAGATTGAGATTTGGACTTGAGAATTTATCTCCCCTCTCTTATCATTGAGATAATGTGATAGAGTATGCTCATCTTGGAAATTTAGGAAAGTCGATACCTAGTACCTGCAACTTGCATAAAAATCATGCATGTACAAGCACAATATATACTAAACTAAACAAGCAATGGCAGAAAGTTGTGCATCGTGTAGATCCTGACTAGCAGGTGACTACGACTCCCTTCCTTAACCACATCGGACACACCATACAAAAACAAACACACAAAGAAAACACGCACACCATACACATGCAAGTGTGGGGTAAGTATCCATAAGAAAACACATATGATAATAAATCATCTTACTAATTATCATTAATAACTGTAAACACTAAAAATAATCATCATACATACATGAAATGTAGAGTCTAAGTAATCTCATCACATATCAACTGAATCCATAGCACAATATCTGATAATCTCTAATTAATGCTGCTAACCAACAACATAAAACTAACTCTAAAATAGTTCAGCAATGATAACAAAATGCGAACCAGGAGTAAGCACTACAACTATATCTTGTAACTTAGTTATTTTAATATATATATATTAGCAAAGTTAAAGTTTTAAACTTAATGTTAAGAGTAATGAAATTTCTTCATTAGAATTTATTAAAAAACTTGAGATAGTGTTAGTGTAGGATACTAACTAATTTTGGAATATTAATTAGTTTCAATCTAGTTATATGTAAAATTGAATTTAGTATTTAATTTAAGTTAAATTTTGTTTCTAGTTAATTTGTTTCAGTAAATTGTTTTATTAAAATTTGTTTAGTTTAAAGGTAGTTAGCATTAGATGTAAAAATTAATTAGATTTAATTAAAGTTGGTTAGTCTCATGGATTTTATTTAAGTAGCTTAATTAATAATTTATTTAATTAATGATCTAATAAATAAAGTTATTTTGAATAATTTAAAGTTATTGTGAACAAGTATATAAAATTAATAATATGATAACACTTTTAAAAATAGAAATTTGATTTTTAAAATAATTAACCAAGTTAATGATGAAAGATAAATTGATGATTAATTCAAGTGTAAAGATTACAAACTTAAGATGTATCGTAGTGAACCTTCACTTCTCTTGCATGAGATCAGATTAAAACTTAAAGCATTTTAATTATTATTATTCAAAAAAAATTGTGTGTGTTTTTGTCCTCGTAGTTTGGGCATGACAATTTTACTCAAATTAAATTTGTTAACTCCCTTTAATTTGAAAATCTCCCTTTAAGACTGAACTTCACCTTTGATCTTGACCATTGATTGAAATCGATCTCAACCGTTGATGAATTCTAGGAAAGTCTATTTAAGAGACCCTCATCTCTTCATTTTGAAAGGTTGAATGAGAATTTGTATCAAATTGTTACTAGAATTCATACTCACATTTGCTCATATTAACATACACAAAGATGATGTTTGACCAAAAGTTGACCAGATTTAACCATGGTTGACTTGAGTTGACTAATTTCGAAAAAAATTTGAAATAATTAAACAAAATTATTTAATTAAATGGGGTACTTACTTCTAATTAATTAAACAAAGTTATTTAATTAAATGAGAAGCCATTCCTAACTAATTAAATGAAGTTATTTAATTAAATAGGAAAAGTGTCTCTAATTAATTAAAGTTTACTTAATTAAATAGAAAAAGTAATTATGAGAGCATATCTCATTTTATTAAATAAAATATCTCAACAAAATCTCTCTTCAGTTCAAAAAGGGAAATATCTAGTTCACTATTGATCAAAAATGAGTTAAATCAGTTAACTCCTTTTTTCTAATCAAATTGAATCAGTTAACTCTTTATTTTACTCAAATTAAATCTGTTAACTCCTTTTAATTTAAAAATCTCCCTTTTATGACTGAACTTCACCTTTAATTTTGACCGTTGATTGAAATCGATCTACACCGTTGATGAATTCCAAGAAAGTCTATTTAAGAGACCCTCATCTCTTCATTTTGAAAGGTTGAATGAGAATTTGCATCGAATTGTTGCTAGAATTCATACTCACATTTGCTCATAGTCACATACGCAAAGATTAAGTTTGACCAAAAGTTGACCAGATTTAACCACGGTTGACTTAAGTTGACTAGTTTCAAAAAAAAATTGAAATAATTAAATGAAATTATTTAATTAAATGGAGTACTTACTTCTAATTAATTAAACAAATTTATTTAATTAAATGAGAAGCCATTCCTAATTAATTAAATGAAGTTATTTAATTAAATAAGAAAATTGTCTCTAATTAATTAAAGATTACTTAATTAAATAGAAAAAGTAATTATGAGAGCATATCTCATTTTATTAAATTAAATATCTCAACAAAATCTCTCTTCAGTTCAAAAAGGGAAATTTTTAGTTCACTATTGATCAAAAATGAGTTAAATGAGTTAACTCTTTTTTCTACTCAAATTGAATCAGTTAACTCTTTATTTTACTCGAATTAAACCCGTTAACTCCCTTTAATTTGGAAATCTCCCTTTATGACTGAACTTCACCTTTAATCCCGACCGTTGATTGAAATTGATCTCAATCGTTGATGAATTCCAGGAAAGTCTATTTAAGAGACCCTCTACTCTTTATTTTGAAAGGTTGAATGAGAATTTGCATCGAATTGTTGCTGAATTCATACTCACATTTTTTCATATTCACATATGCAAAGATCAAGTTTGACAAAAAGTTGACCAGATTTAACCACGGTTTACTTGAGTTGACAAGTTTCGCAAAGAATTTTGAAATAGTTAAACGAAATTATTTAATTAAATGGAGTACTTACTTCTAATTAATGAAATAAAAGTTATTTAATTAAATGAGAATCCATTCCTAATTAATTAAATGATGTTATTTAATTAAATAAGAAAAGTGTCTCTAATTAATTAAATATTATTTAATTAAATAGAAAAAGTAATACTGAGAGCATATCTCATTTTATTAAATTAAATATCTCAAAAAAATCTCTCTTCAGTTCAAAAAGGGAAATTTCAAATTCACTATTGATCAAAAATGAGTTAAATGGGTTAACTCATTTTTCTACTCAAATTGAATCAGTTAACAACTTATTTTACTTAAATTAAATTTGGAAATCTCCCTTGATGACTGAACTTCACCTTTAATCCTGACCGTTGATTGAAATCGATCTCAACCATTAATGAATTCCAAGAAAGTCTATTTAAGAGACCCTATACTCTTCATTTTGAAAGGTTGAAAGAGAATTTGCATCGAATTGTTGTTGGAATTCATACTCACATTTTCTCATATTCACATACAAAAAGATCAAGTTTGACCAAAAGCTGAGCAGATTTAACCACGGTTGACTTGAGTTGACTAGTTTCAAATTTTTTTTTGAAATAATTGAATGAAATTATTTAATTAAATGGAGTACTTACTTCTAATTAATTAAACAAATTTATTTAATTAAATGAGAAGCCATTCCTAATTAATTAAATGAAGTTATTTAATTAAATAAGAAAAGTGTCTCTAATTAATTAAAGATTATTTAATTAAATAGATAAAGTAATTATGAGAGCATATCTCATTTTATTAAATTAAATATCTCAACAAAATCTCTCTTCAGTTCAAAAAGGGAAATTTCAAGTTCACTATTGATGAAAAATGAGTTAAATAAGTTAACTCCTTTTTCTACTCAAATTGAATCAGTTAACTCCTTATTTTACTCAAATTAAATCCGTTAACTCCCTTTAATTTGGAAATCTCCCTTTATGACTGAACTTCACCTTTAATGCTAACCGTTGATTTAAATCGATCTCAACCATTGATGAATTCCAGTCTCATGCCCAATAAGTAAGGGGCAGTAACACACACAAAATATTTTTTTTTGAGCAAAAGGAACTATAGTTAAATAAGATAACATGGGAGAGATAGTTTGGTGAACTTAACGTTTCTGAGACACTTAACTAGAGAAGTTAAATGACTAATCCCTTTTAAAATAAAGTCCAATCCCCCTTCAATTGTTTTAATGATTCTTTAATTTATCACCTTCTAAGGAAGACACTAGGTTATCACAACACTGAATCAATACATTTAACTAACATGCTGACTGAATGACATCTATCTCTAAATGACATATTCTTGTTTTAACTACAATTTAACTATGAACAATATACCACCAACCTTATGATGAATTAATTAGCTAGCCCCTTCTATATAACTTAATAACTGACCACCATTACAAATTTAGTCATTATCATTAAGACGAGTTGAAACTCTAAAAGATCAATTAAACTTAGCTACTCAATGCATACTATCTACATTTTAATTTATAATACTCTCCAACCTACTTATAGGATTCCAATTTATTAATCTATCGATTACAATTAAATTGAAAACCTGAATCTATTCCAATTAAATCTATAAGTGCAACTAAACTTTATTCAACTATTACAAATTTAAGTCCACTATTTAAATGCCAATATTAAGATTGATCTAACCAACTCACAATAATAACTAAAGACTAAATAATAATACGGAATAAGGTTCAACTATAAATAGAGGTGACAAAAAAATAAATAACAAACTAATTTAGAATTAGCTTTATGAAATTAACAAAACACAAACCACTACTACTAGCTTAATACTATCCTAAGTTAACACTAACATCTATACTAATGTCTATACTAACATAAAAACATTATACTAATTTCTAATAATATAAATCAACTACTGATCTCACATTAAACAAATCTATTACTAATTTAGCTGACAACTAAAACTAAACTATCTTAAATGTGACTCTATGATCTAAGCACCTCATAAAAGATCATCCCTAAAATTTGTATCTCTAAACTATCATTAATGCCAACTATGCACTGTTCTGAACACAAAATACTATTCTTCCCCCTTACCCAAACGCCTATCCACCTTAACCTGTGTGCTAACAACCTCCTTAACTTTTTCCAATGCGAAATTAAATGAGGTTATTTAATTAAATAAGAAAAGTGTCTCTAATTAATTAAAGATTGTTTAATTAAATAGAAAAAGTAATTATGAGATCATATCTCATTTTATTAAATTAAATAACTCAAAAAAATCTCTCTTCAGTTCAAAAAGGAAAATTTCCAGTTCACTATTGATAAAAAATGAGTTAAATCAGTTAACTCCTTTTTCTACTCAAATTGAATCAGTTAACTCATTATTTTACTCAAATTAAATCTGTTAACTTCCTTTAATTAGGAAATCTCCCTTTATGACTGAACTTCACCTTTAAATCCTGACCGTTGATTGAAATCGATCTCAACCGTTGATGAATTCTAGGAAAGTCTATTTAAGATATCCTCATCTCTTCATTTTGAAAGGTTGAATGAGAATTTCTATCGAATTGTTGCTAGAATTCATACTCACATTTGCTCATATTCACATACGCAAAGATCAAATTTGACCAAAAGTTGACTAATTTTAAAAAGAATTTGAAAATAATTAAACAAAATTATTTAATTAAATAGAGTACTTACTTCTAATTAATTAAAGAAAGTTATTTAATTAAATGAGAAGCCATTCCTAATTAATTAAATGAAGTTATTTAATTAAATAAGAAAAGTGTCTCTAATTAACTAAAGACTATTTAATTAAATAGAAAAAGTAATTATGAGAGCATATCTCATTTTATTAAATTAAATATCTCAACAAAATCTCTCTTCAGTTCGAAAAGAGAAATTTTTAGTTCACTATTGATCAAAAATGAGTTAAATTAGTTAACTCCTTTTTTTACTCAAATTGAATCAGTTAACTCCTTATTTTACTCAAATTAAATCTGTTAACTCCCTTTAATTTGGAAATCTCCCTTTATGACTGAACTTCACCTTTAATCCTGATCGTTGATTGAAATCAATCTCAACCGTTGATGAATTCTAGGAAAGTCTATTTAAGAGACCCTCATCTCTTCATTTTGAAAGGTTGAATGAGAATTTGCATCGAATTGTTGCTAGAATTTATACTCACATTTGCTCATATTCACATACGTAAAGATCAAGTTTGACCAAAAGTTGACCAGATTTAACCACAGTTGACTTGAGTTGACTAGTTTCAATTTTTTTTTTAAAATAATTAAACAAAATTATTTAATTAAATGGAGTACTTACCTCTAATTAATTAAACAAGGTTATTTAATTAAATGAGAAGTCATTCCTAATTAATTAAATGAAGTTATTTAATTAAATAAGAAAAGTGTTTCTAATTAATTAAAGATTACTTAATTAAATACAAAAAGTAATTATGAGAGCATATCTAATTTTATTAAATTAAATATCTAAACAAAATCTCTCTTCAGTTCAGAAAGGGAAATTTTCAATTCACTATTGATAAAAAATGAGTTAAATCAGTTAACTCCTTTATTTACTCAAATTGAATTAGTTAACTCCTTATTTTACTCAAATTAAATCTGTTAACTCCCTTTGATTTGGAAGTCTCCATTTATGACTGAACTTCACCTTTAATCCTGACTGTTGATTGAAATTTATCTCAACCATTGATGAATTCTAGGAAAGACTATTTAAGAGACCCTCATCTCTTCATTTTGAAAGGTTTGAATGAAAATTTGCATCGAATTGTTGCTGGAATTCATACTCACATTTGCTCATATTCACATACGCAAAGACCAAGTTTGACCAAAAGTTGACCATATTTAACCATGGTTGACTTGAGTTGACTAATTTTAAATTTTTTTTGAAATAGTTAAACGAAATTATTTAATTAAATGGAGTACTTACTTCTAATTAATTAAACAAAGTTATTTAATTAAATGAGAACCCATTCTTAATTAATTAAATAAAGTTATTTAATTAAATAAAAAAAGTGTCTCTAATTAATTAAAGATTATTTAATTAAATAGAAAAAGTAATTATGAGAGCATATCTCATTTTATTAAATTAAATATCTCAACAAAATCTCTCTTCAGTTCAAAAAGGGAAATTTTCAGTTCACTATTGATAAAAAATGAGTTAAATCAATTAAACCTTTTTTCTACTCAAATTGAATCAGTTAACTCATATTCACCTACGCAAAGATCAAGTTTGACCAAAAGTTGCCCAGATTTAACCACAGTTGACTTTAGTTGACTAGTTTCAAATTTTTTTTTGAAATAATTAAACCAAATTATTTAATTAAATGGAGTACTTACTTTTAATTAATTAAACAAAGGTATTTAATTAAATGAGAGCATATCTCATTTTATTAAATTAAATATCTCAGCAAAATCTCTCTTCAGTTCAAAAAGGGAAATTTCTAGTTCACTATTGATAAAAAAATGAGTTAAATCAGTTAAATCCTTTTTCTACTCAAACTGAATCAGTTAACTCCTTATTTTACTCAAATTAAATCTGTTAACTCCCTTTAATTTGGAAATCTCCCTTTATGACTGAACTTCACCTTTAATCCTGACCATTGATTTAAATCGATCTCAACCATTGATGAATTCCAAGAAAATCTATTTAAGAGACCCTCATCTCTTCATTTTGAAAGGTTGAATGAGAATTTGCATCGAATTGTTGCAGGAATTCATACTCACATTTGCTAATATTCACATACGAAAATACCAAGTTTGACCAAAAGTTGATCAGATTTAACCACAGTTGACTTGAGTTGACTAGTGTCTCTAATTAATTAAACATTATTTAATTAAATAGAAAAAGTAATTATGAGACCATATCTCATTTTATTAAATTAAATATCTCAACAAAATCTCTCTTTAGTTCAAAAAGGGAAATTTCCAGTTCACTATTGATAAAAAATGAGTTAAATCAGTTAAATCCTTTTTCTACTCAAATTGAATCAGTTAACTCCATATTTTATTCAAATTAAATCCGTTAACTCCCTTTAATTTTGAAATCTCCCTTTATTACTGAACTTCACCTTTAATCCTGACCGTTGATTGAAATCAATCTCAACCGTTGATGAATTCCAGCAAAGTCTATTTAAAAGACCCTCATCTCTTCATTTTGAAAGGTTGAATGAGAATTTGCATCGAATTGTTGCTAGAATTCATACTCACATTTGTTCATATTCACATAAGCAAAGATCAAGTTTGACCAAAAGTTGACCATATTTAACCATGGTTGACTTGAGTTGACTAGTTTCGAAAAGAATTTTGAAATAATTAAATGAAATTATTTAATTAAATGGAGTACTTACTTCTAATTAATTAAACAAATTTATTTAATTAAACGAGAAGCCATTCCTAATTAATTAAATGAAATTATTTAATTAAATAAGAAAAGTGTCTCTAATTAATTAAAGATTATTTAATTAAATAGAAAAAGTAATTATGAGAGCATATCTAATTTGATTAAATTAAATATCTCAACAAAATTTCTCTTTAGTTCAAACAGGAAAATTTTCAGTTTACTATTTATCAAAAATGAGTTGAATCAGTTAACTCATTTTTCCACTCAAATTGTATCAGTTAACTCCTTATTTTACTCAAATTAAATCCGTTAACTCCTTTCAATTTGGAAATCCCCCTTTATGACTGAACTTCACCTTTAATACTGACCATTGATTGAAATCTATCTCAACCGTTGATGAATTCAAAACAAGTCTATTTAAGAAACCCTTATCTCTTCATTTTGAAAGGTTGAATGAGGATTTGCATTGACTTGTTGCTGAAATTTATACTCACATTTGCTCATATTCACATACAAAAAGATCAAGTTTGACCAAAATTTGACCAGATTTAACCACAATTGACTTGAGTTGACTACTTTCGAAAAGAATTTTGAAATAATTAAATAAAATTATTTAATTAAACGAAGTACTTACTTCTAATTAATTAAACAAAGTTATTTAATTAAATGAGAAGTCATTCCTAATTAATTAAGTGAAGTTAATTAATTAAATAAGAAAAGTGTCTCTAATTAAATAAAGATTATTTAATTAAATAGAAAAAGTAATTATAAGAGCATATCACATTTTATTAAATTAAATATCTCAACAAAATCTCTCTTCATTTCAAAAAGGGAAATTTCCAGTTCACTATTGATAAAAAATGAGTTAAATTAGTTTACACATTTTTCTACTCAAATTGAATCAATTAACTCCTTATTTTACTCAAATTAAATCCGTTAACTCACTTTAATTTGGAAATCTTTCTTTATGTCTGAACTTCACCTTTAATCCTGACCGTTGATTGAAATCGATCTCAACCGTTGATGAATTCTAGAAAATCTATTTAAGAGACCCTCATCTCTTCATTTTGAAAGGTTGAGTGAGAATTTGCATCGAATTGTTGCTGGAATTCATACTCACATTTGGTCATATTCACATAAGCAAAGATCAAGTTTGACCAAAAGTTGACCAGATTTAAACACAGTTGACATGAGTTGACTAGTTTTGAAAATAATTTTAAAATAATTAAACGAAAATATTTAATTAAATGGAGTACTTCTAATTAACTAAACAAAATTATTTAATTAAATGAGAAGCCATTCCTAATTAATTAAATGAAGTTACTTAATTAAATAAGAAAAGTATCTCTAATTAATTAAAGATTATTTAATTAAATAGAAAAAGTAATTATGAGAGCATATCTTATTTTATTAAATTAAATATCTCAACAAAATCTCTCTTCAGTTCAAAAAGGAAAATTTCTAGTTCACTATTGATAAAAAATGAGCTAAATCAGTTAACTCATTTTTTTACTCAAATTGAATCAGTTAAATCCTTATTTTGCTCAAATTAAATCCGTTAACTCCTTTTAATTTGGAAATCTCCCTTTATGACCGAACTTCCCCTTTAATCCTGACCGTTGATTGAAATCGATCTCAACCGTTGATAAATTTCAGGAAAGTCTATTTAAGAGACCCTCGTCTCTTCATTTTGAAAGGTTGAATGAGAATTTGCATCGAATTGTTGCTGGAATTCATACTCACATTTGCTCATAATCACATACGCAAAGATCAAGTTTCACCGAAAGTTCACCAGATTTAACTGCGGTTTACTTGAGTTGACTAGTTTCAAATTTTTTTTTGAAATAATTAAACGAAATTATTT
Organism: Cupressus sempervirens; assembly: GCA_028749045.1. Lineage (NCBI taxonomy): Eukaryota > Viridiplantae > Streptophyta > Pinopsida > Cupressales > Cupressaceae > Cupressus > Cupressus sempervirens. Next base: position 663,971,131 of record CM053793.1, read on the forward strand.
AATTAAATGGAGTACATACTTCTAATTAATTAAAAAAAATTATTTAATTAAATGAGAAGCCATTCCTAATTAATTAAATGAAGTTATTTAATTAAATAAGAAAAGTGTCTCTAATTAATTAAAGATTATTTAATTAAATAGAAAAAGTAATTATGAGAGCATATCTTATTTTATTAAATTAAACATCACAACAAAATCTCTCTTCAGTTCAAAAAGGGAAATTTTTAGTTCACTATAGATAAAAAATGAGTTAAATTAGTTAACTCTTTTTTCTACTCAAATTGAATCAGTTAACTCCTTATTTTACTCAAATTAAATCTGTTAACTCCATTTAATTTGGAAATCTTCCTTTATGACTGAACTTCACCTTTAATCCTGACCGTTGTTTGAAATCTATTTCAACCATTGATGAATTCCAAGAAAGACTATTTAAGAGACCCTCATCTCTTCATTTTGAAAGGTTGAATGAGAATTTGCATCGAATTGTTACTAGAATTCATACTCACATTTGCTAATATTCACATAAGCAAAGATGAAGTTTGACCAAAATTTGACCAGATTTAACAACGGTTGACTTGAGTTGACTAGTTTCGAAAAGAATTTTGAAATAATTAGACAAAATTATTTAATTAAATGGAGTACTTACTTCTAATTAATTAAACAAAGTTATTTAATTAAATAAGAAGCAATTCCTAATTAATTAAATGAAGTTATTTAATTAAATAAGAAAAGTGTCTCTAATTAATTAAAAATTATTTAATTAAATAGAAAAAATAGTTATGAGAGCATATCTCATTTTATTAAATTAAATATCTTAACAAAATCTCTCTTCAGTTCAGAAAGGGAAATTTCTAATTCACTATTGATCAAAAATGAGTTAAATCAGTTCACTCCTTTTTCTTACTCAAATTGAATCAGTTAACTCGTTATTTTACTCAAATTAAATTGGTTAACTCTCTTTAATTTGGAAATCTCCTTTTATGACTGAACTTCACCTTTAATCTTGACCGTTGATTGAAATCAATCTCAACCGTTGATGAATTTTAGAAAAGTCTATTTAAGAGACCCTCATCTCTTCATTTTGAAAGGTTGAATGGAAATTTGCATTGAATTGTTGCTGAAATTCATAATCACATTTCCTCATATTCACATATGCAAAGATCAAGTTTGACCAAAAGTTGACCAGATTTAACCACGGTTGACTTGAGTTGACTAGTTTCGAATTTTTTTTTGAAATAATTAAACCAAATTATTTAATTAAATGGAGTACTTATTTCTAATTAATTAAAAAAAGTTATTTAATTAAATGAGAAGCCATTCTTAATTAATTAAATGAAGTTATTTACTTAAATAAGAAAAGTGTCTCTAATTAATTAAAAATTATTTAATTAAATAGAAAAAGTAATTATGAGAGCATATCTCATTTTATTAAATTAAATATCTCCACAAAATCTCTCTTTAGTTCAAAAAGGGAAATTTCCAGTTCACTATTGATCAAAAATGAGTTAAATGAGTTAACTCTTTTTTCTACTCAAATTGAATCAGTTAACTCCTTATTTTACTCAAATTAAATCCCTTAACTCCCTTTAATTTAAAAATCTCCCTTTATGACTGAACTTCATTTTTAATCCTGACCGTTGATTGAAATCGATCTCAACCGTTGATGAATTATAGGAAAGTCTATTTAAGAGACCCTCATCTCTTCATTTTGAAAGGTTGAATGAGAATTTGCATCGAATTGTTGCTGAAATTCATACTCACATTTTCTCATATTCACATACGCAAAGATCAAGTTTGACCAAAAATTGACAAGATTTAACCACGATTGACTTGAGTTGACTTGTTTCAAAAAGAATTTTGAAATAATTAAACGAAATTATTTAATTAAATGGAGTACTTACTTTTGATTAATTAAACAAAGTTATTTAATTAAATGAGAAGTCATTCCTAATTAATTAAATAAAGTTATTTAATTAAATGAGAAGTCATTCCTAATTAATTAAATAAAATTATTTAATTAAATAAGAAAAGTGTCTCTAATTAATTAAAGATTATTTAATTAAATAGAAAAAGTAATTATGAGAGCATATATCATTTTATTAAATTAAATATCTCAACAAAATCTCTCTTCAGTTCAAAAAGAGAAATTTCCAGTTCACTATTGATCAAAAATGAGTTAAATCAGTTAACTACTTTTTCTACTCAAATTGAATCAATTAACTCCTTATTTTACTCAAATTAAATCTATTAACTCCCTTTAATTTGGAAATCTTCCTTTATGACTGAACTTCACCTTTAATCCTAACCGTTGATTGAAATTGATCTCAACCGTTGATGAATTCCAAGAAAGTTTATTTAAGAGACCCTCATCTCTTCATTTTGAAAGGTTGAATAAAAATTTGCATCAAATTGTTGTTGGAATTCATACTCACATTTTCTCATAATCACATACGCAAAGATCAAGTTTGACCAAAGGTTGACCAAATTTAACCACGGTTGACTTGAGTTGACTAGTTTCGAAAAGAATTTTGAAATAATTTCACAAAACTATTTAATTAAATGAAGTACTTACTTCTAATTAATTAGAAAAAGTTATTTAATTAAATGAGAAGCCATTCCTAATTAATTAAATGAAGTTATTTAATTGAATAAGAAAAGTATCTCTAATTAATTAAAGATTATTTAATTAAATAGAAAAAGTAATTATGAGAGCATATCTCATTTTATTAAATTAAATATCTCAACTATAATGCCCTGCCAAGGGATCCAAACAATTACACTAAGTTTACCTAACAATTGTTTTTTTTAAACATGAAGGATAAACCATTTACAAGACTTGCGAAAGCAATAGAAACAATTCGAATAAAAGTACACATAACATAACATAACAGATTACATTTTTCAAAGATCCCTTAATGTTGAATCACATCTAATCATAACTTATTCATCTAACATCACATCTTTATGAAATAACAATGATACATCCAATGTAATTAAGCAATATTACAAGTGTCCTTTTTGTAACTATATTTCAGATTGCTCAATCATCCACTGTACATATCACAAGGTATGAAAAAGCTTAAAGGAATAAAGCATCCACATAAATAAAGTACATCATCATCCAATATTAATGCATGATACAATTAAAGTAAATGAAACCACATATCATACATGATACATCATCATCATAAAGATATAAATATCCATTATAAGAGATAACCATATATCATAAACATAAATAACTAAGTGCATGGTTCCTCCCAACCGTAAATAGCATCATTAGACTATCGTAGATCATAGCCATCCCTCTGTGTGTAACATTCCAATGCACCAAAGAGATCATCAGTATTAATATAGTAGGAATGTCACTCCTAAAATATCCTACTAACATGCAAAGTAAAGCATAGGATACCATCATCTAACATATGCAAATCATCAATATAGGAAACATACTAGTAAATACATCCATCACAAGGTATACCATCTATCATAATGATGAAGATAAATACCAACCAAGAATACTCCAGCCACGGTGTCTAGGACGGATCTCAAATGATAAGAGTGGAAAATACGCTACCACCCGACCGCATGGAACCTAAGTGGTCCACTCCCACCGTGCTAAGGAGATAATCTCAAATCCCAAATAGGCTATCAAAACCACAAAGTATAAATCTCTATAAGTCCAAGAATCATAAAGTATACTACTCAAAGGTTCCATCACACAAAATCGACATCTAATTTCAAGAGGCACAACAATGACATGTAGGAAACCTACTCTGCAAGCGGGAAAGTGTCATTGCATTTATCACGTACAAGTTATCTTGATAGTTAGCTAAACTCCATAGGTCCATACTAATCTCATGTGGCCACTAGTATCCTCTCATACTGACGAGGCATACTACAGAATGCATGGTCGCAACTATGCATTTTCACTACTCCCATCCTAGCCTATACAAGCGCTTAAGGCATGGGCGAGAATATCAAAAAAATTATCTTTTAAGGTTCATTTAATCTCCATTTAGTGTGTAAATGTTATCAATTATTAACAAAAATTACAATGAGTTACCCTGATAGCCACTTAGGGCCCCGGCCCCCATTGTAAGCCACTTCTCGACACTACAAGTAGATAACCTACCCTAAGCTCATGGAATCATAAATCTCAAAATCACAAAAGATAATTCATAATAAAATCATCAAATATGCATAAAAGCATCAAATATCCACAATAAGAATCATCAAATCTCCAAGATAAGAATCATCAAATCTCCATGAGCATCTGAAAAGCATCCATAGAAAATCATGACCACAATAGTTCTCTATTGGTAACTAAAGGCATCAATGATAATCATAAGTATCTATTGGTTTTCAAACAAGCAACCAAGAATATCTCAAAATCATACTGACCGAAAACTCCAAAATGGTTGAGTCAAAGCATGTCACAACATGACATCATCAATAAATAAATCAACATTTTAGTCCCATCATGGCGACTAGAAAATAATCCAAAGATAACTGATCGATGACTCAAAAATGATTAGCTCAAGTGTCTCATACACATACATCTTAGCTTCACACATGAAGATTGATGAACAATAACAATTAGTAAATACAAACATTTCATAGAGCATAGGATCATATTACCATGGTTGGGTTTATAAAGATCGAGACCAATAAAGATCAACATGTCATCACAATCTCATAACCCTCAAGCCTATGGTAACAACTTAGGACTGATCAACACTAGTCAACCCAAAACCCAAAACAAGAGCATATAGAATACACGATGCAAACACATGTTTTGGTTTACTAAATTCACATAGTTAAATAATGTGTAGGGGTTTCCAGTTTTCTATTTGCAAGTATACTTTCAAGTGTCTTAAGTTTCATCATTTGACCTACAAGTTAACCCAATTGTTCCCTGATAGCATTATCCTTCCATTATTAAGAATTACATTTTAAGAATAACTTAAAGATAAATATTCTCTAAACTGATCATCATTGACCTTTAATTAAATTGTCCTCTATATTTAACCATGTTCCATATTCTAATTGATTAACCTTTCAACTTTTTAAAGATCATTATTCATTATATTATAAGAAAGTCAATTATCAATCTTCAAATAAGATTATGATAACTTTATTTATCTCAATCCATTAACATAAGTACACCATCCATGACCTATTACATCTTATTAGTTTTCAATTAGAAATTTAATTAAGTATTACTAAAGTTTAAGTTTTTTAATTTAATCGTCATCATCGTTAACAATTATATAATATCTAAAATCATATTTCAAGTCATAAGAATAAGACCTATCAACTTGATATCAATATTTCTACAATCTTATTAAAAGAATTAAATCTCCATTACATAACTTAAATATTAATTAAATCTAATTAACTTTAGTTAATTGATTTAATTAATAATTTCACAACCAAACCATCAACCCAATGAATATTAATTGACTAATAACTAAAAGTCAACCATACACAAATATTCATGTTCATAGTTCAATAATAATTTGCTAATATTCAATGACAAGTTGTATTGAAAATCTTATTAATAGATCCCATTCATCATTCTTTATGAATACTAATGTTTTCTTAATTAATTCGTATTAATGATAGTCATCTCAAGATAAATCTTAATCACATAATTATATTGACAACTCAATGAATATTGATTAAAAATCAATCATACTTCAAACCAAAAACTAATATCTTTTTACAAAACTTTAATCATTAAATAATCTCCACTAAATTAACTCTAATCAAATTTGTTGATATCTATTTAAACCATTATTTATTAATAGTTTGCTAGTCCTTACAAACATTAATAAATAATAAACTCCTCAAACTATAAATACTCAATTTATAGAATCCTTCCATAAACTCACTAGTTATTATTTGGCTAACTCTTAACTCCATTAAGGTATTAAAACGTATTAAGCAATAACATAATAATTCAGTCTTAATCCAATATCATTCAAAGTTTCTAAATTTAAATCAACATAATATAAATTATCATCTTACAATTACTTAATCAATATTAAAATCAACCATTAGACTCTATTTTCTAATAGTTCTAATAATATTTTGTCTATATAAACGTTGTTTGAAAAAGATCCCTATCACAAACCAATAAGACTCATTGTAGATTTTAACATGAATAATCTCCAAATTCTTAACATTATCATCTTCATTAAACAACTCTAAAATTGTTTATTATATATTAAATAGTATTTAATATACGTTATAAAAAGTCCACTATATAAACTATATTAAAATATCTTTTCTTTTGATTTTCTCTTATTTAAAAATCCATTTACTTAGATTGACTAATAATTAATTACACTTCTTCTACTATTAACTAATCTTAATTAAATTTGATTTAATTAGATTAGATAATAGACCATATAAAAATAATGCATATTAATAAGATTCTAATAAGAGAAGATTGCAATAATATCTTTAATTCATTCCATGTTTTGATATATTATTTTTGTGAAGTTTAAGCATAAAGAACTCTTGGTTATGGGAAAAAGAGAAATATTTGTCTTTGAATAAAACAGTTCCAGTACGACGGCCATATCTCCCTAATGAACCATTGGATCGGGTTGAAATTTAAATATGTTGGAGAGGGCCAAGTTGCACCACTTTTGATTGGAGCGATCAAATAAATTCGATCACGATAAAAAGTTATGAATGACTAAATTCGGGTCTATCCAAGGGGGAGCGACAGGACAATTAGTGATGAATTAAGAATTTCCTCTTAAAATAATTCTTCTCTAAATTTAACCATAAAAGGGTTTGTTCATATGCATCTAAAAATATAATTGATAGAAAGATTACATCTAATCATTTGAATTTTCACCATAAAATTTTTATTTTTATTTCAAATCTTGTCTTTCTAATTTAATATAAACTCGAACTCAAACTCGATTAAAATCTAATTTCTTTCTCATTTGGAACTAGGGTTTTTTTACTGTTTTCTTCTCAACCAAATAAAATATCTAGATTCTAATTCATATCATAGATTCAATCATAGAGAAGATTCAAACACATATAACAGACACGATGAAGACACGAATGCATGATGCGGAAATAGCATAAGTAAAATCACAAGAATCTACCCAAATTCTGATGCTAATTCGCTCTTTCTCAAAAAACCCGCAGAGCAAGCTCTCTTCTTCAGAGTTCTTGAGTCCTCTCATGCTCCAATTGCTCTCCACACTATCTCTAAGCTTCTATGAATGCCTAAATATAAATAGCTCTCAAGTAACTTTTGGAATGCTTCTTGAAATAGCTAGAAGGTGTCATCAACTAAGCATGGATCTTTTCCAACCTTTTTGATGAGTTATAGAGTTATAGACACCTTATGCTTAATTGATGCACTAACCCGTGTGTTGTTGACACATGTTAATTTTCATGCAAGCTTATAACTCTAATTTATTTTACTCTTTCCAATTTTATTTATTTATTTATTAAGTCTCATGCACTAACTTTAATATCTCTACTTTTCAATTTTAATATATTTATATTTTAATCAGATGAGATTTAGAATCTTTTAATAATTTAAAATATATTTTTCACTTTTAAATTTTATTTTCTAAAACTTTATTGCTCAAATAATTATTAGCTTTAATAATATTATTATTTAGTCATTTATTTAAAAATGAGCTCCAAATATATTATTATTAAAATAAATATTGTCACATTTCAAATTTAATATTATAAGTTTTATCTTCCAATTTAATTATTTTATTTTCAAATTTAATTATTTTATTTAATTAATTTTCTAATTAATTAAATAAAATAAATATTAAAATATCATATTTATTTTTTATTTAATTAAACCATTAATTAAATATCTTAATTAGGCTTAATTAATAGAAAATACTCCAAAGACTCATAAAGGTAAAAATACGAAAAATTCATCATAGCCAAAATACATACAAATCAAATCAAGGAGTTTATATCACAAATTACATCATCTGATGCATTTGAAGAGTACTCAACTTAGATACTTGTCCTGATTTTTCAATTAGAATAAATAGTTTAAAGGGTTGGGATTTGGACTCAAGAATTTATCTCCCCTCTCTTATCATTGAGATAATGTGATAGGGTACGCTCATCTTGGCAATTCAAGAAAGTCGATACCCAGTACCTGCAACTTGTATAAAAATTATGCATGTACAAGCACAATATATACTAAACTAAATAGGCAATGGCAGGAAGTGGTGTATCGTGTAGATCCCGACTAGTAGATGACTACGACTCCCTTCTTTAACCACATTATACACACCATACAAAAGCAAACACGCACACCATACACATGCAAGTATGGGGTAAGTATCCATAAGAAAATACATATGATAATAAATCATCTTACTAATTATCATTAATAATTGCAAACACTGAAAATAATCATCATACATACATGAAATGTAGAGTCTAAGTAATCTCATCACATATCAACTGAATCCATAGCACAATATCTGATAATCTTATAATAATATTACTAACCATCAACATGAAACTAGCTCTAAAAGAGTTTAGCAATGATAACAAAATGTGAACCAAGGGCAGGCACTACATCCACCCTCCCTGGGATTAGGCTTACTCTTGAAAGCCTACAAGAATGATAATACTGAAGAACTCACTGTGTGGGTCTCATTGAACCCTTTTCCTCTCTACAGGGGAATATGATTCCACTGAAAATTTTACAACACACTTAGAGCAATATGATTCTAGTTTAATAGTAAACTGAAAACTATATCGATTCAACATCATTCTTTTAACAACTACTGAAATATATCCCTTAATACATTCTAAACAAGAGCAACTTAATGCTTGTAAAGATAAGCAAAGGTATACTACTTTGAAACTTAGATAAAAGATACATGTTTTGCAACTAGAATAAGTTTTCAATTTTTAGTTTTGCCTTCGTTTAAGTTTTTAGTAGAATTTTCAGTTTTGAAAGCTAAGTGTTGAAGTATGAAAAATATGCAAGTAACAGTTTCAAGTTCTATTTCAGTTCACCTAGTTTTCAAGTTTTTAGTTTGAAAGAGATACACATGATAGTTCAAAGTTTTCATTTTGTTCAACTAGTTAACAACTAGTGGTATTCAAATATATACCTAGAGCTCCCAATGTTGAAACTCGAGTTCTGATACCAAATGTAATGCCCTGCCAAGGGATCCAAAGAATTACACTAAGTTTATCTAACAATTTTTTTTTTAAACATTAAAGATAAATCATTCACAACACTTGCGGAAGCAATAGAAAAAATTTGAATAAAAGTACACATAACATAACATAACAGATTGCATTCTTTAAAGATCCCTTAACATTGAATCACATCTAATCATAACTTATTCATCTAACATCACATCCTTATGAAATAACAATGATACATCCAATGTACTTAAACAATATTACAAGTGTCTTTTTTGTAACTACATTTCAGATTGCTCAACCATCCACCATACATATCACAGGGTATGAAAAAGCTTAAAGGAATAAAGCAGCCACGTAAATAAAGTACATCATCATCCAATATTAATCCATGATGTAATTAAAGTAAATGAAACCACATATCATACATGATACATCATCATCATAAAGATATAAATATCCATTATACCATCATCATCATTAGACCATCATGGATCCTAGCCATCCCTCCGTGCGTAACATCCCAATGCACTGAAGAAATCATCGGTATTAACATAGTAGGAATGTCACTTCTAAAACATCCTACTAACATGCAAAGTAAAGCATAGGATACCATCACCTAACATATGCAAATCATCAATATAAGAAACATACCAGTAAATACATCCATCACAAGGTATATCATCTATCATAATAATGAAGATAAATACAAACCAAGAAAACTCCAGCCATAGTGTCTCGGACAGATCTCAAATGATAAGAGTGAAAAATACACTACCACCCGACCACATAGAATCTAAGTGGTCCACTCCCACCGTGCTGAGGAGATAATTATTAGAGTATTTTTTCATTTATACTTATTAATTAAATCATATTGATTTAATTATATAAGTTTCTATTACTCTAGTTACTTAAGCTTCATTTAGGTGCATTATTAATTAATTATTAATTAATAATGTGCAACCTAGCTTTTTAGTTTAGGGTTTCTATCTCACCTTTATAAGGTTGAGCCTTGTACTTTTTTCTTTATCTCTTATGCATTTTTCACATTTGAGAGAAAATTTTCTTCTATCTCCATTCTTCTTCTTTTGTGACAGGTTATTGGCTAACAGGTTCTTCTTGAGTTGTGTAGAATTGACATTAATCAATTCTTTCATGGTATCAGAGCTCAGATCTGTGGCTGCTTGTTCTTGATTTGAAGAATTTTCTGGAGCTTCAAGAATTTGATCTTTCAGAATTTTTTTTTGGTTGGATCTGGGGATACACTTTTGTTGGAGGCCTCTTGAGCCAAAATAGACCTCACCAATGGATTCAGAGGATCGATCCAGAGAATTTTGATATAAAATTCAACCTATTTTAGTTACCGGAGCGATCTGTAAAAAAATTGGCCATTGACATGAATTCTGAGGTAAAATTTTTTGAAAAATGTGAAAACATTTTTTATTATTTCAAAAATTTGCAAAAAAAAAATCATTTTGATTTATAAAAGAAAGGAAGATTGAAAAACAAATTTTATTACAACTTTAAAAAGGTTCTTAATGCATTTGAAAAAGGTTTTTTTTGAAAAAAAAAAACTTTGAATCAAAAAAAAATTTAAGACATTGGTACGCCTGTGTCAGAGGGTACCCTGCGTAGGCAGTACGCGTCAGCGCAGTACCTCTGCGCTTGTGTCAGCGTCAGCGTACTCCAAGGTACGCATGTCAAGTTTTTGGCATTTTTAAAAAAAAATTAAAAATCTCTTCCTTCTTCCGCCATTTTTGGAGATTTTTTGGTGAGATCCGCCATTTTTGGCAATTTTTTTGGAGATGCTCCAAATTTGGCAAAAAAATTTGGCAGATTTTTGGGCACGCATTTCAAGGTGCCACATCAGCGCATAGTCAACCTGTGACATCAGCACCAGTCAACTTCTACATCAGCGACCAGTCAGCCAGTGATATCAGCACCCAGTCAACTTCCACATCAATGCACTGTCACCGATAACATCATAAAAATGTCATATGATAGCCGTACGGCCGTCAAATTTTTTTTTGGGTCTGTAATTTTCCAGAGAGCTCCTTTTTTGGACCTACAGTTGGTTTTTTGGCGATAACTTGGGCATACGGAGGTCTTTTTGAGATCCGAAAGAAGCGCTGGAAAGATGGTTTAGAGACGGAGACATTGGTGCTGGTTTCATTTGATTTGGAGTTCGTTTGAGCTTCCAATTTTAGCATTGAAGTAGAGGCTTCTGTTTCCCTTTTTTTTGCATCCACAATCCAGGTTCCTTTCTCAGTTTTTATGCTTCCTATAGTTGTTTTCTTTGGTATTTGAGAGATTTCATTATCTATTGTGGGGGGTGCATTTTTTTTTTCTGTACTTTAATTCAGAATAAGACCCTTCTACTTCTGTCTTCTTCTCTCAATGGCGGACTCTTATGTCGCCTGCCTTACACCACACAACTACCATACTTGGAAAGGACAAATGACTAGATTGCTTATGGCAAAGGGGTTATGGTCATGTCTCGATGCGGCTCAGCCAGTTCTACAGAGGCCTTATGAGCTTCTTATGCAGCACAATAAAATGGATGAGGCAATGGGTCTCATTGCAATGAATATTTCAGATGGGTTACTGTTTCACCTGGATGGTTTGAATACACCCAGGGCTATGTGGGACAAGTTTTCAACTTTATTTGGCACAATGAATCAATTCAAGATTCTACAGATAGATGCGGAGTTTACCTCCTTGATTCCTGAATCATTTGCCAGCATTGAGGATTTCTTGCTAAAATTCAAGTCTCTTCGATCTATGTTATAGGTTGCTGGAAAGACAAAATCTGATAATGAGTGTATCTTCCTGATACTGTCAAAGCTTCGAGGACCTTATCAAATTTTCACTTCTACCTTCTACTCCACTATGGATGCTCTAGGTGTACGACATGTTATGCCCTCTTTCGAGACCTTTTGTGACCGGTTGACTCATGAGCAATCAAAGCTCACTCAGATGGATTCTCTTACGGGTTCATAGTCACAGGCATTGCTTGCCAAGCCACCTCAGAGCACACAGAAGCCGAAGCAGATATCAGATTCCTCTTCTCAACAATCTACTGGCCCACCATCTTCTTCTAAGAAGGAGAAACAGAAGACTGAAAGACCTACATGTTCCTATTGTCAGAAGGGAACACATGTTGAGTCACTTTGCTATCAGAAGAAGTTTGATGGTTACGAGAAACAAATAGTGGATTTGCAAGCTCTTCTTCAGAAGAGCAATCTTTCCTCTCCATCCTCTTCTGGCTCACAGGGGTCTTCTTATCAGTCTTCTTCTATCAATCCTACAGCTGGACAGGATCTTGGAAAGGGTCATGCATTACGGGCTTCTTTCACATCCTCTTCACAGGTCCCTTGGATATTGGATTCAGGTGCTTCTTACCATATGGCATCTTCTCAAGAGATCTTCTCTTCTTTTGAAGCTTCTCCTATTCCCCATATTATCATTGGGAATAACACTGTTATGACAGTCTGCGGAAAAGGCACTATATGCATTCAGGATGACACATTCAATGATGTGTTGTATGTTCCATCTCTGTCTGCAAACCTTCTCTCAGTTTATCAAATTTCTCACAGTGGGTCCGGGAAGACAGTTGAGTTCACTCCAGATTTAGTTTTCACCCAGGATAGTATGATAGGAGGTATTTTTGCTACAGGGACAATTGATCTTTCCACCCATCTCTACTTCTTTTCACACTTTGGTCCACCTTTTCCAGAGCACAACTCTCCTCCTTTGAGAGAGCATCATGTGGTATAGTCCAGTTTCTTGAACCTCTGTGTGGTTCCTGAGACTACTATTGTGACTCCCTTGCCACCTCCTCTTAAGCTCTTTTCTATTCAACAGGGTTCTTCTTCAGCACTGCCTGATCCTCCAGCTCCATTCATCAAGCCACTAGGTGTAGTTGTTGAGGATTCTACAGAGGACATTCATCTCCTCTTTGATGACAGTGTTTGCACACCTGTCATACCACTTACATTGGGAATTCCCTTTCAGGATAATCATGTCTACTCCTTTGAGCATCAGCTCAGCCTTCCAGTGACACCTCAGCTTTTGAGGTTCCCTCTACAGTGTCCACTACCTTTCACTCCTCTGCATTGGAGTCACAGTGGTTTGTTCATTGATCTAGGGGTTCTTTCATTCTTGGGGGGCTTTGGAGCCTTGACCCTCTCTTAAGGGGGGGGGTTGAAGTCACACATTGTACTTATGGCTTTGAGAGAGTCTCTTGAAGTCATTTCATCTCTTTTTGGAGAGGGGTTTTTTCCACTAGGTTTTCTCCTTTACTCCAGTTTATAAAGATTTCCTTGTATTGGGTACCTGATCAGGCCTTGTTGTCGGGACCCACTTGTTTTTGCTTCCATGGCTTTTCTTTGCTAAGTAAGGTTACTCCTTGCTTTCAGCTTAAGCGGGGTTATTAGAGTATTTTTTCATTTATACTTATTAATTAAATCATATTGATTTAATTATATAAGTTTCTATTACTCTAGTTACTTAAGCTTCATTTAGGTGCATTATTAATTAATTATTAATAAACAATGTGCAACCTAGCTTTTTAGTTTAGGGTTTCTATCTCACCTTTATAAGGTTGAGCCTTGTACATTTTTCTTTATCTCTTATGCATTTTTCACATTTGAGAGCAACTTTTCTTCTATCTCCATTATTCTTCTTTTGTGACAGGTTATTGGCTAACAGGTTCTTCTTGGGTTGTGTAGAATTGACATTAATCAATTCTTTCAATAATCTCAAGTCCCAAACAAGCTATCAAAACCACAAAGTATAAATCTCTATAAGTCCAAGAATCCTAAAGTATACTACTCAAAGGTTCCATCACACAAAATCGACATCTAATTTTAAGAGGCACAATAATGACATGTAGGAAACCTACTCTGCAAGTGAGAAAGTGTCATCACATTTATCACGTACAAGTTACTCTAAAAGTTAGCTAAACTCCACAGGTCCATACTGATCTCATGCGGCCACTAGTATCCTCTCATACTGACAAGGCATACTACAGAATGCACGGTAGCAACTATACGTTCTCACTACTCCCATCCTAGCCTGCACAAGCACTCAAGGCATGAGCGAGAACATCAAAGCAATTATTTTTAGGTTCATTTAATCTCCATTTAGTGTGTAAATATTATCACTTATTAACCAAAATTACAATGAGTTACCCTGGCAGCCACTTAAGACCCCAGCCCCCGTTGCAAGCCACTTTCTAGCACTACAAGTAGATAACCGACCCTAAGCTCATGGAATCATAAATTTCAAAATTACAAAATATAATTCATAATAAAATCATCAAATATGCATAAAAGCATCAAATATCCATAATAAGAATCATCAAATCTCCATGAGCATCTGAAAAGCATCCATAGAAAATTATGACCACAACAGTTCTCTATTGGCAACTGAAGGCATCACTGATAATCATAAGTATCCATTGGTTCTCAAGAAAACAACCAAGAATATCTCAAAATCATACTGATCGAAGACTCCAAAATGGTTGAGTCAAAGCATGTCACAACATGACATCATTAATAAATAAATCAACATTTCAGTCCTATCATGGTGACTAGAAAATAATCCAAGGATAACTGATCGATGACTCAAAAATGATTAGCTCAAGTGTCTCATACACATACATCTCAGCTTCACACATGAAGACTGATGAATAATAACAATCAGTAAATACAAATATTTCATAGAGCACACGATCACATTACCATGGTTGGGTTTATAAAGATCGAGACCAATAAAGATCAACATGTCATCACAATCTCATAACCCCCAAGCCTATGGTAACAACTTAGGACTGATCAACACTAGTCAACCCAAAACCCAAAACAAGAGTATATAGAATACACAATGCAAACACATGTTTTGGTTTACTAAATTAACATACTTAAATAATGTGTAGGGGTTTCCAGTTTTCTGTTTGTAAGTATACTTTCAAGTGTCTTAAGTTTCATCATTTGACTTACAAGTCAACCCAATTGTTCCTCGATAGCATTATCCTTCCATTATTAAGAATTACATTTTAAGAATAACTTAAAGATAAATATTCACTAAACTGATCATCATTGACCTTTAATTAAATTGTCCTCTATATTTAACCATGTTCCATATTCTAATTGATTAACCTTTCAACTTTTTTAAGATCATTATTCGTTATATTATAAGAAAGTCAATTATCAATCTTCGAATAAGATTATGATAACTTTATTTATCTCAATCCATTAACATAAGTACACCATCCATGACCTATTACATCTTATTATTTTTCAATTAGAAACTTAATTAAGTATTACTAAAGTTTGAGTTTTTTAATTTAATCATCATCATCGTTAATAATCATATAATATCAAAAATCATATTTCAAGTCATAAGAATAAGACCTATCAACTTGATATCAATATTTCTACAATCTTATTAAAAGAATTAAATCTCCATTACATAACTTAAATATTAATTAAATCTAATTAACTTTAGTTAATTGATTTAATTAATAATTTCACAACCAAACCATCAACCCAATGAATATTAATTGACTAATAACTAAAAGTCAGCCATACACAAATATTCATGTTCATAGTTCAATAATAATAACTTGCTAATATTTAATGACAAGCTATATTGAAAATCTTATTAATAGATTCCATTCATCATTCTTTATGAATACTAATATTTTCTTAATTAATTTGGATTAATGATAGTCATCTCAAGATAAATCTCAATCACATAATTATATTGACAACTCAATGAATATTGATTAAAAATCAATCATACTTCAAACCAAAAATTAATATTTTTTTACAAAACTTTAATCATTAAATAATCTCCACTAGATTAACTTTAATTAAATTTGTTGATATCTATTTAAACCATTATTTATTAATAGTTTGCTAGTCCTTACAAACATTAATAAATAATAAACTCCTCAAACTATAAATACTCAATTTATAAAATTCTTCTATAAACTCATTAGTTATTATTTGACTAACTCTTAACTCCATTAAGGTATTCAAACGTATTAAGCAATAACATAATAATTCAATCTTAATCCAATATCATTCAAAGTTTCTAAATTTAAATCAACATAATATAAATTATCATCTTACAATTACTTAATCAATATTAAAATCAACCATTAGACTCTATTTTCTAATTGTTCTAATAATATTTTGTCTATATAAACGTTGTTTGAAAAAGATCCCTATCACAAACCAATAAGACTCATTGTAGATTTTAACATGAATAATCTCCAAATTCTTAAAATTATCATCTTCATTAAACAACTCTAAAATTGTTTAATATATATTAAATAGTATTCAATATACGTTATAAAAAGTCCACTATATAAACTATATTAAAATATATTTTTTTTAAATTTTCTCTCATTTAAAAATCTATTTACTTAGATTGACTAATAATTAATTACACTTCTTCTACTATTAACTAATCTTAATTAAATTTGATTTAATTAGATTAGATAATAGACCATATAAAACTAATGCATATTAATAAGATTCTAATAAGGAAAGATTGCAATAATATCTTTAATTCATTCCATGTTTTGATATATTATTTTTGTGAAGTTTAAGCATAAAGAACTCTTGGTTATGGGAAAAGGAGAAATATATGTCCTTGAATAAAATTGTCTCAGTACAACAGCCATATCTCCCTAATGAACCGTTGGATTGGGCTGAAATTTAAATATGTTGGAGAGGGCCAAGTTGTGTCACTTCTAACAGGAGCGATTGAATAAATTCGATCACGATAAAAAATTATGAATGATTAAGTTCGGGTCTATCCAAGGGGCAGCGATAGGACAATTAGTGATGAATTAAGAATTTTCTCTTAAAATAATTCTTCTCTAAATTTAACCATATAAGGGTTTGTTCATATGTATCTAAAAATATAATTGATAGAAATATTATATCTAATCATTCAAATTTTCACCATAAAATTTTTATTTTAATTCCAAATCTTGTCTTTCTAATTTAATATAAACTCGAACCCAAATCCAATTAAAATCTAATTTCTTTGTCATTTGGAACTAGGGTTTTTCTATTATTTTCTTCTCAACCAAATAAAATATCTAGATTCCAATTCATATCATAGATTCAATCATAAAGAAGATTCAAACACATATAACAGACACGATGAAGACAGGAATGCATGATGCGGAAATAGCATAAGTAAAATCACAAGAATCTACCCAGATTCTGATGCTAATTTGCTCTTCCTCAAAAAATCTGTAGAGCAAGCTCTCTTCTTCAGAGTTCTTGAGTCCTCTCATGCTCCAATTGCTTTCCACGCTATCTCTAAGCTTCTATGAATGCCTGAATATAAAGAGCTCTCAAAAAACTTTTGGAATGCTTCTTGAAATAGCTGGAAGGTGTCACCAACTAAGCATGGGTCTTTTCCAACCTTTTTGATAAGTCATAGAGTTGTAGACACCTTGTGCTTAATTGATGCACTAACCTTCATGTTGTTGACACATGTTAATTCTCATGCAAGCTTATAACTCCAATTTACTTTACTCTTTTCAATTTAATTGATTTATTTATTAAGTCTCATTCACTAACTTTAATATCTCCACTTTTTAATCTTAATATATTTATATTTTAATCATATGAGATTTAGAATCTTTTAATAATTTAAAATATATTTTTCACTTTCAAATTTCATTTTCCAAAACTTTATTGCTAAAATATTTATTAACTTTAATAATATTATTATTTAGTCATTTATTTAAAAATGAGCTTCAAATATATTATTATTGAAATAAATATTGTCACATTCCAAATTTAATATTATAACTTTTATCTTCCAATTTAATTATTTTATTTTTAAATTTAATTATTTTATTTAATTAATTTTTTAATTAATTAAATAAACTAAATATTAAAATATCATATTAATTTTTTATTTAATTAAACCATTAATTAAATCTTTTAGTTAGGCTTAATTAATAGAAAATACTCCAAAGACTCACAAAGGTAAAAATACAAAAAACTCATCATAGCCAAAATACATACAAATCAAATCAAGGGATTTATAACACGAATTACATCATCTAACGTATTCGGAGAGTACTCAACTTAGATATTTGTGCTAATTTTTTAATTAGAACAAATGGCTTAAAGGGTTGGGATTTGGACTCGAGAATTTATCTCCCCTCTCTTATCATTGAGATAATGTGATAGGGTACTCTCATCTTGGCAATTCATGAAAGTCGATACTCAGTACCTATAACTTAGATAAAAATTATTCATGTACAAGCACAATATATACTAAACTCAACAAGCAATGGCAAGAAGTGGTGCATCGTGCAGATCCCGACTAGTAGGTGACTACGACTCCCTTCCTTAACCACATTAGACATACCATACAAAAGCATATACACAAAGCAACCACGCACACCATACACATGCAAAGATGGGGTAAGTATCCATAAGAAAACACATATGATAATAAATCATCTTACTAATCATCATTAATAACTGCAAACACTAAAAATAATCATCATACATACATTAAATGTAGAGTATAAGTAATCTCATCACATATCAACTGAATCCATAGCACAATATCTAATAATCTCATAATAATGTTACTAACCATCAACATGGAACTAACTCTAAAAGGGTTCAGCAATGATAACAATATGCAAACCAGGGGCAGGCATTACATCAACAAAATCTCTCTTCAGTTCAAAAAGAAAAATTTCCAGTTCACTATTGATCAAAAATGAGTTAAATCAGTTAACTCTTTTTTTTACTCAAATTGAATCAGTTAACTCTTTATTTAACTCAAATTAAATCTGTTAACTCCCTTTAATTTGAAAATCTCCTTTTATGATTGAACTTCACCTTTAGATCCTGACCATTGATTGAAATTGATCTCAACCGTTGATGAATTTCAGGAAAGTCTATTTAAGAGATCCTCATCTCTTCATTTTGAAAGGTTGAATGAGAATTTGTATCAAATTCTTGTTAGAATTCATACTCACATTTGCTCATATTCACATACGCAAAGATCAAGTTTGATCGAAAGTTGACCAGATTTAACTACGGTTGACTTGAGTTGACAAGTTTCGAAAAGAATTTTGAAATAATTAAACGAAATTATTTAATTAAATGGAGTACTTACTTCTAATTAATTAAACATAGTTATTTAATTAAATGAGAAGCCATTTCTAATTAATTAAACGAAGTTATTTAATTAGATAAGAAAAGTGTCTCTAATTAATAAAAGATTATTTAATTAAATAGAAAAAGTAATTATGAGAGCATATCTCATTTTATTAAATTAAATATCTCAACAAAATCTCTCTTAAGTTCAAAAAGGGAAATTTCCAATTCACTATTGATAAAAAATGAGTTAAATGAGTTAACTCTTTTTTCTACTCAAATTGAATCAGTTAACTCTTTATTATACTCAAATTAAATCTGTTAACTCCCTTTAATTTGGAAATCTCTCTTTATGACTGAATTTCACCTTTAATCCTGACCCTTGATTGAAATCAATCTCAACCGTTGATGAATTCTAAGAAAGTCTATTTAAGAGACCCTCATCTATTCATTTTGAAAGGTTGAATGAGAATTTGCATCGAATTGTTGCTAGAATTCATACTCACATTTGCTCATATTCACATACTCAAAGATCAAGTTTGACCAAAAGTTGACCAGATTTAACCATGGTTAACTAGTTTCAAATTTTTTTTTGAAATAATTAAACGAAATTATTTAATTAAATGAGAAGCCATTACTAATTAATTAAATGAAGTTATTTAATTAAATAAGAAAAGTGTCTCTAATTAATTAAAGATTATTTAATTAAATAGAAAAAATAATTATGAGAGCATATCTCATTTTATTAAAATAAATATGTCAACAAAATCTCTCTTCAGTTCAAAAACGAAAATTTTCAGTTCACTATTGATAAAAAATGAGTTAAATGAGTTAACTCTTTTTTCTACTCAAATTGAATCAGTTAACTCTTTATTATACTCAAATTAAATCTGTTAACTCCCTTTAATTTGGAAATCTTTCTTTATGACTAAACTTCACCTTTAATCCTGACCGTTGATTGAAATCGATCTCAACCTTTGATGAATTCTAGAAAAATCTATTTAAGAGACCCTCATCTCTTCATTTTGAAAGGTTGAATGAGAATTTGCATCGAATTATTGATGAAATTTATACTCACATTTGCTCATATTCACATACGCAAAGATCAAGTTTGACCAAAAGTTGACCAGATTTAAGCACGGTTGACTTGAGTTGACTAGTTTCAAAAAAAATTTGAAATAATTAAACAAAATTATTTAATTAAATGAAGTACTTACTTCTAATTAATTAAATAAAATTATTTAATTAAATGAGAAGCCATTCCTAATTAATTAAATGAAGTTATTTAATTAAATAAGAAAATTGTCTCTAATTAATTAAAGATTATTTAATTAAATAGAAAAAGTAATTATGAGAGCATATCTCATTTTATTAAATTAAATATCTCAACAAAATCTCTCTTCAGTTCAAGAAGGGAAATTTCCAGTTCACTATTGATCAAAAATGAGTCAAATGAGTCAACTCCTTTTTTTACTCAAATTGAATCAGTTAACTCCTTACTTTACTCAAATTAAATCTGTTAACTCCCTTTAATTTAGAAATCTCTCTTTATGACTGAACTTCACCTTTAAATCCTGACCGTTGATTGAAATCGATCTCAATCATTGATGAATTCTAGGAAAGTCTTTTTAAGAGATCCTCATCTCTTCATTTTGAAAGGTTGAATGAGAATTTGCATCGAATTGTTGCTGGAATTCATACTCACATTTGCTCATATTCACATACGTAAAGATCAAGTTTGACCAAAAGTTGACCAGATTTAACTACCATTGACTTGAGTTGACTAGTTTCGAAAAGAATTTTGAAATAATAAAACAAAATTATTTAACTAAATGGAGTACTTACTTTTAATTAATTAAACAAAGTTATTTAGTTAAATGAGAAGCCATTTCTAATTAATTAAATTAAGTTATTTAATTAAATGAGAAAAGTGTCTCTAATTAATTAAAAATTATTTAATTAAATAGAAAAAGTAATTATGAGAGCATATCTCATTTTATTAAATTAAATATCTCAACAAAATCTCTCTTTAGTTCAAAAAGGGAAATTTTCAGTTTATTATTAATAAAAAATGAGTTAAATTAGTTAACTCCTTTTTTCTACTCAAATTGAATCAGTTAACTCATTATTTTACTCAAATTAAATCTGTTACCTCCTTTTAATTTGGAAATCTCCCTTTATGACTGAACTTCACCTTTAATCTTTACCGTTGATTGAAATCGATCTCAACCATTGATGAATTCCAGGAAAGTCTATTTAAGAGACCCACATCTCTTCATTTTGAAAGGTTGAATGAGAATTTGCATCGAAGTGTTGTTGGAATTCATAATCACATTTGCTTATATTCACATAGACAAAGATCAAGTTTGACCAAAAGTTGACCAGATTTAACCACGGTTGACTTGAGTTGACTAGTTTCAAATTATTTTTTGAAATAATTAAACGAAATTATTTAATTAAATGGAGTACTTACTTCTAATTAATTAAACAAAGTTATTTAATTAAATGAGAAGCCATTCCTAATTAATTAAATGAAGTTATTTAATTAAATAAGAAAAGTGTCTCTAATTAATTAAAGATTATTTAATTAAATAGAAAAAGTAATTATGAGAGCATATCTCATTTTATTAAATTAAATATCTCAACAAAATATCTCTTGAGTTCAAAAAGAGAAATTTCCAGTTCACTATTGATAAAAAATGAGTTAAACCAATTAACTCTTTTTTTTACTCAAATTGAATTAGTTAACTCCTTATTTTACTCAAATTAAATCTGTTAACTACCTTTATGACTGAACTTCTCCTTTAATCCTGACGATTGATTGAAATTGATCTCAACCATTGATGAATTTTAGGAAAGTCAATTTAAGAGACCCTTATCTCTTCATTTTGAAAGGGTGAATGAGAATTTGTATCAAATTGTTGTTGAAATTCATACTCACATTTGCTCATATTCACATACGCAAAGATCAAGTTTGAGCAAAAGTTGACCAGATTTAACCACGATTGACTTGAGGTGACTAGTTTCGAAAAGAATTTTGAAATAATTAAATAAAATTATTTAATTAAATGGAGTATTAACTTCTAATTAATTAAACAAAGTTATTTAATTAAATGAAAAGTCATTCGTAATTAATTAAATGAAGTTATTTAATTAAATAAGAAAAGAGTCTCTAATTAATAAAAGATTATTTAATTAAATAGAAAAAGTAATTATGAGAGCATATCTCATTTTATTAAATTAAATATCTCAACAAAATCTCTCTTTAGTTCAAAAAGGGAAATTTCCAATTCACTATTCATCAAAAATGAGTTAAATGAGTTAACTCTTTTTTCTACTCAAATTGAATCAATTAACTCCTTATTTTACTCAAATTAAATCTATTAACTCCCTTTAATTTGGAAATCTCCCTTTATGACTGAACTTCACCTTTAAATTCTGACCGTTGAATGAAATCGATCTCAACCGTTGATGAATTTCAAGAAAGTCTATTTAAGAGACCCTCATCTCTTCATTTTGAAAGGTTGAATGAGAATTTGCATCGAATTGTTGTTGGAATTTATAATCACATTTGCTCATATTCACATACATAAAGATCAAGTTTGACCAAAATTTGATCAGATTTAACCACGGTTGACTTGAGTTGACTAGTTTCAAAAAGAATTTTGAAATAATTAAACAAAATTATTTAATTAAATGGAGTACTTTCCTCTAATTAATTGAACAAAGTTATTTAATTAAATGAGAAGTCATTTCTAATTAATTAAATGAAGTTATTTAATTAAATAAGAAAAGTGTCTCTAATTAATTAAAGATTATTTAATTAAATAGAGAAAGTAATTATGAGAGCATATCTCATTTTGTTAAATTAAATATCTCAATAAAATCTCTTTTCAGTTCATAAAGGGAAATTTCCTGTTCACTATTGATAAAAAATGAGTTAAATTAGTTAACTCCTTTTTCTACTTAAATTGAATCAGTTAACTCCTTATTTTACTCAAATTAAATATGTTAACTTCCTTTAATTTGGAAATCTCTCTTTATGATTGAACTTCACCTTTAATCCTGACCGTTGATTGAAATCGATCTCAACCGTTGATGAATTCCAAGAAAGTCTATTTAAGAGACCCTCATCTCTTCATTTTAAAATGTTGAATGAGAATTTGCATCGAATTGTTGCTGAAATTCATACTCACATTTGCTCATATTCACATACTATCAGAGCCTAGTTTTCAACACTAGAAACCTTAAACCGTTGTGCTTCCTAAACTTAACTCAAACTTTTAATTGTGTAGATGCTGCCTGTTACTCGTAGTGGGCGAGGTAGAGGTCGTAGGGCTAGGGGTGGTAGAGCAGGATAGGAGGATGGACCACCTCCACCACCACCACCTCCACCACCACCGAACTCGAACCAGGACATTATAGATGCACTTCAGACTTTGATCGGTGTAGTTCAGTAGAGAGTAGTACATGTAGTTCAACCAGTTCAGCAGATTCCTGTAGTGGAAGCAGAGGGACTCGGAGGAGGCGGGCCTAGAGTCAAAAAGAGGACTAGGAGTCCCCCACCAAGGTAGTTAGAGGGTCAGGGTGAACACGAGGAAGAGTCCATACACCAGAGAGGACCCCCATTTGACAGACCTCCTAAACATGTAGGAGATGATATCAGCAAATTGATTCGACTTGGGCCACCATTATTTACCGGTTCCACTGAGGGAATAGTAGTAGAGGCATGGTTGCAAAGCTTACAGCAGTGCTTTGGGTTACACCCTGATGGAAGTAATCTAAAAAAATGCCTAGCGGTTCATCAGTTGAGAGGGGATGCCTCCAACTGGTGGCTTCAGGAGGAGATCATAACTGGAGTGAGGATGGACACCCTCACATGGGAATCTTTCTTAGAAAGATTCTAAGAGAGGTACTTGTCAGAGTATTTTCAACAGAAATAGATTGAGGAGTTCCATTCTCTTTATCAGAGAGGCCTTACAGTGGCACAATACGAGAGCAGGTTTCTCAAGCTCCTTCCCTATGTGGAATACATGAAGGACGAGAAACTACGGGTGCATTGCTTTATCATGGGGCTGAATTTCTCTCTTTAGGGACCAGTTTGGATGGCCTTCCCTACCACCTTTAGATAGGCAGTGGAGATAGCACTAGTTGTTGAGGATACTCGAGGTAGGTAGGAGTCACGGGATCGGTCTCAAAATCAAAACTCCTCCCAGTAGAAACCCCCTTGGAAAGGGAATCAGAACTATACAGTAGGGTCCTCTAAGGGCCAACAATCTCAATAGCCAAAACCATAGTAGCAGCAGCAATAGAAACCTTCTCAGGGTTATCAGGGCTCCAAGCCCAAGCAGTGGCAGTCACAGGAACCTAGGCAGGATCAGAAAGTATAGGCCCCACAGTCACAATCAGTGAAGACTCAGCAGTCTTCTAGGGGTGGATACATTGGATTTAGTAGGTCAGGAGGCCCATAGAAGTCTGGGTCACAGGGTGCATGATCTTATACTCGCAGACCATGCTACACTTGTGGTGGCATGGGTCATATAGCTAGGGAGTGTCCGCAGGGACAGGCATCCAATGGTCAGAGCAGGGCTTTTTCAGAGCTGATAGTTGGTGACATGGGTAGATCCCATAGAGTTTTTGCAGCGGTTGACAACTGCTAGGCTAAGCATTAGGCCACAGTTATCGAGGCTACAGGTATTATACAGGGCCATATGGTTGCAGTTTTATTTGATTCCAGGGCTACTAACTCTTTTATATCTCCATTTGTAGTGGATCATTATGGGCTAGTGGTAGTTAGACAGGATGTTAGTTGGGAGGTAGAGTTAGCCTCAAGAGCCAGAGTGTCAGTTAGTTCCTCAATGCGGAGTTGTCAGATGCAGATTGGAGACATGTCCACTAGCACTAATCTATGCATTACCCTTCTAGGTTCTTATGATGTTGTTTTTGGAATGGATTGGCTTTATGCCCACAACGCCAATCTAAATTGTCGACAGAAGAGGGTGGAATGTGTGAATTATTATGGTATCTCTAGGGAGATCTTTGGAGTGGAGAAGCTAGTGTCTCTTCGTATGATTTTCGCTATGCAGCTTAGACGGTGCATGCGAAAGGGTTGTTAGTTGTTTGCTATCACTATTAGTGACAGAGAGGAAGATTCAAAGAGGGAGCCATCCCTTGATGATTTTCCAGTCCTTCAAGAGTTTGTAGATGTGTTTCCTTCAGAGCTTCCTAGTATGCCTCCACCTCGAGCAGTGGATTTTCATATGGACCTAGTGCAAGGAGCTGAGCCAGTTTCGAGAGCACTGTACAAGATGACTACTCATGAGCTTAGTGAGCTAAAAGATTAGTTGGAGAAACTCTTAGAGAAGGGGCATATTCGACCTAGTGTGTCACCTTGGGGTTCACCAGTGATCTTTGTCAAAAAGGATGGATCACTTAGGTTGTGTATCGATTATCAATAATTGAACAAAGTGACCATCAAGAATCGATATACTCTTCCTACAATCGATGACCTCTTTGATTAGTTGCAGGGTGTCCAAGTATTTTCAAGGATTGACCTAAAGTCGGGTTACCATCAGTTGAGGATTGTGGATAGTGATATCCCCAAAATAGCTTTTCGTACTAGGTATGGCCACTACGAGTTCACTGTTGTACCTTTTGGCCTTATGAATGCTCCAGCTGTATTCATGAGCCTCATGAATGCAGTATTTCATACCTTTTTGGATAAGTTTGTGGTTGTGTTTCTTGATGACATTCTTATTTATTCTCATAATGAGAGAGAGCATGAAGAGCACCTGAGACAGGTATTGCAGAGGCTGAGAGAGAATTAGTTGTTTGGTAGCTTGTCGAAGTGTGCATTCTTTAGACCCAAGATACATTATTTGGGTCATGTCATATCAGGTGATGGTGTCTCAGTAGACCCATCAAAGATTAGGGCTATCAAGAATTGGCCAGCACCCACCAGTGTTATTGAAGTGAGGAGCTTTATGGGGCTAGCAGGATATTATCGATGCTTCATTTCAGGATTCTCTAGATTGGCACACCCCATTACATCTCTTCAGAAAAAGGGGAAGAAGTACGAGTGGACAAAAAAATGTGATAGAACTTTTCAAGAGCTCAAGAGAGCCCTCACAAGTGCATCGATTCTTGCAGTACCAGATCTTGTTGCAAATTTTGTGGTGTGCACCGATGCATCTTTAGATGGTTTAGGGGCAGTCCTTATGCAGGAAGGATGACCTATTTCCTTTGAGTCTAGGAAGTTGAAGACTCATGAACTCAATTATCCTACACATGACCTAGAACTAGCGGCAATGGTTCATGCCTTGGTGAGATGGCAACATTTCCTTCTGGGTCATAGATTCGAGCTTCATTCCGATCACCAGAGCTTGCAGTACATATTTTCTCAGCCAAACCTTAATGCTAGGCAAAGAAGGTGGATGGAGTTCCTGTGTGAGTATGATTTTGATGTTCATTACATCAAGGGAAAGGATAATGTGGTTGCAGATGCCTTAAGCAGAAGGCACCATGAGCTTTTATCTGTGACTACTTGCACTGACTTGAGAGAGCGGATCTTACAACACTTACCAACTGATGAGCTTTATGTAGAAGTTAGTCAGTTAGCACTTTCTCAGAGACCCTTGGAAGGGAAGTTTGCAGAGTATTCCTTGGAGTCTGATGGACTTTTGCATCATAGGGCACGTATGTATGTACCTTTCATTGGGGGTTTGTGTGAGCTCATTGTACTGGAGGCTCACAGAGCACCTTATGCAGCGCACCCCGGTGTTAAGAAGTTACATGCAGATTTGAGGGAGTTGTATCATTGGCCAGGCATGAGAGTGTAGATTTCTTGCATAGTTGCGAGATGCCTTGAGTGCCGGAGGGTGAAGGTGGAGCATCGTCACCCTGGTGGGCTTCTCCAGCCACATGAGATTGTAGTATGGAAATGGGACACTATATCTATATATTTTATTGTTGGTCTTCCTATCTCATCTCGTCACCATTATGTCATTTTGGTGATAGTTGACACATTGACCAAGGTTGCCCATTTCTCACCTATGCGTACTACATTCACAGCATGAGATATAGCCCAAGTGTTCTTGTGGGACATTGTTAGACTTCATGGTGTTCCCTGTAAGATCATCTCTAATAGAGACTCATTGTTCACTTCTTCATTTTGGAGAGAGTTGCAGTTGGCTTTGGGCACTAGGCTCAATTTTAGTACAGCGTACCATCCTCAAACTGATGGCCAGATCAAGCGAGTGAATCAGGTTTTGGAGGCAATGCTACGTCTGTATGTGATGGATCATCAGGTCAAATGAGAGGAATACCTACATCTTTTCGAGTTTGCCTATAACAATGGGCATCATTCTTCCATAGGTATGCCACCTTAAGAGGCCTTGTACGGGAGACCGAGTAGGACACCCTTGAGTTGGGATAGGATCGAGGATTGAGTATCTATTGATCCCCAGTTAGTAAAGGAGATGGAGTAGTAGGTGACCCTGATTAGACAACGCTTGAGAGAGGCACAAGATAGACAGAAGAAGTATGCTAATGCGAAGAGGACAGATCGAGAGTATCAGGTTGGTGATAGAGTGTTCTTGAGGGTGCAACCACACAAGAGTCTGATTCGGTTCGAAAAGGGCTCTAAGTTGGCACCCCGTTTTGTTGGGCCGTTCAAGATCCTTGAGAGGATAGGACCTATTGCATACCATTTAGCTTTGCCACCTAGCCTGTCACGCATCCACGATGTGTTTTATATTTCAGTACTTAGAGGATACATTTATGATGAGTTTCATATTATAGATTGGGATGCTTTACAGGTGGAGTCGGATGGACAGCTAGCACTGGAGCTTATCTGCATTATTGCCCGATGGACCCTAGCACTTTGAGGCCAAGAGCTGGACCAGGTTAGGGTCTAATGGGATTGTTATGATGAGGTCATGGCTTCATGGGAGGATGCAGCGCAGATGCGATTTCAATACTCATATCTTTTTGATGAACTCCAGGAGGAAGTTCATGCCTAGTTGGAGAGGATGTGAGGCCTCGCCCCGACCCATCATAGCATAGTGATACATTACTATTATTTTGATATTCACGACTCAAGATGTCGAGACATTATCTGATGCTTAGAATATACTTTATTATTTCATGTTGTGTGATGTTACTTTCAGATATATTTGATGATTGTCATTTAATGTTTCATGTATATGTATGTTGATGAAATTAGTAAATGTAAGATTGAGACTTTGATTTAAGAGATTTTAAATGATTAAGAATTAAGCAGGATGAAGAAACTCTTATTGATGTATGTTTTAATTTATGTGAATTTCTGATACGTATACATTATGTACATGTGATTTTACGGGACTACTGATGTGTGCAATGAGTGTGCAGATATTTAGCCAAAAAACCCTACGGAGGAACATAACTGATCTCCTTGTGCTAATTTTGGAGACCTTTTTGTTCGTAATTTGCGTATTGTCTTGTGAGATATATGTATGTATCTTCTTTGTTCAGTGAATGTTAATGTTCGTAATTATGTTCTTTCAGTGCCGCTTGACACTCGTAAAATGTTTATGTGCTTTAGTGTGTTGTTTAGGGTTAGTTGTTTAACCTTTGGACCCAAATTGGTTTAGTTGGTGTCAATTTTCTATTGGGTTCTTAATCGAGATTAGTCATCCCTTAATCCGGATTAGTGTTTAATCTGCAAAGTTAGAGTAGTTAGATGGTCCTATTTTATTCCTAAATTTTATTTGGCTCTAAACCTCTTTCCTAAGGCTTAAAACTTGATATAATTATACCCAAAGGGTATGGGTATGGGTTAGGGTTCTTTTCCAACCCCTGAGCCCCTTTTATTGACTTTTGAGGTCACTCAAAAAGTCTCCTTTTGCCTTTGTGCAAAAATTGACAATGGTTATCTTGAGTTACTTCACCTCATCTCCACTTAGGGTTTAATCATAGTGTAGGTTGAGTTAGGAGTTTCTAGAATTGCAAGTGGGTGGGGTAGTTATTGAGCCCTTGGATGGTTGAGTTGGAGGTCTATTTAGAGGCCCTTCTTGGTCTTGTGGAGGTTGTTACCCAATCTCTACATTTAGAGAGGAGTTTTGAAGATTGAAGGAAGGAAGTGGAAACTCTACTCAAACTTGTTCTTTGCCATTACCTCTTTGTGAAGGTAGGAAATTCTCATCTCCCTTATTCAGTTTTCATGTTTGTTTCATGCTTTTTCTACTTTGTTGTTGTTTCAATGTTTGTATGTTTGTGGGTATGTTGGGGAGATTTGAAAACCTTGTTATTGTGGATGTTTTTCTTTCTTGTTTATGTTTGCAATTTTGAGATTTTTCTTGCATGGGTGTTTTGGTAGTACTCACCCTTGGAGAGGGCAGAACTGACCAATTTTGGAAAATGTTTGTTTAGTTGGACTCCAACTAGTGCAGAGTCTCTTCTCAGGATGAGAAGAGAGAGAAAGGCTAGGGTGTTATGGGCCCATACCTGTCAGCACAAACTTTGTATGAGTATGGCATTTTTAAATGGAAGACTGGAAGTTCTTAGTTAATAGCCCCAATTGGGCATCTGATTTGGTGTTGTGCTCAACTTCTCCTAGTTGGAAGAATCCGCCTTTCCCTAGTGTTGATTTATTGTAGAACTTGTTGTGAAAACCTTGTATAAATATCCATGTTTTGAATTGTTCTTGTTCATGCTTTTGGTCAGTTGATCAAATTTTGTTCCCTCCATGGCCCTAAAAATGAGTTGCAGAAAACATTATAAATACCTTGAATAGGGTCATGAAGAAAATTTGATTTAATTGTTGAAATTTGGGATTGAGATCCTATTGTAAATTTTATTTTAAACCTTGTTGTAATTAGCAATGAAGCCAAGTTTTCTTCCTGATTCTTTCTCAGCTGAGCTTTGAATCAGGTTTGCCAATAAAATTGGTGTTGAGTATAATTTCTTGTCATGTGATGTAATTTTGTAAACTTTATTTTGGATGGATGCACATCAAAATAAGATGGAAATGGTGTTGATTTAATTAGGAAAATTTCAAGTTTACTTCTATGTTGCAAATGAAAATTATATCATGGATGTAGATTTAGTTGGATTGAGCAAATTTTCAAGTTCTTTATATGTTCCTTATATGTTCAAATGATAACTATGTTCAGGAAAGGAATTAACATCTATGGTTGTTTTATTGCAATGCAAGTTACATAGGAATTCATATTAAATATGGTGTTAATATACCTTAAACTTTTGTATCAATGTTTAAAGCCTTTCGAAAAAAAATATACACCCTTAAAAAAAACATACATGGCTTGAAATCTATACTTAGAAATTCTCATAAAAAAAAAAAAGTGTTGCAAGAGAGTAAAACTCTCTGCCTTTTGTATGGGAGGAAATTTAAATGCCTCCTTGCAATAGAGAATATTCTCCAAAATATTCTTATTTTTAAAATTTGAAATAAAACAAAATAAAAAGAAAATATAGATATTAATGTTCAAAATTCAAAAGAAATTTAAAAAAAACATATATATAATCATCTACCTAAATATCCTACTCTTACCAAATTAACTTTTAAATTTAATACTTACCTCCCATCCTACTCTCCCCAGGCAATGGAATTGACAGGGTCATCATGACCATTGATGATGTCACCTGTCCCCATAAATGTTTCACCCATCTCCTTTATCCCTTACTAAGCGCTCACGTTGCTTGGTTTGCTTTTGGAAAGTTCTTTAAATTAAATCAATGCATTTGACCTTGTTGTTTGGTGCCTCCCTTCCTCCTTGGGTCTGCGTTGATCTCATTAGGTAGAGCGCTGTCCCAAGGACAGTGCTTTGAAAGTGCTTCCTTGGGAAGCGCTGCCCAAGTGGGAGGATTGGAAGGTGGGGTTTAGGGTAGAGGGTTAGTTTGGAGTAAGGTTTAGAGTGTTGAGTTAGGTTTAGTTAGTAGTTTTTTATTAAATGTAATTTATGTTTTTTTTTAATGTCAAAAATAAGATAAGTTTAGTTATTTATGTTAGTTAGTTTATTGGTTATTTAAAACTGTGTTTTATTAAATGTTTTAAATGTAGTTAGTATTAGATGTTAGTTTAGATTAAGATAAGTTAGTTGGTTTGTTTTAATTTAATTGTTTTATTCTTGTCATGTAAATTGTTAAGTTATTGTTTACATTTTATAATTATATTTCTTTTGTAATTTTAGTTTAATGTCATGATTTAATTAGATAGTTTTAATTTTATTTAAATTGTAAAGTTAAGTTCTATTGAAAGATTAGACACTCATTTTGTATATGGTTAGATTAATGTTAGATTTCGTTAGTTAGTTTAATTAGTTAGTTGTTAGTAAAATTAAATTTATGACTAGTGTATAATTCACATTAGTAACCTTTAATTTAAGTCTAAGATTTAAGGTTTGGTTTTAATTATTAGAATTGTTTTAGTTCATTCTAAGTAGATAAAGTATGAAAGGTTAATTGGCTATTTTGATATAGGATTAAAATCGGGTTTATTGATTTGGATTTTTCGATTTATCTAAACCCAATTTCATTTGGATTGTTATTAAAATAATTTTCACTTGATTTTTTAAGCAATGTAATAACGAATTAAGTAAACATTGATTTCAATCTAATAACGAAGTACTTCAAAATCGTGATGATGCATTCCTCCACAAGAGTTTTAAACTAAGATGATGTAGAGAACCTTTACTTAAACTGTTATCAGTCATTTCAAAACATAGATCAATTTAATTATTTTAAAAAAAAAAAAATTGTGTGTTTTTTCACTCGTAGATTAGGCGTGACACATAAGCAAAGATCAAGTTTGACCAAAAGTTAACCAGATTTAACCACGGTTGACTTGAGTTGACTAGTTTCAAAATTTATTTGAAATAATTAAACAAAATTATTTAATTAAATGGAGTACTTACTTCTAATTAATTAAACAAAGATATTTAATTATATGAGAACCCATTCCTAATTAATTAAATGAAGTTATTTAATGAAATAAAAAAAGTGTCTCTAATTAATTAAAGATTATTTAATTAAATAGAAAAAGTAATTATGAGAGCATATCTCATTTTATTAAATTAAATATCTTGACAAAATCTCTCTTCAGTTCAAAAAGAGAAATTTCCAGTTCACTATTGATCAAAAATGAGTTAAATCAGTTAAGTCTTTTTTCTACTCAAATTGAATCAGTTAACTCTTTATTTTACTCAAATTAAAACTGTTAACTCACTTTAATTTGAAAATCTCCCTTTATGTTTGAACTTCACCTTGAATCCTAACCGTTGATTGAAATCGATCTCAAACGTCGATGAATTCCAAGAAAGTCTATTTAAGAGACCCTCATCTCTTCATTTTGAAAGGTTGAATGAGAATTTGCATCGAATTGTTGTTGGAATTCATAGTCACATTTGCTCATATTCACATACGCAAAGATCAAGTTTGACCAAAAGTTGACCAGATTTAACCACAGTTGACTTGAGTTGACTAGTTTCGAAAAGAATTTTGAAATAATTAAATGAAATTATTTAATTAAATGGAGTACTTACTTCTAATTAATTAAACAAATTTATTTAATTAAATGAGAAGCCATTCCTAATTAATTAGATGAAGTTATTTAATAAATAAGAAAAGTGTCTCTAATTAATTAAAGATTATTTAATTAAATAGAAAAAGTAATTATGAGAGAAATTCTCATTTTATTAAATTAAATATCTCAACAAAATCTCTCTTCAGCTCAAAAAGGGAAATTTTCAATTCACTATTGATCAAAAATGAGTTAAATTAGTTAACTCTTTTTTCTACTCAAATTGAATCAATTAACTCCTTATTTTACTCAAATTAAATCTGTTAACTCCCTTTAATTTGGAAATCTCCCTTTATGACTGAACTTCACCTTTAATCCTGATCGTTGATTGAAATCGATCTCAACCATTGATGAATTCCAGGAAGTCTATTTAAGAGACCCACATCTCTTCATTTTGAAAGGATGAATAAGAATTTGCATCGAATTGTTGCTAGAATTCATACTCACATTTGCTCATATTCACATACGCAAAGATCAAGTTTGACCAAAAGTTGACTAGATTTAACCACGGTTGACTTGAGTTGATTAGTTTCGAAAAGAATTTTGAAATAATTAAACGAAATTATTTAATTAAATGGAGTACTTCTAATTAATTAACCAAAGTTATTTAATTAAATAAGAAGCCATTTCTAATTAATTAAATGAATTTATTTAATTAAATAATAAAAATGTCTCTAATTAATTAAAGATTATTTAATTAAATAGAAAAAGAAATTATGAGAGCATATCTCATTTTATTAAATTAAATATCTCAACAAAATCTCTCTTCAGTTCAAAAAGGGAAATTTGCAGTTCACTATTGATCAAAAATGAGTTAAATCAGTTAACTCTCTTTTCTACTCAAATTGAATTAGTTACCTCCTTATTATACTCAAATTAAATCTGTTAACTCCCTTTAATTTGGAAATCTCCCTTTACGACGGAACTTCACCTTTAATCCTAACCGTTGATTGAAATCGATCTCAACTGTTGATGAATCCTAAGAAAGTTTATTTAAGAAACCCTCATCTCTTCATTTTGAAAGGTTGAATGAGAATTTGCATCAAATTGTTGCTAGAATTCATACTCACATTTGCTCATATTCACATATGCAAAGATCAAGTTCGACCAAAAGTTCACCAGATTTAACCACGGTTGACTTGAGTTGACTAGTTTCGAAAAGAATTTTAAAATAATTAAACGAAATTATTTAATTAAATGGAGTACTTACTTCTAATTAATCAAACAATGTTATTTAATTAAATGAGAAGCCATTCCTAATTAATTAAATGAAGTTATTTAATTAAATAAGAAAAGTGTCTCTAATTAATTAAAGATTATTTAATTAAATAGGAAAAGTAAATATGAGAGCATATCTCATTTTATTAAATTAAATATCTCAACAAAATCTCTCTTCAGTTCAAAAATGAAAATTTTCAGTTCACTATTGATAAAAAATGAGTTAAATAAGTTAACTCTTTTTTCTACTCAAATTAAATCTGTTAACTCACTTTAATTTGGAAATCTCCCTTTCTGACTGAACTTCACCTTTAATCTTGACCGTTGATTGAAATTGATCTCAACCGTTGATGAATTCCAAGAAAGTCTATTTAAGAGACTCTCATCTCTTCATTTTGAAAGGTTGAATGAGAATTTGCATCGAATTGTTGCTCGAATTCATACTCACATTTGCTCATAGTCACATACGCAAAGATCAAGTTTGACAAAAAGTTGACTAGATTTAACCACAGTTGACTTGAGTTGACTAGTTTCGAATAGAATTTTGAAATAATTAAACGAAATTATTTAATTAAATGGAGTACTTACTTCTAATTAATTAAACAAAGTTATTTAACTAAATGAGAAGCCATTCCTAATTAACTAAATGAAGTTATTTAATTAAATAAGAAAAGTGTCTCTAATTAATTAAAAATTATTTAATTAAATAGAAAAAATAATTATGAGAGCATATCTCATTTTAATAAATTAAATATCTCGTCAAAATCTCTCTTTGGTTCAAAAAAGGAAATTTTCAGTTCATTATTGATCAAAAATGAGTTAAATCAGTTAAATCTTTTTTCTACTCAAATTGAATCAGTTAACTCTTTATTTTACTCAAATTAAATCTGTTAACTCCTTTTAATTTTGAAATGTCCCTTTATAAATGAACTTCACCTTTAATCCTGATCGTTGATTGAAATCGATCTCAACCGTTGATAAATTCCAAGAAAGTCTATTTAAGAGACCCTCATCTCTTCACTTTGAAAGGTTGAATGAGAATTTGCATCGAATTATTGCTAGAATTCATACTCACATTTGCTCATATTCACATATGCAAAGATCAAGTTTGACAAAAAGTTGACCAGATTTAACCACGGTTGACTTGAGTTGACTAGTTTCGAAAAAAATTTAAAATAATTAAACAAAATTATTTAATTAAATGGAGTACTTACTTCTAATTAATTAAACAAAGTTATTTAATTAAATCAGAAGCCATTCCTAAATAATTAAATGAAGTTATTTAATTAAATAAGAAAAGTGTCTCTAATTAATTAAAGATTAATTAATTAAATAGAAAAAGTAATTATGAAAGCATATCTCATTTGATAAAATTAAATATCTCAACAAAATCTCTCTTTAGTTCAAAAAGGAAAATTTCCAATTCACTATTGATAAAAAATGAGTTAAATAAGTTAACTCCTTTTTCTACTCAAATTGAATCAGTTAACTCTTTATTTTACTCAAATTAAATGTGTTAACTCCCTTTAATTTGAAAATCTCCCTTTATGACTGAACTTCACCTTTAATCCTGACCGTTGATTGAAATCGATCTTAATCGTTGATGAATTCTAGGAAAGTCTATTTAAAAGATCCTCATCTCTTCATTTTGAAAGGTTGAATGAGAATTTGCATCAAATTGTTGCTGGAATTCATACTCACATTTGCTCATATTCTAATACGCAAAGATCAAGTGTGACCTAAAGTTGACCAGATTTAACCACGGTTGACATGAGTTGACTAGTTTCAAAAAGAATTTTGGAATAAATAAACAAAATTATTTAATTAAATGGAGTACTTACTTTTAATTAATTAAACAAAGTTATTTAATTAAATGAGAAGCCATTTCTAATTAATTAAATGAAGTTATTTAATTAAATAAGAAAAGTATCTCTAATTAATTAAAAAATATTTAATTAAATAGAAAAAGTAATTATGAGAGCATATCTCATTTTATTAAATTAAATATCTCAACAAAATCTCTCTTCAGTTCAAAAAGGAAAATTTCCAGTTCACTATTAATAAAAAATGAGTTAAATTAGTTAACTCCTTTTTTCTACTCAAATTGAATCAATTAACTCGTTATTTTTCTCAAATTAAATCTGTTAACTCCCTCTAATTTGAAAATCTCCCTTTATGACTGAACTTCACCTTTAATCCTGACCATTGATTGAAATCGATCTCAACCGTTGATGAATTCCAGGAAAGTGTATTTAAGAGACCCTCATCTCTTCATTTTGAAAAGTTGAATGAGAATTTGCATCGAATTTTTGTTGGAATTCATAATCACATTTGCTTATATTCACATACACAAAAATCAAGTTTGACCGAAAGTTGACCAGATTTAACCATGGTTGACTTGAGTTGACTAGTTTTGAAAAAAATTAAAAATAATTAAACGAAATTATTTAATTAAATGGAGTAATTACTTCTAATTAATTAAACAAAGTTATTTAATTAAATGAGAAGCCATTCCTAATTAATTAAATAAAGTTATTTAATTAAATGAGAAAAGTGTCTCTAATTAATTAAAGATTATTTAATTAAATATAAAAAGTAATTATGAGAGCATATCTCATTTTATTAAATTAAATATCTCAACAAAATCTCTCTTTAATTCAAAAAGGGAAATTTCCAGTTCACTATTGATAAAAAATGAGTTGACTCTTTTTTCTACTCAAATTGAATCAGTTAAATCTTTTTTTTACTCAAATTTATTCTGTTAACTCCCTTTAATTTGGAAATCTCATTTTATGACTGAACTTCACCTTTAATTTTGACCATTGATTGAAATTGATCTCAACCGTTGATGAATTTCAGGAAAGTCAATTTAAGAGACCCTCACCTCTTCATTTTGAAAGGTTGAATGAGAATTTGCATCGAATTGTTGCTGGAATTCATACTCACATTTGCTCATATTCATATACGCAAAGATCAAGTTTGACCAAAAGTTGACCAGATTTAACTACGCTTGACTTGAGGTGACTAGTTTCGAAAAGAATTTTGAAATAATTAAACAAAATTATTTAATTAAATGGAGTACTTACTTCTAATTAATTAAACAAAGTTATTTAATTAAATGAAAAGCCATTCCTAATTAATTAAATGAAGTTATTTAATTAAATAAAAAAATTGTCTCTAATTAATTAAGGATTATTTAATTAAATAGAAAAAGTAATTATGAGAGCATATCTCATTTTATTAAATTAAATATCTCAACAATATCTCTCTTCAGTTCACAAAGGGAAATTTTCTGTTCACTATTGATTAAAAATGAGTTAAATTAGTTAACTCTTTTTTCTAGTCAAATTGAATCAGTTAACTCCTTATTTTAGTCAAATTAAATCTGTTAATTCCCTTTAATTTGGAAATCTCCCTTTATGACTGAACTTCACCTTTAATCCTGACCGTTGATTGAAATCGATCTCAACCGTTGATGAATTCTAGGAAAGTCTATTTAAGAGACCCTCATCTCTTTATTTTGAAAGGTTGAATGAGAATTTGCATCAAATTATTGCTGGAATTCATACTCACATTTGCTCATATTCTAACTCGCAACGATCATGTTTGACCAAAAGTTGACCAGATTTAACCATGGTTGACTTGAGTTGACTAGTGTCGAAAAGAATTTTGAAATAAATAAATAAAATTATTTAATTAAATGGAGTGCTTACTTCTAAATAATTAAACAAAGTTATTTAATTAAATGAGACGCCATTCCTAATTAATTAAATGAAGTTATTTAATTAAATAAGAAAAGTGTCTCTAATTAATTAAAGATTATTTAATTAAATAGAAAAAGTAATTATGAGAGTATATCTGATTTTATTAAATTAATTATCTCAACAAAATCTCTCTTTAGTTCAAAAAGGAAAATTTTCAATTCACTATTGATAAAAAATGAGTTAAATTAGTTAACACTTTTTTCTACTCAAATTGAATCAGTTAACTCCGTATTTTACTCAAATTAAATCTGTTAACTCCTTTTAATTTGGAAATCTTCCTTTATGACTGAACTTCACCTTTAATCCTGACCGTTGATTGAAATCGATCTTAACCGTTGATGAATTCTGAGAAAGTCTATTTAAGAGACCCTCATCTCTTCATTTTGAAAGGTTGAATGAGAATTTGCATCGAATTGTTGCTGGAATTCATACTCACATTTGCTCATATTCACATACGCAAAGATTAAGTTTGACCAAAAGTTGACCAGATTTAACCACAATTGACTTGAGTTGACTAGTTTCTAAAAGTATTTTGAAATAATTAAACAAAATTATTTAATTAAATTGAGTACTTACTTCTAATTTACTAAACAAAGTTATTTAATTAAATGAAAAGCCATTCCTAATTATTTAAATGAAGTTATTTA
This sequence comes from Cupressus sempervirens, assembly GCA_028749045.1. Classification (NCBI taxonomy): domain Eukaryota; kingdom Viridiplantae; phylum Streptophyta; class Pinopsida; order Cupressales; family Cupressaceae; genus Cupressus; species Cupressus sempervirens. The sequence continues at coordinate 664,009,673 of CM053793.1, forward strand.
ATTAAATAAGAAAAGTGTCTCTAATTAATTAAAGATTATTTAATTAAATAGAAAAAGTAATTATGAGAGAAAATCTTATTTTATTAAATTAAATATGTCAACAAAGTCTCTCTTTTTAATGGCCCGGCAAGGGATCCAAAGAATTTTGCTAAGTTTGTCAAACAATTTTTTTTTAAAACATGAAATATAAAACCATTTATAACATATGCAGAAGAAATAACAACAATTCAAATGAAAATAAACATAACATATATACATAACAGACTACATTCTTTAAATATCCTTTAACGTTGTATCACATCTAAATTAACTATTCATATAACATCCCATCTTATTGAAATAACAATGATACATCCAATGTACTTAAACAATATCCAAGTGTCCTTTTGTAATTATATTTTAGTTTAGCTCAATCATGCACTGTACATATCACAGGGTATGAAGGCTTAAAAGAATATACATCCATGTAAATAAAGTACATCATCATCCAATATTAATCCATGATGCAATTAAAGTAAATGAAAGCACATATCATACATGATACATCATCATCATAAAGATATAAACATCCATCATAAGAGATAACTATAAATCACAGACATAACTAACTAAGTGCACAATTCCTCCCAACCGTTAATAGCATCATTAGACCATCATGGGCCTTAGCCATCCCTCTATGCGTAACATCCCAAATCACCAAAGAGATCATCGGTATTAACATTGTAGGAATGTCACTCCTAACACATCCTAATAACATACAAAGTAAAGCATAGGATACCATCATCTAACATATGCAAATCATCAATATAAGAAACATACCAGTAAATACATCCATTATAAGATATATCATCAATCATAATGGTGCAAGAACGTAATGAAGATAAATACCAACCAAGAATTCTCCAGCCACGGTGTCTCAGACAGAGCTCAAATGATAAGAGTGAAAAAACACTACCACCCGACTGTATGGAACATAAGTGGTTCACTCTCACCATGCTGAAGAGATAATCTCAAGTCTCAAACAGGCTATCCATAACACATAGCACAAATCTCTATAGTCCAGGAATCCTAAAAGTATACTAACTCAAAGGTTCCAACACACACAAAATTGACATCTAATTCCTAGGGGCACACAATAACATGTAGGAAACCTACTCTGCAAGTGGGAAAGTGTCATCGCATTTATCATGTACAAGTTACCCTAGCAGTTAGCTAAATTCCACGGGTCCATACTGATCTCATGCAGCCACTAGTATCCTCTCATACTGACGAGTCATACTATGGAATGCACGGTTGCAACCATGTGTTCTCACTACTCCCATCCTAGCTTGTACAAGCACTCAAGGCATGGGCAAGAACATCAAAACAATTATCTTTTTAGGTTCATTTTATCCCCATTTGAGTGTTTAAATGTTATCACTTATTAACCAAACTTACAATGAGTTACCTTGGCAGCCACTTAGGGCCCCGGCCCCCATTGCAAGCCACTTCCTGATACTACAAGTAGATTATCTACCCTAAGCTCATGAAATCATAAATTTTAAAATCACAAAAGATAATCCATAATAAAATCATCAAATATGCATAAAAGCATCAAATATCCATAATAAAAATCATCAAACCTCCAAGATAAGAATCATCAAATCTCCATGAGCATCCGAAAAGCATCCATAGAAAATCATGACCATAATAGTTCTCTATTGGCAACTGAAGGCATCACTGATAATCATAAGTTTTCATTGGTTCTCAATAATCAAAATATATCTCAATATCATACTGATCGAAGACTCCAAAATGGTTGAGTCAAAGCATGTCACAACATGACATCATCAATAAATAAATCAACATTTCAGTCTTATCATGGCAACTAGAAAATAATCCAAGGATAACTAATCGATGAATCAAAACTGATTAGCTCAAGTGTTTCATACACATACATCTCAGCTTCACACATGAAGACTGATGAACAATAACAATCAGTAAATACAAACATTTCATAGAGCACACGATCACATTACCATGGTTGGGTTTATAAAGATCGAAACCAGTAAAGATCAACATGTCATCACAATCTCATAACTCCTGAGCCTCTAGTAACAACCTAGGACTGGTCAACACTAGTCAACCCAAAACCCAAAACAAGAGCATATAGAATACACGATGCAAACACATGTTTTAGTTTACTAAATTCACATAGTTGAATAATGTGTAGAGGTTTCTAGTTTTCTGTTTGCAAGTATACTTTTAAGTGTCTTAAGTTTCATCATTTGACCTACAAGTCAACCCAATTGTTCCCCGATAGCATTATACTTCCATTATTAAGAATTACATTTTAAGAATAATCTAAGGATAACTATTTACTCATTAAACTGATCATCACTAAATTTTCTTAATTTATCTATGATCCATATTCTAATTGATTAACCTTTCAACTTTTCTAAGATCATTATTCATTATATTATAAGAGGACCAATTATTATTTTTCGAATAAGAGATTATAACTTTATTTATCTCAATCCATTAACATAGGTACACCATCCATGACTTATTAACATCTTATTAGTTTTCAATTAGAAACTTAATTAAGTATTACTAAAGTTTGAGTCTTTGAATTTAATCATCACCATCGTTGACAACCATACAATATTTAAAGTCATAATTCAAGTCATAAGAATAAGACCTATCAACTTCAATATAGATAATCTACAATCTCGTTAAAAGAATTATATCAAATAAATCTCTATTACATAACTTAATTATTAATTAAATCTAATTAACTTTCATTAATTGATTTAATTAATAATTGTATAACCATAGCAACGTTCTAATTAACATCAGTTGACTAATAACTAACTAGAATTCTGTAAGTTAAAAGTTAACTATAATTCAATACTCAAATGATCATATTAATAATTCAATTATAATAACTTGTTAATATTTAATGACAAGCTATATTGGAAATCTTATTATTAAATCTTTAATGATCACATACATCACTCTGCAACAATGTTCTCATTTATATTTTAATAATAAAAAGTTATAATAAATGCTTAATATCAAGTATTATTATCTAAAATAAATTTTTCCTATGTACGTTGATTCAGTTAACTAATAATCTTCCAAATTATTAACCAATTCAATTTGATTAATATCTTTTACAGTACTTCAATCATTAACTAATCTCCTTTAGAGTAACTCTGTTCGTATTAGTTGATAACTATTTAAACTATTTATACTATTATTTATTAATAGTTTGTTAGACCCAACAAACATTAATAAATAATAAACTTATCACAACTATAAATAATCAATTTAGAGAACTTTTACATAGAACTTCATTAGCTAATTCTTAATACCATTAAGATATTCAAACGTATTAACCAATAACATAATAATTCAATCTTAATCCAATATCATTTAGAATTTCTAAATTTAAATCAACATAATATAAATTATCATCTTATAATTATTTAATCAATATTAAAATCAACCATTAGACTCCATTTTCTAATTGTTCTAATAATATTTTGTCTATATAAATGTTATTTGAAAAAGATCTCTATCACAAACCAATAAGACTCATTGTAGATTTTAACATGAATAATCTCAAAAATTTTAACATTATCATCTTCATTAAATAACTCTGAAATTTTTTAATATATATTAAATAGATTCAATATACATTATAAAAAGACCACTATATAAACTATATTAAAATATCTTTTTTTTAAATTTTCTTTCTTTTAAAAATCCATTTACTTAGATTGACTAATAATTAATTACACTTCTTCTACTATTAACTAAACTTAATTAAATTTGATTTAATTAGATTAAATAATAAACCATATAAAATTAAAACATATTAATAAGATTCTAATAAGAGAAAATTGTAATAATATCTTTAATTCATTCCATGTTTTGATATATTATTTTTGTGAAGTTTAAGCATAAAGAACTCTTGGTTATGAAAATTGAAGAAATATCTGTCTTTTAATAAAACAGTCCCAGTACGACGGTCATATCTCCCTAATGAAACATTGGATCGGGCTGAAATTTAACTATGTTGAAAATGGTCAAGTGGTGTCAATTCTGACCGAAGCGATCGAATAAATTCAATCACGGTAAAAAATTATAAATGACTGAGTTCGGGTCTATCCAAGGGGTAGTGACAGAGCAATTTGTGATGAATTAAAAATTTTCTCTTAAAAAGGTAATTATTCTCTAAATTTATCCAATAATTTCACTAATGGATTTGACCATAAATTTTGAGACCATTTTCAAATCTATTTCAATTTGATTCTAATTCGAACCCAAACCCTTTTTCTTTTTTTTTTAAATCCATGCTTATAAAATTTTCAAATAAATTTAATTGCCCAAATTGAAAATGCATACAATAAAAATATGAAATTTCTTAAAAAACATATGGAAGACACGAAAAAGACAGGAATGCATGATGCAAAAATAGCATAAGAAAAATAACAAGAATCTACCCGAATTCTGATGCTAAGTTGCTTTTCCTCACAAAACCCGCAGAGCAAGCTCCCTTCTTCAAAGTTATTGAGTCCTCCAATGCTCAAATTGCTCTCCACCCCCTCCCTAAGCTTCTATGAATGCCTGAATATAAAGAGCTCTCAAGAAACTTTTGGATTGCTTCTTGAAACTGCTGAAAGGTGTCACCAACTAAGCATGGGTCTTTTCCAACCTTTTTGATGAGTCATAGAGTTGTAGACACCTTGTGCTTAATTGATGCACTAATTCCTGTGTTGTTGACACATGTTAATTACCATGCAAGCTTATAACTCAAATTTACTTTTCTCTTTCCAATTTAATTTATTTATTTATTAAATCTCATGTACTAACTTTAATATCTCTACTTTTCAATCTTAATATATTTATATTTTAATCATATGAAATTTAGAATCTTTTAATAATTTAAAATATATTTTTCACTTTTAAATTTCATTTTCTGAAACTTTATTGCTAAAATATTTATTAGCTTTAATAGTAATATAAAATAAATATTAAAATATCATATTAATTTATTATTTAATTAAACCATTAATTAAATCTTTTAATTAGACTTAATTAATAGAAAATACTCCAAAGACTCACAAAGGTAAAAATACGAAAAATCTATCATAGCCAAAATACATACAAATCAAACCAAGGGGTTTATATCATGAATTACATCATCTGACGCATTCGGAGGGTAGTCAACTCAGATACTTGTCCTAATTTTTCAATTAGGACAAATGGCTCAAAGGGTTGGGATTTGGACTTGAGAATTTATCTCCCCTCTCTTATCATTAAGATAATGTGATAGGATATGCTCATCCTGACAATTCAGGGAAGTCAATACTCGGTACCTGCAACCTGCATAAAAATCATGCATGTACAAGTATAATATATACTAAACTAAACAGGCAATGGTAGGAAGTGGTGTATCGTGTAGATTTCGACTAGCAGGTGACTACAACTCCCTTCCTTGACCACATCAGACACGCCATACAAAAGCAAACACACAAAGCAAACACGCACACCATACACATGCAAGTATGGGGTAAGTATCCATAAGAAAACACATATGATAATAAATCATCTTACTAATCATCATTAATAACTGAAAGTAATGTAATGATCATCATCAATAATTGCGAACACTAAAAATAATCACTATCCATACATGAAATGTAGAGTTTAAGTAATCTCATCACATAATAAACTGAATCCATACCACAATATATGATAATCTAAAAAGAATGCTGCTAGTCAATAACATAAAACTAGCTCTAAAAGAGTTCAACAACAATAACAAAATGCGAACTAGGGGCAGACACTACACTCTTCAGCTCAAAAAGGGAAATTTCTAGTTCACTAGTGATAAAAAATGAGTTAAATCAGTTAACTCATTTTTTTACTCTAATTGAATAAGTCAACTCCTTATTTTACTCAAATTAAATCTGTTAACTCTCCTTAATTTGGAAATCTCCCTTTATGACTGAACTTCAACTTTAATCTTGACCGTTGATGGAAATCGATCTCAACCATTGATGAATTCCAGGAAAGTCTATTTAAGAGACCCTCATCTCTTCATTTTGAAAGGTTAAATGAGAATCTTCATCAAATTCTTGCCAGAATTCATACTCACATTTGCTCATATTTAGATACGCAAAGATCAATTTTGACCAAAAGTTGACCAGATTTAACTATGGTTGACTTGAGTTGACTAGATTCGAAAACAATTTTGAAATAATTAAACGAAATTATTTAATTAAATGAAGTACTTACTTCTAATTAATTAAACAAAGTTATTTAATTAAATGAGAAGCTATTCCTAATTAATTAAATGAAGTTATTTAATTAAATAAGAAAAGTGTCTTTAATTAATTAAAGATTGTTTAATTAAATAGAAAAATTAATTATGAGAGCATATCTCATTTTATTAAATTAAATATCTCAACAAAATATCTCTTTAGTTCAAAAAGAGAAATTTTCAATTCACTATTGATAAAAAATGAGCTAAATCAATTAACTCCTTTTTTTACTCAAATTGAATCAGTTAACTCCTTATTTTACTCAAATTAAATCTATTAACTCCCTTTAATTTGGAAATCTCCCTTTATGATTGAATATCACCTTTAATCCTGACCATTGATTGAAATCGATCTCAACCGTTGATATATTTTAGGAAAGTCTATTTAAGAGACCCTCATCTCTTCATTTTGAAAGGTTGAATGAGAATTTGCATCGAATTGTTGCTGAAATTCATACTCACATTTGCTCATATTCACATACGCAAAGATCAAGTTTGACCTAAAGTTAATCAGATTTAACCATGGTTGAGTTGAGTTGACTAGTTTTGAAAAGAATTTTAAAATAATTAAACGAAATTATTAAATTAAATGGAGTACTTACTTCTAATTAATTAAACAAAGTTATTTAACTAAATGAGAAGTCATTCCTAACTAATTAAATAAAGTTATTTAATTAAATAAGAAAAGTGTCTCTAATTAATTAAAAATTATTTAATTAAATAGAAAAAGTAATTATGAGAGCATATCTCATTTTATTAAATTAAATATCTCAATAAAATCTCTGTTCAGTTCAAAAAGAGAAATTTTTAGTTCACTATTAATAAAAAATGAGCTAAATCAGTTAACTCCTTTTTGTACTCAAATTGAATCAGTTAACTCCTTATTTTACTCAAATTAAATCTGTTAACTCCCTTTAATTTGGAAATCTCCCTTTATGACTGAACTTCACATTTAATCTTGACCGTTGATTGAAATGAATCTCAATCGTTGCTGAATTCCAGGAAATTCTATTTAAGACACCCTCATCACTTCATTTTGAAAGGTTGAAAGAGAATTTGCATCGAATTGTTGCTAGAATTCATACTCACATTTGCTCATATTCACATACGCAAAGGACAAGTTTGACCAAAATTTGACCACATTTAACAACGGTTGAATTTAGTTGACTAATTTCGAAAAGAATTTTGAAACAATGAAACGAAATTATTTAATTAAATGGAGTACTTACTTCTAATTAATTAAACAAAGATATTTAATTAAATGAGAAGCCATTCCTAATTAATTAAATGAAGTTATTTAATTAAAAAAGAAAAGTGTCTCTAATTAATTAAAGATTATTTAATTAACTAGAAAACGTAAGCATGAGAGCATATCTCATTTTATTAAATTAAATATCTCAACAAATTTTCTGTTCAGTTCAAAAAGGGAAATTTTCAGTTCACTATTGATAAAAAAAGAGTTAAATCAGTTAACTCCTTTTTCTACTCAAATTGAATCAGTTAACTCCTTATTTTACTCAAACTAAATCTGTTAACTCCTTTTAATTTGGAAATCTCTCTTTATGACTGAACTTCACCTTTAATCCTGACCGTTGATTGAAATCGATCTCAACCGTTGATGGATTCTAAGAAAGTTTATTTAAGGGACCCTCATCTTTTCATTTTGAAAGGTTGAATGAGAATTTGCATCGAATTGTTGCTGGAATTCATACTCACATTTGCTCATATTCACATACACAAAGATCAATTTTGACCAAAAGTTGACCAGATTCAACCACGGTTGACTAGTTTCGAAAATTTTTTTAAAGTAATTAAATGAAATTATTTAATTAAATGGAGTACTTACGTCTAATTAATTAAATAAAGTTATTTAATTAAATGAGAAGCCATTCCTAACTAATTAAATGAAGTTATTTAATTAAATAAGAAAAGTGTCACTAATTAATTAAAGATTATTTAATTAAATAGAAAAAGTAATTATGAGAGCATATCTTATTTTATTAAATTAAATATCTCAACAAAATCTCTCTTCAGTTCAAAAAGGGAAATTTTCAGTTCACTATTGATAAAAAAATGAGTTAAATCAGTTAACTCCTTTTTGTACTCAAATTAAATCAGTTAACTCCTTATTTTACTCAAATTAAATCTGTTAACTCCTTTTAATTTGGAAATCTCCCTTTATGAATGAACTTCACCTTTAATCCTGACCGTTGATTGAAATCGATCTCAATCGTTGATGAATTGCAAAAAAATCTATTTCAGAGACCCTCATCTCTTCATTTTGAAAGGTTGAATGAGAATTTGCATTGAATTGTCGCTGAAATTGATACTCATATTTGCTCATATTCACATACGCAAAGATCAAGTTTGACCAAAAGTTGACCAGATTTAACCACGGTTGACTTGAGTTGACTAATTTAAATTTTTTTAAAAAAATAATTAAAAGAAATTATTTAATTAAATGGAGTACTTACTTCTAATTAATTAAACAAAGTTATTTAATTAAATGAGAAGCCATTCCTAACTAATTAAATGATGTTATTTAATTAAATAAAAAAAGTGTCTCTAATTAATTAAAAATTATTTAAATAAATAGAAAAAGTAATTATTAGAGCATATCTCATTTTATTTAATTAAATATCTCAACAAAATCTCTGTTCAGTGCAAAAAGAGAATTTTCTAGTTCACTATTGATAAAAAATGAGCTAAATCAGTTAACTCCTTTTTTTACTCAAATTGAATCAGTTAACTCCTTATTTTACTCAAATTAAATCTGTTAACTCCCTTTAATTTAAAAATATCCTTCTATGACTGAACTTCATTTTAAATCCTGACCATTTATTAAAATCTATCTCAACCGTTGACGAATTCCAAGAAAGTCTATTTAAGAGACCCTCATCTTTTCATTTTGAAAGGTTGAATGAGAATTTGCATAGAATTGTTGCTGAAATTCATACTCATATTTGCTCATATTCACATACACAAAGATCAAGTTTGATCAAAAGTTGACCAGATTTAACCACGGTTGACAGATTCGAAAAGAATTTTGAAATAATTAAACAAAATTATTTAATTAAATTGAGTATTTAATTCTAATTAATTAAACAAAGTTATTTAATTAAATGAAAAGCCATTCCTAACTAATTAAATGAAGTTATTTAATTAAATAAGAAAAGTGTCTCTAATTAATTAAATATTATTTAATTAAATAGAAAAAGTAATTATGAGAGCATATCTCATTTTATTAAATTAAATATCTCAACGAAATCTCTCTTCAGTTCAAAATGAGAAATTTCCACTTCACTATTGATAAAAAATGACTTAAATTAGTTAACTCCTTTTTCTACTCAAATTGAATCAGTTAACTCCTTATTTCACTCAAATTAAATCTATTAACTCCTTTTAATTTGGAAATCTCTCTTTATGATTGAACTTCACCTTTAATCCTGACCGTTGATTGAAATCGATCTCAACCGTTGATGAATTTTTAGAAAGTCTATTTAAGAGACCCTCATCTCTTCATTTTGAAAGGTTGAATAAGAATTTGCATCGAATTGTTGCTAGAATTCATACTCACATTTGCTCATAATCACATACGCAAAGATTAAGTTTGACCAAAAGTTGACTAGATTCAACCACGGTTAACTTGAGTTGACTAGTTTCGAAATGAGTTTTGAAATAATTAAATAAAATTATTTAATTAAATGAACTACTTACTTCTAATTAATTAAAAAAAGTTAATTAATTAAATGAGAAGCCATTCCTAATTAATTAAATGAAGTTTTTTAATTAAATAAGAAAATTGTCTCTAATTAATTAAAGATATATTTAATTAAATAGAAAAAGTAATTATGAGAGCATATCTCATTTCAGTAAATTAAATATCTCATCAAAATCTTTCTTCACTTCAAAAAGGGAAATTTCCAGTTCACTATTGATAAAAAATGAGTTAAATCAGTTAACTCCTTTTTCTACTCAAATTGAATCAGTTAGCTCCTTATTTTACTCAAATTACATCTCTTAACTCGCTTTAATTTAGAAATCTCCTTTTATTACTGAACCTCACCTTTAATCTTGACCGTTGATTGAAATCGATTTCAACCGTTGATGAATTCCAAGAAAGTCTATTTAAGAGACCCTCTCCTCTTCATTTTGAAAGGTTGAACGAGAATTTGCATCGAATTGTTGCTGAAATTCATACTCACATTTGCTCATATTCATATAAGCTAAGATCAAGATTGACCAAAAGTTGACCAGATTTAACCATGGTTGACTTGAGTTGACTAGTTTCGAAAAAAATTTGAAATAATTAAACAAAATTATTTAATTAAATGGAGTACTTACTTCTAAATAATTAAACAAAGTTATTTAAGTAAATCAGAAGACATTCCTAATTAATTAAATAAGAAAAGTGTCTTTAATTAATTAAAGATTGTTTAATTAAATAGAAAAAGTAATTATGAGAGCATATCTCATTTTATTAAATTAAATATCTCAACAAAATATCTCTTCAGTTCAAAAAGTGAAATTTTTAGTTCAATTTTGATAAAAAATGTGTTTAATCAATTAACTCTTTTTTCTACTCAAATTGAATCAGTTAACTCCTTATTTTACTCAAATTAAATCTATTAACTTCATTTAATTTGGAAATCTCCCTTTATGACTGAACTTCACCTTTAATCTTGACCGTTGATTGAAATGAATCTCAACCGTTGATGAATTCAAGAAAATTTTATTTAAGAGACCCTCATCACTTCATTTTGAAAGGTTGAAAGAGAATTTGCATCGAATTGTTGCTGGAATTAATACTCACATTTGCTCATATTCACATATGCAAAGATAAAGTTTGATCAAAAGTTGACCAGATTTAACCACAGTTGACTTGAGTTGACTAGTTTCGTAAAGAATTTTAAAATAATTAAACGAAATTATTTAATTAAATGGAGTACTTAGTTCTAACTAATTAAACAAAGATATATAATTAAATGAGAAGCCATTCCTAACTAATTAAATGAAGTTATTTAATTAAATATGCAAATTGTCTCTAATTAATTAAAGATTATTTAATTAAATAGAAAAAGTAATTATGAGAGCATATCTCATTTTATTAAATTAAATATCTCAAAAAAATCTCTCTTCAGTTCAAAAAGGAAAATTTTGAGTTCACTGTTGATAAAAAATGAATTAAATCAGTTAACTCCTTTTTCTACTCAAAATGAATCAGTTAACTCCTTATTTTACTCAAATTAAATCTGTTAACTCTCTTTAATTTGGAAATCTCCCTTTATGACTGAACTTCACCTTTAATCTTGACCGTTGATTGAAATCGATCTCAACCATTGATGAATTCCAAGAAAATCTATTTAAGAGACCCTCATCTCTTTATTTTCAAAGGTTCAATGAGAATTTGCATCGAATTGTTGCTGGAATTCATTCCCATATTTGCTCATATTCACATACACAAAGATAGTGTTTGACCAAAAGTTGACCAGATTTAACCACGGTTGACTTTAGTTGACTAGTTTCGAAAAAAAATTGAAATAATTAAACAAAATTATTTAATTAAATGGAGTACTTACTTCTAATTAACTAAACATTATTTAATTGAAAGAGATGCCATTCCTAACTAATTAAATGAAGTTATTTAATTAAATAAGAAAAGTGTCTCTAATTAATTAAAGATTATTTAATTAAATAGAAAAAGTAATTATGAGAGCATATCTCATTTTATTAAATTAAATATCTCAACAAAATCTCTCTTCAGTTCAAAAAGAGAAATTTTTAGGTCACTATTGATAAAAAATGAGTTAAATTAGTTAACTTCTTTTTGTACTCAAATTAAATCAGTTAACTCGTTATTTTACTCAAATTAAATCTGTTAACTCCCTTTAATTTGAAAATCTCCCTTTATGAATGAACTTCACCTTTAATCTTGACCGTTGATTGAAATCGATCTCAACCGTTGATGAATTCCAAGAAAGTCTATTTAAGAGACCCTCATCTCTTCATTTTGAAAGGTTGAATGAGAATTTGCATCGAATTGTTGTTGGAATTGATGCTCACATTTGCTCATATTCATATACGCAAATATCAAGTTTGATCATAAGTTGACCAGATTTAACCACGGTTGACTTGAGTTGACTAGTTTCGAAAAGAATTTTGAAATAATTAAACAAAATTATTTAATTAAATGCAGTACTTACTTCTAATTAATTAAACAAAGTTATTTAATTAAATGAGAAACCATTCTTAACTAATTAAATGAAGTTATTTAATTAAATAAGAAAAGTGTCTCTAATTAATTAAAGACTATTTAATTCAATAGAAAAAGTAATTATGAGAGCATATCTCATTTTATTAAATTAAATATCTCAACAAAATCTCTCTTCAGTTCAAAAAAAAAAATTTCTAGTTCACAATTGATCAAATATGAGTTAAATCAGTTAACTCATTTTTTTACTCAAATTGAATCAGTTAACTCCTTATTTTACTCAAATTAAATCTGTTAACTCCATTTAATTTGGAAATCTCCCTTTATGATTGAACTTCACCTTTAATCTTGACCATTGATTGAAATCGATCTCAACCGTTGATGAATTCATGGAAAGTCTATTTAAAAGACCCTCATCCCTTCATTTTGAAAGGTTGAATGAGAATTTGCATCGAATTGTTTTTGGAATTAATACTCACATTTGCTCATATTCACATATGCAAAGATCAAGTTTGACCAAAGGTTGACTAGATTTAAGCACGGTTGACTTGAATTGACTAGTTTCGAAAAGAATTTTGATATAATTAAACAAAATTATTTAATTAAATAGAGTACTTACTTTTAATTAAGCAAACAAAGTTATTTAATTAAATGAGAAGCCATTGCTAATTAATTAAATGAAGATATTTAATTAAATAAGAAAATTGTCTCTAATTAATTAAAGATTATTTAATTAAATAGAAAAGGTAATTATGAGAGCATATCTCATTTTATTAAATTAAATATCTCAAAAAAATCTATCTTTAGTTCAAAAAAGGGAAATCTCCAGTTCACTATTCATCAAAAATGAGTTAAATCAGTTAACTCCTTTTTCTACTCAAATTGAATCAGTTAACTCTTTATTTTACTCAAATAAAACCTGTTAACTCCCTTTAATTTGCAAATCTCCCTTTATGACTAAACTTCACCTTTAATCTTGACCGTTGATTGAAATCGATCTCAACCATTGATGAATTCCAAGAAAGTCTTTTTAAGAGACTCTCATCTCTTTATTCTGAAAGGTTGAATGAGAATTTGCATTAAATTGTTGCTGAAATTTATACTCACATTTGCTCATATTTCCATACGCAAAGATCAAGTTTGACCAAAAGTTCATCAGATTTAACCATGGTTGACTTGAGTTAACTAGTTTCGAAAAGAATTTTGAAATAATCAAACAAAATTATTTAATTAGATGAAGTACTTACTTCTAATTAGTTAAACAAAGTTATTTAATTAAATGAGAAGCCATTCCTAATTAGTTAAATGAAGTTATTTAATTAAATAAGAAAGGTGTCTCTAATTAATTAAATATTATTTAATTAAATAAAAAATGTAATTATGAGAGCATATCTCATTTTATTAAATTAAATATCTCAACAAAATCTCTCTTTAGTTCAAAAATGGAAATTTCCAGTTCACTATTGATAATGTCATGCTCAGACTACGAGGGCAAAACACACACACAAATTTTTTTATTTATTTTTATATATAATTAATACTTAAACATGCTTTAAGTTTGAAAAGATTGATTACAGGTTGAGAAAATTTTCTCTACAAATTTCTTTGTTTAAAAACTTTTGTGGAGGAATACATCGTCAGGATTCTGAAGTACATTGTTATTAGGTTGATATAAATGTTTACTGATTCATTATTACATTGCTTAAACAATCATGTGAAAATTATTTTAATAACAATCTAAAGAAGATTGGGTTTAGATTATTCGAATAACTTAAGCTATTAGGACACTAATTAAAGAAATTTTCAAAGATACTATTAATACCAACATTTCTTAAATCTCCAAATTAGCTTAATCTTCAACAAAAATTTAATCGAATATAAATTAGATCTAAACTAAATTTAATATTAATTTAATATTAAACTAATTTATCTTAAACTAACTAACTAAATCTATAGTTGATCTAATCATTCATAAAAGAATATCTAACCTATTAAATAGAACTTAACTTTACAATTTAAATAAAATTTAAAGACTATTAATTAAAACATGAAACTAAACTAGCATTACTAAAGCAATATATATAAAATTTAAACAACACACTTTAACAAATTGCACTTTAAACTAATAAAAACTAAAAACTAAATACTAACACCACTTACTAAAATATAGCTTAATAATAATAAAACTAATAAATAAACTCACTAACATATTTTAACATTAAATAAAACCCAAATTAAATTTAACAACCTAATTACTGAACAAACTAATATAACCTAACTAATGTCTAAACTAGCCCCTTAACATTCTAACATAATTTTAAAACATCTAATAAAACTCAAACTAAAAAAATAAAAAATAAAAACTAAAAACTAAAAACTAACTAACAAAACAAAAACAAAAATTAATACTAACCTACACCTAAGACACCTACCCCCTCCCACCTATCAAAATGACCTCCAAAACTTTCCTGCACAATGATCACGTGACTGACGGTCTGCATCAGTCTTGTCTCGATCCCCACCCACAGTGAAACCCCAGTTAATGTGAGGCAAGGATGAAATTGTTTTAAAACAATTCACTCAACTTCCCATCCAAGGAAAAGATGAGCGCGTGCTTTGGGAGGAGAAAAGAAAGGGGGGGGGGGGGGGGGGGGGGATGTGACATGGGGACAGGGTGACGTCACCCTCCCCATGTCCATTGTTGACTTTGCCTCCAACTACTGCGCCTAGGTAAGAGCTAAGGAGTTATGTTTAAAAGTTTATTTGGTATGGTAGGATATTAAGGTTCTTAGATATAAGTTTTATATTACTTTAGATGTTCATGTTTAATTTATTGATTTTTTTATT
This sequence comes from Cupressus sempervirens, assembly GCA_028749045.1. Taxonomy (NCBI): domain Eukaryota; kingdom Viridiplantae; phylum Streptophyta; class Pinopsida; order Cupressales; family Cupressaceae; genus Cupressus; species Cupressus sempervirens. Next base: position 664,025,044 of record CM053793.1, read on the forward strand.
TTTTTTTTGAATTTAAATTTGAACAAAAGGATCTATAGAGAATATTCTCTGTTCTACAATGATTTAATTTCCCTTCCCATGCAAAATCCAGAGAGCATTTTGCTCTTGGAAATTTTCTTTTGAAGCTTTAATTTTTTTTATAAGAATAGATTACAAAGTGATGGATATATTTATTTTTCTTTTGTTCTACAAGGAATATATTAATAGAACAGATTTATAACAAGAAGTTAATATTCATGTGACAATAATGCATGGTAAATTTGATCTCCTAAATAACTTGAATTGTAATAAATCAACCATAGCCATTGTTTTCTTTCCTTAATCATAATTTTCATTTTGAACATAAAAGGAGCTAGAAAATTTTGCTTGATTAACCCATCATCATAACTCCATCCTATTTAGATATGCATCCATCCAAATTAAAATTTACGATTAAATCACATGACAAACAATTATACTTAACAACAATTTTATTGGCAAACCTGATTCAAGGCTCAGCCGAGAAAGAATCAGGAAGAAAACTCGACTTCGTTGCCATTTATAATAAGGTTTAAAATACAAATTACAATAGGATCTCAATCCCAAATTTCAACAATTATATCAAATTTTCTTCATGATCATAATCAAGGAGTTTGTACTATTTTTTGAATCTCATTTCAAGGACCATGGAGGAAACCAATATCTGATCGGGTGACAACCAAGCAGAACCAAAAGAAAATCAAACATGCATAATCATACATGGTTTACACAATAGGATTCACAATGAATCAAGACTAGGAAAAGGTGGATTCTTCCAACAGGAGAAGTCAAGCACAACACCAATTCAGATGCCCAATTGGGGCTAATAACCAAGAACTTCCGTTCTTCCATTTAAACATGCCATACTCATACCAGGTTTGTGCTGACGGGTAGGGGCCCATAACACCCTACCCTTTCTCCCTCTTCTCATCCTGAGAAGAGACTCTACACTAGTTGGAGTCCAACTAAACAGACCTTTCCCAAAATTGGTCACTTCTGCCCTCTCCAAGGGTGAGTAATACCAAAACACCCATGTAAGAAAAACTCAAAATTGCAAACATAATAAAGAAAGGAAAACAACCAAAATGACATGGTTTTCAAATCTTCCCACATACCCACAACCATACAACAGTGAAACAACAACAAGGTAACATGAACATGAAACCAAACATAAAAACTGAATAAGGGAGATGAGAATTTCCTACCTTCACAAAGAGGTAATGAAAATGAACAAGTTTGAGTAGAGTATCACTTTCCTTCCTTCAAGCTTCAAAAAATCTTCTCTAAATGTAGAGATTGGGTAACAACCAACTAGTCCAAGGAAGGCCTCTAAATAAGCCTCCAACTCAACCACCCAAAAGGAGCAATAACTATTTCCACCCACTAGCAACTCTAGAAACTCCTAACTCAACCTACACTATGGTTAAACCTTAAGTGGAGATGAGGTGAGGTAACTTAAGATAGCCATGGTCAATTTTCGCACAAAGGCAAAAAGGGACTTTTTGAGTGACCTCAAAAGTCAAAAAAAGGGGCTTAGGGGTTGGAAAAGACCCCTAACCCATACCCATACCCATTGGTTAGAAAAATAACAAGTTTTAAAGCCTTAGGAAAGAGGTTTAGAGTCAAATAAAATCTAGGAATAAAATAGGTCCATCTAACTACTCTAACTTGCAAATTAAGCACTAATCTGGATTAAGGGATGACTAACCTTGATAAGAACCTAATAGAAAACTGACATTAACTTATACCAACTTGGTCCAAAGGTTAAACAATTAACCTTAAACAGCCACTGAAGCACATAACCATTTTACGAGTGTCAAGCGACACTGGAAGAACATAATTACGAACATTAAAATTCACTGAACAAAGAAGATGCATACATACATCTCACAGTACAAATACGTGAATTACGAACAACAAGGTTTTCAAATTTAGCACATAGAGATCAGTTTTGTTCCTCCGTAGGGTTTCTCGGCTAAATATCTGCACACACATTGCACACATCAGTAGTCCCGTAAAATCAAATGTACATAAATGTATATGTATCAGAAATTTACATAAATTAAAACATACATCAACAAGGGTTTCTTTATCCTACTTAATTCTCAATCATTTAAAATCTCTTAAATCAAAGTCTCAATCCTACATTTACCGAGTTCATCAACATACATATACATGAAACATTAAAAGACAATCATCAAATATATCTGAAAATAACATCACACAACATGAAATAATAAAATATGTTCTAAGCATTAGATAATGTCTCGACATCTCGAGTCGTAAGTATCAAAAAGATAATAGTAATGCATCGCTATGCTACGATGGGTCGGGGCGAGGCCTCACAGATAAAAAATGAGTTAAATCAATTAAATTCTTTTTCTACTAAAATTGAATCAGTTAACTCCTTATTTTACTCAAATTAAATCTGTGAACTACCTTTAATTTGGAAATTTCATTTTATGACTGCACTTGGCCTTTAATCCTGACCGTTGATTGAAATCGATCTCAACCATTGATGAATTCTAGAAAAGTCTATTTAAGAGCCCCTCATCTCTTTATTTTGAAAGGTTGAATAAGAATTTGCATCAAATTGTTGCTGGAATTCATACTCAAATTTGCTCATATTCACATACGCAAAGATCATGTTTGACCAAAAGTTGACCAGATTTAACCACAATTGACTTGAGTTGCCAAGTTTCAAAAAAAATTTGAAATAATTAAATGAAATTATTTAATTAAACGGAGTACTTACTTCTAACTAATTAAACAAAGTCATTTAATTAAATGAGAAGCCATTCCTAATTAATTAAATGAAGTTATTTAATTAAATGAGAAAAGTGTCTCTAATTAATTAAAGATTATTTAATTAAATAGAAAAAGTAATTATGAGAGCATATCTCATTTTATTAAATTAAATATCTCAACAAAATCTATCTTCAGTTCACAAAAAGAAATTTCCAGTTCACTATTGATCAAAAATGAGTTAAATTAGTTAACTCCTTATTCTACTCAAATTGAATTAGTTAACTCCTTATTTTACTCAAATTAAATCTGTTAACTCCCTTTAATTTGGAAATCTCCCTTTAAGACTGAACATCACCTTTAATCCTAACCGTTGATTGAAATCGATCTCAACCATTGATGAATTTTAGGAAAGTCTATTTAAGAGACCCTCATCTCTTCATTTTGAAAGGTTGAATGAGAATTTGCATCGAATTGTTGCTGGAATTCATACTCACATTTTCTAATATTCACATATGCAGAGATCAAGTTTGACCAAAAGTTGACCAAATTTAAGCACGGTTGACTTGAGTTGACTAGTTTCGAAAAGAATTTTGAAATAATTAAACGAAATTATTTAATTAAATGGAGTACTTACTTCTAATTAATTAAACAAAGTTATTTAATTAAATGAGAAGCCATTCCTAATTAATTAAATGAAGTTATTTAATTAAATAAGAAAACTGTCTCTAATTAATGAAAGATTATTTAATTAAATAGAAAAAGTAATTATGAGAGCATATATCATTTTATTAAATTAAATATCTCAACAAAATCTCTCTTTTTTTCAAAAAATGAAATTTCCTGTTCACTATTGATAAAAAATGAGTTAAATGAGTTAACTCTTTTTTCTACTCAAATTGAATCAGTTAACTCCTTATTTTACTCAAATTAAATCTGTTAACTCCTTTTAATTTGGAGATCGCCCTTCATGACTGAACTTCACCTTTAATCCTAACCATTTATTGAAATCGATCTCAACCATTGATGAATTCCAGAAAAGTCTATTTAAGAGAGCCTCATCTCCTCATTTTGAAAGGTTGAATGAGAATTTGCATCGAATTGTTGCTGGAATTCATACTCACATTTGCTCATATGCACATATGCAGAGATCAAGTTTGACCAAAAGTTGACCAGATTTAACCACGGTTGACTTGAGCTCAGTAGTTTCGAAAAGAATTTTGAAATAATTAAACGAAATTATTTAAATAAATGGAGTACTTACTTCTAATTAATTAAATAAGGTTATTTAATTAAATGAGAAGCCATTCCTAATTAATTAAATGAAGTTATTTAATTAAATAAGAAAAGTGTCTAATTAATTAAAGATTATTTAATTAAATAGAAAAAGTAATTATGAGAGCATATCTCATTTTATTAAATCAAATATCTCAACAAAATCTCTCTTCAGTTCAAAGAGGGAAATTTCCAGTTCACTATTGATAAAAAATGAGTTAAATTAGTTAACTCCTTTTTCTACTCAAATTGAATCAGTTAACTCCTTATTTTACTCAAATTAAATCTATTAACTCCATTAAATTTGGAGACCTCCCTTTATGACTGAACTTCACCTTTAATCCTGACCATTCATTAAAATTGATCTCAACCATTGATAAATTTCAGGAAAGTCTATTTAAGAAACCCTCATCTCTTCATTTTGAAAGGTTGAATGAGAATTTGCATCGAATTCTTGCTGAAATTCATACTCTCATTTTCTCATATTCACATATGTAGAGATCAAGTTTGACCAAAAGTTGACCAGATTTAAACGTGGTTGACTTGAGTTGACTAGTTGCGAAAAGAATTTTGAAATAATTAAATGAAATTATTTAATTAAATGCAATACTTACTTCTAATTATTTAAACAAAGTTATTTAATTAAATGAGAAGCCATTCTTAATTAATTAAATGAAGTTATTTAATTAAATAAGAAAAGTGTCTCTAATTAATTAAAGATTATTTAATTAAATAGAAAAAATAATTATGAGAGCATATCTCATTTTATTAAATTAAATATCTCAACAAAATCTATCTTCAATTCAAAAAGGGAAATTTCCAGTTCACTATTGATCAAAAATGAGTTAAATCAGTTAACTCCTTTTTCTACTCAAATTGAATCAGTTAACTCCTTATTTTACTCAAATTAAATCTGTTAACTCCCTTAAATTTGGAAATCTTCCTTTATGACTAAACTTCACCTTTAATTCTGACCGTTGATTGAAATCGATCTCAATCGTTGATGAATTTCAGGAAAGTCTATTTAAGAGACCCTCATCTCTTCATTTTGAAAGGTTGAATGAGAATTTGCATCGATTTGTTGCTGGAATTCATAGTCACATTTGCTCATATTCACATACGCAAAGATCAAGTTTGACCAAAATTTGACCAGATTTAACCATAGTTGACTTGAGTTGACTAGTTTCGAAAAGAATTTTGAAATAATTAAACGAAATTACTTAATTAAACGGAGTACTTACTTCTAATTAATTAAACAAATTTATTTAATTAAATTAGAAGCCATTCCTAATTAATTGAATGAAATTATTTAATTAAATAAGAAAAGTGTCTCTAATTAATTAAAGATTATTTAATTAAATAAATAAAAATAATTATGAGAGCATATCTCATTTTATTAAATTAAATATCTCAACAAAATCTCTATTCAGTTCAAAAGGAAAATTTCCAGTTCACTATTGATAAAAAATGAGTTAATGAATTAACTCCTTTTTCTACTCAAATTGAGTCAGTTAACTCCTTATTTTACTCAGAATAAATCTGTTAACTCCCTTTAATTTGAAAATCTCCCTTTATGACTGAACTTCACCTTTAATCCTGACCATTGAGTGAAATCGATCTCAACCATTGATGAATTTCAAGAAAGTCTATTTAAGAGACCCTCATCTCTTCATTTTGAAAGGTTGAATGAGAATTTGCATCGAATTGTTACTAGAATTCATACTCACATTTTCTCATAATCACATACGCAGCGATCAAGTTTGACCAAAAGTTGACCAAATTTAACCACGGTTGACTTGAGTTGACTAGTTTCAAAAAGAATTTTGAAATAATTAAATGAAATTATTTAATTAAATGGAGTTCTTACTTCTATATAATCAAATAAAGTTATTTAATTAAATGAGAAGCCATTCCTAATTAATTAAATGAAGTTATTTAATTAAATAAGAAAAGTGTCTCAAATTAATTAAAGATTATTTAATTAAATAAAAAAAGTAATAATGAGAGCATATCTCATTTTATTAAATTAAATATCTCAACAAAATCTCTCTTCAGTTCAAAAAGGGAAATTTTCAGTTCACTATTGATCAAAAATGAGTTAAATCAGTTAACACCTTTTTCTACTCAAATTGAATCATTTAACTCCTTATTTTAGTCAAATTAAATCTGTTAACTCCCTTTAATTTGGAAATTTCCATTTATGACTGAACTTCACCTTTAATCCTAACTGCTGATTGAAATCGATCTCAACCATTGATGAATTCAAGGAAAGTCTATTTAAAAGACCCTCATCTCTTCATTTTGAAAGGTTGAATGAGAATTTGTATCGAATTATTGTTGGAATTCATACTCACATTTGCTCATATTCACATATGCAGAGATCAAGTTTGACAAAAAGTTGACCAGATTTAACCACGGTTGACTTGAATTGACTAGTTTCAATTTTTTTTTTGAAATAATTAAACAAAATTATTTAATTAAATGGAATACTTACTTCTAATTAATTAAACAAAGTTATTTATTTAACTGAGAAGCCATTCCTAATTAATTAAATGAAGTTATTTAATTAAATAAGAAAAGTGTCTCTAATTAATTAAAGATTATTTAATTAAATAGAAAAAGTAATTATGAGAGCATATCTCATTTTATTAAATTAAATATTTCAACAAAATCTCTCTTTAGTTCAAAAATGGAAATTTCCAGTTCACTATTGATCAAAATGAGTTAAATCAGTTAACTCCTTTTTCTACTCAAATTGAATCAGTTAACTCTTTATTTAACTCAAATTAAATTTGTTAACTCCCTTTAATTTTGAAATCTCCCTTTATGACTGAACTTCACCTTTAGTCTTGATCGCTGATTGAAATCAATCTCAACCGTTGATGAATTCTAGAAAAGTCTATTTAAGAGACCCTCATCTCTTCATTTTGAAAGGTTGAATGAGAATTTGCATCGAATTGTTGCTGAAATTCATACTCACATTTGTTCATATTCATATATGCAAAAATCAAGTTTGACCAAAAGTTGACCAAATTTAACCACGATTGACTTTAGTTGACTAGTTTTGAAAATAATTTTAAAATAATTAAACAAAATTATTTAATTAAATGGAGTACTTACTTCTAATTAATTAAACAAAGTTATTTAATTAAATGAGAAGCCATTCCTGTTAGAATCTGATAAGATTAACAACCTAGAAAACTAGTGCAAAGAGTAAATATCTAAACTATGAATGCAAATAATACAAAATCAAAAGAGCATCATAGAGTTAGTCTCGAAGAGAGCAATGCAAATGCTTGAAGCAAAATAGCATTAAGAGGATGCAAAAATAAGAGATGCAAATACAAGCCAGGTAGCATGCTTATATAGGCTAGGAAGAGGGAGGAGGTGGCAACACCAACGAATGAGGAGCAACCATCTATCGGACTAAAGATAGCAAAGTATCTTCCCAAGATAGCTAATGGATGCTCACATGTAGGAAGGTGACACCTCACAACCATTCACCTAATAAGACATGCTTTATTAACCTAATCGAGATTATTAAAAGTGTAGGAAAAACCTAGAAAAATAAGAAAAATAAAAAACTACACTAACACCCCCCCATAAGCGAAGCTTGGGAGGAAGCTAACCTAGCAAAGCTATGAAAACAGAAAAATGGGTCCCGGCAACAAGGCCTGATTAGGTACCCAATACAAGAAAAAGAAGTAGATGAAGGAAACTAAGCCTCCAATCTAGGAAATGTCCCAAAGAGAGGAACAAAAAAGAGCATGAAGCATCTCCGAAGCATGAAGCTGCAAACATTGTCAGAAGAAACTGCTGGAACCCCCATTGAAATAGTGCATGAACAGGTAGAGAAGACAAAGTCTGAAGAGTTGATCATTCGAAGAGGTGACCTCCAAAGATAGGAATGAATGAGTGTCTATATAATAGATGAACCATCTCACCGAAATGCATAGGTGCCTAGCCACTACATCCGCCTAGTACATAGGAACAAAAACTGAATACGTAGATCACTGAACCGAACCAAGGAAGCAATAGAGCTAACAGGTGAACCCCTCCATAATGCTGAACAAGGAGAGGGGTGACAGGAACACTAAATTGCAATGCCAAAAATATTTGCAAGAAGAAGAATCAGGAACACCAACAGTGCAATAGAAGTACAAGCACAAAATAAAGGGCGGTGTCACCGGCACATTGCATGGGCTAATGTTGTGGAAGAAAAATTCACTTGATAAAGGTGGATGAGCACAAAATGGCAAAACATCATGACCCCCCATGGCACTTTATAACTGAGTGCGAGTACAAACAAATACAAAGTGTACAAGATCCCAGATATGCAAAAGAAGGCACTTTATCTCAATGCATTTATAGAATAGAAGCATACAATACTCAGAAGTCAGAAAGAAGAGTGAGCCAAAAGAATAGAAGAAGAGATTCCAAGACCTGTAGAATTCAAGTAATCCGCCAGAGTGCGAAAGTGCAAAACTCAAAGGACAAAGAACTTGGAGTAGAATCTTGATAAAAGACCTCTGCAATTGAATAACTCGCAGAACCAGCTTTCCAACGATATCTGGTGAGCCCAGAAAAGAGTCTGAATGAGCAAGATATCTCTCTCGAAAGGCAAAATAGAACATCTGGCTTCGACTACCAAAACAAGCAACTGGACTGTAGAAAAAATTAAAAACACTTGAACTATCATCTCCGTCTTAGAACCAGCTTTTCGATACACTTTTTGGATCGAAAAAATACATCCGTATGCTCAAGTTACAAAAGAAAAACCAATAGGGCCTCCTCATGAAGAGCATATGCTAAAAGTGAAACTTGAGAAAAATAATCAAGAAAATAAATAGCACCATTGCGATATACTCAAAAAATCATGCACTTTCAAAAAAAGAATCGCCTCGATATGAGGTCGTATGAGAAAGTTATGATCTTTCGAAGTTTCCAAAACAAGAACTATGCATAGTCATGGCTGAGAATCTGTAATTTTTAAAGAATTCATGCATAAAAAGTTAAAAAAAAATCCACTAGTGGATAGAGCACAAAAAAATAGCGAGGTTTATAACAAGAATCATCAAAATCGGAGTCCGTATGAGCAAGAACGAGACATTTGAAAACTGTGTTCAAATCTGCGATTGTCAATGGAAAGGGGTATGGCTATAGCTTTGCATGCTCAATTTTGCAAAATATACACCTTGCATGCAACATCTAAAAGATACTCAGATAGTTTTTTTGGTGCTGTGAACAAAACCCAGAAAGCGTTTTTCTTTTTGATGTACAGAAGATGTTGCTGTAGTGTAAATTAGATGCCTTTAACAGTAAAAAGTGGCTCCAAAAATCAAAAAATTACCCCAGCAACTAGAATATGACATGCAATTGCTAGATCAGCTTCCTAAGTCCATCAATGGCATGCTGGAACCTGTAAAACTGATTGAAAACTCCAAATATGCAAGTTGGTTCTCAGATTTGAGATTGAAACCCTAGAGAAAATTAATTTTTGTCAAAACTTTTTTGATTCTCAAGATCATCCAAAGATGCAAGAGAAGAGCATACTTCTTTTTTAAAAAAATTACAATAAATTTTATTAGCCCCCCCCCCCCCCCCCCTCTGAATCTCTCAAATAAGAAAACTAAAATCTACTCTTGCACATAGAAAAGCTCTGATACCATGTTAGAATCTCATAAGATTAACAACTCAAAAAACTAGTGCAAAGAGTAAATACCTAAATTATAAATGCAAATGATACAAAATCAAAATAGAATCATAGAGTTAGTCTCCAATAGAGTAATGCAAATGCTGGAAGCAAAATAACATTAAGAGGATGCAAAAATAAGAGATGCAAATACAAGCCAGGTAGCATGCTTATATAGGCTAGGAAGAGGGAAGAGGTGGCAATGCACACTAATTAGGAGCAACCATCTATCGGACTAAAGATAGCAAAGTATCTTCCCAAGATAGCTAATGGATGCTCACATGTAGGAAGGTGACACCTCACAAACATTCACCTAATAAGACATGCTTTATTAACTTAAGCGAGATTATTTAATTAAATAAGAAAAGTGTCTCTAATTAATTAAAGATTATTTAATTAAATAGAAAAATTAATTATGAGAGCGTATCTCATTTTATTAAATTAAATATCTCAACAAAATCTCTCTTCAGTTCAAAAATAGAAATTTCCAGTTCACTATTGATCAAAAATGAGTTAAATCAGTTAACTCCTTATTCTACTCAAATTGAATTAGTTAACTACTTATTTTACTCAAATTAAATCTGTTAACTCCCTTTAATTTGGAAATCTTCATTTATGACTGAACTTCACCTTTAATCCTGACCGTTGATTGAAATCGATCTCAACCGTTGATGAATTCCAGGAAAGTCTATTTAAGAGACCCTCATCTCTTCATTTTGAAAGGTTGAATGAGAATTTGCATCGAATTGTTGCTGGAATTCATTCTCACATTTCTTCATATTCACATACATAGAGATCAAGTTTGACCTAAAGTTGACCAGATTTAACCACGGTTGACTTGAGTTGACTACTTTTGAAAAGAATTTTGAAATATTTAAACAAAATTATTTAATTAAATGGAGTACTTACTTCTAAATAATTAAACAAAGTTATTGAATTAAATGAGAAGCCATTCCTAATTAATTAAATGAAGTTATTTAATTTAATAAGAAAAGTGTCTCTAATTAATTAATGATTACATAATTAAATAGAAAAAGTAATAATGAGAGCATATCTCATTTTATTAAATTAAATATCTCAATAAAATCTCTCTTCAGTTCAAAAAGGGAAATATCCAGTTCACTGTTCATCAAAAATGAGTTAATTTAGTTAACTCATTTTTCTACTCAAATTGAATCAGTTAACTTCTTATTTTAGTCAAATTAAATCTGTTAACTCTCTTTAATTTGGAAATCTCCCTTTATGACTGAACTTCACCTTTAATCCTGACGGTTGATTGAAATCGATCTCAACCATTGATGAATTGCAGAAAAGTCTATTTAAGACACCCTCATCTTTTCGTTTTGAAAGGTTGAATGAGAATTTGCATCGAATTATTGCTAGAATTCATACTCACATTTGCTCATATTCACATATGCAAAGATCAAGTTTCATAAAAAGTTGACCAGATTTAACCACGGTTGAGTTGAGTTGACTAGTCTCGAAAAGAATTTTGACATAATTAAATGAAATAATTTAATTAAATGGAGTACTTCTAATTAATTAAACAAAGTTATTGAATTAAATGAGAAGCCATTCCTAATTAATTAAATAAAGTTAGTTAAGTAAATAAGAAAAGTTTCTTTAATTAATTAAAGATTATTTAATTAAATAAAAAAAGTAATTATGAGAGCATATCTCATTTTATTAAATTATATATCTCACCAAAATCTCTCTTCAGTTTAAAAAGGGAAACTTCTAGTTCTCTGTTGATAAAAAATGAGTTAAACCAGTTAACTCATTTTTCTACTCAAATTGAATCAGTTAACTCCTTATTTTGCTCAAATTAAATCTGTTAAATTCCTTTAATTTGGAAATCTCCTTTATGACTGAACTTCACCTTTAATCTTGACCACTGATTGAAATCGATCTCAACCGTTGATGAATTTCAAGAAAGTCTATTAAAGAGACCCTCATCTCTTCATTTTGAAAGGTTGAATGAGAATTTGCATCGAATTGTTGCTGGAATTCATACTCACATTTGCTCATATTCACATACGCAGAGATCAAGTTTGACCAAGAGTTGATCAGATTTAACAACGGTTGACTTGAGTTGACTAGTTTTGAATTTTTTTTTGAAATAATTAAACGAAATTATTTAATTAAAGGGAGTACTTACTTCTAATTAATTAAACAATGTTATTTAAATAAATGAGAAGCCATGCCTAATTAATTAAATGAAGTTATTTAATTAAATAAGAAAAGTGTCTCTAATTTATTAAAGATTATTTAATTAAATAGAAAAAGTAATTATGAGAGCATATCTCATTTTATTAAATTAAATATCTCAACAAAATCTCTCTTCAGTGCAAAAAGGGAAATTTTCAGTTCACTATTGATAAAAAATGAGTTAAATCAGTTAACTTCTTTTTCTACTCAAATTGAATCAGTTAACTCCTTATTTTACTCAAATTAAATCTATTACCACCTTTTAATTTGAAAATCTACCTTTATGACTGAACTTCACCTTTAATCTTGACCACTGATTGAAATCGATCTCAACCGTTGATGAATTCTAAGAAAGTCTATTAAAGAGACCGTCATCTCTTTATTTTGCAAGGTTGAATGAGAATTTGCATCGAATTGTTGCTACAATTCATACTCACATTTGCTCATATTCACATACGCAAAGATCAAGTTTGACCAAAAGTTGACCAGATCTAACCACGGTTGATTTAAGTTGACTAGTTTCGAATTTTTTTTTGAAATAATTAAACAAAATTATTTAATTAAATGGAGTACTTACTTCTAATTAATTAAACAAAGTTATTTAATTAAATCAGAAGCCATGCATAATTAATGAAATGAAGTTATTTTATTAAATAAGAAAAGTGTCTCTAATTAATTAAAGATTATTTAATTAAATAGAAATGGTAATTATGAGAGCATATCTCATTTTATTAAATTAAATATATCAACAAAATCTATCTTCAGTTCAAAAAAAGGAAATTTTCAGTTCACTATTCATCAAAAATGAGTTAAATCAGTCAACTCTTTTTTCTACTCAAATTGAATCAGTTAACTCCTTATTTTACTCAAATTAAATCTGTTAACTCCCTTTAATTTGGAAATCTCCCTTTGTGACTGAACATCACCTTTAATCTTGACCGTTGATTGAAATAGATCTCAACCGTTGATGAATTACAGGAAAGTCTATTTAAGAGACCCTCATCTCTTCGTTTTGAAAGGTTCAATGAGAATTTGCATCGGATTGTTGCTGAAATTCATACTCACATTTGCTCATATTCACATATGCAAAGATCAAGTTTGACCAAAAGTTGACCATTTTTAACCACAGTTGACATCAGTTGACAAGTTTCAAAAAAAAATTTGAAATAATTAAATAAAATTATTTAATTAAATGGAGTACATACTTCTAATTAATTAAACAAAGTTATTTAATTAAATGAGAAGCCATTCCTAACTAGTTAAATGAAGTTATTTAATTAAATAATAAAAGTGTCTCTAATTAATTAAAGATTATTTAATTAAATAGAAAAAGTAATTATGAGAGGATATCTCATTTTATTAAATTAAATATCTCAACAAAATCTCTCTTCAGTTCAAAAAGGGAAATTTCCAGTTCACTATTGATCAAAAATGAGTTAAATCAGTTAACTCCATTTTCTAATCAAATTGAATCAGTTAACTCCTTATTTTACTCAAATTAAATCTGTTAACTCTCTTTAATTTGAAAATCTCAATTTATGACTGAACTTCACCTTTAATCCTGACCGTTGATTGAAATCGATCTCAACCGTTGATGAATTCAAAGAAAGTCTATTTAAGAGACCCTCATCTCTTCATTTTGAAAGATTGAATGAGAATTTGCATCGAATTGTTGCTGGAATTCATACTCACATTTGCTCATATTCACATACGCAAAGATCAAGTTTGGCCAAAAGTTGACCAGATTTAACCACGGTTGACTTGAGTTGACTAGTTCCAAATTTTTTTTTGAAATAATTAAACGAAATTATTTAATTAAATGCAGTACTTACTTTTAATTAATTAAACAAAGTTATTTAATTAAATGAGAAGCCATTCCTAATTAATTAGATGAAGTTATTTAATTAAATAAAAAAAGTGTCTCTAATTAATTAAAGATTATTTAATTAAATTGAAAAATTAATTATGAGAGCATATCTTATTTTATTAAATTAAATATCTCAACAAAATCTCTGTTCAGTTCAAAAAGGGAAATTTCTAGTTCACTATTGATTGAAAATGAGTTAAATCAGTTGACTCTTTTTTCTACTCAAATTGAATCAATTAACTCCTTATTTTACTCAAATTAAATCTATTAACTCCTTTTAATTTTGAAATCTCCCTTTATGACTGAACTTCACCTTTAATCCTAACCGTTGATTGAAATCAATCTCAACCATTGATGAATTCCAGGAAAGTCTATTTAAGAGACCCTCATCTCTTCATTTTAAAAGGTTGAATGAGAATTTGCATCAAATTGTTGGTGGAATTCATACTCACATTTGCTCATATTCACATACGCAAAGATCAGGTTTGACCAAAAGTTGACCAGATTTAACCACGGTTGACTTGAGCTGACTAGTTTCGAAAAGAATTTTGAAATAATTAAACGAAATTATTTAATTAAATGGGGTACTTACTTTTAAATAATTAAACAAAGTTATTTAATTAAATGAGAAGCCATTCCTAACTAATTAAATGAAGTTATTTAATTAAATAAGGAAAGTGTCTCTAATTAATTAAGGATTATTTAATTAAATAGAAATAGTAATTATGAGAGCATATCTTATTTTATTAAATTAACTATCTCAACAAACTCTCTCTTGAGTTCAAAAAGGGAAATTTCCATTTCACTATTAATAAAAAATGAGTTAAATCAGTGAACTCCTTTTTTTACTCAAATTGAATCAATTAACTCCTTATTTTACTCAAATTAAATCTGTTAACTCTTTTTAATTTGGAAATCTCCCTTTGTGACTGAACTTCAGTTTTAATCCTGACCATTGATTGAAATCGATCTAAAACATTGATGAATTCCAAGAAAGTCTATTTAAGGGACCCTCATCTCTTCATTTTGAAAGGTTTAATGATAATTTGCATCGAATTGTTGTTGGAATTCATACTCACATTTGCTCATATTGACATACGCAAAGATCAAGTTTGACCAAAAGTTGATCAGATTTAACTACGATTGACTTGAGTTGACTAGTTTTGAAAAGAATTTTGAAATAATTAAATGAAATTATTTAATTAAATGGAGTACTTACTTCTAATTAATTAAAAAAAGTTATTTAATTAAATGATAATCCATTCCTAATAAATTAAATGAAGTTATTTAATTAAATTAAAAAGGTGTCTCTAGTTAATTGAAGATTATTTAATTAAATAGAAAATGTAATTATGAGAGCATATCTCATTTTATTAAATTAAATATCTCAACAAAATCTCTCTTCAGTTCAAAAAGGGAAATTTTCAGTTCACTATTGATGAAAAATGAGTTAAATCAGTTAACTCCTTTTTCTATCAAATTGAATTAGTTAACACCTTATTTTACTCAAATTAAATCTGTTAACTCCCTTTAATTTGGAAATCTCCCTTTATGACAGAACTTCGCCTTTAATCTTGACCATTGATTGAAATCGATCTCAACCGTTGATGAATTCTAGGAAAGTCAATTTAAGACACCCTCATCTCTTCATTTTGAAAGCTTGAATGACAATTTGCATCGAATTGTTCTTGGAATTCATACTCACATTTGCTCATATTCACATACGCTAGGATCAAGTTTGAACAAAAGTTGACCAAACTTTACTACAGTTGACTTGAGTTGACTAGTTTCGAAAAGAATTTTGAAATAATTAATGAAATTATTTAATTAAATGGAGTGCTTACTTCTAATTAATTAAACAAAGTTATTTAATTAAATGAGAAGCCATTCTGAACTAATTAAATGAAGTTATTTAATTAAATAAGAAAAGTGTCTCTAATTAATTAAAGATTATTTAATTAAATAAAAATACTAATTATGAGAGCATATCTCATTTTATTAAATTGAATATCTCAACAAAATCTCTCTTCAGTTTAAAAAGGGAAATTTCCAGTTCAATATTGATAAAAAATGAGTTAAACCAGTTAACTCCTTTTTTTAATCAAATTGAATCAGTTAACTTCTTATTTTACTCAAATTAAATTTGCTAACTCTCTTTAATTTGACAATCTCAATTTATGACAGAACTTCACCTTTAATCCTGACCGTTGATTGAAATTGATCTCAACTATTGATGAATTCCAAGAAAGTTTATTTAAGAGACCCTCATCTCTTCATTTTGAAAGGTTGAATGAGAATTTGCATTGAATTGTTGCTTGAATTTGTACTCACATTTGCTCATATTCACATACGCAAAGATCAAGTTTGGCCAAAAGTTGACCAGATTTAACCACGGTTGACTTGAGTTTACTAGTTTCGAAAAAAATTTTAAAATAATTAAACAAAATTATTTAATTAAATGGAGTACTTACTTTTAATTAATTAAACAAAGTTATTTAATTAAATGAGAAGCCATTCCTAATTAATTAGATGAAATTATTTAATTAAATAACAAAAGTGTCTCTAATTAATTAAAGATTATTTAATTAAATAGAAAAAGTAATTATGAGAGCATATCTCATTTTATTAAATTAAATATCTCAAGAAAATCTCTCTTCAGTTCAAAAAGGGAAATTTCCAGTTCACTATTGATTGAAAATGAGTTAAATCAGTTGACTCCTTTTTCTACTCAAATTGAATCAGTTAACTCCTTATTTTACTCAAATTAAATCTGTTAACTCCCTTTAATTTAGAAATCTCCCTTTATGACTGAACTTCATCTTTAATCCTGACCGTTGATTGAAATCAATCTCAACCATTGATGAATTCCAGGAAAGTCTATTTAAGAAACCCTCATCTCTACATTTTAAAAGGTTGAATGAGAATTTGCATCAAATTGTTGGTGGAATTCATACTCACATTTGCTCATATTCACATACTCAAAGATTAGGTTTGACCAAAAGTTGACCAGATTTAACCACGGTTGACGTGAGCTGACTAGTTTCGAAAAAAATTTGAAATAATTAAACAAAATTATTTAATTAAATGGAGTACTTACTTTTAAATAATTAAACAAAGTTATTTAATTAAATGAGAAGCAATTCCTAACTAATTAAATGAAGTTATTTAATTAAATAAGGAAAGTGTCTCTAATTAATTAAAGATTATTTAATTAAATAGAAAAATTAATTATGAGAGCATATCTCACTTTATTAAATTAAATATCTCAACAAAATCTCTCTTCAGTTCAAAAAGGGTAATTTCCAGTTCACTATTGATCAAAAATGAGTTAAATTAGTTGACTCCTTTTTCTAATCAAATTGAATTAGTTAACTCCTTATTTTACTCAAATTAAATCTGTTAACTCCCTTTAATTTGAAAATCTCAATTTATGACTGAACTTCACCTTTAATCCTGACCGTTGATTGAAATCGATCTCAACTGTTGATGAATTCGAAGAAAGTCTATTTAAGAGACCCTCATCTCTTCATTTTTAAAGGTTGAATGAGAATTTGCATCGAATTGTTGCTGGAATTCATACTCACATTTGCTCATATTCACAAATGCAAAGATCAAGTTTGGCCAAAAGTTGCCCAGATTTAACCACGGTTGACTTGATTTGACTAGTTCTGAAAAGAAAGTTGAAATAATTAAACAAAATTATTTAATTAAATGGAGTACTTACTTTTAATTAATTAAACAAAGTTATTTAATTAAATGAGAAGCCATTCCTAATTAATTAAATGAAGTTATTTAATTAAATAAGAAAAGTGTGTCTAATTAATTAAAGATTATTTAATTAAATAGAAAAAGTAATTATGAGAGCATATCTCATCTTATTAAATTAAATATCTCAACAAAATCTCTCTTCAGTTCAAAAAGGGAAATTTCTAGTTCATTATTAATCGAAAATGAGTTAAATCAGTTGACTCCTTTTTCTACTTAAATTGAATCAGTTAACTCTTTATTTTACTCAAATTAAATCTGTTAACTCCCTTTATTTTTAAAATCTCCTTTTATGAATGAACTTCACCTTTAATCTTGACCGTTGATTGAAATCGATCTCAACCATTGATGAATTCCTGGAAAGTCTATTTAAGAGACCCTCATCTCTTCATTTTAAAAGGTTGAATGAGAATTTGCATCGAATTGTTATTGGAATTCATACTCACATTTGCTCATATTCACATACGCAAAGATCAGCTTAGACAAAAAGTTGACCAGATTTAACCACGGTTGACTTGAGCTGACTAGTTTCAAAAATAATTTTTAAATAATTAAACGAAATTAAATAATTAATTGGAGTACTTACTTTTAAATAATTAAACAAAGTTATTTAATTAAATGAGAAGCCATTCCACATAATTAAATGAAGTTATTTAATTAAATAAGGAAAGTGTCTCTAATTAATTAAAAATTATTTAATTAAATAGAAAAACTAATTATGAGAGCATATCTCATTTTATTAAATTAAATATCTCAACAAAATCTCTCTTCAGTTCAAAAAGGGAAATTTCTAGTTCACTATTGATAAAAAATGAGTTAAATCAGTCAACTCCTTTTTCTACTCAAATTGAATCAGTTAACTCCTTATTTTACTCAAATTAAATCTGTTAACTCCTTTTAATTTGGAAATCTCCCTTTGTGACTGAACTTCACTTTTAATCCTGACCGTTGATTGAAATCGATCTCAAGCATTGATGAATTCCAGGAAAGTTTATTTAACAGACCCTCATCTCTTCATTTTGAAAGGTTGAATGAGAATTTGCATCGAATTGCTGCTGGAATTCATACTCACATTTTCTCATATTCACATGCGCAAAGATCAAGTTTGACCAAAAGTTGACCAGATTTAACTACGATTGACTTGAGTTGACTAGTTTCGAAAAGAATTTTGAAATAATTAAACAAAATTATTTAATTAAATGGAGTACTTACTTCCAATTAATTAAACAAAGTTATTTAATTAAATGATAAGCCATTCCTAATTAATTAAATGAAGTTATTTAATTAAATAAGAAAGGTGTCTCTAATTAATTAAAGATTATTTAATTAAATAGAAAATGTAATTATGAGAGAATTTCTCATTTTATTAAATTAAATATCTCAACAAAATCTCTCTTCAGTTCAAAAAGGGAAATTTTCAGTTCACTATTGATAAAAAATGAGTTAAATCAGTTAACTCATTTTTATATCAAATTGAATCAGTTAACTCCTTATTTTACTCAAATTAAATCTGTTAACTACATTTAATTTTGAAATCTCCCTTTATGACTGAACTTCACCTTTAATCCTAACCGTTGATTGAAATTGATCTCAACCGTTGATGAATTTTAGGAAAGTCTATTTAAGACACCCTCATCTCTTCAATTTGAAAGGTTGAATGAGAATTTGCATCAAATTGTTCCTGGAATTCATACTCACATTTGCTCATATTGACATATGTGAAGATCAAGTCTGACCAAAAGTTGACCAGATTTAACTACAGTTGACTTGAGTTGACTAGTCTCGAATTTTTTTTTGAAATAATTAAACGAAATGATTTAATTAAATGGAGTACTTACTTTTAATTAATTAAACAAATTTATTTAATTAAATGAGAAGCCATTCCGAACTAATTAAATGAAGTTATTTAATTAAATTAGAAAAGTGTCTCTAATTAATTAAAAATTATTTAATTAAATAGAAAAAGTAATTATGAGAGCATATCTCATTTGATTAAATTAAATATCTCAACAAAATATCTCTTCAGGTAAAAAATGGAAATTTCCAGTTCACTATTGATCAAAAATGAGTTAAATCAATTAAATCCTTTTTCTACTCAAATTGAATCAATTAACTCCTTATTTTACTCAAATTAAATCTGTTAATTCCCTTTAATTTGGAAATCTCCCTTTATGACTGAACTTCACTTTTAATCCTGACCGCTGATTGAAATCGATCTCAACCATTGATGAATTCAAGAAAAGTCTATTTAAGAGACCTCATCTCTTCATTTTGAAAGGTTGAATTAGAATTTGCATCGAATTTTTGTTGGAATTCATACTCACATTTTCTCATATTCACATACGCAAAGATCAAGTTTGACCAAAAGTTGACCAGATTTAACTACGATTGACTTGAGCTGACTAGTTTCAAAAAGAATTTTGAAATAATTAAACGAAATTATTTAATTAAATGGAGTACATACTTCTAATTAATTAAATAAAGTTCTTTAATTAAATGAGAAGCCATTCCTAATTAATCAAAGATTACTTAATTAAATAGAAAAAGTAATTATGAGAGCATATCTCATTTTATTAAATTAAATATCTCAACAAAATCTCTCTTTAAATAAAAAATGAGTTAAATCAGTTCACTCCTTTTTCTACTGAAATTGAATCAGTTAACTCCTTATTTTACTCAAATTAAATCTGCTAACTCCCTTTCATTTGGAAATCTTTGTTTATGACTGAACTTCACCTTTAATCTTGACTGTTGATGAATTCCAAGAAAGTCTATTTAAGAGACCCTCATCTCTTCATTTTGAAAGGTTGAATGAGAATTTGCATCGAATTGTTGCTGAAATTCATACTCACATTTGCTCATATTCACATACGCAAAGATCAAGTTTGACCAAAAGTTGACCAGATTTAACCATGGTTGACTTGAGTTGACTAGTTTCGAAAAGAATTTTGAAATAAATAAACGAAATTATTTAATTAAATGGAGTACTTACTTCTAATTAATTAAACAAAGTTATTTAATTAAATAAGAAGCCATTCCTAAGTTATTAAATGAAGTTATTTAATTAAATAAGAAAAGTGTCTCTAATTAATTAATGATTATTTAATTAAATAGAAATATTAATTATGAGAGCATATCTCATTTTATTAAATTAAATATCTCAACAAAATGTAGTGCCTACCCTCGTTCACATCTTTTCTGGACATATTATTTCAATTATTATCAGACTATGATAGACTAGCTTTATGTTAATGGATTAGTGGTATTGTTTTGACACTATCAGACATTATTTTATGGATTCAATTGTTATATGATGAGATCATTTAGACTTTACATTTCATGTATGTATGATGATAATTATATTATTTTTAGTTATTGTTGATGATTAGTTAGATGGTTTATTATCTCATGTGTTTTATTATGGATACTTACCCCATACTTGCATGTGTATGGTTTGTGTGTTTTATTATTTTATGGCATTTCTGATGTCATTAAGGAAGGAAGTCGTAGTCACCTGCTTAGTCAGGATCTACACGATGCACCACTTTCTGCCATTGCCTGTTTAGCTTAGCACTATATATATTGTATGTACATGCATAGTTTTTTTGCAGGTTGCAAGTACTGGGTATCGACTTCCCTGAATTGCCAGGATGAGCATACCCTATTATACTATCTCAATGATAAGAGAAGGGAGATAAATTCTCAAGTCGAAATCCCAAACCTAAAAACCATTTGTCATAGTGAGTTCGGACAAATATCAAAGTTGAACACCCACCGAATGTGTCAGATGACATATTTCATAATTTTTAACCCTTTAGATTTATTTTGTATGATTTTTTCTATGATGGGTTTTTATATTTTATCTTGGAGGTCTATGGTGAATTTTCCATTAATTAAGTCTTAATAAATAGATTTAATTAATAAATTATTTATTTGAGAAAATTAACAAAATATCATGATCTTTGATTTTTTTTTATTGTAATTAATTAAATGTGAATTATTGGGGAAAATGAATTAAATAAAAGAAAACTAGAAATTAAAAATTAATAATAATTATAAAATAATAATAAAGTAATAAATAAAATAATAATAATAAAAGTTATAAAAATTAAAATGAAAGTTATAAAATTTAAATAGAAATTATTTAAAAAGTAAATTGGAGTTATAAGCTTGCATGGAAATTAACATGTGTCAACAACACGGGGGTTAGTGCATCAATTAAGCACAAAGTGTCTACAATTCTATGACTCATTAAAAAGAATTGGAAAAGACCCATGCTTAGTTGGTGACACCTTTCAGCAGTTTCAAGAAGCATTCCAAAGGTTTCTTGAGAGCTCTTTATATTCTGGCATTCATAGAAGCTTAGAAAAAAAAGGGGCGGGAGAGCTAATACAAACATGTGTCTTTCGATTGTAATAGTACTTTGTACCATTGTAGGACGGTATCTGGGACTAGGTCTTCTGTTAGAGGCCGTAGTAGAGGCCATGGAAGAGGTTGTGATCGTGGTAGAGCCGTTAGTGCCCATGAGTCTGCCCATGAGGGATCAGCTCATATAGAGAGAAGGGAAGAGCACTCTAATAGGCAGCAGGAAGAGAGCCCTAGAGAGAACCAAGCTGAGTCTGAAGAGGTTGGTCTGAGATAGATGATGCAGACTATTCTAGAATGTCTACCTCCTGTTCAAGAACAGCCTAAAGTGCATCAGACAGAACAAGAGCATAGACCCAGATCTAGAAGTCCTCAGAAGGATCGTCAGAGGTCCATTGTGTCCACTCAGATGAAGGATCTTTCAAGATCCAAGGTTAAGCCTTTCAATGGGCAAGGTTCTGTTTATGTGGCCGAGCAATGGCTTATTTCTCTCAACGGGATTTTTGCTATGCAGGACTTTGACAACAATGTTAAGGCAAGATTTGTGATCACCAATTTAGAGAATTTTGGGGCCACTTGGTGGATAATTGAGGAGAAGAAGCTGGGGATCGATATGAGTAGTGTCACTTGGGAACTATTCTTAGAGAGTTTCCGTGAACGATTCCTACTAGAGGAATGGAAACAGCAAAGAGAAAATTAATTTCATAATCTCAAGTAGTACACTATGTCAGTGACCGAGTATGAGTGTAAGTTTTATGAGCTCATGTCTTTTTCAAGGAACAGTGGTTGAGACCACAGGTGCTATTCGAGGTATATCTCTTTTAGTATTGTTTGAGTCAGGAGCTACAGATTCATTTATTTCACCATCTATAGTTTTTAAGTATAAGCTGGATGCAGTGAAGCAAGATCATGGTTGGCAAGTGGAACTAGCCTCAGGTATCAAGGTCTCCACGAACTCTGTAGTTCATAAGTGTGGGCTTAGCTTAGGAAGCTTTGTTTCTGTAGTGGATCTTCGAGTCATACCGCTTGGTTCCTATGATGTGATTTTAGGCATGGATTGGCTTGGAACTCATAGAGCCAGTATAGATTGCAGCAAGAAGATTATTATGTGCCAAGATGACCAAGGGAATGATGTGAAGATAGTTGGGATACCAAGGCCTATATCTCTGTGGATGATTTCTGCTATGCAAATGAAGCGAAGTTTCCGTAAGGGATGTCAAGTATTTGCTATTATGGTAAATGATCTTGATGAGGAAGATCCTGTGAGGAAGACTTTAGATCACCCAATTTTGCAGGAGTACGCAGATGTTTTTCCAAGTGAGATTCCAGGCATGCCTCCAAAGAGGGATATCGATTTTAGCATTGATCTAATTCCTGGAGCGGAGCCTATCTCTAAAGCTCCTTATCGCATGACTACATAGGAACTAGGTGAGCTACGTCTTCAGCTAGAGGAAATTTTGGCCAAAGGGAGCATTCGACCTAGTGTATCACCATGGGGAGCTCCAGTGCTCTTTGTGAAGAAGAAAGACAGTTCTTTGTGCCTTTGTATTGACTACAGATAGTTGAATAAGGTGACTATTAAGAAAAGTTATCCTTTGCCTAGGATTGATGAATTATTTGATCAGATCAAGGGAGCTATAGTATTCTCCAAGATTGACCTTAAGTCAGGATACCACTAGCTTCGCATTAAGGAAGCTGACATTCACAAGACCACTTTTCGAACTCACTATGGGCATTATGATTTCAGAGTGGTACCTTTTGGGTTGACTAACGCTCCATCAGTGTTCATGAGTTTGATGAATGGTGTATTTCAATCATATCTTGATAGTTTTGTGCTTGTGTTTCTTGATGATATATTGATATACTCTAAGAATCAGAAGGAGCATGAGGAACACCTGCAGTTGGTATTGCAGTGTTTGAGAGACAATCAGCTTTATGCTAATGCAGCTAAGTGCAAATTCTTTAAATTAGAGATTTAGTATTTAGGGCATGTCATCTCAGGTGATGGTATTTCAGTGGATCTTGCAAAGATTCAGGCAATAATAGATTGGCCGACACCGACTAACGTGTCAGAGATTCGTAGTTTGATGGGTTTAGCTGGTTATTATCACAGATTTGTCTAGAACTTCTCTAGGATAGCACATACTATCACTTCTCTTCAGAGGAAAGGAAAGAAGTTTGTGTGGACAGAGAAATGTGAGGAAGTGTTTCAGAAGCTCTCAAGGAGCTTTTGACTAGTGCACCGATTTTAGCAGTACCTAATCCAGAGGGAGATTTCATGGTGTGTACAAATGCTTCTCTTGAAGGGATTGGGGCAGTGTTGATGCAGAATGGATGGGTGATAGCGTATGAATCATGCAAGCTCAAGGATCATGAGTTAAATTATCCTACACATGATCTTGAGTTAGCAGCAGTAGTTCATGCTTTGACAAGATGGAGACATTTCTTGTTGGGGCACAGATTTGAGCTACACAGTGATCATCGCAGTCTTTAGTACATTTTTACTCAGCCTAATTTGAATGCTTGCCAGAGACGATGGATGGAATTTTTATGCGAGTATGATTTTGAGGTTAAGTACATTCAGGGTAAGGAGAATGTAGTGGTAGATGCTTTGAGTCATAGGAGACATGTGGTATCATCTATGACTCTTAGTGTCGATTTGAGGAGTCAAATTCTTCAGGCACTTCCTACGGATTCCTGGTATCAGGAAGTGTGCAGAGAGATAGATTCAGGGAGACCCTTGGAAGGTAAGTTTATAGGTTACGATCGAGAATCAGATGGTCTTCTGAGACATTTGGGGAGGATTTATGTGCCATTACTAGATGAGCTTCGCACTTTGATTCTGGCAGAAGCCCATCGTACACCTTACTCAGCACATCCAGGTGTCAAGAAGATGCATGCTAATTTGAGACGTTTGTTCTTTTGGTCTAGGATGAAGCGAGATATTGCTGATTTTGTGGCTAGGTGTCTTGAGTGTCAGAGAGTTAAGGCAGAACACAACCACCTGGCAGGACTATTGCAGCCTAATCTCATTCCTTCTTGGAAATGGGATATCATCTCCATGGATTTCATTATAGGATTACCTATGACTATTCGTCGTCATGATGCTATCATGGCCACTATTGATCGATTGACTAAGGTGGCACATTTTTCACCCATCATGTCTTCCTACACAACAGCTTCTGTAGGTAATGTCTTCATGCGTGACATTGTGAGATTACATGGTATTCTTAGAAAGATCATTTCTGACAAAGATCCTATATTCACATCTGCATTTTGGACATCGTTGCAGCATGAACTTGAAGCGCAGTTAAACTTCATTTCGGCATATCATCCAGAGACTAATGGTCAGATAGAGAGGGTGAATCAGGTTTTGGAGGATATGTTACAGATGTATGTGATGGATAGGCAAACATATTGGGAGGACTATCTCTACCAAGTGGAGTTTTCTTACAACAATGGGTATCATAGTTCTATTGGCATGGAACCTTTTCAGGCATTATATGGCCGTCCTTGTCGTACACCCTTGAGTTGGGAAAACCTTGAGGATCTCATCCTGTTGGGTCCTGAGATGCTTCGTGATATAGAGCAACAGGTAGTGCTTATCCACGAGAATTTTACTATGGCACAGGATAGGCAGAAGAAGTATGCTGATGCTCATAGGACTGATAAGCAGCTTGCAGTGGGAGATAAGGTTTTCTTGAGAGTGCGATCGCAAAAGACTCATATCCATTAAGGAAAGGGTTCTAAGCTAGCACCTCGTTTTGTGGGACCATTCGAGATTCTAGAGAGGATTGGCCCGGTTGCTTACCGCCTTGCTCTACCGCCAAGCCTAGCTTGCATTCATGATGTTTTCCATGTTTCAGTGCTTAGGTAGTACATTCCTGATATTGTGCATGTTATTGATTGGAATGCATTGTAGGTAGAGGATGGGCAGCTGGCTTTGGAGCCAGTTCGTATTCTGGAGTAGCGGGGGTTGACCCTCAGGGGTCGAACCATCGAGCAGGTAAGGGTCCAATGGGACCCTACCGATGATTCTTCAGCTACTTGGGAGGATGCAGCTAGATTGAGGGAGTTATATCCCTACTTGTTTGTAGGCTTCCAGGAGTAAGCCTAATCCAAGGGGGGGTGGATGTAGTGCCTACCCTCGCTCACATCTTTTCTGGACATACTATTGCTATTATTATCAGACTATGATAGACTAGCTTTATGTTAATGGATTAGTGGTATTGTTTTGACACTATCAGACATTATGTTATGGATTCAGTTGTTATATGATGAGATCATTTAGACTTTACATTTCATGTATGTATGATGATCATTATATTGTTTTCAATTATTGTTGATGATTAGTTAGATGGTTTATTATCTCATGTGTTTTATTATGGATACTTACCCCATACTTGCATGTGTATGGTGTGCATGTTTTCATATTGTATGGAATTTCTGATGTGGTTAAGGAAGGGAGTTGTAGTCACCTGCTTAGTCGGGATCTACACGATGCACCACTTCCTACCATTGCCTGTTTAGCTTAGCACTATATATATTGTATGTACATGCATGGTTTTTCTACAGGTTGCAGGTATCGGGTATCGACTTCCTTGAATTGCCAAGATGAGCGTACCCTATTATACTATCTCAATGATAAGAGAAGGGAGATAAATTCTCAAGTCCAAATCTCAAACCTAAAAACCATTTGTCCTAGTGAGTTAGGACAAGTATCAAAGTTGAATACCCACCAAATGTGTCGGATGACATATTTCGTGATTTTTAACCCTTTAGATTTATTTTGTATGATTTGTTCTATGATGGGTTTTCATATTTTATCTTGGAGGTCTATGGTGAATTTTCCATTAATTAAGTCTTAATAAATAGATTTAATTAATAAATTATTTATTTGAGAAAATTAACAAAATATCATGATCTTTGATTTTTTATTATTATAATTAATTAAATGTAAATTATTGGGGAAAAGGAATTAAATAAAAGAAAATTAGAAGTTAAAAATTAATAATAATTATAAAATAATAATAAAGTAATAAAAATAATAATAATAATAAAAGTTATAAAAATTAAAATGAAAGTTATAAAATTTAAATAGAAATTATTTAAAAAGTAAATTGGAGTTATAAGCTTGCATGGGAATTAACATGTGTCAACAACACGGGGGTTGGTGCATCAATTAAGCACAAAGTGTCTACAATTCTCTGACTCATCAAAAAGAATTGGAAAAGACCCATGCTTAATTGGTGACACCTTTCAATGGTTTCAAGAAGCATTCTAAAGGTTTCTTGAGAGCTCTTTATATTCAGGCATTCATAGAAGCTTTAAAAAAAAGAAAAAGGGGAGAGCTATTGGAACATTGGAGGACTCGAGAACTCTGAAGAAGGGAGGAGCTTGCTCTGTGGATTTTTTTTGAGGAAGAGCAATTTAGCATCAGAATCCGGGTAGATTCTTGTGATTTTACTTATGCTATTTTCGCATCATGCATTCTCTTTCTTCTTCGTGTCTTCCATATGTCTTCTGAGGAATCTCATATTTCATTATGCATTTTCAATTTGGGCAATTAAAATTTATTTGAGGATTCTATATGCTTAGATCTGAAAATGACATGGGGTTAGGGTTGAAAATTCACAGTTAAACCCATTAGGTTAATTATTAGAAATTTTGAAAATCAAGTTTCATAGAGAAATTCTAAAAATTGGAAACTGTATTCGTAAATCTGCATATACATAAAAAATATATATGTATTTGTTTAAAAACCAAATATCATTAATCGAAAAACGTATTTGAAAAAAAAAAAAAAAAAACGTTAAATATTAATCAAAAATCCGAATCGCATCACGCAGTGGAAGCATTTTGAAAACATTTTATACATATGCAAATGTTGGGCGGGCAGGTATTTAATACCCCACCCATCGCAGGCCTGTGAGATCGCAGGGTACCTGCGATCCACAGTGTACCTATGGTGCGGTACCTTATATGGCCGCGTGATTTAATAAATCACATTGTGATTTTTCGTTTGGTTTAAATGACTTGCAACATCATCTCATATACGATTTGGTATGAAATTCGATTTCGGTTGCATTGTTATTAATTATTATTATATATATTTATGTATGTATATATATAAACATATATATATGTATATAAGTATATATGTATATATAATTAATTATAAATAATTATTATAAAGTTCTAAATGAATGGATCACTCTTTTAATGATTTAATGTATTATTATTAAGGTTATGAAGAGATATTAATAATTAATTTAATTAAACATTAGTTTTAATTAAGATTAATTATTAGAATATATAATCGAAGTTTTATTTTTTAAACAAAGTTTTTATACATAAAATATTATTGGATCAATTAGAAAATTGAATCTAATGGAGGAACTTTTATCTATCAAGCAAATACATGGGTTAGGTAAAATGTGATATTTCTCCACTTGATATTAATTGGGAAACGTAAATTGAGACTTTTACATTCAAATTTGAAAACTTAGCAAAACCAAAACATGTGTTTACATTGTGTATTCCTTATGCTAATGTTTTGGGTTTTGGGTTGACTAGTGTTGACCAGTATAGGATGTCTACCAGAGGCTTGGGGGTTATGTGATTGTGATGTCATGATGATGTTTTATTCTCGATCTTTATAAACTCAACCATGATTATGTGATGTAATGCTCTATGTATTGGTTGCGATTACTGATTGTTAAAGTTGAGATTCCTATGTTTGAGACCCTTGACTTAACCATTATTTTTGGTCATCGATCAGTTATCCTTGGTTATATTCTAGTCGCCATGATGGGACTGAAATGTGGATTTATTCTTAATAATGTCATGTTGTGACATGTTTGACTCAACCTTTTTTGGAGTCTTCGATCAGTATGATTAAGACATATTTTGGTCATTGAGAACCAATGGATACTTTGATTATCAGTGATACTTCAGTTGCCAATAGAGAGCTGTTGTGGTCATGATTTTCTATGGATGTTTCTCATGGAGATTTGATACTTTTATGCATATTTGATGATTTTATCATGGATATTTGATCATTCTTATTGTGGATATTTGATGATTTTATTATGGATTTTCTTTGGTGATTTTGATGATTTATGATACCATGAGCATTAGGGTAAGATATATGCATGTAGTGTCAGGAAGTGGCTTGCAATGGGGGCCGGGGCCCTAAGAGGCTGCCAGGGTAGCTCATTGTAAGTTGGATTAATAAGTGATAACATTCACACTTAATACTAACTGAATGAACCTAAAAAGATAAGAGTTTTGGTTCTCACCCATGCCTTGAGTGCTTGTATAGGCTAGGATGGGAGTACTGAGAACGCATGGTTGCGACCTTGCATTCCATAGTATGCCTTGTCAGTATGAGAGGATACTAGGGGCCGCATGAGATCTGTATGGACCCGTGGAGTTTAGCTAACTGCCAGGATAACTTGTACGAGATAAATGCGATGACACTTTCCCGCTTGCATAGTAGGTTCCTACATGTCATTGTGTGCCTCTGGGAAGTAGATGTCTGTTGTGTGATTGGAACCTTTGAGTTAGTATACTTTTAGGATTCCTGGACTTTAGATATTTGTGCTATGTGATTTTGTTAGCTTGTTTGGGACTTGAGATTATCTCCTCAACATGGTGGGAGTGGAACACTTAGGTACCACGCGATCGGGTGGTAGTGTATTTTCCACTCTTATCATTTGAGATTCATTGAGACATCGTGGCTGAAGAATCCTTCGTGATGGTGGATATGTATCCTTTCATTGATGATTAGCATATGTTAGATGATGTTATCTTATGCTTATATTTGCATGTTAGATTACTTCTACATATGATGTTGTATTTATTAGGAGTGATATTCCTAATATGTTAATGCCGATGATCTCTTCGGTGATTTGTGATGTTACGCACGGAGGGATGGCTAGGGCCCACAATGGTTTAATGATTCTATTAACGGTTGGGTGAAACCGTGCACATAGTTTATTATGTTTGATCTTATGATGGATGTATCATGTGATTATCTTTACTTTGATATATCATGGATTAGAATAGAGTGATGTCTTATATTTCACATATGTATATTCTTTTAAGCCTTCATACCCTGCGACATGTGCAGTGGATGATTGTGCATTCTGGAATGTAATTTAGAAAGGAAATTTGTACAATGGACTTATCATTATTATTTCATGTGGATGTTGTACTAGATGGAAACATGTATGTAATTCAAGTTAAGGGATCTTAAAGAATGTAATCTGTTAAGTATGTTATGTTTATTTTTAGATGGACATTGCTATTGCTTCTGTTATTGCGAATAAGTTATATGTGGTATTTACTTTCATCTAATTTTTTTAAAAAAAAAATGTTACCAAATTTAGTGAAATTCTAGGTTAATTCTTTGGATTCCTTTGGCGGGGCATTAAACAAAATCTCTCTTCAGCTCAAAAAGGGAAATTTCCAGTTCACTATTAATAAAAAATGAGTTAAATAAGTTAAATCCTTTTTTTACTCAAATTGAATCAGTTAACTCCTTATTTTACTCAAATTAAATCTGTTAACTCCCTTTAATTTGGAAATACGACTGAACTTCACATTTAATCCTGACCGTTGATTGAAATTGATCTCAACCGTTGATGAATTATAGAAAAGTCTATTTAAGAGACCCTCATCTCTTCATTTTGAAAGGTTGAATGAGAATTTACATCGAATTGTTGCTGGAATTCATACTCACATTTGCTCATATTCACATACGCAAAGATCAAGTTTGACTAAAAGTTGACCAAATTTAACCACGGTTGACTTGAGTTGACTAGTTTCAAAATTTTTTTTGAAATAATTAAACGAAATTATTTAATTAAATGGAGTACTTACTTCTAAATAATTTAAAAAATTTATTTAATTAAATGAGAAGCCATTCCTAACTAATTAAATAAAGTTATTTAATTAAATAAGAAAAGTGTCTCTAATTAATTAAAGATTATTTAATTAAATAGAAAAAGTAATTATGAGAGCATATCTCATTTTATTAAATTAAATATCCAAACAAAATCTCTCTCCAGTTTCAAAAGGGAAATTTTTAGTTCACTATTGATAAAAAATGAGTTAAATCAATTGACTCCTTTTTCTACTCAAATCGATCTCAACCATTGATGAATTCCAGGAAACTCTATTTAAGAGACCCTCATATCTTCATTTTGAAAGGTTGAATGAGAATTTGCATCGAATTGTTGCTGGAATTCATACTCACATTTGCTCATATTCACATACACAAAGATCAAGTTTGACCAAAACTTGACCAGATTTAACCACGGTTGACTTGAGTTGACTAGTTTCGAAAAGAATTTTGAAATAGATAAACGAAATTATTTAATTAAATGGAGTACTTACTTCTAATTAATTAAAAAAAGTTATTTAATTAAATGAGAAGCCATTCCTAACTAATTAAATGAAGTTATTTAATTAAATAAGAAAAATGTCTCTAATTAATTAAAGATTATTTAATTAAATAGAAAAAGTAATTATGAGAGAATATCTCATTTTATTAAATTAAATATCTCAACAAGATCTCTCTTCAGTTCAAAAAGGGAAATTTCCAGTTCACTATTGATCAAAAATGAGTCAAATCGGTTAACTCTTTTTTCTACGCAAATTCAATTAGTTAACTCTTCATTTTACTCAAATTAAATTTGTTAACTCCCTTTAATTTTGAAATATTTCTTTATGAATGAACTTCACCATTAATCATGACCATTGAATTAAATCAATCTCAACCGTTGATGAATTCCAGGAAAGTCTATTTAAGAGACCCTCATCTCTTCATTTTGAAAGGTTGAATGAGAATTTGCATCCAATTATTGCTGGAATTCATACTCACATTTGCTCATATTCACATACGAAAAGATCAAGTTTGACCAAAAGTTGACCAGATTTAATTATGGTTGACTTGAGTTGACTAATTTTGCAAAGAAGTTTGAAATAATTAAATGAAATTATTTAATTAAATGGAATACTTACTTCTAATTAATTAAACAAAGTTATTTAATTAAATGAGAAGTCATTCCTAATTAATTAAATGAAGTTATTTAATTAAATAAAAAAAGTGTCTCTAATTAATTAAAGATTATTTAATTGAATAGAAAAAGTAATTATGAGAGCATATCTCTTTTTATTAAATTAAATATCTCAAAAAATTCTCTCTTTAGTTCAAAAAGGGAAAATTTCAGCTGATTATTGATCAAATATGAGTTCAATCAGTTGACTCCTTTTTTTAGTCAAATTGAATCAGTTAACTCCTTATTTTACTCAAATTAAATCTGTTAACTCCCTTTAATTTTAAAATCTCCTTTTATGACTTAACTTCACCTTTAATCCTTCCTGTTGATTGAAATTGATCTCAACCGTTGATAAATTTCAAGAAAGTCTATTTAAGAGACTCTCATCTCTTCATTTTGAAAGGTTGAATGAGAATTTGCATCGAACTGTTGTTGGAATTCATACTCACATTTTCTCATATTCACATACCCAAAGATCAAGTTTGACCAAAAGTTGAACATATTTAACCACGGTTGACTTGAGTTGACTAGTTTCGAAAAGAATTTTAAAATAATTAAACGAAATTATATAACTAAATCAAGTACTTACTTCTAATTAATTAAACAAAGTTATTTAATTAAATGAGAAGCCATTCCTAATTAATTAAATGAAGTTATTTAATTAAATAAGAAAAGTGTCTCTAATTATTTAAAAATTATTTAATTAAATAAAAAAAGTAATTATGAGAGCATATCTCATTTTATTAAATTAAATATCTCAACAAAATCTCTCTTCAGTTCAAAACGAGAAATTTCCCGTTCACTATTGATCAAAAATGAGTTAAATTAGTTGTCTCCTTTCTCTACTCAAATTGAATCAGTTAACTCCTTATATTACTCAAATTAAATCTATTAACTCCTTTTAATTTGAAAATCTTCCTTTATAACTAAACTTCACCTTTAATCCTGACCGTTGATGAATTCCAGGAAAGTCTATTTAAGAGACCCTCATCTCTTCATTTTGAAAGGTTGAATGAGAATTTGCATCGAATTGTTGCTAGAATTCATACTCACATTTGTTCATATTCACATACACAAAGATCAAGTTTGACCAAAAGTTGACCAAATTTAACCATAGTTGACTTGAGTTGACTAGTTTCAAAAAGAATTTTGAAATAATTAAACAAAATTATTTAATTAAATGGAGTTCTTACTTCTAATTAATTAATCAAAGTTATTTAATTAAATGAGAAGCCATTCCTAATTAATTAAATGAAGTTATTTAATTAAATAAGAAAAGTGTCTCTAATTAATTAAAGATTATTTAATTAAATAGAAAAAGTAATTATGAGAGCATATCTCATTTTATTAAATTAAATATCTCAACAAAATCTCTCTTCAATTCAAAAAGGAAAATTTCTAGTTCATTATTGATAAAAAATGAGTTAAATCAGTTGACTCCTTTTTCTATGCAAATTGAATCAGTTAACTCCTTACTTACCTCAAATTAAATCTATTAACTCCCTTTAATTTGGAAATCTCATTTTATGACTGAACTTCACCTTTAATCCAGACCATGGATTGAAATCGATCTCAACCGTTGATGAATTCTAGTAAAGTTTACTTAAGAGACCCTCATCTCTTCATTTTGAAAGGTTGAATGAGAATTTCCATCGAATTGTTATTGGAATTCATACTCACATTTGCTCATATTCACATACCCAAAGATCAAGTTTGACCAAAAGTTGACCAGATTTAACCAATGTTGACTTCAGTTGACTAGTTTTGAAAAAAAATTTAAAATAATTAAATGAAATTATTTAATTAAATGGAGTACTTACTTCTACTTAATTAAACAAAGTTATTTAATTAAATATGAAGCCATTCCTAATTAATTAAATGAAGTTATTTAATTAAATAAGAAAAGTGTCTCTAATTAATTAAAGATTATTTAATTAAATAGAAGAAGTAATTATGAGAGCATATCTCATTTTATTCAATTAAATATCTCAAAAAAATTCTCTTCAGTTCAAAAAGGGAAATTTCCAGTTCACTATTGATAAAAAATGAGTTAAATCAATTAACTCCTTTTTCTACTCAAATAGAATCAGTTAACTCCTTATTTTACTCAAATTAAATCTGTTAACTCTTTTTAATTTGGAAATCTCCCTTTATGACTGAACTTCACCTTTAATCCTAACTGTTGATTGAAATCGATCTCAACCGTTGATGAATTGCAGAAAAGTCTATTTAAGAGACCCTCATCTCTTCATTTTGAAAGGTTGAATGAGAATTTCCATCGAATTGTTGCTAGAATTCATACTCACATTTGCTCATATTCACATATGAAAAGATCAAGTTTTACCAAAAGTTGACCAGATTTAACCAATGTTGACTTCAGTTAACTAGTTTCGAAAAGAATTCTAAAATAATTAAACGAAATTATTTAATTAAATGGAGTACTTACTTCTAATTAATTAAACAAAGTTATTTAATTAAATATGAAGCCATTCCTAATTAATTAAATGAAGTTATTTAATTAAATAAGAAAAGTGTCTCTAATTAATTAAAGATTATTTAATTAAATAGAAAAAGTAATTATGAGAGCATATATCATTTTATTAAATTAAATATCTCAAAAAAATCTCTCTTCAGTTCAAAAAGGAAAATTTTCAGTTCACTATTGATAAAAAATGAGTTAAATCAGTTGACCCCTATTTCTACTCAAATTGAATCAGTTAACTCCTTATTTTACTCAAATTAAATCTGTTAACTCCCTTTAATTTGGAAATCTCCCTTTATGACTGAACTTCACCTTTAATCCTGACCGCTGATAGAAATCGATCTCAATCGTTGATGAATTCCAAGAAAGTCTATTTAAGAGACCCTCATCTCGTCATTTTGAAAAGTTGAATGAGAATTTGCATCGAATTATTGCTGGAATTCACACTTGCATTTGCTCATATTCACATACGCAAAGATCAAGTTTGACAAAAAGGTGACCAGGTTTAACCACAGTTGACTTGAGTTGACTAGTTTCGAAAATAATTTTAAAATAATTAAACCAAATTATTTAATTAAATGGAGTACTTACTTATAATTAATTAAACAAAGTTATTTAATTAAATGAGAAGCCATTCCTAATTAATTAAATGAAGTTATTTAATTAAATAAGAAAAGTGTCTCTAATTAATTAAAGATTATTTAATTAAATAGAAAAAGTAATTATGAGAGCATATCTCATTTTATTAAATTAAATATCTCAACAAAATCTCTCTTCAGTTCAAAAAGTAAAATTTCCAGTTCCCTATTGATCAAAAATGAGTTAAATCAGTTGACTCTTTTTTCTATGCAAATTGAATCAGTTAACTTATTACTTACCTCAAATTAAATCTATTAACTCCCTTTAATTTGGAAATCTCTCTTTATGACTAAACTTCACCTTTAATCCTAACCATTGATTGAAATTGATCTCAACCGTTGATGAATTCTAGGAAAGTTTATTTAAGAGACCCTCATCTCTTCATTTTGAAAGGTTGAATGAGAATTTGCATCGAATTGTTGCTGGAATTCATACTCACATACGCAAAGATCAATTTTGACCAAAAGTTGACCAGATTTATCCACGGTTGACTTGAGTTGACTAGTTTCGAAAACAATTTTGATATAATTAATTGAAATTATTTAATTAAATGGAGTACTTACTTCTAATTAATTAAACAAAGTTATTTAATTAAATAAGAAGCCATCCTAATTAATTAAATGAAGTTATTTAATTAAATAAGAAAAGTGTCTCTAATTAATTAAAAATTATTTAATTAAATAGAAAATGTAATTATGAGACATATCTCATTTTATTAAATTAAATATCTCAACAAAATTTCTCTTCAGTTCAGAAAGGAAAATTTCTAGTTCACTATTGATCAAAAATGAGTTATATCAGTTAACTCCTTTTTCTACTCAAATTGAGTTAGTTAACTCCTTATTTTACTCAAATTAAATCTATTAACTCCCTTTAATTTTGAAATCTCCCTTTATGACTAAACTTCACCTTTAATCCTAACCATTGATTGAAATTGATATCAACCGTTGATGAATTTCAGGAAAGTCTGTTTAAGAGACCCTCATCTCTTCATTTTGAAAGTTTGAATGAAAATTTGCATCGAATTGTTATTGGAATTCATACTCACATTTTCTCATATTTTCATACGCAAAGATCAAGTTTGACCAAAAGTTGACTAGATTTAACCATGGTTGACTTGAGTTGACTAGTTCCGAAAAGAATTTTGAAATAATTAAACAAAATTATTTAATTAAATGGAGTACTTACTTCTAATTAATTAAACAAAGTTATTTAATTAAATGAGAAGCCATTCCTAATTAATTAAATGAAGTTATTTAATTAAATAAGAAAAAGTGTTTCTAATTAATTAAAGATTATTTAATTAAATATAAAAAGTAATTATGAGAGCATATCTCATTTTATTAATTTAAATATCTCAACAAAATCTCTCTTCAGTTCAAAAAGGGAAATTTCCTGTTCACAATTGATCAAAAATGAGCTAAATCAGTTAACTCATTTTTCTACTCAAATTGAATCAGTTAACTCTTTATTTTACTCAAATTAAATCTATTAACTCCCTTTACTTTGAAAATCTCTCTTTATGACTGAACTTCACCTTTAATCCTGACCATTGTTTGAAATCGATCTCAACCGTTGATGAATTCTAGGAAATTCTATTTAAGAGACCCTCATCTCTTCATTTTGAAAGGTTGAATGAGAATTTGCGTCGAATTGTTGCTGAAATTCATACTCACATTTGCTCATATTCACATACGCAAAGATCAAGTTTGACCAAAAGTTGACCACATTTAACCACGGTTGACTTGAGTTGACTAGTTTTGAAAATAATTTTGATATAATTAAATGAAATTATTTAATTAAATGGAGTACTTACTTCTAATTAATTAAACAAATTTATTTAATTAAATAAAAAGCCGTCCAAATTAATTAAATGAAGTTATTTAATTAAATAAGAAAAGTGTCTCTAATTAATTAAAGATTATTTAATTAAATAGAAAATGTAATTATGAGACATATCTCATTTTATTAAATTAAATATCTCAACAAAATCTCTCTTTAGTTCAGAAAGGAAAATTTCTAGTTCACTGTGAATCAAAAATGAGTTAAATTAGTTAACTCCTTTTTCTACTCAAATTGAATCAGTTAACTCCTTATTTTACTCAAATTAAATCTATTAACTCCCTTTAATTTTGAAATATCCCTTTATGACTGAACTTCACCTTTAATCCTAGCCATTGATTGAAATCGATATCAACTGTTGATGAATTTCAGGAAAGTCTATTTAAGAGACCCTCATCTCTTCATTTTGAAAGTTTGAATGAAAATTTGCATCGAATTGTTGCTGGAATTCATACTCACATTTGCTCATATTCTCATACGCAAAGATCAAGTTTGACCAAAAGTTGACTAGATTTAACGATGGTTGACTTGAGTTGACTAGTTTCGAAAAGAATTTTGAAATAATTAAACAAAATTATTTAATTAAATGGAGTAGTCTCTTGTAATTAATTAAACAAACTTATTTAATTAAATGAGAAGCCATTCCTAATTAATTAAATGAAGTTATTTAATTAAATAAGAAAAGTGTCTCTAATTAATTAAATATTATTTAATTAAATAGAAA
Source organism: Cupressus sempervirens (assembly GCA_028749045.1). Taxonomy (NCBI): domain Eukaryota; kingdom Viridiplantae; phylum Streptophyta; class Pinopsida; order Cupressales; family Cupressaceae; genus Cupressus; species Cupressus sempervirens. Next base: position 664,062,733 of record CM053793.1, read on the forward strand.
AAGTAATTATGAGATTATATCTCATTTTATTAAATTAAATATCTGAAAAAAATCTCTCTTCAGTTCAAAAACGAAAATTTTCAGTTCACTATTGATAAAAAATGAGTTAAATCAGTTGACTCCTTTTTCTACTCAAATTGAATCAGTTAACTTTTTATATTTTACTCAAATTAAATATGTTAACTCCCTTTAATATGGAAATCTCATTTTATGACTGAACTTCACCTTTAATCCTGACCCTGGATTGAAATCGATCTCAACCGTTAATGAATTCCAGTAAAGTCTATTTAAGAGACCCTCATCTATTTATTTTGAAAGGTTGAATGAGAATTTGCATCGAATTGTTGCTAGAATTCATACTCACATTTGCTAATATTCACATACGCAGAGATCAAGTTTGACCAAAAGTTCACCAGATTTAACAACGGCTGACTTGAGTTGACTAGTTTCGAAAAGAATTTTGAAATAATTAAAAGAAATTATTTAATTAAATGGATTACTTACTTCTAATTAATTAAATAAATTTATTTAATTAAATGGAAAGCCATTCCTAATTAATTAAATGAAGTTATTTAATTAAATAAGAAAAGTGTCTCTAATTAATTAAAGATTATTTAATTAAATAGAAAAATAATTATGAGAGCATATATCATTTTATTAAATTAAATATCTCAACAAAATCTCTATTCGGTTCAAAAAGAGAAATTTCCAGTTCACTATTGATTTAAAATGAGTTAATTAAGTTGACTCCTTTTTCTACTCAAATTGAATCAGTTAACTCCTTATTTTACTCAAATTAAATCTGTTAACTCCGTTTAATTTGAAAACATCCCTTTATGACTGAAGTTCACCTTTAATCCTGACCGTTCATTGAAATCGATCTCAACCATTGATAAATTCCAGGAAAGTCTATTTAGGAGACCCTCATCTCTTTATTTTGAAAGGTTGAATGAGAATTTGCATCGAATTTTTGCTACAATTCATACTCACATTTGCTCATATTCACATATGTAAAGATCAAGTTTGACTAAAAGTTGACCAGATTTAACCACAGTTGACTTCAATTGACTAGTTTCGAAAAGAATTTTGAAATAATTAAATGAAATTATTTAATTAAATGGAGTACTTAGTTCTAATTAATTAAACAAAGTTATTTAATTAAATGAGAAGCCATTCATAAATAATTAAATGAAGTTATTTAATTAAATAAGAAAAGTGTCTCTAATTAATTAAAAATTATTTAATTAAATAAAAAAAGTAATTATGAGAGCATATCTCATTTTATTAAATTAAATATCTAAAAAAAATCTCTCTTCAGTTCAAAAATAGAAATTTTCAGTTCACTATTGATGAAAAATGAGTTAAATCAGTTGACTCCTTTTTCTACTCAAATTGAATCCGTTAACTCCTTATTTTACTCAACTGAAATCTGTTAACTCCTTTTAATTTGGAAATCTCCCTTTAAGACTGAACTTCAACTTTAATGCTGACCGTTGGTTGAAATCGATCTCAACCGTTGATGAATTTTAGGAAAGTCTATTTAAGAGACCCTCATCTCTTCATTTTGAAAGGTTGAATGAGAATTTGTATCGAATTGTTTCTGGAATTCATACTCACATTTGCTCATATTCACATACGCAAAGATAAGGTTTGACCAAAAGTTGACCAGATTTAACCATGGTTGACTTAAGTTGACTAGTTTCGAAAAGAATTTTGAAATATTGAAACAAAATTATTTATTTAAATGGAGTACTTACTTCTAATTAATTAAACAAAGTTATTTAATTAAATGAGAAGCCATTGCTAATTCATTAAATGAAGTTATTTAATTAAATAAGAAAAGTGTCTCTAATTAATTAAAGATTATTTAATTAAATAGAAAAAGTAATTATGAGAGCATATCTAATTTTATTAAATTAAATATCTCAACAAAATCTGTCTTCAGTTCAAAAATGAAAATTTCTAGTTTACTATTGATAAAAAATGAGTTAAATCAGTTCACTCCTTTTTCTACTCAAATTGAATCAGTTAACTCCTTATTTTACGCAAATTAAATCTGTTAACTCGGTTTAATTTGGAAATCTCCCTTTATGACTGAACTTCACCTTTAATCCTGATCGTTGATTGAAATCGATCTCAACCATTGATAAATTCTAGGAAAGTCTATTTAAGAGACCTTCGTCTCTTCATTTTGAAAGGTCGAATGAAAATTTGTATCGAATTGTTGCTGGAATTCATACTCACATTTGCTCATATTCACATACGCAAAGATCAAGTTTGACCACAAGTTGACTAGATTTAACCATGGTTGACTTGAGTTGACTAGTTTCAAAATTTTTTTTGAAATAATTAAATGAAATTATTTAATTAAATAGAGTACTTACTTCAAATTAATTAAACAAAATTATTTAATTAAATGAGAAGCCATTACTAATTAATTAAATGAAGTTATTTAATTAAATAAGAAAAGTGTTACTAATTAATTATACATTATTTAACTAAATAGAAAAAGTAATTATGAGAGCATATCTCATTTTATTAAATTAAATATCTCAACAAAATCTCTTTTTAGTTCGAAAAGGAAAATTTTCAGTTCACTATTGATAAAAAATGAGTTAAATCAGTTGACTCCTTTTTCTACTCAAATTGAATCAGTTAACTTTTTATTTTACTCAAATTAAATCTATTAACTCCCTTTAATGTGAAAATCTCCTTTTATGACTGAACTTCACCTTTAATCTTGACCGTTGATTGAAATCGATCTCAACCGTTGATGAATTCCAAAAAAGTCTATTTAAGAGACCCTCATATCTTTATTTTGAAAGGTTGAATGAGAATTTGCATCGAATTGTTGCTAGAATTCATACTCACATTTGCTAATATTCACATATGCAAAGATCAAGTTTGACCAAAATCTGACTAGATTTAACCACGGTTGACATGAGTTGACTAATTACGAAAAGAATTTTGAAATAATTAAATGAAATTATTTAATTAAATGGAGTACTTAGTTCTAATTAATTAAACAAGGTTATTTAATTAAATGAGAAGCCATTCCTAATTAATTAAATGAAGTTATTTAATTAAATAAGAAAAGTGTCTATAATTAATTAAAGATTATTTAATTAAATAAAATAAGTAATTATGAGAGCAAATCTCATTTTATTATATTAAATATCTCAACAAAATCTGTCTTCAGTTCAAAAAAGAAAATATTGAGTTCACTATTGATTAAAAATGAGTTAAATCAGTTGACTCCTTTTTCTACTCAAAGTGAGTCAGTTAACTCTTTATTTTACTCAAACTAAATCTATTAACTGCCTTTAATTTGAAAATCTCCTTTTATGACTGAACTTCACCTTTAATCCTGACCGTTGATTGAAATCAATCTCAACCGTCGATGAATTCTAGGGAAGTCTATTTTAGAGACCCTCATCTCTTCATTTCGAAAGGTTGAATGAGAATTTGAATCGAATGGTTGCTAAAATTCATACTCACATTTGCTCATATTCACATACGCAAAGATCAAGTTTGACAAAAAGTTGACCAGATTTAACCAAGGTTGACTTGAGTCGACAAGTTTCGAAAAGTATTTTGAAATAATTAAACAAAATTATTTAATTAAATGGAGTACTTACTTCTAATTAATTAAACAAAGTTATTTAATTAAATGACAAGCCATTCCTAATTATTTAAATGAAGTTATTTAATTAAATAAGAAAAGTTTCTATAACTAATTAAAGATTATTTAATTAAATAAAAAAAGTAATTATGAGAGCATATCTCATTTTATTAAATTAAATATCTCACCAAAATCTCTCTTCAGTTCAAAAAGGGAAATTTTTAGTTCACTATTGATCAAAAATGAGTTAAATCAGTTGACTCCTTTTTTTACTCAAATTGAGTCAGTTAACTCTTTATTTTACTCAAATTGAATCTGTTAACCCCCTTTAATTTGAAAATCTCTCTTTATGACTACACTTCACCTTTAATCCTGACCGTTGATTGAAATCGATCTCAACTGTTGACGAATTTTACGAAAGTCTATTTAAGAGACTCTCATCTCTTCATTTTGAAAGGTTGAATGAGAATTTGCATCGAATTGTTGCTTGAATTCATACTCACATTTGCTCATATTCACATACACAAAGAGTAAGTTTGACCAAAAGTTGACCAGATTTAACCACAGTTGACTTGAGTTCACTAGTTTAAAATTTTTTTTTGAAATAATTAAATGAAATTATTTAATTAAATAGAGTACTTACTTCTGACTAGTTAAACAGAGTTATTTAATTAAATGAGAAACCATTCCTAATTAATTAAATGAAGTTATTTAATTAAATAAGAAAAGTGTCTCTAATTAATTAAAGATTATTTAATTGAATGGAAAAAGTAATTATGAGAGCATATCTCATTTTATTAAATTAAATATCTCAAAAAAAAATCTCTTCAGTTCAAAAAGAGAAATTTTTAGTTCACTATTGATAAAAAATGAGTTAAATCAGTTGACCCCTTTTTCTACTCAAATTGAATAGGTTAACTCCTTATTTTACTCAAATTAAATCTGTTAACTCCTTTTAATTTGGAAATCTCCCTTTAAGACTGAACTTCACCTTTAATCCTGACCGTTAGTTGAAATCAATCTCAACTGTTGATGAATTTCAGGAAAGTCTATTAAAGAGACCCTCATCTCTTCATTTTAAAAGGTTGAATGAGAATTTGCATCGAATTGTTGCCGAAATTCATACTCGCATTTTCTCATATTCGCATACGTAAAGATCAAGTTTGACCAAAAGTTGACCAGATTTAACCATGATTGACTTGAGTTGACTAGTTTCGAAAAGAATTTTGAAATAATTAAACAAAATTATTTAATTAAATAGAGTACTTACTTCAAATTAATTAAACAAAATTATTTAATTAAATAAGAAGCCATTCCTAATTAATTAAACGAAGTTATTTAATTAAATAAGAAAAGTGTCTCTAATTAATTAAAGATTATTTAATTATATAGAAAAGGTAACTAAGAGAGCATATCTAATTTTATTAAATTAAATATCTCAACAAAATCTGTCTTGAGTTCAAAAAGGGAAATTTCCAATTCACTATTGATAAAAAATGAGTTAAATCAGTTGACTCCTTTTTCTACTTAAATTGAATCAGTTAACTCCTTATTTTACTCAAATTAGATCTGTTGATTGAAATCGATCATGACTGTTGATTGAAATCGATCTCAACCGTTGATGAATTCCAAGAAAGTCTATTTAAGAGACCTTCCTCTCTTCGTTTTGAAAGGTTGAATGAGAATTTGTATCGAATTGTTGCTGGAATTCATACTCACATTTGCTCATATTCACATATGCAAAGATCAAGTTTTACCAAAAGTTGACCAGATTTAGCCACGGTTGACTTGAGTTGACTAGTTTCGAAAAGAATTTTGAAATAATTAAATAAAATTATTTAATTAAATGGAGTACTTATTTCTAATTAATTAAACAAAGTTATTTAATTAAATGAGAAACCATTCCTAATTAATTAAATGAAGTTATTTAATTAAATAAGAAAAGTGTCTCTAATTAATTAAAGATTATTTAATTAAACAGAAAAAGTAATTATGGGAGAATATCTCATTTTATTCAATTAAATATCTCAACAAAATCTCTCTTCAGTTCAAAAAGAAATATTTTTAGTTACCTATTGATAAAAAATGAGTTAAATCAGTTGACTCATTTTTCTACGCAAATTGAATCAGTTAACTCCTTATATTTTAGTCAAATTTAATCTATTAACTCCCTTTAATTTGTAAATCACCCTTTATGATTGAACTTCGCTTTTAATCCTGCACGTTGATTGAAACCGATCTCAACCGTTGATGAATTCAAGGAAAGTCTATTTAAGAGACCCTCATCTCTTCATTTTGAAAAGTTGAATGAAAATTTGCATCGAATTGTTGCTAGAATTCATGCTCACATTTTCTCATATTCACATATGTAAAGATCAAGTTTGACCAAAGGTTGACCAAATTTAACCACGGTTGACTTGAGTTTACTAGTTTCGAAAAGAATTTTGAAATAATTAAACGAAATTATTTAATTAAATAGAGTACTTACTTCAAATTAATTAAACAAAATTATTTAATTAAATGAGAAGTCATCCTAATTAATTAAATGAAGTTATTTAATTAAATAAGCAAAGTGTCTATAATTAATTAAAGATTATTTAATTAAATAGAAAAAATAAATATGAGAGCATATATCATTTTATTAAATTAAATATCTCAACAAAATCTCTCTTCAGTTCAAAAAGAAATATTTCCAGTTCACTATTGATCAAAAATGAGTTCAATCAGTTGACTCCTTTTTCTACTGAAATTGAATCAATTAACTCCTTATTTTAGACAAATTAAATCTGTTATCTCCCTTTAATTTGGAAATCTCCCTTTATGATTGAACTTCACCTTTAATCCTGACCATTCATTGAAATCGATCTCAACCGTTGATGAATTCCAGGAAAGTCTATTTGGAAGACCCTCATCTCTTCATTTTGAAAGGTTGAATGAGAATTTGCATCAAATTGTTGCTAGAATTCATACTCACATTTGCTCATATTCACATATGCAAAGATCAAGATTGACTAAAAGTTGACCAGATTTAACCACGGTTGACTTCAATTGACTATTTTTGAAAAGAATTTTGAAATAATTAAACAAAATTATTTAATTAAATGCAGTACTTACTTCTAATTAATTAAAAAAAGTTATTTAATTAAATGAGAAGTCATTCATAATTAATTAAATGAAGTTATTTAATTAAATAAGAAAAGTGTCTCTAATTAATTAAAGATTATTTAATTAAATAGAAAAAGTAATTATGAGAGCATATCTCATTTTATTAAATTAAATATCTCAAAAAATTCTCTCTTCAGTTCAAAAATAGAAATTTCCAGTTCACTATTTATAAAAAATGAGTTAAATCAGTTGACTTCTTTTTCTACTCAAATTGAATCCGTTAACTCATTATTTTACTCAAATTAAATCTTTTAATTCCATTTAATTTGGAAATCTTGCTTTAAGACTGAACTTCACCTTTTATCCTAACCGTTAGTTAAAATCGATCTCAACCGTTGATGAATTTCAGAAAATTCTATTTAAGAGACCCTCATCTCTTCACTTTGAAAGGTTGAATAAGAATTTGCATCGAATTATTTTTGAAATTCACACTCACATTTGCTCATATTCACATACGCAAAGTTCAAGTTTGACCAAAAGTTGACCAGATTTAACCACAGTTGACTTGAGTTGACTAGTTTCGAAAAGAATTTTGAAATAATTAAACAAAATTATTTAATTAAATAGAGTACTTACTTCAAATTAATTAAACAAAATTATTTAATTAAATGAGAAGCCATTCATAATTAATTAAATGAAGTTATTTAGTTAAATAAGAAAATTGTCTCTAATTAACTAAGGATTATTTAATTAAATAGAAAAATTAATTATGAGAGCATATCCAATTTTATTAAATTAAATATCTCAACAAAATCTCTCTTCAGTTCAAAAAGGGAGATTTCCAGTTCACTATTGATAGAAAATGAGTTAAATCAGTTGACTCCTTTTTCTACTCAAATTGAATCAGTTAACTCCTTATTTTACTTATATTAAATCTGTTAACTCAGTTTAATTTGAAAATTTCCCTTTATGACTGAACTTCACCTTTAATCCTGACCGTTGATTGAAATCGATCTCAACCATTGATGAATTCCAAGAAAGTATATTTAAGAGACCTTCATCTCTTCATTTTGAAAGTTCGAATGAGAATTTGTATCGAATTGTTGCTAGAATTCATACTCACATTTGCTCATATTCACATACGCAAAGATCAAGTTTGACCAAAAGTTGACCAAATTTAACCACAGTTGACTAGAGTTGACTAGTTTCGAGAAGAATTTTTAAATAATTAAACGAAATTATTTAATTAAATAGAGTACTTACTTCAAATTAATTAAACAAAATTATTTAATTAAATGTGAAGCCACTCCTAATTAATTAAATGAATTTATTTAATTAAATAAGAAAAGTGTCTCTAATTAATTAAAGATTAATTAATTAAATAGAAAAAGTAATTATGAGAGCATATCTCATTTTATTAAATTAAATATCTCAACAATATCTCTCTTCAGTTCAAAAAGGGAAATTTCCAGTTCACTATTGATAAAAAATGAGTTAAATCAGTTGACTCATTTTTCTACTCAAATTGATTCAGTTAACTCCTTATTTTACTCAAATTAAATCTGTTAACTCATTTTAATTTGGAAATCTCCCTTTATGACTGAACTTCACCTTTAATCCTGACAGTTGATTGAAATCGATCTCAACTGTTGATGAATTCTAGGAAAATCTATTTAAGAGACCCTCATCTCTTCATTTTGAAAGGTTGAATGAGAATTTGCATCAAATTATCACTGGAATTCATACTTACATTTGCTCATATTCACATAAGCAAAGATCAAGTTTGACCAAAAGTTGATCAGATTTAACCACGCTTGACTTGAGTTGACTAGTTTCAAAATTTTTTTTAAAATAATTAAACGATATTATTTAATTAAATGGAGTACTTACTTCTAATCAATTAAATAAATTTATTTAATTAAATGAGAAGCTATTCCTAATTAATTAAATGAAGTGATTTAATTAAATAAGAAAAGTGCCTCTAATTAATTAAAAATTATTTAATTAAATGGAAAAAGTAATTATGAGCGCATATCTCATTTTACTAAATTAAATATCTGAACAAAATCTCTCTTCAGTTCAAAAAGGAAAATTTCAAATTCACTATTGATAAAAAATGAGTTAAATCAGTTGACTCCTTTTTTTACTCAAATTGAATCAGTTAACTCCTTATTTTACTCAAATTAAATATGTTAACTCCGTTTAATTTGAAAATCTTCCTTTATGACTGAACCTCACCTTTAATCATGACTGTTGATTGAAATCGATCTCAACAGTTGATGAATTCCAAGAAAATCTATTTAAGAGACCCTCATCTTTTCATTTTGAAAGGTTGAATGAGAATTTGCATCGAATTGTTGCTAGAATTCATACTCACATTTGTTCATATTCACATAGACAAAGATCAAGTTTGACCAAAAGTTGACTAGATTTAACCACAGTTGTCTTTAGTTGACTAGTTTCAAAATTTTTTTAAAAATATAATTAAGCAAAATTATTTAATTAAATGGAGTACTTACTTCTAATTATTTAAACAAAGTTATTTAATTAAATGAGAAGCCATTCGTAATTAATTAAATAAAAAAAGTAATTATGAGAGCATGTCTAATTTTATTAAATTAAATATCTCAATAAAATCTCTCTAATGTTCAAAAAGGGAAATTTTCAGTTCACTATTGATAAAAAATGAGTTAAATCAATTAACTCCTTTTTATACTCAAATTGAATTAGTTAACTCCTTATTTATCTCAAATTAAATCTGTTAACTCGCTTTAATTTGTAAATCTCCCTTTATGACTGAACTTCACCTTTAATCCTGACCGTTGATTGAAATCGATCTCAACCGTTGATGAATTCTAAGAAAGTCTATTTAATAGACCCTCATCTATTCATTTTGAAATGTTGAATGAGAATTTGCATCGAATTGTTGCTGGAATTCATACTCACATTTGCTCATATTCACATACACAAAGATCAACTTTGACCAAAAGTTGACCAAATTTAACAACGGTTGATATGAGTTGACTAGTTTTGAAAAAAAAATTGAAATAATTAAACAAAATTATTTAATTAAATGGAGTACTTACTTCTAATTAGTTAAACAAAGTTATTTAAATAAATGAGAAGTCATTCCTCATTAATTAAATGAAGTTATTTAATTAAATAAGAAAATTGCCTATAATTAATTAAAGATTATTTAATTAAATAGAAAAACTAATTATGAGAGCATATCTCATTTTATTAAATTAAATATCTCAACAAAATCTCTCTTCGGTTCAAAAAGGGAAATTTCCAGTTCACTATTGATCAAAAATAAGTTAAATGAGTTAGCTCCTTTTTCTACTCAAATTGAATTAGTTAACTCCTTATTTTACTCAAATTAAATTTGTTAACTCCTTTTAATTTGAAAATCTCCCTTTATGACTAAATTTCACCTTTAATACTGACCGTTGATTGAAATCGATCTTAACTGTTGATGAATTCCAGGAAATTCTATTTAAGAGACCCTCATCTCTTTATTTTGACAGGTTGAATGAGAATTTGCATCGAGCTGTTGTTGGAATTCATACTCACATTTGCTCATATTCACATACACAAATATAGAGTTTGATCAAAAGTGGACCAGATTTAACCACGGTTGACTTTAGTTGACTAGTTTCGAAAAGAATTTTAAAATAATTAAATGAAATTATTGATTTAAATGGAGTACTTACTTCTAATTAATTAAACAAAGTTATTTAATTAAATCAGAAGTCATTTTTAATTAATTAAACGAAGTTATTTAATTAAATAAGAAAAGTGCCTCTAATTAATTAAAGATTATTTAATTAAACAAAAAAAGTAATTATGAGAGCATATCTCATTTTATTAAATTAAATATCTCAACAAAATCTCTCTTCAGTTCAAAAAGGGAAATTTCCAGTTCACTTTTGATGACAAATGAGTTAAATCAGTTAACTCCTTTTTCTACTCAAATTGAGTCAGTTAACTCCTTATTTTACTCAAATTAAATCTGTTAACTCCCTTTAATTTTGAAATCTCCCTTTATGACTGAACTTCACCTTTAATCTTGACCATTGATTGACATCGATCTCAATAGTTGATGAATTCAAGGAAAGTCTATTTAAGAGACCCTCATCTCTTCATTTTGAAAAGTTGAATGAGAATTTGCCTTGAATTGTTGCTGGAATTCATACTCACATTTGCTCATATTCACATACGCAAAGATCAAGTTTGACCAAAAGTTGACCAAATTTAACCTCGGTTAACTTGAGTTGACTAGTTTCAAATTTTTTTTTGAAATAATTAAGCAAAATTATTTAATTAAATGAAGTACTTACTTCTAATTAATTAAATAAAGTTATTTAATTAAATGAGAAGCCATTCCTAATTAATTAAATGAAGTTATTTAATTAAATAAGAAATGTGCCTCTAATTAATTAAAAATTATTTAATTAAATAGAAAAAGTAATTATGAGAGCATATCTCATTTTATTAAATTAAATACCTCAACAAAATCTCTCTTCATTTCAAAAAAGAAAATTTCTAGTTCACTATTGATAAAAAATGAGTTAAATCAGTTAACTCCTTTTTCTAATCAAATTGAATCAGTTAACTCCTTATTTTACTCAAATTAAATCTGTTAACACCCTTTAATTTTGAAATCTCCCTTTATGACTGAACTTCACCTTTAATCATGACTGTTGATTGAAATCGATCTCAACCGTTGATGAAATCTAGGAAAGTCTATTTAAGAGACCCTCATCTCTTCATTTTGAAAGGTTGAATGAGAATTTCCATCGAATTGTTGCTGGAATTCATACTCACATTTGGTCATATTCACATACGAAAAGATCAAATTTCATTAAAAGTTGACAATATTTAACCACGGTTGACTTGAGTTGACTAGTTTCGAAAAGAATTTTGAAATAAGTAAATGAAATTATTTAATTAAATGGAGTACTTCTAATTAATTAAACAAAGTTATTTAATTAAATGAGAAGCCATTCTTAATTAATTAAATGAATTTATTTAATTAAATAAGAAAATTGTCTCTAATTAATTAAAGATTATTTAATTAAATAGAAAAAGTAATTATGAGAGCGTATCTCATTTTATTAAATTAAATATTCTAACATAACTTACTAAGTGAACGGTTCCTCTCAACTGTTAATAGCATCATTAGACCATCGTGGGCCCTAGCCATCCCTCCGTGCGTTACATCCCAAATCATCGAAGAGATCATTGTTATTAACATAGTAGGAATGTCACTCCTAACATATACAACATCATATGTAGAATGTAATCTAACATGCAAATATAAGCATAAGATAACATCATCTAACATATGTTAATCATCAATGAAAGGATACATATCCACATTCACGAAGGATGCATCAGCCACGGTGTCTCAATGAATCTCAAATGATAAGAGTGGAAAATACACTACCACCCAACCGTGTGGTACCTAAGTCTGATAATAATAGAAATAATAAGTCTAGAAAAGATGTGAACAAGGGTAGGCACTACATCCACCCCCCTTGAATTACGCTTACTCCTGGAAGCCTACAAACAAATAGGGATATAACTCCCTCAATCTAGCTGCATCCTCCCAAGTAGCTGAAGAATCATTACTAGGGTCCCATTGGACCCTTACCTGCTTGATGGTTCAACCCCTGAGGGTCAACTCCTGCTGCTCCAGAATACGAACTGACTCCAAAGCCAACTGCCCATCCTCTACCTACAATGCATTCCAATCAAGAACATGCACAATATCAGGAATATACTGCCTAAGCATTGAAACATGGAAAACATCATGAATGCGAGCTAGATTGGGCGGTAGAGCAAGACGGTAAGCAATCCTTGTTGAGAAAAGTGTCAACCTTGGTCAAGGTGGTTTTGTAGGAGCACCAGCAGCATTAGGATCTAAAGGCAACTTCAATTCAGGTGGTAACAAGAAGCCTTTCTTTTCTAAGGGGAAACAGTATCAGCAGCAGTCTCAGCAGACGCAGCAGTAGAAGGGATCAAATTCTCAGGCTCAAGGTGGTGGCAAAGGTTCTAACTTTAAGAACAACCGCAATGCTCAATGCAATAAACAAAATCAGTCCAATCAGCCAGTTCAGAGTAGCCAGTCTTTTGTAAGTAGGAATAGTCGCCAGCAATCTAATGTACCACCTATGGGAAGAGGATCTGGTAGGAATAAAAAATGTTTTTAATGTGGTTAGATTGGACATTATGCAGCTTAGTGTCCACAGTGAGCACCTCAGTTTTTAGGACCTAGGCCTACAACTTTAGAACCCACAGTTGGTGATGCAAGGAGAGCTCATAGAGTTTTTGTAGCAGTTGATTAGCGTCAGGCAGATCATCAGGGAATAGTGGTTGAGACCACAGGTGCTATTCAAGGTATATCTCTTTTAGTATTGTTTGATTTAGGAGCTATAGATTCATTTATTTCACCATCTATAGTTTCTAAGTGTAAGCTGGATGCGGTGAAGCAAGATCATGGTTGGCAAGTGGAACTAGCCTCAAGGATTAAGGCCTCCACGGATTCTATAGTTCATAAGTGTAGGCTTAGCTTAGGGAGCTTTGATATGGTAGTGGATCTTCAAGTCATACCCCTTGGTTCCTATGATGTGGTTCTAGGCATGGACTGGCTTGGATCTCATAGAGCCAGTATAGATTATAGAAAGAATATTATTTTGTGCCAAGATGACCAAGGGAATGATGTGAAGATAGTTGGGATACCGAGGCCTATATCTCTGTGGATGATTTCTGCTATGCAATTGAAGCAAAGTTTTTGTAAAGGATGTTAGATATTTTCTATTATGGTAAATGATCTTGATGAGGAAGATCTTGTGAGGAAGACTTTAGATCACCCGATTTTACAGGAGTACGCAGATGTCTTTCCAAGTGAGATTCCAAGCATGCCTCCAAAGAGGGACATTGATTTTAGCATTGATCTAATTCCTGGAGCGGAGCCTATCTCTAAAGCTCCTTATCATATGACTACTTAGGAACTGGGTGAGCTACGTCTTCAGCTAGAGGAACTTCTGGCCAAAGGGAGCATTCGACCTAGTGTATCACCATGGGGAGCTCCAATGCTCTTTGTGAAGAAGAAAGACGATTCTTTGTGCCTTTGTATTGACTACAAACAGTTGAACAAGGTGACTATTAAGAACAGGTATCATTTGCCTAGGATTGACGACTTATTTGATCAGATCAAGGGAGCTATAGTATTATCCAAGATTGACCTTAAGTCAGGATACCACCAGCTTCGTATTAAGGAAGCAGATAATCACAAGACCGCTTTTCGAATGCGCTTTGGGCATTATGAGTTCACAGTGGTACCTTTTGGGTTGACTAATGCTTTATCAGTGTTCATGAGTTTATTGGATGGTTTTTTTTTATCATATCTTGATAGGTTTGTTCTCGTGTTTCCTTATGACATATTGATATTTTCTAAGACTCAAAAGGAGCATGAGGAACACCTGCGGTTGGTATTGCAGTGTTTGAGAGGCAATCAGCTTAATGCCAATGCCGCTAAGTGTGAATTCTTCAAATCGAAGATTTAGTATTTAGGGCATGTTATCTCAGGTAATGGTATTTCAGTGGATCCTATAAAGATTCAGGTGATAATAGAATGGCCTACCCCGACTAATGTGTCAGAGATTCGTAGTTTCATGGGTTTAGCTGGTTATTATCGCAGATTTGTCTAGAACTTCTCTAGGATAGCACATCCTATCACTTCTCTTCAGAGGAAAGGTAAGAAGTTTGTGTGGACAGAGAAATGTGAGGAAGCATTTCAGAGGCTCAAGGAGCTTTTGACTAGTGCACCAATTTTAGCTGTACCTGATCTAGAAGGTGATTTCATGGTGTGTACAGATGCTTCTCTTGAAGGAATTGGAGCAGTGTTGATGCAGAATGGACGGGTGATTGCGTATGAATCATGCAAGCTCAAGGATCATGAGTTAAATTACCCTACACATGATCTTGAGTTAGCAGCAGTAGTTCATGCTTTGACAAGGTGGAGATTTTTCTTGTTGGGGCACAGATTTGAGCTACATAGTGATCATCGTAGTCTTCAGTACATTTTTACTCAGCCTAATTTGAATGCTCGCCAGAGACGATGGATGGAATTTTTATGCAAGTATGATTTTGAGGTTAAGTACATTAAGGGTAAGGAGAATGTGGTGGCAGATGCTTTGAGTCGCAGGAGACATGTGGTAACATCGATGACTCTTAGTTATGATTTGAGGTGTCGAATTCTTCAAGCACTTCCTACGAATTCCTGGTATCAGGAAGTGTGCAGAGAGATAGATTCAGGGAGACCCTTGGAAGGTAAGTTTGCATGTTATGTTTGAGAATCAGATGGTCTTTTGAGACATTTGGGGAGGATTTATGTGCTATTACTAGATGAGCTTCGCACCTTAATTCTGGCAGAAGCCCATCGTACACCTTACTCAGCACATTGAGGTGTCAAGAAGATGCATGCTGATTTGAGATGTTTGTTCTTTTGGTCCGGGATGAAGCAAGATATTGCTGATTTTGTGGCTAGGTGTCTTGAGTGTCAAAGAGTCAAGGCAGAACACCAGCACCCGACAGGACTATTGCAGTGTAATCTCATTCCTTCTTGGAAATGGGATATCATCTCCATGGATTTTATAGTAAGATTACCTATGACAGTTTGACGTCATGATGCTATCATGGTTACCGTTGATCGGTTGACTAAGGTGGCACATTTTTCACCGATCAGGTCTTCCTACACAACAACTTCTGTAGCGAATGTTTTCATGCGTGACATTGTGAGATTACATGGTATTCCTAGAAAGATCATTTTTGATAGGGATCCTGTATTCACATCTACATTTTGGACATCGTTGCAGCATGAGCTTGGAGCATAGCTAAACTTCAATTCGGCATATCATCCAGAGACTGATGGTCAGACAGAGAGCGTGAATCAGGTTTTGGAGGATATGTTATGGATGTATGTGATGGATAGGAAGACACATTGGGAGGACTATCTCTACCTAGTGGAGTTTGATTACAACAACGGGTATCATAGTTCTATTGGCATGGCACCTTTTTAGGCATTATATGGATGTCCTTGTCATATACCATTGAGTTGGGACATTGAGGATCACATTCTATTGGGACCTGAGATGCTTCGTGATATGGAGCAACAGGTAGTGTGTATCCGTGAGCATTTGACTACGGCACAGGATAGGCAGAAGAAGTATGTCGATGCTCATAGGATTGATAAGCAGTTTGCTGTGGGTGATAAGGTTTTCTTGAGAGTGCAACCGCGAAAGAGTCTAAACCGGTACAGAAAGGGTTCTTTTATATGCATAAAAAAAAATACGAAATTCCTCAGAAGACATATGGAAGACACGAAGAAGACAGAGAATGCATGATGCGGAAATAGAATAAGTAAAATCACAAGAATCTACCCAGATTTTGATGCTAAATCGCTCTTCCTCAAAAAACCCGCAGAGCAAGCTCCTCCCTTCTTCAGAGTTCTCGAGTCCTCCAATGCTCCAATTGCACTCCAAACACTATCTCTAAGTTTCTATAAATGCCTGAATATAAAGAGCTCTCAAGAAACCTTTGGAATGCTTCTTGAAATAGTTGGAAGGTGTCACCAACTAAGCATGGGTCTTTTCCAACCTTTTTGATGAGTCATAGAGTTGTAGACGCCTTGTGCTTAATTAATGCACTAACCCCCGTGTTGTTGACACATGTTAATTCCCATGCAAGCTTATAACTCTAATTTACTTTTTAAATGATTTCTATTTAAATTTTATCACTTTCATTTTATTTTTTATAACTTTTATTATTATTATTTTATTTATTACTTTATTATTATTTTCTAATTATTATTAATTTTAATTTCTACTTTTCTTTTATTTAATTCCTCTCCTCAATAATTCACATTTAATTAATTACAATAAAAATATCAAAGATCATGATATTTTATTAATTTTCTCAAATAAATAATTTATTAATTAAATCTATTTATTAAGACTTAATTAATGGAAAATTCACCATAGACCTCCAAGATAAAATATGAAAACCCATCATAGAACAAATCATACAAAATAAATCTAAAGGGTTAAAAATCACAAAATATGTCATCTGACACATTCGGTGGGTATTCAACTTTGATACATGTCCTAACTCACTAGGACAAATGATTTTTAAGTTTGAGATTTGGACTTGAGAATTTATATCCCTTCTCTTATTATTGAGATAGTATAATAGGGTACGCTCATCCTAGCAATTCAGGAAAGTCGATACTCGATACCTGCAACTTGCAAAAAAACCATGCATGTACATACAATATATAATGCTAAGCTAAACAGACAATGGAAGGAAGTGGTGCATCGTGTAGATCCCAACTAAGCAAGTGACTACGACTCCCTTCCTTAACCACATTAGAAATGCCATACAATAAGAAAACACACACACCATACACATGCAAGTATGGGGTAAGTAACCATAATAAAACACATGAGATAATAAACCATCTAACTAATCATCATTAATAACTGAAAACAAAGTAATGATCATCATACATACATGAAATGTAAAGTCTAAATGATCTCATCATATATCAACTGAATCCCTATCATAATATCTCATAGTGTAAAAACAACACCACAAAATCATCAACATAAAACTAGTCTACATAGTCTGATAATAATAGCAACAATAAGTCTAGAAAAGATGTGAACAAGGGTAGGCACTACATAGACAAAATCTCGCTTCAGTTCAAAAAGAGAAATTTTCGGTTCACTATTGATCAAAAATGAGTTAAATCAGTTAACTCCTTTTACTACTCAAATTGAATCAGTTAACTCTTTATTTTACTCAAATTAAATCTGTTAACTCCTTTTAATTTGGAAATCTCCCTTTATGACTAAACTTCAAATTTAATCCTTACCGTTAATTGAAATCGATCTCAACCATTGATGAATTCAAAGAAATTTTATTTAAGAGACCCTCATCTCTTCATTTTGAAAGGTTGATTGAAAATTTGTATCGAATTGTTGCTGAAATTCATACACACATTTGCTCATATTTGAATACGCAAAGTTCGAGTTTGACCGAAAGTTGACCAGATTTAACCACGGTTGAATTGACTAGTTTCGAAAAAAAATTGAAATAATTAAACAAAATTATTTATTTAAATAGAGTACTTCTAATTAATTAAACAAAGTTATTTAATTAAATGAAAAGTCACTCCTAATTAATTAAATGAAGCTATTTAATTAAATAAGAAAAGTGTCTCTAATTAATTAAAGATTATTTAATTAAATAGAAAAAGTAATTATGAGAGCATATCTCATTTTATTAAATTAAATATCTAAACAAAATCTCTCTTCAGTTTAAAAAGGGAAAATTTCAATTCACTATTGATCAAAATGGAGTTAAATTAGTTGACTCCTTTTTCTACTCAAATTGAATAGGTTAACTCCTTATTTTACTCAAATTAAATCTGTTAACTCCCTTTAATTTGAAAATCTCTCTTTATGATTGAACTTCACCTTTAATCCTGACTTTTGATTGAAATCGATCTCAACCGTTGATGAATTCTAGGAAAGTCTATTTAAGAGACCCGCATCTCTTCATTTTGAAAGGTTGAATGAGAATTTGCATCGAATTGTTGCTGGAATTCATACTCACATTTGCTCATATTCAAATATGCAAAGATCAAGTTTGACCAAAAGTTTACCAGATTTAACCATGGTCGACTTGACTTGACTAGTTTCGAAAAGAATTTTGAAATAATTAAATGAAATTATTTAATTAAATGGAGTACTTACTTCTAATTAAGTAAATAAAGTTATTTAATTAAATGAGAAGCCATTTCTAATTAATTAAATGAAGTTATTTAATTAAATAAGAAAAGTGTCTCTAATTAATTAAAGATTATTTAATTAAATAGAAAAAGTAATTATGAGAGCATATCTCATTTTATTAAATTAAATATCTCAACAAAATCTCTCTTCAGTTCAAAAAGGGAAATTTTCAATTCACTATTGATCAAAAATGAGTTAAATCAGTTAACTCTTTTTTCTACTCAAATTGAATCAGTTAACTCCTTATTTTACTTGAATTAAATCTATTAACTCCCTTTAATTTGGAAATCTCACTTTATGACTAAACTTCACCTTTAATCCTGACTGTTGATTGAAATCGATCTCAACCGTTGATGAATTTCAAGAAAGTCTACTTAAGACACCCTCATCTCTTCATTTTGAAAGGTTGAATAAGAATTTGCATCGAATTGTTGCTGGAATTCATACTCAGATTTAATCATATTCACATACGCAAAGATCGAGTTTGACCAAAAGTTGACCATATTTAACCACGGTTGACTTGATTTGACTAGTTTCGAAAAGAATTTTGAAATAATTAAATGAAATTGTTTGATTTAATTGAGTACTTATTTCTAATTAATTAAACAAAGTTATTTAACTAAATAAGAAGCCTTTCCTAATTAATTAAATCAAGTTATTTAATTAAATAAGAAAAGTCTTTCTAATTAATTAAAGATTATTTAATTAAATAGAAAAAGTAATTATGAGAACATATCTCATTTTATGAAATCAAACATCTCAACAAAATCTCTCTTCAGTTCAAAAAGGGAAATTTCCAGTTCACTATTAATCAAAAATGAGCTAAATGATTTAACTCCTTGTTCTACTCAAATTGAATCAGTTAACTCCTTATTTTACTCAAATTAAATCTGTTAACTCCCTTTAATTTGAAAATCTCCCTTTATGATTGAACTTCACCTTTAATCCTGACCGCTGATTTAAATCGATCTCAACCGTTGATGAATTTTAGGAAAGTCTATTTAAGAGACCCTCATCTCTTAATTTTGAACGGTTGTATGAGAATTTGCATCGAATTGTTGCTGAAATTCATACTCACATTTGCTCATATTCACATATGCAAAGATCAAGTTTAACCAAAAGTTGACCAGATTAAACCACGGTTGACTTAAGTTGACTAGTTTCAAAAAAAATTTAAAATAATTAAACAAAATTATTTATTTAAATGGAGTACTTACTTCTAATTAATTAAACAAAGTTATTTAATTAAATGAGAAGGCATTCCTAATTAATTAAATGAAGTTATTTAATTAAAAAAGAAAAGTGTCTCTAATTAATTAAAGATTATTTAATTAAATAGAAAAAGTAATTATGAGAGCATATCTCATTTTATTAAATCCAATATCTCAACAAAATCTCTCTTCAGTTCAAAAAGGGAAATTTCCAGTTCACTATTGACCAAAAATGAGTTAAATGAGTTGACTCCTTTTTCTACTCAAATTGAATCACTTAACTCCTTATTTTACTCAAATTAAATCTGTTAACTCGCTTTAATTTGGAAATCTCCCTTTATGACTGAACTTCACCTTTAATCCTCACCGTTGATGAATTCTAGGAAAGTCTATTTAAGAGACCCTCATCTCTTCATTTTGAAAGGTTGAGTGAGAATTTGCATCGAATTGTTGCTGGAATTCATACTCACATTTGCTCATATTCACATATGCAAAGATCAAGTTTGACCAAAAGTTGACCAGATTTAACCACAGTTGACTTGAGTTGACTAGTTTGAAAAAGAATTTTGAAATAATTAAACGAAATTATTTAATTAAATGGAGTACTTACTTCTAATTAATTAAACAAGGTTATTTAATTAAATGAGAAGCCATTCCTAATTAACTAAATGAAGTTATTTAATTAAATAAGAAAAGTGTCTCTAATTAATTAAAGATTATTTAATTAAATAGAAAAAGTAATTATGAGAGCATATCTCATTTTATTAAATTAAATACCTCAACAAAATCTCTCTTCAGTTAAAAAAGAGAAATTTTCAATTCACTATTGATCAAAAATGAGTTAAATCAGTTAACTCCTTTTTCTACTCAAATTGAATCAGTTAACTCCATAGTCTACTCAAATTAAATCTATTAACTCCCTTTAATTTGAAAATCTCCCTTTATGACTGAACTTCACCTTTAATCCTGACGATTCATTGAAATCGATCTCAACCGTTGATGAATTCCAGGAAAGTCTATTTAAGAGACCCTCATCTCTTCATTTTGAAAGATTGAATGAGAATTTGCATCGAATTATTGCTGGAATTCATACTCACATTTGCTCATATTCACATATGCAAAGATCAAGTTTGACCAAAAGTTGATCAGATTTTCCTACGGTTGACATGATTTGACTTATTTCGAAAAGAATTTTGAAATAATTAAATGAAATTATTTAATTAAATGGAGTACTTACTTCTAATTAATTAAACAAAGTTATTTAATTAAATGAGAAGCCATTCCTAATTAATTAAATGAAGTTATTTAATTAAATAAGAAAAGTGTCTCTAATTAATTAAAGATTATTTAATTAAATAGAAAACGTAATTATGAGAGAATATCTCATTTTGTTAAATTAAATATCTCAACAAAATCTCTCTTTAGTTCAAAAAGGGAAATTTCTAGTTCACTATTGATGGCAAATGAGTTAAATCAATTAACTCCTTTTTCTACTCAAATTTAATCAGTTAACTCTTTATTTTACTCAAACTAAATTTGTTAACTCCGTTTAATTTGGAAATCTCCCTTTATGACTGAACTTCACCTTTAATCATGACCGTTGATTGACATCGATCTCAACCATTTATGAATTTTAGGAAAGTCTATTTAAGAGACCCTCATCTCTTCATTTTGAAAGGTTGAATGAGAATTTTCATCGAATTTTTGCTAGAATTCATACTCACATTTGCTCATATTCACATACGTAAAGATCAAATTTGACCAAAAGTTGACAAGATTTAACCACAGTTGACTAGTTTTGAACAGAAATTTAAAATAATTAGACAAAATTATTCAATTAAATAGATTACTTACTTCTAATTAATTAAACAAAGTTATTTAATTAAATGAGAAGCCATTCCTAATTAATAGAATGAAGTTATATACTTAAATAAAAAAAGTGTCTCTAATTAATTAAATATTATTTAATTAAATAGAAAAAGTAATTATGAGAGCATATCTCATTTTATTAAATCAAATATCTGAACAAAATCTCTCTTCAGTTCAAAAAGAGAAATTTCTAGTTCACTATTGACCAAAAATGAGTTAAATGAGTTGACTCCTTTTTCTACTCAAATTAAATCTGTTAACTCCCTTTAATTTGAAAATCTCCCTTTATGACTGAACTTCACCTTTAATCCTAACCGTTGATTGAAATTGATCTCAACCGTTGATGAGTTCTAGGAAAATCTATTTAAGAGACCCTCATCTCTTCATTTTGAAAAGTTGACTGAGAATTTGCATCGAATTGTTGTTGGAATTCATACTCACATTTGCTCATATTCACATACGCAAATATCAAGTTTGACCAAAAATTGAGAAGATTTAACCACGGTTGACTTGAGTTGACTAGTTTCAAAAAGAATTTTAAAATAATTAAATGGAGTACTTACTTCTAATTAATTAAACAAAGTTATTTAATTAAATGAGAAGCCATTCCTAATTAATTAAATAAACTTATTTAATTCAATAATAAAAGTGGCTCTAATTAATTAAAGATTATTTAATTAAATAAAAAAAGTAATTACGAGAGCATATCTCATTTTATTAAATTAAATATCTCAACAAAATCTCTCTTCAGTTCAAAAAGGGAAATTTCCAGCTCACTATTGATCAAAAATGAGTTAAATGAGTTAACTCCTTTTTCAACTCAAATTGAATCAGTTAACTCCTTATTTTACTCAAATTAAATCTTATAACTCCCTATAATTTGGAAATCTCCCTTTATGACTGAACTTCACCTTTAATCTTGACCGTTGATTGAAATCAATCTCAATAGTTGATGAATACCAGGAAAGTCTACTTAAGAGACCCTCATCTCTTCATTTTGAAAGGTTGAAAGAGAATTTGCATCGAATTCTTGCTAGAATTCATACTCACATTTGCTCATATTCACATACACAAAGATCAAATTTGACAAAAAGTTGACCAGATTTAACCATGGTTGACTTGAGTTCACTAGTTTCGAAAAGAATTTTGAAATAATTAAAAAAAATTATTTAATGAAATGGAGTACTTACTTTTAATTAATTAAACAAAGTTATTTAATTAAATGAGAAGCCATTCCTAATTAATTAAATGTAGTTATTTAATTAAATAAGAAAAGTGTCTTTAATTAATTAAAGATTATTTAATTAAATAGAAAATGTAATTATGAGAGCATATCTCATTTTATTAAATTAAATATCTCAACAAAATCTCTCTTTAGTTCAAAAAGGGAAATTTTTAGTTCACTATTGATCAAAAATGAGTTCAATGAGTTAACTGCTTTTTCTACTCAAATCGAATCAATTAACTCCTTATTTTACTCAAATTAAATTTGTTAACTCCCTTTAATTTTGAAATCTTCCTTTATCACTGAACTTCACCTTTAATCCTAACCGTTGATTGAAATCGATCTCAACCGTTGATGAGTTCCAGGAAAGTCTATTTAAGAGACCCTCATCTCTTTATTTTGAAAAGTTGAATGAGAATTTGCATCGAATTGCTGCTGAAATTCATACTCACATTTGCTCATATTCACATATGCAAAGATCAAGTTTGACCAAAAATTGACCAAATTTAACCACGATTGACTTGAGTTGACTAGTTTCGAAAAGAATTTTGAAATAATTAAACTAAATAATTTAATTAAATGGAGTACTTACTTCCAATTAATTAAATAAAGTTATTTAATTAAATGAGAAGCCATTCCTAATTAATTAAATGAAGTTATTTAATTAAATAAGAAAAGTGTCTCTAATTAATTAAAGATTATTTAATTAAATAGAAAAAGTAATTATGAGAGCATATCTCATTTTATTAAATTAAATATCTCAACAAAATCTCTCTTCATTTCAAGAAGGGAAATTTCTAATTCACTATTGATAAAAAATGAGTTAAATGAGTTAACTCCTTTTTCTGCTCAAATTAAATCAGTTAACTCCTTATTTTACTCAAATTAAATTTGTTAACTCCTTTTAATTTGTAAATCTCCCTTTATGACTGAACTTCACCTTTAATGCTGACCATTGATTGAAATCGATCTCAACCATTGATGAATTCTAGGTAAGTCTATTTAAGAGACCCTCATCTCTTCATTTTGAAAGGTTGAATGAGAATTTGCATCGAATTGTTGCTGGAATTCATACTCACATTTGTTCATATTCACATATGCAAAGATCAAGTTTGACCAAAAGTTGATCAAATTTAACCGTGGTTGACTTGAGTATACCAGTTTCGAAAAGAATTTTGAAATAATTAAACAAAATTATTTATTTAAATGGAGTACTTACTTCTAATTAATTAAACAAAGTTATTTAATTAAATGAGAAGCCATTGCTAATTCATTAAATGAAGTTATTTAATTAAATAAGAAAAGTGTCTCTAATTAATTAAAGATTATTTAATTAAATAGAAAAAGTAATTATGAGAGCATATCTCATTTTATTAAATTAAATATCTCAACAAAATCTCTCTTCAGTTCAAAAAGGGAAATTTTCAGTTCACTAATGATCAAAAATGAGTTAAATCAGTTAACTCCTTTCTCTACTCAAATTGAATCAGTTAACTCCTTATTTTACTCAAATTAAATCTTTTAACTCTCTCTAATTTGGAAATCTCCCTTTATGACTGAACTTCACCTTTAATGCTGACCATTGATTGAAATCGATCTCAACCATTGATGAATTCTAGGAAAGTCTATTTAAGAGACCCTCATCTCTTCATTTTTAAAGGTTGAATGAGAATTTGCATCGAATTGTTGCTGGAATTCATACTCGCATTTGCTCATTTCACATATGCAAAGATCAAGTTTGACCAAAAGTTGATCAGATTTAACCGCGGTCGACTTGAGTATACCAATTTCGAAAAGAATTTTTAAATAATTAAACAAAATTATTTAATTAAATGGAGTACTTACTTCTAATTAATTAAACAAAGTTGATAATATGTATGTTGGACGGATGCGATGGCAGACCGGCGAAGCACGATGGGCGGAGGTTTGTGAGGCCTTTTCGCTCCCTATGAGGCTAGGGCCTGCATGCCCTTGCATGTTGGTCTCTGGTGCCTGGTTCATGGTCTTGTTCGCCCTCTTTGTTTCGGGATTGCATGCGGGGATGATGGTTTGAGTAGAAGGATGGAGGAAGCTATGTTTTGACTGTTGGTTGATTGTGTGGATGTGTAGCCAGCCGGGTGTTGATGTTCTGCGGGCATTTTCCTTCTACGATGGTGGGGGAGGCACAACAATGAACGGATGGGTCTGATTTCTGACTTGGCTTGGTGCTATTGTCTTTAAATCTAGGCATGGGGCAATCAGATGCCCCTAAGACTCAGATTTTGTTTGAAGATTTGGAAATGACTGATACCTCTTGTCAAATGCGAGGGGAGGCTAAAGGTCAGATGGATAATATACCTTATGGCGAGAATGTGACTTCTTCAAAAGGTTCTATTCGAATTAAGAAGACTATTAGCTATTTGAAAATATTTGATGATCGACCAATGTTGATTATTCAACCAGAGAAAATCTCAGAAGATGTGGAGTATTGGAGTAAGCATGTGCTCATATGCAAGTTTTTGGGTCTCCAACACCCTCTCCATGTGTTGGAATCGTGGGCACACTGTATGTGGAATCCGAAAGGGGATATGGAAATTCTTCTGGCAGCTAACAACTATTTTATGGTTATTTTCTCATGCATGTCGGACAGGAACAATGTATTCAAAGGAGGTCCATACTTTTTCTACCAAGTTGGACTGTTTATCAAGCCTTGGCACACTGGATTCAACTCCGCTGAAGAAATCCCGTCTAGGGTCCCTGTGTGGATCTGGTTCCCACGTCTGCCACTGGAATTTTGGAGAGAGGATATTCTTCATTCGATTGCTCTTTTGCTTGGGAAACCAATTGGATCGACCTCCCAAACCCAAGATCGAAAGGTAATTTCATATGCATGAATCTGTGTGGAGGTTGATCTTGTTAATCCACTACCTGGTTCTCTGGAAATTTGCTTAGGTCCTTCCTCATGGACTCACTAGTTGGACTATGAAACTCTACTCTTCAGATGCAGGATTTGCCGTGCGTATGGGCACTTGCAATGTAAATGCCCTCGAAATAAATTTGCTCAATCATCAACAACCACTTTGCCAAACCCTAAGGATGACAAGGGTAAAGCCCCTATTCCAGCTGGTCCCTCTACAGATAAGGAGAGTTTTATCCCAGTAAAGACACATAATAAAGGTAAGGGGAAGAAGAGAACATGGACGAATAGACAAAATTATGATACCTTCAATAGGTTTAATGTGCTGGAGAACTTGATACAGGAGGAAGGTATACCTGTTGAGATATCCCCGGGTGAGGGTTCTCTTTTGGAACCCCAGCTAGAGGAAGTTGGGAATCTAGTCCAGATTCCTGAAGAAGTACAAGGCCAGAAAATTGGTCAAGATGAATTGGTTCAGGAGTTATGTTATGACATTCTTGGTGGGTCACATCCCCATGATGGTCCAAATAGCATAGCCTCCACCCATCTTGGCAAAAAAGGAGTGACCGACAGCACAAAAGGCTCTAAAGCTGCATCCACAATGGGCTTACAGCAAAAGCCCTTTAAAAAGGGGATTTCAGAGAAGTCTACGAAGAGTGGAAGGAAGACAGATCAAGAGAAAGTTAAGATGATAGGTGAGACTTTAGTTGAGGCAGGGTTTGTGAAGCCCATTGACTCCCATTTCTCGCAATCTTCTAAATGATTGTTATCTCTTGGAATGTTAGGGGGTTGAACAACATCCCTAGACAAAAGGTTGTTCGTAGATTGATAGATTCTCACTCTCTAGATATTATTTTCATTCAAGAAACTAAACTCTCAGTTGATGAATTGAATAGTTGCGGGCCGAAGTTATGGCCCTATGGTAGCTGGCTGGCAGTAGGTGCTCAAGGAAACTCAGGTGGTCTTGCTTGTCTCTGGAATCCCAAGAAGGTGATTCCCTTGTGGTGGATTGTGAGCAGGTCTTCCATCTCTTTTATGGCTTCTCACTTTGAGACAAGTGAAAGGTGCTTGTTCTCCAATATTTATGCTCCTAGTGATTTGGTAGGAAAATCTTTTTTGTGGTCACATATTATATTTGTTCAATCTTTAGATCCTTTCCTACCTTGGATTGTTGCTGGATATTTTAATGTTGTTACTAGTCTTGAGGAAAAGAGAGGCGGGGCTTCTCAATTGGGTCCTTCTTCTAGTATGCTTAGAGATAATATTAGCTCTTTGAATCTTATTGATGTTAAGCCTGGTTCTGGTATATTCAGCTAGAATAACAGAAGGAGTGGGATGGAGGCTATCTCGAAAAGGCTTGATAGGTTCCTGGTATCTTGTTTTTGGATGAATATTAGATGGTCTAACAATTCTCATATTCTTGATTGGAGAGGCTCTGACCACTGGCCTATTAGTCTCTCTGTCACTCCTTTCAAGACTCCTAATAATCCCTCCTTCAAGTTTCAGTTGATGTGGTTGAGAGATCCTTCCCTTTAGAATCTTATGATAGCCTGGTGGCATGAGGGCAGGCCTCCTCATGGTACTTCCATGTTCACCTTTGAGAAGCACCTTCAATATGTGAAATTTAGGCTGAAATAATGGAATAATCAGTGCTTTGGAAACCTTCAAGAGCATTTAAAAGATGCCCAGGACAGGCTAGATGGTATCACTCGTCAGATAAGGGACCATGGAATGACTCTAGATTTAGTATCTAAATAATCCTCAACTTTAAAATAGGTTGAAGAATGGGAGCTTCGCGAGGAAATATTTTTGAAGCAAAAATCCTGGGTGGATTGGCTGCAGGAGGGAGATAGAAACAATGCTTTCTTCCACAACACTATTAAAGCTCAAAAGTTTGGAAACTCCATTACTTCTCTTGTTTCTTCTTTCGGAGATCATCTCTTTTCCAAGGAGGCAATTTCTTTAGAAGCCACTAATTACTTCTCTCAACTCTTCTCAAAGGAGGAACCTCTTTCCTTGATTGAGAGAAAGACTATTTTAGAATGTATTCCCCATCTTGTGTCTGGCAGTATGAACAGAGATCTATTTAAACTTGTTACGCTTGAGGAACTGGAAAAGGTGGTATTTTCTATGAAGAAAGGTAAAGCCCTGGGCCCAGATGGATTTCCCATTGAATTTTTCCAAGAGTTTTGGGAAATTATTAAATTTGATTGTCATGCCCAAATTTTGAGGCAAAAACACACACAAATTTTTATTTTTTTTTGAGATAAATTAATAATTATTATAATACTCACGTTTGATAAGTTTTGCGGTCACAGTTTAAGTATAGGTTCTCTATGTTACGTCATAAATTCAAAATCTTGAGGAGGAATAATATAATAAATATGCTAAGCATTTTAAATTTATAATAATTACTAACTAAAATTAAGGAAAGACATAAAAACTTATTTACTCATCCAAACTCTTAACTATAATAAAAACTTAACTAAATATACTAAATCAAATAAATAAACACTAACTAAATCTAACTTTAGTTACCATCTAAATACATTCAAAGTAAAAATAAATCAAATCTAAATTAACGATTACATCCATAATATCTAAAATTGAATGAATCGAAATCAAACTAACTTTCATTATAAAACTTTACTAACCTTAATTAAATTTACTAATTACATTTCAAAATTGGAAACCTTCCAAAACAAATATCAATTTAACTAGCATAATCCTAAATTACGTACTATCAACAATTTTAGTAATAGCAACTTATCTCTATACTTATTAAATTATGACTAATTGAATTCTTATTATAATCATTAATTTAACTAACACTATACTTCTACTAAACAAAATTAACTAACTATTACATAAAACTATCTAACTAGCCTTTAGGTTTAAACTAAATAATATTAAAAGCAACCTAAAATAACATAATATAAAAAAAACTACTTACACTTATAATTACAAAACTATATTAAATTGACAACTAACTAAAACTTTAAAAAAACACAATTAAAATAACATAAATCAATCCTAACACTAATACTAACAACTAATATAATTAAAACGACTAACTACAATTATCTTAATTTAAACATTTACTAATCACAAAATAAAATAAATTACATTTTAAACTAACATAAATATATATATGAAACTTAAACAAAAGACTTTACATAAATTATGACTAACTAAAAAAAGGTTAAGAAATTACATTATTTAAATCAAACTAACTCAAAACTTTAAAACAACAACACATGCTAAACTAACTAATAATTAACAATTTTAATAAACTAAACTAATTTACAACTAACTAAGCTAAACTAACTACTAACACTAACACCTATACTAACTATCATATCTAACTCTATTACTAACTTTATCCCTACTAACACCTACACTAACCTATACTAACCCTATTTGACTTTCCAAACACTCAAGGCAGCCTCTCAAGAGGTGGCACACTGCCCAAGTCAAACATACGCTGCCCAAGGCAGCACTTTCCTGCAAGGTATGCCCACTACCTCAAGTCAAGGCAAATAAAAAAAGGAAAGGGAACAATAAAGGTTAACAAAAATTACCCAAACAAAATTTAGCAACCCCATTCATGGCACAAGGATCTACGTACCCCTCCAAGATCCCCTCATGTGATCCAAGGTCTGCACATAGCTCACAACATGAATGACATGGCAGCCTATGTGAGAATGAGTTGCTTTTAAAGCCAATCCATAGGGCTTGTCAAATCGCTAGGGTGGAGGGAGTAGGATAGAAGTAAGTGCAAAAAGTTTTCTAGGTAAAAAAAACAAGAGTCATGTTTTAAACTAATGTAGATAGTGTTTAAGGATATTATTTACTTGCTAATAAATCAATTTAATATTAATTAGATTAATAAATCAACTTGTGTTTTTTGAAAAGAATCCAGTTAGGAATATGCTCTGTTTTAATCAAGGAAATGAGTATTTTCTCCATACAATTTCCAGCATCCTGTAGGTGGGTGATTTAAAATTTTGTTCTCTTTTTTTTTTGAGAAACATAATATATTCATAGCAACTATATTTCAATAGTAGGAGTAAGCATTTTCTTATAAATTCTTGGTTAATAATTTCCATGAACATAAAATGCTATGCATATCAATGATACCATAATACATAGTAAAATCATCTACATATTCATTTAACTATCTATTATAGCTGATGGAGCAAATAATTGAATAACATAGTAACTATACTAATTTAGGACAATTGATAAAATAAGTAGATCAGAATGATAATGTTCTATTCATTTGAAGGGAGTATCAAAACACACAAAGTTCTTGCAAATTTTACTTTCGACATAACCAACCATGAACTAAATCATTTCAAACTCAATGGAGATTACCATATATTTACATGGATTACCAACATCTCTCTCTATGGCCCATAAGAATGGAAACAACACCACATTTACACATTGAATCCTGCATAATTGAACATCCTCATTTCATCTTGTCTTTGATATACATTCATATGATGAAATAAAATACAAAAACTCCAAGAGAAGAAAAAATTACTCAATCACTTATTTTATTAATAACCTGATTCAAGGGCTCAGCCAGGAAAGAATCAGGAAGAAAACCCGGCTTTGTTGCCAATCCAACAAAGTTTGAAATACAGCTTACATAGGATTTCAATCCTAAATCACAACAATTTTAAATGGATTTTCTTCATGACCCTCATCAAGGGATTCATAACAATTTCTACATTATAGTTCTAGTACCTTGGAGGGAACAGAATCTGATCGGGTGACAACCAAGCATACCCAAGAGACAATCAAACATACATATTCATACATGCAAGCGGGAAAGTGTCATCACATTTATCTCATACAAGTTACCCTGGCAGTAAGCTAAACTCCACGGGTCCATGCAGATCTCATGTGGCCACTAGTATCCTCTCATACTGACAAGGCATACTATGGAATGCAAGGTCGCAACCATGCATCTCACTACTTCCATCCTAGCCTATACAAGCGCTCAAGGCATGGGCGAGAACCAAAACTCTTATCTTTTTAGGTTCATTCAATTAGTATTAAGTGTGAATGTTATCACTTATTAATCCAACTTACAATGAGTTACCCTGGCAGCCTCTTAGGGCCCCGACCCCCATTGCAAGCCACTTCCCAACACTACATGCAGATATCCTACCCTAATGCTCATTGTATCATAAATCATCAAAATCACCAAAGAAAATCCATAATAAAATCATCAAATATCCACAATAAGAATCATCATGATAAAATCATCAAATATGCATAAAGCATCAAATCTCCATGAGCAACATCCATAGAAAATCATGACCAGAACAGCTCTCTATTGGCAACTGAAGTATCACTGATATTCAAAGTATCCATTGGTTCTCAATAACCAAAATATATCTCAAAATAAATCACCATATCCATTGGTTCTCAACAAGAAACCAAGAATATCTCAAAATCATACTGATCGAAGACTCCAAAATGGTTGAGTCAAACATGTCACAACATGACATCATTAAGAATAAATCCACATTTCAGTCCCATCATGGCGACTAGAATATAACCAAGGATAACTGATCGATGACCAAAAACAATGGTTAAATCAAGGGTCTCAAACATAAGAATCTCAACTATAACAATCAGTATTCACATCTAGTACATAGAGCATTCCATCACATAATCATGGTTGGGTTTATAAAGATCGAGATAAAACATCATCATGACATCACAATCACATAACCCCCAAGCCTCTGGTAGACATCCTATAACTGGTCAACACTAGTCAACCCAAAACCCAAAACATTAGCATAAGGAATACAGAATGTAAACACATGTTTTGGTTTTGCTAAGTTTTCAAATTTGAATTCAAATGTAAAAGTCTCAGTTTATGTTTCCAAGAAAGAATTTAAAGGAACATTTTGTACGTTTTTCCCATGTACTATTTTTGGATGGATTAAAAGTTTTCCTCTAAACTAAAATTTTCAATTTATAATATTTTATTAAAATCATTCCCCACCAACTTCCAATTAAATTTCATATACTTAATATATTTTATAATTTAAAACTATTAATTCAATCTTAATAGTCAAATTATAATGTTAATAAATAATTCATCCTTATAAAAATGGATTCTTAAATCCTTTATCAAATAATAATAAATCAAATTTATCAATTACATATTACATATATACATACATATATATATATATATATATACATAAATATATAATATATATTTATTATCGCATATTGAATATTACCAATTTTGATTTATATCACATCATCATGCAATTTTAACTTAACGTGCTGTTGTTTTATAATACTAGTGCACAACTTGTTAACCCGTCACTACCTTATCAATATACCTGCCCACGATTGATGGTCGTGCGGCCTATCTTAACTGTGCGGCAGTTTATATGGAGATTGTTTCTCCATGCGTAAAATACCACGAGTCGCGGATAGTAATACGTGCGATATGAAACTTGCAGTATGACGCCGTTGGATACGGAATAAGAGGGGGGCATGGCAGTATTAGGAGAGACCCACCCCATTCGTAGGTACTCTACGATGTGCAGGTACCGTGCACATTAAAGTCATCGGAGTATGGGGTCGTGGGGATGGGTGCATTTCGTCCCACCTCCAATACATATCTATTTTTATATATATTTTTATACAGTGATAATAACATTTTAAATAAAACGTTTCCCCATTAATGGGGTTCGAATTTGAAACAAAAATTTCATCGCTACGAATAATAAAATGCCCTTATTCAGTATATATATATATATATGCATTTGCAGGCTTTAATCAAGTTATACATAAATGTTTTTTGTATAGTCATGTGTATACGCAGTTTATATAAAACCTCTAATTTTTAGAATTCCTCTAAAAACCTTGGATTTCCAAATTTTCCAATAATCAATTCTAATAGGTTTGACTACGAATTGCAACCCTAGCCCCATGTTATTTTCAGATCTAAGCATATAGAATCCTCAAATAAATTTTAATTGCCCAAATTGAAAATGCATAATGAAATATGAGATGCCTCAGAAGACATATGGAAGACACGAAGAAGACAGGAATGCGTAATGCGGAAATAGCATAAGTCAAATCACAAGAATCTACCCGGATTCTGATGCTAATTCACTCTTCCTCAGAAATCCCACAGAGCAAGATCCCTTCTTCAGAATTCTCGAGTCCTCTAATGCTCCAATTGTTCTCCATGCTATCCATGCTATATCTAAGCTTCTAAGGATGCCTTAATATAAAGAGCTCTCAGGAAACCTCTAGAATGCTTCTAGAAATAGCTGGAAGGTGTCTCCAACTAAGCTTGGGTCTTTTCCAACCTTTTTGATGAGCCATAGGGTTGTAGACACCATGTGCTTAATTGATGCACTAACCCCCGTGTTGTTGACACATGAGAAATAGAGAAATGCATTAATTCTCATGCAAGCTTATAACTCCAATTACTTTTTAAATAATTTCCATTTAAATATTTATAACTCCCATTTTTAATTTTATAACTTTTATTTTAATTTCTATAACTTTTATTATTATTATTGGTTTATTAATTTAGTAGTATTTTATAATTATTATTTATTTTAATTTCTAATTTTGTTTTTATTTAATTCTTTTCTCTCAATTAATTCTCCTTTAATTAATTATAATCAAAATATCAAAGATCATGATATTTAATTCTCTCAAATAATTAATTTATTAATTAAATCTATTTTTTGAGACTTTAATTAATAGAAAATTCACCATAGACCTCCAAGATAAAATATGAAAACCCATCATAGGACAATTCATACAAAATCAGTCCAAAGGATTAAAAATCACGAAATATGTCATCCGACACATTCAGTGGGTACTCAATTCTGATACTTTTCCTAACTCACTAGGACAAATGGTTTTAGGGTTTGAGATTTGGACTTGAGAATTTATCTCCCCTCTCTTATCATTGAGATATTATAATAGGGTACGCTCATCCTGGCAATTCAAGGAAGTCGATACCCGGTACCTGCAACCTGCAGAAAAACTATGCATGTACATACAATATATATATAGTGCTAAGCTAAACAAGCAATGGCAGGAAGTGGTGCATCGTGTAGATCCTGACTAAGTAGGTGACTACGACTCCCTTCCTTAACCACATCAGAAATGCTATACAATAAGAAAACACACACACCATACACATGCATGTATGGGGTAAGATCCATAATAAAACACATGAGATAATAAACCATCTGACTAATCATCAACAATAACTAAAAACAATATAATGATCATCATAAATACATGAAATGTAAAGTCTAAATGATCTCATCATATAACAACTGAATCCATAACATAGTGTCTGATAGTGTCAAAACAATACCACTAATCCACCAACATAATACTAGCCCATCAAAGTCTGATAGTAATAGCAATAATATGTCCAGAAAAGATGTGAACGAGGGTAGGCACTAAACTCATCCCCAAGATTGATGGGGCTAATAGGTTGGATCAATTCAAACCTATTGCTTTATGTAATGTCACATACAAAATTATCACTAAATTAATTGCTGAAAGGCTTAAGCCTTTCCTAGCCTCTTTGATATCCGAGTAGCAGGGAGGCTATGTTAGTGGTAGACAGATTCTGGATGGTGTGGTTATTGCTTCAGAGGCTATTCATTCTATGGCTTCATCCAATGAAAAAGCTATGTTTATTAAGCTAGATTTAGCTAAAGCTTACAATCGAGTTAGTTGGGAGTTCCTGAAATAGGTGCTTCTTGCTTTTGGGTTTGATAGGGAATGGGTGGATTGGGTTCTCAGTTGCGTGACTTCCACTTCCTTTTCTGTTCTTATTAATGGAGAACTGACTAATCTATTCTCTACTTCTCGGGGGCTTCGACAAGGAGATCCTATCTCTCCATATCTATTTATCATTATGGCGGAGGCTCTGGGTAGATTTATAAAATCTCAAGCTAAGCAGGGATTTGTCCAAGGGTGGAAGTGGCACAATAATATTCCAACATATATGCACCTCCAATTTGTGGATGATACCGGATTGATGGGTTTGGCTAGTATTAATGAAGCAAGGAACTTCAGAATGATTTTGGACACTTATTTGAAAGCCTCTGGACAATAAATTAATGAAGGTAAATCATCTATTTATTTCTTTAATACTCCTCAGGCGATTCAGGTCAAAATTGCTAGAATTCTCAAGTTTCAGGTTAGATCCCTTCCATTGATTTATTTAGGAGTTCCTCTAACCCTTGGGGCTCAGCTGAAAGAGTATTGGCAAGGTCTATTGGACAAATTTCGTAGCAAGGTGAGTCACTGGACTCATAGATGGCTCTCTTCTGCTGGTAGGGTCATCCTTCCCAAGACTGTGATTCAGGCTCTTCCTATTTATAGGTGTCTAGTGCAAACTCCTCCCATTGGAGTTATGAAAGACTTTGATGCTTTGTAGCGACAATTCCTTTGGTAGGAAATCTCATCTCTTCTAAATGGTGCTTGGTCAAATGGAACACTATTTGCCTGCCTAAATTTGCTGGAGGATTAGGAGTTAAATGTATGGCTCTTGGCATCAAGGCTTTGGCAACAAAGTTATATTGGTGGTGGTGCAAGAATCAAGATCGAGATTGGGCTAAGATTCTGGCTTATAAGTACTTCCCAGGAGTGATACTTTAGGATATTCCTAGACTGGAGCTGGATGGTAAGGGATCCTTTATTTTGGAAACTCTTAAAAGAGGAGCTCCTCTCATCAAAGATGGTCTCTTCTAGATATGTAATAAAGGATCTTGTGTGCTTTTCTGGCTTGACTCCTGGGATGGCTATCCTCCCATTCTCTCTAGCTATCCACACCTTCAACCTCTATATCAGATTTTTTCAGTTGCAGGATAGACCAAAGTTGTTCACTTCAAAACTTTGAGAAGGTGTGGCTCGATGGTTGTGGCTAATTGGAAGGATCCTTAGGATTGGCCCCCGGGGGGCTCTTCAGAAATTCGGGTCGAACTGGCCAATCTTCTCTCAGTTAGGTTGTGCAACTCTTCTATGGACAAAGACATCCTGGCTTGGGGTCCCAGCCCTAAAGGTACTTTCAGTGTGGCCCAAGGATATGCTTGACTGGATAGTCCATGCAATGAATTTCAGGAAATTTCCTGGTGGAGGAAAGTTTGGAATAGGTTCTCAGGGCCTAAATGTAATTTTTTTCTATGGCTGGTTGCTCAAAAAAAATGTCTTACTTGGGATAACCTCTAGAAAAGAGGGTTTCAAGGTCCTTCTTTTTGTCCCCTCTGTAGGTTGCATGGAGAGGATGTTTCTCATTTATTCTTCTTATGCCCTCTCTCTAGAGAAATTTGGCATGAGTGGTGGGAAGCATGGTGTCATGGATGCATTCATGCTACATCTCTTATTGAGTTTTGGGATAGTCTTGGTAGACCCCCTCCGAGAACTTCATTCCTCCAAGTGGCCTAGGCTGTTAGACCTTCTTTCATTCTTTGGAATCTTTGGCTAGAGCATAATCATCAAATCTTCTATAACTCCAGCTTAGGAGTCACTAAACTATGGCAGTTGATCTTAAGTAGGCTTCAGGAGACCATCTATGATAAATGTGACATGACAGAGCCAATGGATCCTGTTGATTCCAGGATTGTTAGGAATTTGGGATTGGTAGACAAACATTTGGGAAGTAGAAGCAGTAAGAAACCTCAACCACTAAAAAGAAAAGTGATCAGGATGGGTAGATGGAGACCTCCACCAGATAATGTCCTAAAGATCAACATTGATGGCTCCTCTCGGGGTAATCCTAGACAAGCAGGTGTAGGAGGAATTGGCAGAGATGCAGAAGGCAAGGTTGCTTTCATTTTCTCTGTTCATAAAGGAGTTCATTCCAATAAATTCATGGAAGCCTTGGCCATTAAGGTGGCTTTGGTGCAGGCTTGTTCTCTTGGATGGAGGAGAATTGTGTGCGAATCAGACTCTCAGATTGTTGTGGACATGATTAGTAATCAGAGAATAGATGACTGTAACTGGCATATTGCCTCTCTTGTTAGAGAGATTATTCACTTGAGCAGCTTTTTGGATGAGATCTCATTTTTTCATATTCCCAGGGAATGGAATTGAGTTGCTGACATCTTGGCTAAATGGGCTTCAGAGAAGGGAGTAGGTCGGGATATTTTCGATAGAGATGATCTTCCTATTGATTGTGTGGGGATTTTCGACCTTTTAGTGGAGAAGGATAGATCTTCATGGCTTTTGTGTGTGGTTCGGTAGATTGGGTCTGAGGCCTTTGTAATTGGTCTTTTTTGAATAAATTTTTACCCCTTTTCAAAAAAACAAAATAAAAATTAAACAAAGTTATTTAATAAAATGCGAAGCCATTCCTAATTACTTAAATGAAGTTATTTAATTAAATAAGAAAATTGTCTCTAATCAATTAAAGATTATTTAATTAAATAGAAAAAGTAATTATGAGAGCATATCTCATTTTATTAAATTAAATATCTCAACAAAATCTCCCTTCAGTTCAGAAAGGGAAATTTCTAGTTCACTATTGATCAAAAATGAGTTAAATCAGTTAGCTCCTTTTTCTACTCAAATTGAATCAGTTAACTCCTTATTTTACTCAAATTAAATCTGTTAATTCCCTTTAATTTGGAAATCTCCCTTTATGACTGAACTTCACCTTTAATACTGACAGTTGATTGAAATCGATCTCAACCATTGATGAATTCCAGGAAAGTCTATTTAAGAGACCCTCATCTCTTCATTTTGAAAGGTTGAATGAGAATTTGCATCGAATTGTTGCTAGAATTCATACTCACATTTTCTCATATTTACATACGCAAAGATCAAGTTTGAGCAAAAGTTGATCAGATTTAACCACGGTTGACTTGAGTTGACTAGTTTCGAAAAGAATTTTGAAATAATTAGATGAAATTATTTAATTAAATGGAGTACTTACTTCTAATTAGTTAAACAAAGTTATTTAATTAAATGAGAAGCCATTCCTAATTAATTAAATGAAGTTATTTAATTAAATAAGAAAAGTGTCTCTAATTAATTAAAGATTATTTAATTAAATAGAAAAAGTAATTATGAGAGCATATCTCATTTTATTAAATTAAATATCTCAACAAAATCTCTCTTTAGTACAAAAAGGGAAATTTCCAATTCATTATTGATAAAAAATGAGTTAAATCAGTTAACTCCTTTTTTTACTCAAATTGAATCAGTAAACTCCTTATTTTACTCAAATTAAATCTGTTAAATCCCTTTAATTTGGAAATCTCTCTTTATGACTAAACTTCACCTTTAATCCTGACCGTTGATTTAAATTGATCTCAACCATTGATGAATTTCAGGAAAGTCTATTTAAGAGACCCTCATCTCTTCATTTTGAAAGGTTGAATGAGAATTTGTATCAAATTGTTGTTGGAATTCATACTCACATTTGCTCATATTCACATACGCAAAGATCAAGTTTGACAAAAAGTTAACCAGATTTAACCACAGTTGACCTGAGTTGACTAGTTTTGAATAGAATTTTGAAATAATTAAACAAAATTATTTAATTAAATGGAGTACTTACTTCTAATTAATTAAACAAAGTTATTTAATTAAATGAGAAGCCATTCCTAATTAATTAAATGAAGTTATTTAATTAAATAAGAAAAGTGTCTCTAATTAATTAAAGATTATTTAATTAAATAGAAAAAGTAATTATTAGAGCACATCTCATTTTATTAAATTAAATATCTAAACAAAATCTCTCTTCAGTTCAAAAAGGGAAATTTCCAGTTCACTATTGATAAAAAATGAGTTAAATGAGTTAACTCTTTTTTCTACTCAAATTGAATCAGTTAACTCTTTATTTTACTCAAATTAAATCTGTTAACTTCCTTTAATTTTGAAATCTCCCTTTATGACTGAACTTCACCTTTAATCCAGACCGTTGATTGAAATCGATCTCAACCGTTGATGAATTCTAAGAAAGTCTATTTAAGAGACCCTCATCTCTTCATTTTGACAAGTTCAATGAGAATTTGCATCGAATTGTTGGTAGAATTCATACTCACATTTGCTCATTTTCACATACACAAATATCAAGTTTGACCAAAAGTTGACCAGATTTAACCACGGTTGACTTGAGTTGACTAGTTTCGAAAAGAATTTTGAAATAAATAAATGAAATTATTTAATTACATGGAGTACTTACTTCTATTTAATTAAAAAAAGTTATTTAATTAAATGAGAAGCCATTCCTAATTAATTAATTGAAGTTATTTAATTAAATAAGAAAAGTGTCTCTAATTAATTAAAGATTATTTAATTAAATAGAAAAAGTAATTATGAGAGCATATCTCATTTTATTAAATTAAATATCTCAACAAAATCTCTCTTTAGTACAAAAAGGGAAATTTCCAATTCATTATTGATAAAAAATGAGTTAAATCAGTTAACTCCTTTTTTTACTCAAATTGAATCAGTAAACTCCTTATTTTACTCAAATTAAATCTGTTAAATCCCTTTAATTTGGAAATCTCTCTTTATGACTAAACTTCACCTTTAATCCTGACCGTTGATTTAAATTGATCTCAACCATTGATGAATTTCAGGAAAGTCTATTTAAGAGACCCTCATCTCTTCATTTTGAAAGGTTGAATGAGAATTTGTATCAAATTGTTGTTGGAATTCATACTCACATTTGCTCATATTCACATACGCAAAGATCAAGTTTGACCAAAAGTTAACCAGATTTATCCACAGTTGACCTGAGTTGACTAGTTTTGAATAGAATTTTGAAATAATTAAACAAAATTATTGAATTAAATGGAGTACTTACTTCTAATTAATTAAACAAAGTTATTTAATTAAATGAGAAGCCATTCCTAATTAATTAAATGAAGTTATTTAATTAAATAAGAAAAGTGTCTCTAATTAATTAAAGATTATTTAATTAAATAGAAAAAGTAATTATTAGAGCACATCTCATTTTATTAAATTAAATATCTAAACAAAATCTCTCTTCAGTTCAAAAAGGGAAATTTCCAGTTCACTATTGATAAAAAATGAGTTAAATGAGTTAACTCTTTTTTCTACTCAAATTGAATCAGTTAACTCTTTATTTTACTCAAATTAAATCTGTTAACTTCCTTTAATTTTGAAATCTCCCTTTATGACTGAACTTCACCTTTAATCCAGACCGTTGATTGAAATCGATCTCAACCGTTGATGAATTCTAAGAAAGTCTATTTAAGAGACCCTCATCTCTTCATTTTGACAAGTTCAATGAGAATTTGCATCGAATTGTTGGTAGAATTCATACTCACATTTGCTCATTTTCACATACACAAATATCAAGTTTGACCAAAAGTTGACCAGATTTAACCACGGTTGACTTGAGTTGACTAGTTTCGAAAAGAATTTTGAAATAAATAAATGAAATTATTTAATTACATGGAGTACTTACTTCTATTTAATTAAAAAAAGTTATTTAATTAAATGAGAAGCCATTCCTAATTAATTAATTGAAGTTATTTAATTAAATAAGAAAAGTGTCTCTAATTAATTAAAGATTATTTAATTAAATAGAAAAAGTAATTATGAGAGCATATCTCATTTTATTAAATCAAATATCTCAACAAAATCTCTCTTCAGTTCAAAAAGAGAAATTTCCAATTCACTATTGATAAAAAATGAGTTAAATTAGTTAACTCCTTTTTCTACTCAAATTGAATCATTTAACTCCTTATTTTACTCAAATTAAATCTGTTAACTTCCTTTAATTTGGAAATCTCCGTTTATGACTAAACTTTACCTTTAATCTTGACCGTTAATTGAAATCGATCTCAACCATTGATGAGTTCCAGGAAAGTCTATTTAAGAGACCCTCATCTCTTCATTTTGAAAGTTTGAATGAGAATTTCCGTCGAATTGTTGCTGAAATTCATACTCACATTTGCTCATATTCACATATGCAAAGATCAAGTTTGACCAAAAGTTGACCAGATTTAACCACGGTTGACTTGAGTTGACTAGTTTTGAAAAGAATTTTGAAATAATTAAACGAAATTATTTAATTAAATGGAGTACTTACTTCTAATTAATTAAATAAAGTTATTTAATTAAATGAGAAGCCATTCCTAATTAATTAAATGAAGTTATTTAATTAAATAAGAAAAGTGTCTCTAATTAATTTAAGATTATTTAATTAAATAGAAAAAGTAATTATGAGAGCATATCTCATTTTATTAAATTAAATATCTCAACAAAATCTCTCTTCAGTTCAATAAGGGAAATTTTCAATTCACTATTGATAAAAAATGAGTTAAATGAGTTAACTCTTTTTTCTACTCAAATTGAATTAGTTAACTCCTTATTTTACTCAAATTAAATCTATTAACTCCCTTTAATTTGGAAATCTCCATTTATGATTGAACTTCACCTTTAAT
Source organism: Cupressus sempervirens (assembly GCA_028749045.1). Taxonomy (NCBI): domain Eukaryota; kingdom Viridiplantae; phylum Streptophyta; class Pinopsida; order Cupressales; family Cupressaceae; genus Cupressus; species Cupressus sempervirens. Next base: position 664,103,971 of record CM053793.1, read on the forward strand.
CCTAACCGTTGATTAAAATCGAACTCAACCATTGATGAATTCCAGAAAAGTCTACTTAAGAGACCCTCATCTTTTCATTTTGAAAGTTTGAATGAGAATTTGCATCAAATTGTTGCTGGAATTCATACTCACATTTGCTCATATTCACATGCGCAAAGATCAAATTTGACCAAAAGTTGACCAAATTTAACCACGATTGGCTTGAGTTGACTAGATTTGAAAAGAATTTTGAAATAATTAAACGAAATTATTTAATTAAATTGAGTACTTACGTCTAATTAATTAAACAATGTTATTTAATTAAATGAGAAGCCATTTCTAATTAATTAAATGAAGTTATTTAATTAAATAAGAAAAGTGTCTCTAATTAATTAAAGATTATTTAATTAAATGGAAAAAGTAATTATGAGAGCATATCTCATTTTATTAAATTAAATATCTCAACAAAATCTCTCTTCAGTTCAAAAAGGGAAATTTCCAGTTCAATATTGATCAAAAATGAGTTAAATGAGTTAACTCCTTTTTCTACTCAAATTGAATCTGTTAACTCCTTATTTTAGTCAAATTAAATCTGTTAACTCCCTTTAATTTGGAAATCTTCCTTTATGACTGAACTTCACTGTAACGCCCCACTCAGGAACCCAAGAGAAATAAACCTAATGTGTTACAATGTTTACTGAACTATTTTTTTTTTAAAAGTTTAAACAACATCAAGATAACATTAATGCGGAAGCAATAAGAACATACATATCAAATACACATTTTGAATTACAGATACAGTTTCAATTCCTCAAGGATTCCTTTATGTTGAGTCACATTTAATAATTTTAAATTAATTAGTTTAAGTTCCAAGTACAAAGTCTCAAGATCATAAAGGAATAACAGATACATAATCGCATAAGCAAATGCATAAGTATAAACAATACAATGAAAGTACATCCAATTATTAACATCCACTGCACATGTCGTAGGGTATGAAAAAATAGATACAATACATCAGAATACATGATCACATATATATACATCATCTGAAAAGAAGTCTCTAAGATAAGAAATAAGAATGATAAAGGTACATCTTCTGCAAAGAACATCCAACAGCTGGCAATGTGAAGGGGGACCCAAATGGTAAGAAGACACTACCTCCCGACCACGTGGTTACCTAGCCAAGCTTCCACTCCCACCATGCAGGGAAGATAAAGAACAATCCACATACAGCTAACAAACATAAAACATTCCTAGGCAAGGTACCCCTAATAGCCAAAATAACCTCAAAGGTAACACATGCTACTCAAGAAGATAAAATAATCCAGAAAGAAAGAACACTCAATCCAATATTGACACCACATAAGCAAACATCATACACGAACCTAGTATAAACCAAATACCAAGATCATAAGATAAAGTCAATGAAAGATATCCTCCTCAAGTCAAAACCCACATATCAAGAGTACATCATCCATGAAACACCAATCATCCTCAATGAAAGTAATAACCACAATAAACACATCCAACAATAAATACACCACTAACAATAACTACACCACCAGAGGTACACATAATCTACAGAGGAGACTCAGACTACATACTAGGGAGTTTCATCACATGGCTGCTTGAGTTACCCTGGACTGATCTCTTAAGAGACCCCAAACCCTTAAGCATTGAGTTACCCTAGATTGGTTACTATGAACCCTAGACCCTCAACATCACACATATGGAAACTAGAAAGCCCTCTCAAGAAGACTAGGCACTCATCTCATTCCCATCCTTAGTCTATACAAGCACTAAAGACATGGGTAGATCAAATCTCTAACTTATCTTTTTAGTTTGTTTCCCCCCATAAATTTTAATTACTAGATTATCACTTATTACATAACTTGCATTAGGTTACCCTGGTACTGACCACTTTGGGTCCTAGACCCCTATGCAAGCCACTCCCAAGTCACGTACCTAGACAAACTCTTCTAATCACATAAATCCACAGTTGTGTCCCATACCACAACAACCCTAAAGATCAAACTCGGTTCCTTAACAGGCAACCTGAAAATAAGAAGGTTCTCCCACCCAAGTACACATAATTTCTCCACAAGATAAACCTCATAGATATAATCTCCAATATGAATCACAAAATACATCACAACATCTAGTCCCATAAATAGTATCCAAGAAATCTCACAAAACCTCTGGTGTACATCCTAGACTGGTCAACACCTAATTGACTCCAAAATCCAAAGGCATAAACATCACATAGAAAACAAGACAATCTCACAGTTGGGTTTGATTTGAAAATACAAAGTTGAGTTAAACAATAAAGTTTCTAGTTCATGTTTGTAGTGCAAGGTTCAAGTAGATAAGATTCATCGTTTACCCCTGTAATTTAACCCATTCTTATATTCCTATAAATTGCACAATTATCTCTATTCATTTTTAAGTCAATTCTTTCAAAATTATCAAAGGTAATTATTTGTTATTAAATAATACTTATTGATCTTAGAATAAGAAGCTTATAATTTTATAAAACTCAATATTAATAAAATTATATAAGCCTAGAACTTAATTGAACGTCCTTCATCATTAATTAATCTTAATTAAATCATATTTAATTAAATTAATTAATAATTACATAACATATTCATTATAATATACAGTTTATGATTCTAATTTATTTTAATAATAGTTTAATTAAGTATTCTAATTAAATATTATCAAAACTTAGTAATCTTTTCTCTTATCTTCCAAATACATAATAATATAAATTAATTAAAACTTTTAATTAATCATTATTAAATTTCTTAAATATTTATTTTATTAATTATTATTTAGACAATAATAATAATAAACAACATTATAATTATCATCTAGCATTTAATATTTAACACTTAACAAAACTTAATAACTTTAAAACATTTAATAATTTTGATTTATATTAAATAACATTAATATTTATTAAATCACATATATTTTATAATGTAAATTTATTACAATTTAAATTAAATAAATTTTAAAACGTATTAAATTTTATTAAAATAGTATAAAACATATATTATTTAGGCGTGTTTAAAGGCCCGCTGACCTAGTACTTGCGACAACAGGTACCCTGCTGCATGCAGCAGCAGTACAACTACTGCCTGCGGCAGCAAAGGTACCGGCTGCCGCAACTTATTAAAGCCGACAGCAGGTACGGTGGGGTATAACCCCACCCCATTTATTATATATTTTTTTTAATTTTAAGTTTTATCAAAATAAAACTTTTAAAATTTATTTGCAATAATATGTAATTTAGTTTTATTTTATTTTAAATAAACTTTTTAAAATATATTACCAATTAAATATATATATAAATTTAGTTTTACTTCCTTTAAAATTTCTTAAATAAATAATTTATTACTATTATTATTATTATTATTATTTTAAATATAAAGAAATACAGTCTCATAGAGAAAATAATTCTCACCATTTGAATTTCAATCTAAAATCTTCTTTTTATTTCAAACCCTATTCAAATCAAATTCTAATTTCTTCAATCTACAAAACTAGAGTTTTCTTATTTCTTTTCTAATCCCTACGTACACAAAAGATATAGACACACACCCAGTAAATTTACAACATTGAATGTTCAAAGGTTTATCACAGAGAATTTATGATTCTACTATCCACAAGCACGAAGAAGACAAGAACGAAAGTTGCATAACTCAATCAGTGGTTAAAACACAAGACCCTACCTGTACCAATGCTAAACTCTAATAACTAGATGAAAATTCCTATGCAAAATCTTCAAGCCATGACAAATTCCCTTCTTTTCCAAACCCTTCCAGTTGCTCTCCAAAACCTGTGTCCCTCATAATGACCCAAAAACCCTCTAATATAGAATCTAATTACCCTTTAGGGTTTCTATCTCCACAACTCTAAAATTACAATTATTTTATTTAATTAATTCTTCATGCACAATTAATTTCCTTTTTAAATTAAAATATTTTTTTATTATTCCTTCATGCACTTTAAGTGAAATGTTAAATTACTTTATTTAACTTTCCACTTGACTTTATTTTAATAAATTTATAACTTTAATCTCATGCGCACTTTATTAAAATGTCTTAATCAAGTGCACATATTTTATCTTTTAATTAATTTCTTATATTTAAAACTCATTCATGCGAACTTAAAACATATTCATAATTTAATATCTTTTCACTTTTTAATTTTTAATTTTTTGGAACGTTTAATTTGATAAATATTTATTAACTTATATAACAATAATATTTAGGATTTATTTAAAAATGAACTCTAAATATATTATTATTAAATTAATAAATATTATCACATTCTAAATTTAATCTTATAGCTTTTATCTTCTAATTTAATTCTTTATATTTAATTAATTTCTCAATTAATTAAATATAATTAAATATTCAAAATATCACAATAATTTTCTATTAAATTAAATCATTAATTTAATCTATTAATTAGACTTAATTAATAGAAATTCATCATAGACTCACAAAACAACATACGCACAAAATACTCATGGGTTTAAAAAGGGTAGACAGTCTGTTACGAGTCCTCCTTGCAGGACAAGTATTATAGGCTTATGGCTAGGATTGGACCTGATCATTATCTTCCCATTCTCACCATTTGAGTATTTGTAATAGGGCACGCTCATCCTGGCAATTCAGGGAAGTCGATGCCCAGTACTTACATCCTGCATAAAAGACGAGCATGAACATGTATATAATATATCTAAACTAAACAGACAATAGCGAGGAGTGGTTCATTGTGTAGATCTCGACTAGCAGGTGACTACGACTCCCTCCCTTAACCACATCAAACACGTCAGACAGAAAGATAAAAGAACACACGCACCATACACATGCAAGTATGGGGTAAGTATAAAAATCACAAATCTAAGATCAAATGCGTACATATAATAATGCATCTCTATCAATACAACATAATCATCATTAAAGACATCATGTTAACATTTTTATGAAAGAAACCACACTTACTAACTAGGAATCATCATTAACATCATGTCAAATGAAATCAACTAAACAATTATAACCGATATATTTGTAATCAAAGTCATGAAATAATATCATAGTATTGTAAATCCAATATCTCTAATTAATCAATGCACAAAAACAACCTAAAGCAAATTGACAATGATAACAGAAATGCGATCTAGGGGCAGGCACTACATTCACCTTTAATCCTGACCATTGATTGAAATCGATCTCAACCGTTGATGAGTTCCAGGAAAGTCTATTTAAGAGACCCTCATCTCTTCATTTTGAAAGGTTGAATGAGAATTTGCATCAAATTGTTGCTGGAATTCATACTCACATTTTCTCATATTCACATACGCAAAGATCAAGTTTGACCAAAAGTTGACCAGATTTAACCACGGTTGACTTGAGTTTACTAGTTTCGAAAAGAATTTTGAAATAGTTAAACGAAATTATTTAATTAAATGGAGTACTTAATTCTAATTAATTAAACAAAGTTATTTAATTAAATGAGAAGCCATTCCTAATTAATTAAATGAAGTTATTTAATTAAATAAAAAAAAATGTCTCTAATTAATTAAAGATTATTTAATTAAATAGAAAAAGTAATTATGAGATCATATCTCATTTTATTAAATTAAATATCTCAACAAAATCTCTCTTCAGTTCAAAAAAGAAAATTTCCAGTTCACTATTGATGAAAAATGAATTACATCAGTTAACTCCTTTTTGTACTCAAATTGAATCAGTTAACTCCTTATTTTACTCAAATTAAATCTGTTAACTCCCTTTAATTTAGAAATCTCCCTTTATGATTGAACTTCACCTTTAATCCTAATCGTTGATTGAAATCGATCTCAACCGTTGATGAATTCCAGGAAAGTCTATTTAAGAGACCCTCATCTCTTTATTTTGAAAGGTTAAATAAGAATTTGCATCGAATTGTTGCTGAAATTCATACTCACATTTTCTCATATTCACATACGCAAAGATCAAGTTTGACCAAAGGTTGACTAGATTTAACCACGGTTGACTTGAGTTGACTAGTTTTGAAAAAAATTTGAAATAATTAAATGAAATTATTTAATTAAATAGAGTACTTACTTCTAATTAATTAAACAAAGTTATTTAATTAAATGAGAAGCCATTCCTAATTAATTATATGAAGTTATTTAATTAAATAAGAAAAGAATCTCTAATTAATTAAAGATTATTTAATTAAATAGAAAAAGTAATTATGAGAGCATATCTCATTTTATTAAATTAAATATCTCAAAAAAATCTCTCTTCAGTTCAAAAAGGGAAATGTTCAGTTCACTATTGATCAAAAATGAGTTAAATCAGTTAACTTCTTTTTCTACTCAAATTGAATCAGTTAACTCCTTATTTTACTCAAATTAAATCTGTTAACTCCCTTTAAATTGAAAATCTCCCTTTATGACTGAACTTCACCTTTAATCTTGACCGTTGATTGAAATCGATCTCAACCGTTGATGAATTCCAGAAAAGTCTATTTAAGAGACCCTCATCTCTTCATTTTGAAAGGTTGAATGAGAATTTGCATCGAATTGTTGCTAGAATTCATACTCACATTTGCTCATATTCACATACGCAAAGATCAAGTTTGACCAAAAGTTGACTAGATTTAACCACAGTTGACTTGAGTTGACTACTTTCAAAAAAAAATTTGACGTAATGTCCCGCCAAGGGATCCAAAAAAAATTTCACTAAATTTGCTAAACAATTTTTTTTTTTAAAACATAAAAGCCAAACCATTCATAACATTTGCAGAAGCAATAGTAACATTCAACTGAAAATAACATAACAGATTACATTCTTTAAAGATCTCTTAACGTTGAATCACATCTAAATTAACTATACATCTAACATCACATCCTTATGAAATAACAATGATACATCCAATGTTCTTAAACAATATTACAAGTGTCCTTTTTAGTAATCCCATTTTAGATTGCTCAATCATCCACTATACATGTTACAAGGTATGGAAAGCTTAAAAGAATAAACATCCATGTAAGTAAAGTACATCATCATCCAATATTAATCCATGATGCAATTAAAGTAAATGAAACCACATATCATACATGTTACATCATCACAAAAGATATAAACATCCATCATAAAAGATAACCATATATCACAAACATAATAACTAAGTGCACGGTTTCTCCCAACCATTAATAGCATCATTAGACTATCATGGATCCTAGCATCCCTCCGTGCGTAACATTCCAAAGCACCGAAGAGATCATTGGTATTAACATAGTAGGAATGTCACTCCTAAAAACATCCTACTAACATGCAAAGTAAAGCATAAGATAACATCATCTAACATATGCAAATCATCAATATAAGAAACATACCAATAAATACATCCATCATAAGGTATATCATCTATCATAATGATCCAAAAACATAGTGAAGATAAATACCAACCAAGAAAGCATCAGCCACGGTGTCTCCGACGGATCTCAAATGATAAGAGTGATAAAACACTACCACCCGACCACGTGGAACCTAAGTGGTCCACTCCCACCATGCTGAGAAGACAATCTCAAGTCCCAAACAGGCTATCAAAATCACAAAGTATAAATCTCTATAAGTCTAGGAATCTTAAAAGTATACTAACTCAAAGGTTCCAAGCACAAAATCGACATCTAATCCCAGAGGCACACAAAGACATGTAGGAAACCTACTATGCAAGCATAAAAGTGTCATCGCAATTATCACGCACAAGTTACCGTGGTAGTTAGCTAAACTCCACAAGTCCATACTGATCTCATGCGGCCACTAGTATCCTCTCATACTGACGAGGCATACTACGGAATGCAAGGTCGCAACCATGCATTCTCACTACTCCCATCCTAGCCTATACAAGCACTCAAGGCATGGATGAGAACATCAAAACAATTATCTTTTTAGGTTCATTCAATCCCCATTTAGTGTGTAAATGTTATCACTTATTAACCAAACTTACATCGAGTTACCCTGGCAGCCACTTAGGGCCTCAGCCTCCATTGCAAGCCAGTTCCTGACACTACAAGTAGATTACCTACCCTAAGCTCATAGAATCATAAAATCACCATAGTCCTGTACAAGTGACTATAAAGAAAATCCAAAAGATAATATAAAAAGAATCATCAAATATCCACAATGTAAGCATTAAATATCCATAATAAGAATCATCAAATCTCCAAGATAAGAATCATCAAATCTCCATGAGCATCTGAAAAACATCTATAGAAAATCATGACCACAACAGTTCTCTATTGGCAACTGAAGGCATCACTGATAATCATAATAATCATTGGTTCTCAATAACCAAAATATATCTCAAGATAAATCAGAATATCCATTGGTTCTCAACCAACAACCAAGAATATCTCAAAATCATACTGATCGAAAACTCCAAAATAGTTGAGTCAAAACATTCACAACATGACATCATCAAGAAATAAATTCACATTTCCTTCCCATCATGGTGACTAGAAAATAATCCAAGGATAACTGATCGATGACTAAAAAATAATTAGCTCGGGTGTCTCATACACATACATCTCAGCTTCACACATGAAGACTGATGAACAATAACAATCAGTAGATACAACCATTTCATAGAACATACAATCACATTACCATGGTTGAACTTATAAATATCGAGACCAATTCAGATCAACATGGCAACACATCTCATAACCCCCGAGCCTCTAGTCACAACCTAGGACTGGTCAACACTAGTCAACCCAAAATCCAAAACAAGAAGCATATAGAATACACGATGCAAACACATGTTTTGGTTTACTAAATTCACATAGTTGAATAATGTGTAGGGGTTTCCAATTTTCTATTTACAAGTATACTTTCTAGTGTCTTAAGTTTCATCATTTGACCTATAAGTCAACCCAATTGTTCTCCGATAGCATTATCCTTCTATTATTAAGAATTACATTCTAAGAATAACTTAAGGATAAATATTCACTAAACTGATCATCATTGACTTTTAATTAAATTGCTATCTATATTTAACTATGATCCATATTCTAGTTGATTAACTCTTCTTTAATGTTACTTCAACTTTTCAACATAATCAAGGATCATTATTCATTATATTATAAGAGGACCAATTATCATTCTTCGAATAAGAGATTATAACTTTATTAAAATTATCAATTAATATCGGTTCACAATCTTTGACCTTTTATCATCCTAATAATTCTCAATTATATAATACAAAGTCTACACCATTAAAATATCTAAAGTTATTATTCAAGTCATCGGAATAAGACCTATCAACTTTGATATCAGTATTTCTACAATCTTATTAAAAGAATTATATCAATTAAATCTCTATTACATAACTTAATTATTAATTAAAATTCAATTAGCTCTAGTTAATTGATTTAATAAATAATTTCACAACCAAACCATCAACCCAATGAGTATTAGTTGACTAACAATAGTGTGTACATCAAAGTCAACTTCAATCCAATACACAAATATTAATATTTTAATAATAATAATAATAATAATAATAAGTTATTTTGGAAATCTTATCCATAATGACTACATTCATCTTTCTTAACGATTTCATATTAATGATAATCATTTCAAGTTAAAACTCTATCGCATAATATAATTATATTGACAACTCAATGAATATCACTTGATTAAAGTCAATTATAATCCAACTCCAAAAATTATTATCTTTTACAAAACTTCAATAAATAAATAATCTCCACTAGATTAATTCTAATCAAATTTGTTGATATCTATTTAAACCATTATTTATTAATAGTTTGCTAGTCCTTACAAATATTAATAAATAATAAACTCCTCAAACTATAAATACTCGATCTATAAAATCTTTCCATAAACTCATTAATTAATATTTGGCTAACTGTTAACTTCATTAAGGTATTCAAACGTATTAACCAATAACATAATAATTCAGTCTTAATCCAATATCATTTAGAGTTTTTAAATTTAAATCAACATAATATAAATTATCATCTTACAATTATTTAATCAATATTAAAATCAACCATTAGACTCCATTTTCTAATTGTTCTAATAATATTTTGTATATATAAACGTTGTTTGAAAAAGATCCCTATCACAAACCAATAAGACTCATTGTAGATTTTAACATGAATAATCTCCAAATTCTTAATATTATCATCTTCATTAAACAACTCTAAAATTTTTTAATATATATTAAATAGTATTCAATATACATTATAAAAATTCTACTATATAAACTATATTAAAATATCTTTTCTTTTAATTTCCTCTCATTTAAAAATCTATTTACTTAGATTGACTAATAATTAATTACACTTCTTCTACTATTAAATAATCCTAATTAAATTTGATTTAATTAGATTAGATAATAAACCATATAAAACTAATGCATATTAATAAAATTCTAATAAGAGAAGATTGCAATAATATCTTAATTCATTCTATGCTTTGATATATTATTTTTGTGAAGTTTAAGCATAAAGAACTCTTGGTTATGAGAAATGGAGAAATATTTGTCCTTGAATAAAATAGTCTCAGTACGACGGCCATATCTCCCTAATGAACCGTTGGATCAGGCTGAAATTGAAATATGTTGGAGAGGGTCAAGTTGCGCCACTTCTAACTAGAGCTATTGAATAAATTTGATCACGATAAAAAGTTATGAATGATCAAAAATGAGTTAAATTAGTTAACTCCTCTTTCTACTCAAATTGAACCAATTAAGTCCTTATTTTACACAAATTAAATCCGTTAACTCCCTCTAATTTGGAAATCTCCCTTTTTGACTGAACTTCACCTTTAATCCTGACCGTTGATTGAAATCAATCTCAACCGTTGATGAATTTCAAAAAAGTCTATTTAAGAGACCCTCATCTCTTCGTTTTGAAAGGTTGAATGAGAATTTGCATCGAATTGTTGCTAAAATTCATACTCACATTTGCTCTTATTCACATACGCAAAGATCAAGTTTGACCAAAAGTTGACCAGATTTAACCATGGTTGACTTGAGTTGACTAGTTTCGAAAAGAATTTTACAATAATTAAAAAAAAATTATTTAATTAAATGGAGTATTTACTTCTAATTAATTAAATAAAGTTATTTAATTAAATGAGAAGTCATTCCTAATTAATTAAATGAAGTTATTTAATTAAATAAGAAAAGTATCTCTAATTAATCAAAGATTATTTAATTAAATAGAAAAAGTAATTATGAGAGCATATCTCATTTTATTAAATTAAATATCTCAACAAAATATCTCTTCAGTTCAAAAAGGGAAATTTCCAGTTCACTATTGATCAAAAATGAGTTAAATCAGTTAACTCCTTTTTCTACTCAAAATGAATCAGTTAACTCCTTATTTTATTTAAATTAAATCTGTTAACTCCCTTTAATTTGGAAATCTTTCTTTATGACTGAACTTCACATTTAATCCTGACCGTTGATTGAAATCGATCTCAACCGTTGATAAATTCTAGAAAAGTGTATTTAAGAGACCCTCATGTCTTCATTTTGAAAGATTGAATGAGAATTTGCATCGAATTGTTGCTAGAATTCATACTCACATTTGCTCATATTCATATACGCAAAGATCAAGTTTGACCAAAATTTGATCAGATTTAACCATGGTTGACTTGAGTTGACTAGTTTTGAAAAGAATTTTGAAATAATTAAACGAAATTATTTAATTAAATGGAGTACTTACTTCTAATTAATTAACTCCTTTTTGTACTCAATTAACTCCTTTTTGTACTCAAATTGAATCAGTTAACTCCTTATTTTACTCAAATTAAATCTATTAACTCCCTTTAATTTGGAAATCTTCCTTTATGACTGAACTTCACCTTTAATCCTGACCGTTGATTGAAATCGATCTCAACCATTGATGAATTCTAGGAAAATCTATTTAAGAGACCCTCATCTTTTCATTTTGAAAGGTTGAATGATGATTTGCATCGAATTGTTGCTAGAATTCATACTCACATTTGCTCATATTCACATACGCAAAGATCAGGTTTGACCAAAAGGTGACTAGATTTAACCACAGTTGACTTGAGTTGACTAGTTTCAAAAATAATTTTAAAATAATTAAATGAAATTATTTAATTAAATGGAGTACTTACTTCTAATTAATTAAACAAAGTTATTTAATTAAATGAGAAGCCATTCCTAATTAATTAAATGAAGTTATTTAATTAAATAAGAAAAGTGTCTCTAATTAATTAAAGATTATTTAATTAAATAGAAAAAGTAATTATGAGAGCATATCTCATTTTATTAAATTAAATATCTCAACAAAATCTCTCTTTAGTTCAAAAAGGGAAATTTCCAGTTCACTATTGATCAAAAATGAGTTAAATCAGTTAACTCCTTTTTCTACTCAAATTGAATCAGTTAACTCCTTATTTTACTCAAATTAAATCTATTAACTCCCTTGAATTTGGAAATCTCCCTTTATGACTAAACTTCACCTTTAATCCTGACCATTGATTGAAATCGATCTCAACCATTGATGAATTCCAGGAAAGTCTATTTAAGAGACCCTCATCTCTTCATTTTGAAAGGTTGAATGAGAATTTGCATCGAATTGTTGTTGGAATTCATACTCACATTTGCTCATATTCAGATACACAAAGATCAAGTTTGACCGAAAGTTGACCAGATTTAACCACAGTTGACTTGAGTTGACTAGTTTCGAAAAGAATTTTGAAATAATTAAATAAAATTATTTAATTAAATGGAGTACTTACTTATAATTAATTAAACAAAGTTATTTAATTAAATGAGAAGCAATTCCTAGCTAATTAAATCAAGTTATTTAATTAAATAAGAAAAGTGCCTCGAATTAATTAAAGATTATTTAATTAAATAGAGAAAGTAATAATGAGAGCATATCTCATTTTATTAAATTAAATATCTCAACAAAATCTCTCTTTAGTGCGAAAAGAAAAATTTTCAGGTCACTATTGTTAAAAAATGAGTTAAATGAGTTAACTCCTTTTTCTACTCAAATTGAATCAGTTAACTCCTTATTTTACTTAAATTAAATCTGTTAACTCCCTTTAATTTGGAAATCTCCCTTTATGACTGAACTTCACCTTTAATACTGACCGTTGATTGAAATCGATCTCAACCATTGATTAATTCTAGGAAAGTCTATTTAAGAGACCCTCATCTCTTGATTTTGAAAGGTTGAATGAAAATTTGCATCAAATTGTTGTTGAAATTCATACTCACATTTACTCATATTCACATACGCAAAGATCAAGTTTGACCAAAAGTTGACCAGATTTAACTACGGTTAACTTGAGTTGACTAGTTTTGAAAAAAAATTGAAATAATTAAATGAAATTATTTAATTAAATGGAGTACTTACTTGTAATTAATTAAACAAAGTTATTTAATTAAATGAAAAGCCATTCCTAATTAATTAAATGAAGTTATTTAATTAAATAAGAAAAGTGCCTCTAATTAATTAAAGATTATTTAATTAAATAGAAAAAGTAATTATGAGAGCATATCTCATTTTATTAAATTAAATATCTCAACAAAATCTCTCTTCAGTTCAAAAAATGAAATTTCCAGTTCACTATTGATAAAAAATGAGTTAAATCAGTTAACTCCTTTTTCTACTCAAATTGAATCATTTAACTCCTTATTTTACTCAAATTAAATCTGTTAACTCCCTTTAATTTGGAAATCTCCCTTTATGACTGAACTTCATCTTTAATCCTGACCATTGATTGAAATCGATCTCAGTTGTTGATGAATTCTAAGAAAGTCTATTTAACAGACCCTCATCTCTTCATTTTGAAAGGTTGAATAAGAATTTGGATCGAATTGTTGCTGAAAATCATACTCACATTTTCTTATATTCACATACACAAAGTGTAGTGCCTACCCTTGTTCACATCTTTTCTAGACATTGTTGTTATTATTATCAGACTTTGATGGACTAGTTTTATGTTGATGGTTTAGTGGTATTGTTTTGACACTATCAGATATTAGGATATGGATTCAGTTGATATATGATGAGATCATTTAGACTTTACATTTCATGTATGTATCATGATCATTATATTGTTTTCAGTTATTAATGATGATTAGTTAGATGGTTTATTATCTCATGTGTTTTATTATGGTTACTTACCCCATATTTGCATGTGTATGGTGTGCGTATTTTCTTATTGTATGGCATTTCTGATGTGGTTAAAGAGGGGAGTCATAGTCACCTGCTCAGTCGGGATCTATACGATGCACCACTTCCTGCCATTGTCTGTTTAGCTTAGCATTATATATTGTATGTACATGCATAGTTTTTTTGCAGGTTGCAGGTACCAGGTATCGACTTTCCTGAATTGCCAGGATGAGCGTACCCTATTATACTATCTCAATGATAAGAGAAGGGAGATAAATTCTCAAGTCCAAATCCCAAACCCTAAAACCATTTGTCTTAGTGAGTTAGGACAAGTATCAGAGTTGAGTACCCACCGAATATGTCAGATGACATATTTCATGATTTTTAACCTTTTAGACTGATTTTGTATGATTTGTTCTATGATGGGTTTTCATATTTTATCTTGGAGGTCTATGGTGAATTGTTTATTATTTAAGTCTTAATAAATAGGTTTAATTAATAAATTATTTATTTGAAAAAATTAATATTAAATATCATGATCTTTGATATTTTGATTATAATTAATTAAATGAGAATTAATTGAGGAAAAAGAATTAAATAAAAGAAAATTAGTAAATTAAAATTAATAATAATTATAAAATAATAATAAAGTAATAAATAAAATAATAATAATAAAAGTTATAAAATTTAAAATGAAAGTTATAAAATTTAAATAGAAATTATTTAAAAAGTAAATTGGAGTTATAAGTTTGCATGGGAATTAACGCACTTTTCTATTTCTCATGTGTCAACAACACGGGGGCATCAATTAAGCACATGGTGTCTACAACCCTATGGCTCATCTTGAAGGTTGGAAAAGACCCATGCTTAGTTGTTGACACCTTCCAGCTATTTCTAGAAGCATTCTAGAGGTTTCCTGAAAGCTCTTTATATTCAGGCATTCTTAGAAGCTTAGATAGAGTGTTTGGAGTGTGATTGGAGCATTGGAGGATTCGAGAGTTCTAAAGAAGGGAGCTTGCTCTGTGGGTTTTATGAGGAAGAGCGAATTAGCATCAGAATCGGGGTAGATTCTTGTGATTTTACTTATGCTATTTTCGCATCATGTATTCCTGTCTTCTTTGTGTCTTCCATATATCTTCTGAGGAATTTCATATTTTTATTGTATGCATTCTCAATTTGGGCAATTAAATTTATTTGAGAATTTTATATGCATAAATCAAAAAGGAAAACGGGGCTAGGGTTGAAATTCATAGTCAAACCCATTAGAATTAATTATTGAAAATTTTGGAGATCAAAGGTCTATGGGAGAATTCTGAAAATTAGAGGTTTTTAATAAACTGTGTATATACATGTTTATATTGGTCAAATTAGCATACAGAAAATAATTATATATATGCTGTAAAACTTGATTAAAATCTGTGAATGCACACACACACACACACACACACACACACACACACACACACACACACACACACACACACACACACACACACACACACACACACACACACACACACACACACACACACACACACACACACACACATATACTGAACAAGGGCATTTTATTATTCAATTTCGAACCGCATCAATGGGGAAACATTTTATTAAAAATGTTATATTTTATTAAGAATTTGCATCGCGATTTATCTCTGTGAAAAGCGTTTAAAAAAAATGTTGTTTAAAAATAATAATAATAAATAAATATGTCTAGGTGGGTATGTACCCCCCCACCTTTATCTGTCCACCGATATTTATTGGTGGGTTGCAGGGTACTTGCAACGTAGTGTACCTGCGACAAAAGAATTGCCATATGGCAGTGGTTGTAGGGTACCTGCGGATGCAGGGTACCCGTGACAGGTATGATCGCACGTCATCGACGATGATTCAAACATATATATTGCTTTCAGTTTTGGTTATAAATTGTGATCGATTTTTATATAATTTAAAAAAAAAGTTATTATCAATTATATATATATATATGTATGTATGTATGTATGTATGTATGTATGTATGTATAAGTATATGTATAATAGTTATAAATAATTATTTTATTTAAAATAATTTATATAGATGGATCATTTTGTAAAGATAAAAGATTAAAAGATTATGATTAATAATTATAATGAGGAGATAATAATAATTAACTTAGTTAATTAATGTTAATTATTAGAATGTGATATAAGTTTTGATATATGCAAATTTTTTTCAATAGAAATGTCATTTTTCAAACAAAGTTTATATGAATAAAATATTATTAGATCAATTAGAAAATTGAGTCTAATGGAGAAACTTTTTATCTATCAAACAAATACATGGGTTAGGTAAAACCTGAAATTACTCCACTTGATATAGTTTGAGAAACGTAAACTGAGACTTTTGCATTTGAATTCAAAATTGAAAACTTAGCAAAACCAAAACATGTGTTTACATTGTGTAATTCTTTATGCTATTGTTTTGGGTTTTGGGTTGACTAGTGTTGATCAATTATAGGATGTCTACCAGAGGCTTGGGGGTTTTGTGATTGTGATGTCATGATGATGTTTTAATCTCGATCTTTATAAACCCAACCATGGTTATGTGATGGAATGCTCTATGTATTGGATTTGAATACTAATTGTTATAGTTGAGATTTTTTATTTATGAGACACTTGACTTAACCATTAATTTTGGTCATCGATCAGTTATCCTTGGTTATTTTCTAGTCGCCATGATGGGACTGAGATGTGGATTTATTCTTGATGATGTCATGTTGTGACATGTTTGACTCAACCATTTTTGGAGTCTTCGATCAGTATGATTGAGATATATTTTGGTTATTGAGAACCATTGGATACTTTTGATTATCAGTGATACTTCAGTTGCCAATAGAGAGCTATTATGTTCATAATTTTCTATGGATGTTTGCTCATGGAGATTTGATGCTTTTATGCATATTTGATGATTTTATGGATTATCTTTTGTAATTTTGAGATTTATGAGTCCATGAGCATTAGGGTAGGATATCCACATGTAGTGACAGGAAGTGGCTTGCAATGGGGGCCGGGGTCCTAAGAGGCTGCCAGGGTAACTCATTGTAAGTTGGATTAATAAGTGATAACATTCACACCTAATACTAACTAAATGAACCTAAAAAGATAAGTGTTTTTTTCTTGCCCATGCCTTGAGTGCTTGTACAGTCTAGGATGGGAGTAGTGAGACACATGGTTGCGACCTTGCATTCCATAGTATGCCTTGTCAGTATGAGAGGATAATAGTGGCCGCATGAGATCAGTATGGACCCGTGGAGTTTAGCTAACTGCTAGGGTAACTTCTACATGATAAATGCGATGACACTTTCCCGCTTGTAGAGTAGGTCCCTACATGTCATTGTGTGCCTCTGGGAAGTAGATGTCAGTTTTGTGATTGGAACCTTTGAGTTAGTATACTTTTAGGATTTTTGGACTTATAGAGATTTGAGCTATGTGTTATGGATAGCCTTTTTGGGACTTGAGATTATCTCCTCAGCATGGTGGGAGTGGACCACTTAGGTACCACATGGTCGGGTGGTAGTGTATTTTTCACTCTTATCATTTGAGACTCATTGAGACATTGTGGCTGATGCGTCGTTCGTGATGGTGGATATGTATCCTTTCATTGATGATTGGCATATGTTAGATGATGTTATATTATGCTTATATTTGCATGTTAGATTACTTTATACATATGATGTTGTATATTTTAGGAGTGACATTCCTACTATGTTAATACCAATGATCTCTTCGGTGATTTGGGATGTTACGCACGGAGGGATGGCTAGGGCCCACGATGGTTTAATGATGCTATTAATGGTCGGAAGGAACTGTGCACTTAGTTTATTTTGTTTGATCTTTATGATGGATGTATATGTCTTCTATGATGATGTATCATGTGATTATCTCTACTTTGATGTATCATAGATTGGAATAAGATGATGTACCTTATTCTACATATGTATATTCTTTGAGCTTTTCATACCCTGTGACATGTACAGAAGATGATTGAGCATTTGGAAATGTAATGTTTAAACATTGGACTTACCATTATTATTTCATGTGGATGTTGTACTAGATGGATTCTTGTATGTAATTCAACGTTAAGGGATCTTTAAAGAATGTAATCTATTATGTATGTTATGTTTACTTTCAGATGGACATTGCTATTGCTTCCGTTATTGTGAACAAGTTATGTATGGTATTTACTTTCATGTAAAAAAAAAAAATGTTACCAAGCTTAGTGAAACTCTAGCTTAATTCTTTGAATCCCTTGGCGGGGCGTTACACAAAGATCAAGTTTGACAAAAAGGTGACAAAATTTAACCACGGTTGAATTGAGCTGACTAGTTTCGAATTTTTTTTTGAAATAATTAAACAAAATTATTTAATTAAATGGAGTACTTCTAATTAATTAAATAAAGTTATTTAATTAAATGAAGTTATTTAATTAAATAAGAAAAGTGTCTCTAATTAATTAAAGATTACTTAATTAAATACAAAAAGTAATTATGAGAGCATATCTAATTTTATTAAATTAAATATCTCAAAAAAATCTCTCTTCAGTTCAAAAAGGGGAATTTTCAGTTCACTATTGATCAAAAATGAGTTAAAAAAGTTAACTTCTTTTTCTACTCAAATTGAACCAGTTAACTCATTATTTTAATCAAATTAAATCTGTTAACTGCCTTTAATTTGGAAATTTTCTTTTATGACTGAACTTCATCTTTAATCCTGACCGTTGATTGAAATCTATCTCAACCGTTGATGAATTCCAGGAAAATCTATTTAAGAGACCCTCATCTCTTCATTTTGAAAGGTTGAATGAGAATTTGCATTGAATTGTTGCTGGAATTCACACTCACATTTGTTTATATTCACATACGCAAAGATCAATTTTGACCAAAAGTTGACCAAATTTAACCACAATTGACTTGAGTTGACTAGTTTCAAATTTTTTTTTGAAATAATTAAATGAAATTATTTAATTAAATGGAGTACTTACTTCTAATTAATTAAACAAAGTTACTTAATTAAATGAGAAGCCATTCCTAATTAATTAAATGAAATTATTTAATTAAATAAGAAAAGTGCCTCTAATTAATTAAAGATTATTTAATTAAATAGAAAAAGTAATTATGAGAGCATATCTCATTTTATTAAATTAAATATCTCAACAAAATCTCTCTTCAGTTCAAAACGAGAAATTTTCAGTTCACTGTTGATAAAAAATGAGTTAAATCAATTAACTCCTTTTTCTACTCAAATTGAATCAGTTAACTCCTTATTTTACTCAAATTAAATCTGTTAACTCCATTTAATTTGGAAATCTCACTTTATGACTGAACTTCACCTTTAATCCTGACCGTTGATTGAAATCGATCTCAACCGTTGATGAATTCCAGGAAAGTATATTTAAGAGACCCTCATCTCTTAATTTTGAAAGGTTGAATGAGAATTAGCATCGAATTGTTGCTGAAATTCATACTCACATTTGCTCATATTCACATACACAGAGATCAAGTTTGACCAAAAGTTGACCAGATTTAACCACGATTGACTAGTTTCGAAAAGAATATTGAAATAATTAAACAAAATTATTTAATTAAATGGAGTACTTACCTGTAATTAATTAAACAAAGTTATTTAATTAAATGAGAAGCCATTCCTAATTAATTAAATGAAGTTATTTAATTAAATAAGAAAAGTGTCTCTAATTAATTAAAGACTATTTAATTAAATAGAAAAAGTAAATATGAGAGCATATCTGATTTTATTAAATTAAATATCTCAACAAAATCTCCCTTCAGTTCAAAAAGGGAAATTTCTAGTTCACTATTGATAAAAAATGAGTTAAATCAGTTAACTCCTTTTTCTACTCAAATTGAATCAGTTAACTCCTTATTTTACTCAAATTAAATATATTAACTCCATTTAATTTGGAAATCTCCCTTTATGACTGAACTTCACCTTTAATCCTGACCGTTGATTGAAATCGATCTCAACCATTGATAAATTTCAGGAAAGTCTATTTAAGAGATCCTCATCTTTTCATTTTGAAAGGTTGAATGAGAATCTGCATTGAGTTGTTGCTGGAATTCATACCCACATTCTCTCATATTCACATACGCAAAGATAAATTTTTACCAAAACCTGACTAGATTTAAACACGGTTGAGTTGAGTTGACTAGTTTTGAAATTTTTTTGAAATAATTAAACCAAATTATTTAATTAAATGGAGTACTTACTTCCAATTAATTAAACAAAGTTATTTAATTAAATGAGAAGCCATTCCTAATTAATTAAATGAAGTTATTTAATTAAATAAGAAAAGTGCCTCTAATTAATTAAAGATTGTTTAATTAAATAGAAAAACTAATTATGAGAGCATATCTCATTTTATTAAATTAAATATCTCAACAAAATCTCTCTTCAGTTCGAAAAGGGAAATTTTTAGTTCACTATTGTTCAAAAATGAGTTAAATCAGTTGACTCCTTTTTTTACTCAAATTGAATCAGTTAACTCCTTATTTTACACAAATTAAATCTGTTAACTCCTTTTAATTTGGAAATCTCCTTTTATGACCGAACTTCACCTTTAATCTTGACCGTTGATTGAAATCAATCTCAATCATTGATGAATTCAAGGAAAGTCTATTTAAGAGACCCTCATCTCTTTATTTTGAAAGGTTGAATGAGAATTTGCATCGAATTGTTGCTGAAATTCATATTCAGATTTGCTCATATTCACATATGTAAAGATCAAATTTGACCAAAAGTTGACCAGATTTAACTACGGTTGACTTGATTTGAAGAGTTTTGAAAAGAATTTCAAAATAATTAAGCGAAATTATTTAATTAAATGTAGTACTTACTTCTAATTAATTAAACAAAGTTATTTAATTAAATGAGAAGCCATTCCTAATTAATTAAATGAAGTTATTTAATTAAATAAGAAAAGTGCCTCTAATTAATTAAAGGTTATTTAATTAAATAGAAAAAGTAATTATGAGAGCATATCTCATTTTATTAAATTAAATATCTCAAGAAAATCTCTCTTTAGTCCTAAAAGGGAAATTTACAGTTCATTATTGATGAAAAATGAGTTAAATCAGTTGACTCCTTTTTTTACTCAAATTGAATCAGTTAACTCCTTATTTTACTCAAATTAAATCTGTTCACTCTCTTTAATTTGGAAATCTCCCTTTATGACTGAACTTCACCTTTAATCCTGACCGTTGATTGAAATCAATCTCAACCGTTGATGAATTTCAGGAAAGTCTATTTAAGAGACCCTCATCTCTTCATTTTGAAAGAGTTGAATGAGAATTTGCATCGAATTGTTGCTGAAATTCATACTCACATTTGCTCATATTCACATACACAAAGATCAAGTTTGACCAAAAGTTGACCAGATTTAACCACGGTTGACTTGAGTTGACTAGTTTCGAAAAGAATTTTGAAATAATTAAACAAAATTATTTAATCAAATGGAGTACTTACTTCTAATTAATTAAACAAAGTTATTTAATTAAATGAGAAGCCATTTCTAATTAATCAAATGAAGTTATTTAATTAAATTTAAAAATTGTCTCTAATTAATTAAAGATTATTTAATTAACTAAAAAAAGTAATTATGAGACCATATCTCATTTTATTAAATGAAAAATCTCAACAAAATCTCTCTTCAGTTCGAAAAAAAAAATTTTCAGTTCACTATTGATAAAAAATGAGTTAAATTAGTTGACTCCTTTTTCTACTCAAATTGAATTAGTTAACTCCTTATTTTACTGAAATTAAATCTGCTAACTCCCTTTAATTTTGAAATCTTCCTTTATGACTGAACTTCACCTTTAATCCTGACCGTTGATTGAAATTGATCTCAACCGTTGATGAATTCCAGAAAAGTCTATTTAAGAGACCCTCATCTCTTCATTTTGAAAGGTTGAATGAGAATTTGCATTGAATTGTTGCTAGAATTCATACTCACAGTTGCTCATATTCACATACGCAAAGATCAAGTTTGACGAAAAGTTGACTAGATTTAACCATGGTTGACTTGAGTTGACTAGTTTCGAAAAGAATTTTTAAATAATTAAACGAAATTATTTAATTAAATGGAGTACTTACTTCTAATTAATTAAACAAAGTTATTTAATTAAATGAGAAGCCATTCTTAATTAATTAAATAAAGTTATTTAATTAGATAAGAAAAGTGCGTTTAATTAAATAAAGATTATTTAATTAAATAGAAAAAGTAATTATGAGAGCATATCTCATTTTATTAAATTAAATATCTCAACAAAATCTCTCTTTAGTTCAAAAAGAGAAATTTCCAGTTCACTATTGATTAAAATTGAGTTAAATTAGTTAACTCCTTTTTCTACTCAAATTGAATAAGTTAACTCATTATTTTACTCAAATTAACTCTGTTAGCTCCCTTTAATTTTGAAATCTCCCTTTATGATTGAACTTCACCTTTAATCTTGACAGTTGATTGAAATCGATCTCAACCGTTGATGAATTCTAGGAAAGTCTATTTAAGAGACCCTCATCTCTTCATTTTGAAAGTTTGAATAAGAATTTGCATCGATTTGTTGGTGTAATTCATACTCACTTTTTCTCATATTCACATATGCAAAGATCAAGTTTGACCAAAAGTCGACTAGATTTAACCACGGTTGACTTGAGTTGACTAGTTTTGAAAAAAATTTTGAAATAATTAAACAAAATTATTTAAGTAAATGGAGTACTTACTTCTAATTAATTAAACAAAGTTATTTATTAAATGAGAAGCCATTCCTAATTAATTAAATGAATTTATTTAATTAAATAAGAAAAGTTTCTCTAATTAATTAAAGCTAATTTAATTAAATAGAAAAAGTGATTTGAGAGCATATCTCATTTCATTAAATTAAATATCTCAACAAAATCTATCTTTAGTTCAAAAAGGAAAATTTACAGTTCACTATTTATCAAAAATGAGTTAAATCAGTTGACTCCTTTTTCTACTCAAATTGAATCAGTTAACTCCTTATTTTACTCAAATTAAATCTATTAACTCCCTTTAATTTGAAAATCTCCCTTTATAACTGAACTTCATGTTTAATCCTGACCGTTTATTGAAATCGATCTTAACCATTGATGAATTTCAGGAAAGTCTATTTAAGAGACCCTCATCTCTTCATTTTGAAAGGTTGAATGAGAATTTGCATCGAATTGTTGCTGAAATTCATACTCACATTTTCTCATATTCACATACGCAAAGATCAAGTTTGACCAAAAGTTGACTAGATTTAACCACGGTTGACTTGAGTCGACTAGTTTTGAAAAAAAAATTGAAATAATTAAATGAAATTATTTAATTAAATAGAGTACTTACTTCTAATTAATTAAACAAAGTTATTTAATTAAATGAGAAGCCATTCCTAATTAATTATATGAAGTTATTTAATTAAATTAGAAAAGTGCCTCTAATTAATTAAAGATTATTTAATTAAATAGAAAAAGTAATTATGAGAGCATATCTCATTTTATTAAATTAAATATCTCAACAAAATCTCTCTTTAGTTCAAAAAGGGAAATTTTCAGTTCACTATTGATAAAAAATGAGTTAAATCAGTTAACTCCTTTTTCTACTCAAATTGAATCAGTTAACTCCTTATTTTACTCAAATTAAATCTGTTAACTCCTTTTAATTTGAAAATCTCCCTTTATGACTGAACTTCACCTTTAATCTTGACCGTTGATGAATTTCAAAAAAGTCTATTTAAGAGACGCTCATCTCTTCATTTTGAAAGGTTGAATGAGAATTTGCATCGAATTGTTGCTAGAATTCATACTCACATTTGCTCATATTCACATACGCAAAGATCAAGTTTGACCAAAAGTTGACCATATTTAACCACAGTTGACTTGAGTTGACTAGTTTCGAAAAGAATTTTGAAATAATTAAACGAAATTATTTAATTAAATGCAGTACTTACTTCTAATTAATTAAACAAAGTTATTTAATTAAACGAGAAGCCATTCCTAATTAATTAAATGAAGTTATTTAATTAAATAAGAATAGTGTCTCTAATTAATTAAAGATTATTTAATTAAATTGAAAAAGTCATTATGAGAGCATATCTCATTTTATTAAATTAAATATCTGAACAAAATCTCTCTTCGGTTCCAAAAGGGAAATTTTCAGTTCACTATTGATAAAAAATGAGTTAAATCAGTTAACTCCTTTCTCTACTCAAATTGAATCAGTTAACTCCTTATTTTACTCAAATTAAATCTGTTAACTCCCTTTAATTTGGAAATCTCCCTTTATGAATGAACTTAACCTTTAATGCTGACCGCTGATTGAAATCAATCTCAACCATTGATGAATTACAGGAAAGTCTATTTAAGAGACCCTCATCTCTTCATTTTGAAAGGTTGAATGAGAATTTACATCGAGTTGTTGCTGGAATTCATACTCACATTTTCTCATCTTCACATACGCAAAGATCAAGTTTGACCAAAAGTTGACTAGATTTAACCACGGTTGACTTGAGTTGACTAGTTTCGAAAAAAAAATTAATAATTAAACAAAATTATTTAATTAAATGGAGTACTTAATTCTAATTAATTAAACAAAGTTATTTATTTAAATGAGAAGCCATTCCTAATTAATTAAATGAAGTTATTTAATTAAATAGAAAAGGTGTCTCTAATTAATTAAAGATTATTTAATTGAATAGAAAAAGTAATTATGAGACCATATCTCATTTTATTAAATTAAATATGTCAAAAAAATATCTCTTCAGTTCAAAAAGGGAAATTTCCAGTTCACTATTGATCAAATATGAGTTAAATCAGTTGACTACTTTCTGTACTCAAATTGAATCAGTTACGTCCTTATTTTACTCAAGTTAAATCTGTTAACTCCCTTTAATTTGGAAATCTCCCTTTATGACTGAACTTCACCTTTAATCCTGACTGCTGATTGAAATCGATCTCAACTGTTCATGAATTCTAAGAAAGTCTATTTAAGAGACCCTCATCTCTTAATTTTGAAAGGTTGAATGAGAATTTGCATCGAATTGTTGCTGAAATTCATACTCACATTTGCTCATATTCACATACGCAAAGATCAAGTTTGACCAAAACTTGACCAGATTTAACCACGGTTGACTAGTTTCGAAAAGAATTTTGAAATAATTAAACAAAATTATTTAATTAAATGGAGTACTTACTTGTAATTAATTAAACAAAGTTATTTAATTAAATGAGAAGCCATTCCTAATTAATTAAATGAAGTTATTTAATTAAATAAGAAAAGTGTCTCTAATTAATTAAAAATTGTTTAATTAAATAGAAAAAGTAATTATGAGAGCATATCTGATTTTATTAAATTAAATATCTCAACAAAATCTCTCTTCAGTTCAAAAAGGGAGATTTCTAGTTCACTATTGGTCAAAAATGAGTTAAATGAGTTAACTCCTTTTTCTACTCAAATTGAATCAGTTAACTCCTTATTTTACTCAGATTAAATCTGTTAACTCCCTTTAATTTGGAAATCTCTCTTTATGACTGAACTTCACCTTTAATCCTGACCGCTGATTGAAATTGATTAGTTGTTGATGAATTCAAGGAAAGTCTATTTAAGAGACCCTCATCTCTTCATTTTGAAAGGTTGAATGAGAATTTGCATCAAATTATTGCTAGAATTCATACTCACATTTGCTCGTTTTCACATATGCAAAGATCAAGTTTGACCAAAAGTTGACCAGATTTAACCATGATTGACTTGAGCTAACTAGTTTCGAAAAGAATTTTGAAATAATTAAATGAAATTATTTAATTAAATGGAGTACTTACTTCTAATTAATTAAACAAAGTTATTTAATTAAATGAGAAGCCCTTCCTAATTAATTAAATGAAGTTATTTAATTAAAGAAGAAAATTGTCTCTGATTAATTAAAGATTATTTAATTAAATAGAAAAAATAATTATGAGAGCATATCTCATTTTATTAAATTAAATATCTCAACAAAATCTCTCTTCAGTTCAAAAAGGGAAATTTCCAGTTCACTATTGATCAAAAATGAGTTAAATCAGTTGACTCCTTTCTCTACTCAAATTGAATCAGTGAACTCCTTATTTTATTCAAATCAAATCTGTTAACACACTTTAATTTCAAAATCTCCCTTTATGACTGAACTTCACCTTTAATCCTGACTACTGATTGAAATCGATCTCAACCATTGATGAATTTCAAGAAAGTCTATTTAAGAGACCCTCATCTCTTCATTTTGAAAGGTTGAATCAGAATTTGCATCGAATTGTTGCTGGAAGTCATACTCACATTTTGTCATATTCACATACGCAAAGATCTAGTTTGACCAAAAGTTGACCAAATTTAACCACGGTTGACATGAGTTGACTAGTTTCAAAAAGAATTTTGAAATAATTAAACAAAATTATTTAATTAAATGGAGTCCTTACTTCTAATTATTTAAACAAAGTTATTTACTTAAATGAGAAGCCATTCCTAATTAATTAAATGAAGTTATTTAATTAAATAATAAAATTGTCTCTAATTAATTAAAGATTATTTAAGTAAATAGAAAAATTAATTATGAGAGTATATCTCATTTTATTAAATTAAATATCTCAACAAAATCTCTCTTCAGTTCAAAAAGGGAAATTTCCAGTTAACTATTGATCAAAAATGAGTTAAATCAGTTGACTCCTTTCTCTACTCAAATTGAATCAGTCAACTCCTTATTTTATTCAAATTAAATCTGTTAAAACACTTTAATTTCAAAATCTCCTTTTATGACTGAACTTCACCTTTAATCCTGACCGCTGATTGAAATCGATCTCAACCATTGATGAATTCCAGGAAAGTCTATTTAAGAGACCCTCATCTCTTCATTTTGAAAGGTTGAATCAGAATTTGCATCGAATTGTTGCTGGAAGTCATACTCACATTTTCTCATATTCACATACGCAAAGATCAAGTTTGACCAAAAGTTGACCAAATTTAACCACGTTTGACATGAGTTGACTAGTTTCAAAAAGAATTTTGAAATAATTAAACAAAATTATTTAATTAAATGGAGTCCTTACTTCTAATTATTTAAACAAAGTTATTTACTTAAATGAGAAGCCATTCCTAATTAATTAAATGAAGTTATTTAATTAAATAATAAAAGTGTCTCTAATTAATTAAAGATTTCTTAATTAAATAGAAAAATTAATTATGAGAGTATATCTCATTTTATTAAATTAAATATCTCAACAAAATCTCTCTTCAGTTCAAAAAGGAAAATTTCTAGTTAACTATTGACCAAAAATGAGTTAAATCAGTTAACTCCTTTTTCTACTCAAATTGAATCAGTTAACTCTTTATTTTACTCAAATTAAATCTGTTAACTCGCTTTAATTTGGAAATCTCCCTTTATGACTAAACTTCACCTTCAATCTTGACTGCTGATTGAAATCAATCTCAACCATTGATGAATTTCAGAAAAGTCTATTTAAGAGACCCTCATCTCTTCATTTTGAAAGGTTGAATGAGAATTTGCATTGAATTGTTGCTAGAATTCATACTCACATTTGCTCATATTCACATACGAAAATATCAAGTTTGACCAAAAGTTGACCAAATTTAACCACGGTTGACTTGAGTTGACTAGTTTCGAAAAGTATTTTGAAATAATTAAACCAAATTATTTAATTAAATGGAGTACTTACTTCTAATTAATTAAACAAAGTTATTTAATTAAATGAGAAGCCATTCCTAATTAATTAAATGAAGTTATTTAATTAAATAAGAAAAGTGTCTTTAATTAATTAAAGATTATTTAATTAAATAGAAAAAGTAATTATGAGAGCATATCTCATTTTATTAAATTAAATATCTCAACGAAATCTATCTTCAGTTCAAAAAGGAAAATTTCTAGTTCACTATTGATAAAAAATGAGTTAAATTAGTTAACTCCTTTATCTACTCAAATTGAATTAGTTAACTCCTTATTTTTCTCAAATTAAATCTGTTAACTCCCTTTAATTTGGAAGTCTTCCTTTATGACTGAACTTCACCTTTAATCCTTACCGTTGGTTGAAATCGATCTCAACCGTTGATGAATTCCAGGAAAGTCTATTTAAGAGACCCTCATCTCTTCAGTTTTAAAGGTTGAATGAGAATTTGCATCGAATTTTTTTTGGAATTCATACTCACATTTGCTCATATTCACATACGCAAAAATCAAGTATCAGAGCTCGTGTTTCTACATTGGGAGCTCTGGGTATTTTGGAACAACTAGAACTATGAACTATTAAGTGTGACTTTCCAAACTTGATCTAGGTGAATTGAAACAGGACTCAAACTGTTACTTGAATATTTTTCATACTTCAGCACTTAGTTTCAAAACTAAAAAATTTACTTAAACCTAGACATAGAACTGAACTTAGTACCTTGTACTGTTGTAGGATGTTATCTGGGACTAGGTCTTCTGTTAGAGGCCATGGTAGAGGCTTTGGTAGAGGTTGTGGTCATGGTAGAGCTATCAGTGTCCATGAGTCTGCCCATGAGGGATCGACTCATGTAGAGAGCATGGAAGAGCACTCTAGTAGGCAGCAGGAAGAGAGCCATAGAGAGGACCAAGCTGAGTCTGAGGAGGTCAGTTTGAGGCATATGATGCAAACTATTCTAGAATGTCTACCTCTTGTTCAAGAACAGCCTAAAGTGCATCAGACAGAACAAGAGCATTGACCCAGATCTAGAAGTCCTCAAAAGGAACGTCAGAGGTCCATTATGTCCACTTAGACGAAGGATCTTTCAAGATCCAAGGTTAAGCCTTTCAATGGGCAAGGTTCTGGTTATGTGGTTGAGTAGTGGCTTATTTCCCTCGACAAAATTTTTTCCATGTAGGAGTTCGACAACAATGTTAAGGCAAGATTTGCGATCACTAATTTAGAGAATTTATGGACCACTTGGTGGACGATAGAGGGGAAGAAGTTGGGAATTGATATGAGCAGTGTTACATGGGAGTTATTCCTAGAGAGTTTTCGTGAACAATTCCTCCCAGATGAATGGAAACAACAAAGGGCTGATGAATTTCATAATCTTAGACAGTACACTTTGTCA
Source organism: Cupressus sempervirens (assembly GCA_028749045.1). Taxonomy (NCBI): domain Eukaryota; kingdom Viridiplantae; phylum Streptophyta; class Pinopsida; order Cupressales; family Cupressaceae; genus Cupressus; species Cupressus sempervirens. The sequence continues at coordinate 664,133,294 of CM053793.1, forward strand.
GTGACCGAGTATGAGCATAAGTTTTATGAGCTTATGCCTTTTTTTGGGTTCAGTAAAAATTTTTCTCAATTGACACAACATTTTATTAGGGGTTTGAATAACCGTATTATTGAGAAAGTTAAGGTATTTGAGCCAAAAATCCTCAAGGATGTGGTGCATCGAGCTAACCTTGTTGAGCAAAGTGTCAACCTTGGTCAAGGTCATTTTGTAGGAGCACCAATGGCATCAAGATCTAAAAGCAACTACAATTTAGGTGGTAACAAGAAGTTTTCTTTCTCTAAGGGGAAACAGTATCAGCAGCAGTCTCAATAGACACAGCAATAGAAGGGATCGAATTCTCAAGCTCAAGGCGGTGGCAAAGGTGCTAACACCAAGAACAACTGCAATGCTCAACACAATAAACGGAATCAGTCCAATCAGCCAGCTCAGAGTAGCCAGTCTTTTGTGAGCAGGAACAGTTGCTAGCAATCAAATGTACCACCTATGGGAAGAGGTTCTTGTAAAAATATGGAATGCTTTTCATGTGGTCAGATTGGACATTATGCAGCTCAGTGTCCTTAGCGAGCACCTCAGTTTTTAGGACCTAGACCTACCATTTCAAAACCCACAGTTGCTGATGCAGGTAGAGCTCATAGAGTTTTTGCAGTAGTTGATCAGCATTAGGAAGATCATCATGGAATAGTGGTTGAGACCACAGGTGCTATTAGAGGTATATCTCTTTCAGTATTGTTTGATTTAGGATGTATAGATTCATTTATTTCACCATCTATAGTTTCTAAGTGTAAGCTAGATGTGGTGAAGCAAGATCATGGTTGGCAAGTGGAACTAGCCTCAAGCATTAAGGTCTCCATAGATTCTATAGTTCATAAGTGTGGGCTTAGCTTAGGAAGCTTTGATACTGCAGTGGATCTTCGAATCATAACCCTTGGTTCCTATGATGTGGTTTTAGGCATGGACTAGCTTGGAACTCATAGAGCTAGTATAGATTGCAATAAGAAGATTATTATGTGCCAAGATGACCAAGGGAATGATGTGCAGATAGTTGGGATATCGAGGCCTATATCTCTACGGATGATTTTTGCTATGCAATTGAAGCGAAGTTTTCGAAAGGGATGCCAGATACTTGCTATTATGATAAATGATCTTGATGAAGAAGATCCCATGAGGGAGACTTTAGATCACCTAATTTTGCTGTAGTACGCAGATGTTTTTTCCAAGTGAGATTCGAGGCATGCCTCCAAAGAGGGACTTTGACTTTAGTATTGATCGGATTCCTGGAGTGGAGCCTATCTCTAAAGCTCCTTATCGCATGATGACATAGGAATTGGGTGAGCTACATCTTCAGCTAGAGGAACTTCTGGCCAAAGGGAGCATTCGACCTAGTGTATCACCATGGGGAGTTCCAGTGCTCTTTGTGAAGAAGAAAGACAATTCTTTGCGCCTTTGTATTGACTATAGACAGTTGAATAAGGTGACTATTAAGAATAGGTATCCTTTCCCTAGGATTGATGACTTATTCGATCAGATCAAGGGAGCTACAGTATTCTCCAAGATTGATGTTAAGTCAGGATACCACTAGCTTCTCATTAAGGAAGCAGATATTCACAAGACTGCTTTTCGAAATCATTATGGGCATTATGAGTTCACAGTGGTACCCTTTTGGATTGACTAATGCTCCATCAGTTTTTGTGAGTTTGATGAATGGTGTGTTCCAATCTTATCTACACAGCTTTGTACTCATATTTCTTGATGACATATTGATATATTCTAAGACTCAGAAGGAGTATGAGGAACACTTGCGGTTGGTTTTGCAGTGTTTGAGGGACAATTAGCTTTATGCCAATGCAGCTAAGTGTGAATTCTTCAAAATGGAGATTCAGTATTTAGGGCATGTTATTTCAGGTGATGGTATTTCAGTGGATCCTGCAAAGATTCAGGTGATAATAGATTGGCCAACACTGACTAATGTGTAAGAGATTCGTAATTTCATGGGTTTAGCTGGTTATTATCGTAGATTTTTCTAGAACTTCACTCGAATAGCACATCCTATCACATCTCTTCAAAGGAAAGGAAAGAAGTTTTTATGGACAGACAAATGTGAGGAAGCTTTCCAGAAGCTCAAGGAGCTTTTGACCAGTGCACCGATTCTAGCTGTACCTGATCCAGAAGGTGATTTCATGGTATGTATAAATGCTTCTCTTGAAGGGATTGGGGCAGTGTTGATGCAGAATGGACAGGTGATTACGTATGAATCACGCAAGCTCAAGGATCATGAGTTAAATTATCCTACACATGATCTTGAGTTAGTAGCAGTAGTTCATGCTTTGACAAGGTGGAGACATTTCTTGTTGGGGCACAGATTTGAGCTACATAGCGATCATCATAGTCTTCAGTACATTTTTACTCAGCCTAATTTTAATGCTCGCCAAAGGTGATGGATGGAGTTTCTATGCGAATATGATTTTGAGGTTAAGTACATTTAGGGTAAGGAGAATGTGGTGGCAGATGCTTTGAGTCGCAGGAGACATGTGGCATCATCGATGACTCTTAGTGTCGATTTGAGGTGTTGGATTCTTTAGGTACTTCCTAGGGATTCATGGTATCAGGAAGTGTGTAGAGAGATTGATTCAGGAAGATCTTTGGAAGATAAATTTGCAGGTTACGTTTGAGAATCAGATGGTCTTTTAAGACGTTTGGGAAGGATTTATGTGCCATTTTCGGATGAGCTTCGCACCTTGATTCTGGCAGAAGCTCATCGTATACCTTACTCAGCATATCCAGGTGTCAAGAAGATGCATGCTGATTTGAGATGTTTGTTCTTTTGGTCTGGGATGAAGCGAGATATTGTTGATTTTGTGGCTAGGTGCCTTGAGTGTCAGAGAGTTAAGACAGAACATCAGCACTTGACTGGACTTTTGCAGCCTAATCTTATTCCTTCTTGGAAGTGGGATATCATCTCCATGGATTTCATAGTATGATTACCTATGACAGTTCGACATCATGATGCTATCATGGTCATCGTTGATCGGTTGACTAAGGTGACACATTTTTCACCAATTAGGTCTTCCTACATAGCAGCTTCTATAGCTAATGTCTTTGTGTGTGATATTGTGAGATTACATGGTATTCCTAGAAAGATCATTTTTGACAGGGATCCTGTATTCACATTTGCATTCTGGACATCGCTGCAGCATGAGCATCGAGCGCAATTAAACTTCAGTTTGGCATATCATCCAGAGACTGATGGTCAGACAGAGAGGGTGAATCAAGTTTTGGAGGATATGTTACAGATGTATGTGATGGATAGGCAGACACGTTGGGAGGATTACCTCTACATAGTGGAGTTTTTTTACAACAACGGATATCATAGTTCTATTGGTATGGCACCATTTCAGACATTATATGGGTGTCCTTGTCATACACCATTGAGTTGGGATAGTCTTGAGGATCGCATCCTGTTGGGACCTGAGATGCTTCGTGATATGGAGCAACAGGTAGTGCGTATCCGTGAGCATTTGACTACGACACAGGATAGGCAGAAGAAGTATGCCGATGCTCATAGGATTGATAAGCAGTTTATTGTGGGTGATAAGGTTTTCTTGAGAGTGCGACCACGAAAGAGTCCTATCCGATATGGAAAGGGTTCTAAGCTAGCACCTCACTTTGTGGGACCATTCAAGATTTTGGAGAGGATTGATCTGGTTGCTTACCGCCTTGCTCTACCACCCAGCCTAGCTCGCATTCATGATGTTTTCCATGTTTTAGTGCTTTGGCAGTATATTCCTGATATTGTACATGTTCTTGATTGGAATGCGTTGTAGGTAGAGGACGAGTAGCTGGCTTTGGAGCCAGTTCATATTCTGGAGCAGCAGAGGTTGACCCTCAGGGGTCGAACCATCAAGCAGGTAAGGGTCCAATGGGACCCTACTGATGATTCTTCAACTACTTGGGAGGATGCAGCTAGATTGAGGGAGTTATATCCCTACTTGTTTGTAGGCTTCCAGGAGTAAGCCTAACCCAAGGGGGGTTGGATGTAGTGCCTACCCTCGTTCACATCTTTTCTGGACATTGTTAATATTATTAGACTATGATAGACTAGTTTTATGTTGATAGATTAGTGGTATTGTTTTGACATTATCAGACATTATGTTATGGATTCAATGGTTATAAGATGAGATCATTTAGACTTTACATTTCATGCATACATGATGATCATTATATTGTTTTCAATTATTATTGATGATTAGATGGATGGTTTATTATCTTATGTGTTTTATTATGGATACTTACCCCATACTTGCATGTGTATGGTGTGCGTGTTTTCTTATTGTATGGCATTTCTAATGTGGTTAAGGAAGGGAGTCGTAGTCACCTGCTTAGTCAGGATCTACACGATGCACCACTTCTTGCCATTGTCTGTTTAACTTAGCATTATAAATATTGTATATACATGCATAGTTTTTCTGTAAGTTTTAGGTACCGGGTATCGACTTTCCTGAATTGCCAGGATGAGCGTACCCTATTATACTATCTCAATGATAAGAGAAGGGAGATAAATTCTCAAGTCCAAATCCCAAACCCTTAAACCAATTATCCTAGTGAGGTAGGACAAGTATCTCGATATTTTACCCACTCAGTGTGTCGGATAACATAATTCATGATTTTTAACCCTTTAGACTAATTTTGAGGGATTTTCTCTATGATGAGTTTTCATATTCTATCTTGGAGGTCTATGGTGAATTATCTATTAATTAAGTCTTAATAAATAGATTTAATTAATAAATTAATGATTTGAGGAAATTAATATAAAATATCATGTTATTTGATATTTTGATTATAATTAATTGAATGGGAATTAATTGAGGGAAAAGAATTAAAAGAAAATTAGAAATTAAAATTAAAAATAATAATAAAATAATAATAAAGTAACAAATAAATAATAATAATAAAAGTTATAAAGTTAAAATGAAAGTTATAAATATTTAAATAGAAATTATATAAAAAGTAAATTGGAATTATAAGCTTGCATGAGAATTAACACACTTCTCTATTTCTCATGTGTCAACAACACGGAGGTTAGTGCATCAATTAAGCACATGGTGTCTACAACCCTATGGCTCATCTTGAAGGTTGGAAAAGACTCATGCTTAGTTGGTGACACCTTTCAGCTGTTTCTAGAAGCATTCTAGATGTTTCCTAAAAGCTCTTTATATTCAAGCATTCATAGAAGCTTAGACACAGCGTTGGGAGAGCAATTGGAGCATTGGAGGACTTAAGAATTCTGAAGAAGGGAGGAGCTTGCTCTGCGGATTTTTTGAGGAAGAGCGATTTAGCATCAGAATCCAGATAGATTCTTGTGATTTTACTTATGCTATTTTCGCATCACGCATTCCCTATCTTCTTCGTGTCTTCCATGTCTTCTGAGAAATTTCATATTTATATGCATTCTCAATATGGATAGATTAATTTTATTGGAGAATTTTATATGCATTCATAATTGTAGATATAATCTTTGTGAAAAAAAAAAAAAAGCCATACATGGTTATATATTCAGATCTGCATACATATACATATATATATGTATATTTATATATATGCATATGTATATATTTATTATGGATCTATTATAAAATTGGATTATATATATACATACCTATATATATATATATATATATACCTATGTATATCTATATATAATGCACCGAATTGAGCGATTGATAAATCGCAGTGGGAAATTTAGTAAATCGCATCGTGATTCATATCGCATGAAACAAGTGTATATTATAATGCCGTGGGCACGATTTGTACCTTGTGCCTACGGAAAGCAGAGACCTGCTGTCGTAGGTCTGCGGTGACAAGGGTACTACATACCCGCTGTCGGTGCAGTGCCTGCGATCACAGGTACTGCATACCGTAGCAATAGTTTTGGGAGGTTTTAATTGATGTTAATGTTATGCAAAAAAAAATGTTATGTTAAAACATTTATAAACAATCAATTCACATTTCTATATAATATGGTGTCAATCGAAATTGTTAAATTGATTTTATGAAAACGTATTAATATATTTACATATGTATGTATGTATATATATATATATATATATATATATATATAATATGTAAATAAGTTATTTATAAATTTAAGTTATTATTATTTGATCAATGATTTATATTGAAGATTTATTTTCATAAAGGTGACTCTTTAATAACCTTCAACTATTTAATAATTTAATTGTTTTAAATTATTAAATAAGGAATTTATAGTTTGGTGGGAGATGTATCAAACAAATATTATAAATTGGAAAATTGATTTTTAATTCTAATAAGGAAAACTTTTATTTATCCAAAACAATGTGAGTGTTTTCCCATTCATTCTTCAAACTTGGAAACTGAAACTGAGATCTCTACATTTAAATTCAAGTTGTAAAATCAAAACATGTGTTTACATTGTGTATTTTTTATGCTATTGTTTTGGGTTTTGGGTTGACTAGTGCTGACCAGTATAGGACGTCTACCAGAGGCTTGGAGGTTATGTGATTGTAGTGACATGATGATGTTTTAATCTCGATCTTTATAAACCCAACCATGGTCATGTGATGGAATGCTCTATGTATTGGTTATTATTACTAATTGTTATAGTTGAGATTCTTATGTATGAGACACTTGACTTAACCATTATTTTGGTCATCGATCAGTTATCCTTGGTTTATTTTTTTGGTCGTCATGATGGGACTAAAATGTGGATTTATTCTTGATCATGTCATGTTGTGACATGTTTGACTCAACCATTTTTGGAGTCTTCGATTAGTATGATTGAGATATATATTTTGGTTATTGAGAACCATTGGATATTTGATTATCAGTGATACTTCAGTTGCCAATAGAGAGCTATTGTGTTCATGATTTTCTATGGATGTTAGCTCATGGAGATTTGATGCTTTTATGCATATTTGATGATTTTATGGTTTATCTTTTGTGATTTTGAGATTTATGAGTCCATGAGAATTAGGGTAGGATATCTACATGTAGTGACAGGAAGTGTCTTGCAATGGGGGTCGGGGCCCTAAGAGGCTGCCAGGGTAACTCATTATAAGTTGAATTAATAAGTGATAACATTTACACCTAATACTAACTGAATGAACCTAAAAAGATAAGTGTTTTGTTCTCACCCATGCCTTGAGTGCTTGTACAGGCTAGGATGGGAGTAGTGAAACGCATGGTTGCGACCTTGCATTCCGTAGTATGCCTTGTCAGTATGAGAGGATACTAGTGGCTGCATGAAATCAGTATGGACCCATGGAGTTTAGCTAACTGCCAGGGTAACTTGTATGTGATAATTGCGATGACACTTTCTCTCTTGCATGGTAGGTTCCTACATGTCATTGTGTGCCTCTGGGATTAGATGTCAGAATTTGTGTTTGGAACCTTTGAGTTAGTATCCTTTTAGGATTCCTGGACTTATAGAGATATGTGTTATGTGATTCTCATAGCCTGTTTGAGACTTGAGATTATCTCCTTAGCACGGTGGGAGTGGACCACTTAGGTACCACGTGGTCGGGTGGTAGTGTATTTTCCACTCTTATCATTTTGAGATTCATTGAGACATCATGACTGATGCGTCCCTCATGATGGTGGATATGTATCCTTTTTCATTGATGATTAGCATATGTTAGATGATGTTATCTTATGCTTTTATTTGCATGTTAGATTACTTTCTACATATGATGTTGTATACATTAGGAGTGACATTCCTACTATGTAACACCGATGATCTCTTCGATGATTTGGAATGTTACGCACGGAGGGATGGCTAGGATCCACGATGGTCTAATGATGCTATTGACGGTTGGGATGAACCGTGCACTTAGTTTATTATGTTTGATCTTTATGATGGATGTATATGTATTTGTATCATGTGATTATCTCTACTTTGATGTATCATGGATTAGAATAGGATGATGTACCTTATTCTATGTACGTATATTTTTTTGAGCTTGTCCTACCCTGTGACATGTACAGGGGATGATTGAGTATTTGAAATGTAATGTATAAACATTGGACTTATCATTATTATTTCATGTGGATGTTGTACTAGACGGATTCATGTATGTAATTCAACGTTAAGAGATCTTAAAGAATGTAATCTACTATGTATGTTATGATGGACAATGCTATTGCTTCCGTTATTGTGCATGAGTTATATATATGGTATTTATTTTCAAAAAAAAAAAATACTACTAAACTTAGTGAAATTTTAGGTTAATTCTTTGAAACCCTTGCCGGGGCATTACATCAAGCTTGACCAAAAGTTGACCAGATTTAACCACGGTTGACTTGAGTTGACTAGTTTCGAAAAGAATTTTGAAATAATTAAATGAAATTATTTAATTAAATGGAGTACTTACTTCTAATTAATTAAAAAAAGTTATTTAATTAAATGAAAAGCCATTCCTAATTAATTAAATGAAGTTATTTAATTAAATAAGAAAAGTGTCTCCAATTAATTAAAGATTATTTAATTAAATAGAAAAAGTAATTATGAGAGCATATCTCATTTTATTAAATTAAATATCTCAACAAAATCTCTCTTCAGTTCAAAAAGGGAAATTTTTAGTTCACTATTGATCAAAAATGAGTTAAATCAGTTAACTCATTTCTCTACTCAAATTGAATCAGTTACTCCTTATTTTACTAAAATTAAATCTGTTAACTCCCTTTAATTTGAAAATCTCCCTTTATGACTGAAATTCACCTTTAATCCTAACCGCTAATTGAAATCGATCTCAACCATTGATGAATTCCAGGAAAATCTATTTAAAACACCCTCATCTCTACATTTTGAAAGGTTGAATGAGAATTTGCATCGAATTGTTGCTAGAATTCATACTCACATTTGCTCATATTCACATACGCAGAGATCAAGTTTGACCAAAAGTTGACCAGATTTAACCACGGTTGACTTAAGTTGACTAGTTTCGAAAAGAATTTTGAAATAATTAAACGAAATTATTTAATTAAATGGACTACTTACTTCTAAGTAATTAAACAAAGTTATTTAATTAAATGAGAAGTCATTCCTAATTAATTAAATGAAGTTATTTAATTAAATAAGAAAAGTGTCTCTAATTAATTAAAGATTATTTAATTAAATAGAAAATGTAATTATGAGAGCTTATCTCATTTTCTTAAATAGAATATCTCAACAAAATCTATCTTCAGTTTAAAAAGGGAAATCTCCAGTTCAATATTTATAAAAAATGAGTTAAATCAGTTAACTCTTTTTTCTACTCAAATTGAATCAGTTAACTCTTTATTTTACTCAAATTAAATCTGTTAACTCCCTTTAATTTTGAAATCTCCCTTTATGACCGAACTTCACCTTTAATCCTAACCGTTGATGAATTCCAAAAAAGTCTATTTAAGAGACGCTCATCTCTTCATTTTGAAAGGTTGAATGAGAATTTGCATCGAATTGTTGCTAGAATTCATACTCACATTTGCTCATGTTCACATACGCAAAGATCAAGTTTGACCAAAAGTTGACTAGATTTAACCATGGTTGACTTGAGTTGACTAGTTTTGAAAAGAATTTTTAAATAATTAAATGAAATTATTTAATTAAATGGAGTACTTACTTCTAATTAATTAAACAAACTTATTTAATTAAATGAGAAGCCATTCCTAATTAATTAAATGAAGTTATTTAATTAAATAAGAAAAGTGTCTCTAATAAATTAAAGATTATTTAATTAAATAGAAAAAGTAATAATGAGATCATATCGCATTTTATTAAATTAAATATATCAACAAAATCTCTCTTCAGTTCAAAAAGGAAAATTTCCAGTTCACTATTGATCAAAAATGAGTTAAATCGGTTAACTTCTTTTTCTACTCAAATTGAATCAGTTAACTCTTTATTTTACTCAAATTAAATTTGTTAACTCCCTTTAATTTGGAAATGTCCTTTTATGATTGAACTTCACCTTTAATCCTGACCGTTGATTGAAATCTATCTCAACCATTGATGAATTCCAGGAAAGTCTATTTAAGAGACCCTCATCTCTTAAATTTGAAAGGTTGAATGACAATTTCCATCAAATTGTTGCTGGAATTCACACTCACATTTTCTCATATTCACGTATGCAAAGATCAAGTTTGACCAGATTTTACCACGATTGATTTGAGTTGACTAGATTCAAAAAGAATTTTGAAATAATTAAACAAAATTATTTAATTAAATGGAGTACTTACTTCTAATTAAAAAAACAAAATTATTTAATTAAATGAGAAGCCATTCCTCATTAATTAAATGAAGTTATTTAATTAAATAAGAAAAGTGTCTCTACTTAATTAAAGATTATTTAATTAAATAGAAAACGTAATTATGAGAGCATATCTCATTTTATTAAATTAAATATCTCAACAAAATCTCTCTTCAGTTCAAAAAGAGAAGTTTTCAGTTCACTATTGATAAAAAATGAGTTAAATCAGTTAACCCTTTTTTCTACTCAAATTGAATCAGTTAACTCCTTATTTTACTCAAATTAAATCTATTAACACCCTTTAATTTGGAAATCTCCCTTTATGACAGAACTTCACCTTTAATCCTAACCGTTGGTTGAAATCGATCTCAACCGTTGATGAATTTTAGGAAAATCTATTTAAGAGACCCTCATCTCTTCATTTTGAAAGATTGAATGAGAATTTGCATCGAATTGTTGTTGGAATTCATACTCACATTTTCTCATATTCACATACGCAAAGATCAAGTTTGACCAAAAGTTTACCAGATTTAACCATGGTTGACTTGAGTTGACTAGTTTCGAAAAGAATTTTGAAATAATTAAACGAAATTATTTAAATAAATGGATTACTTACTTCTAATTAATTAAACAAAGTTATTTAATTAAATGAGAAGCCATTCCTAATTAATTAAATGAAGTTATTTAATTAGATAAGAAAATTGTCTCTAATGAATTAAAGATTATTTAATTAAATAGAAAAAGTAATTATGAGAGCATATCTCATTTTATTAAATTAAATATTTCAACAAAATTTCTCTTCAGTTCAAAAAGAGAAATTTTCAGTTCACTATACATAAAAAATGAGTTAAATGAGTTAACTCCTTTTTCTACTCAAATTGAATCAGCTAACTCCTTATTTTACTCAAATTAAATCTGTTAACTCCCTTTAATTTGGAAATCTCCTTTTATGACTGAACTGAACATTTAATCTTGACCATTGATTGAAATCGATCTCAACCATTGATGAATTCCATGAAAGTATATTTAAGAGACCCTTATCCCTTCATTTTGAAAGGTTGAATGAGAATTTGCATCGAATTATTGATGAAATTCATACTCACATTTGCTCATATTCACATACGAAAATATCAAGTTTAACCAAAAGTTGACCCGATTTAACAACGGTTAACTTGAGTTGATTAGTTTCGAAAAGAATTTTGAAATTATTTAATTAAATGAAGTAGTTACTTCTAATTAATTAAACAAAGTTATTTAATTAAATGAGAAGCCATTCCTAATTAATTAAATGAAGTTATTTAATTAAATAAGAAAAGTGTCTCTAATTAATTAAAGATTATTTAATTAAACAGAAAACATAATTATGAGAGCATATCTCATTTTATTAAATTAAATATTTCAAAAAAATCCCTCTTCAGTTGAAAAGGGGAAATTTCCAGTTCACTATTTATCAAAAATGAGTTAAATCAATTAACTCATTTTTCTACTCAAATTGAATCAGTTAACTCTTTATTTTACTCAAATTAAATCTATTAACTCGCTTTAATTTGGAAATCTCCCTTTATGACTGAACTTCACCTTTAATCCTGATCGTTGATTGAAATCGATATCAACCATTGATGAATTCCGGGAAAGTCTATTTAACAGACCCTCATCTCTTCATTTTGAAAGGTTGAATGAGAATTTGCATCGAATTGTTGCTGGAATTCATACTCACATTTGCTCATATTCACATACACAAAGATCAAGTTTGACCAAAAGTTGACCAGAGTTAACCACAGTTGACTTGAGTTGACTAGTTTCGAAAAGAATTTTGAAATAATTAAATAAAATTATTTAATTAAATGGATTACTTACTTCTAATTAATTAAACAAAGTTATTTAATTAAATGAGAAGCCATTCCTAATTAATTAAATGAAGTTATTTAACTAGATAAGAAAAGTGTCTCTAATTAATTAAAGATTATTTAATTAAATAGAAAAAGTAATTATGAGAGCATATCTCATTTTATTAAACTAAATATATCAACTAAATCTCTCTTCAGTTCAAAAAGGGAAATTTTCAGTTCATTATAGATCAAAAATGAGTTAAATGAGTTAACTCCTTTTTCTACCAAAATTGAATCAGTTAACTCCTTATTTTACTCAAATTAAATCTGTTAACTCCCTTTAATTTGGAAATCTCCCTTTATGACTGAACTTCACCTTAATCTTGACCATTGATTGAAATCAATCTCAAGCATTGATGAATTCCAAGAAATTCTATTTAAGAGACCCTCATCCCTTCATTTTGAAAGGTTGAATGAGAATTTGCATCGAATTGTTGTTGGAATTCATACTCACATTTGCTCATATTCACATACGAAAATATCAAGTTTGATCAAAAGTTGACCAGATTTAACAACAGTTGACTTGAGTTGACTAGTTTCGTAAATAATTTTGAAATTATTTAATTGAATGAAGTACTTACTTCTAATTAATTAAACAAAGTTATTTAATTAAATGAGAAGCCATTCCTAATTAATTAAATGAAGTTATTTAATTAAATAAGAAAAGTGTCTCTAATTAATTAAAGATTATTTAATTAAATAGAAAATGTAATTATGAGAGCATATCTCATTTTATTAAATTAAATATCTCAACAAAATCTCTTTTCAGTTCAAAAAGGGAAATTTCCTGTTCACTATTTATCAAAAATGAGTTAAATCGAATAACTAATTTTTCTACTCAAATTGAATTAGTTAACTCTTTCTTTTACTCAAATTAAATCTATTAACTCCCTTTAATTTTAAAATCTCCCTTTATGACTCAACTTCACCTTTAATCCTGACCGTTGATTGAAATCGATCTCAACCATTGATGAATTCCAGGAAAGTCTATTTAAGAGACCCTCATCTCTTCATTTTGAAAGGTTGAATGAGAATTTGAATCGAGTTGTTGCTAGAATTCATACTCACATTTGCTCATATTCACACACGCAAAGATCAACTTTGACCAAAAGTTGACTAGATTTAACCACGGTTAACTTGAGTTGACTAGTTTCAAAAAGAATTTTGAAATAATTAAATGAAATTATAAAATTAAATGGAGTACTTACTTCTAATTAATAAAATAAAATTATTTAATTAAATGTGAAGCCATTCCTAATTAATTAAATAAAGTTATTTAATTAAATAAGAAAAGTGTCTCTAATTAATTAAAGATTATTTAATTAAATAGAAAATGTAATTATGAGAGCATATCTCATTTTATTAAATTAAATATGTCAACAAAATCTCTCTTCAGTTCAAAAAGGGAAATTTCCAGTTCACTATTTATTAAAAATGAGTTAAATCAATTAACTCATTTTTCTACTCAAATTGAATCAGTTAACTCTTTATTTTACTCAAATTAAATCTATTAACTCCCTTTAATTTGAAAATCTCCCTTTATGACTTAACTTCACCTTTAATCCTGACCGTTGATTGAAATTGATCTCAATCGTTGATGAATTTCAGGAAAGTCTATTTAAGAGACCCTCATCTCTTCATTTTGAAAGGTTGAATGAGAATTTGCATCGAATTGTTGCTAGAATTCATACTCACATTTGCTCTTATTCACATACACAAAGATCAAGTTTGACCAAAAGTTGACCAGATTTAACCATGGTTGACAAGTTTTGAAAAGAATTTTGAAATAATTAAACAAAATTATTTATTTAAATGAAGTTCTTACTTCTAATTAATTAAACAAAGTTAATTAATTAAATGAGAAGCCATTCCTAATTAATTAAATGAAGTTATTTAATTAAATAAGAAAAATGTCTCTAATTAATTAAAGATTATTTAATTAAATAGAAAAAGTAATTATGAGAGGATATCTCATTTTATTAAATTAAATATTTCAACAAAATCTCTCTTCAGTTCAAAAAGGGAAATTTTGAGTTCATTATTAATCAAAAATGAGTTAAATCAGATAACTCCTTTTTCTACTCAAATTGAACCAGTTAACTCTTTATTTTACTCAAATTAAATCCGTTAACTCCTTTTAATTTGGAAATCTTCTTTTATGACTTATCTTCACCTTTAATCCTGACCATTGATTGAAATCGATCTCAACCATTGATGAATTCCATGAAAGTCTATTTAAGAGACCCTCATTTCTTCATTTTGAAAGGTTGAATGAGAATTTGCATCGAATTGTTGCTGGAATTCATACTCACATTTGCTTATATCCACATATGCAAAGATCAAGTTTGACCAAAGGTTGACCAGATTTAACCACGGTTGACTTGAGTTGACTAGTTTTGAAAAAAAACTTGAAATAATTAAACAAAATTATTTATTTAAATGGAGTACTTACTTCTAATTAATTAAACAAAGTTATTTAATTAAATGAGAAGCCATTCTTAATTAATTAAATAACGTTATTTAAATAAATAAGAAAAGTGTCTCTAATTAATTAGAAATTATTTAATTAAATAGAAAAAGTAATTACGAGAACATATCTCATTTTATTAAATTAAATATCTCAACAAAATCTCTCTTCAGTTCAAAAAGGGGAATTTCCAATTCACCATTGATCAAAAATGAGTTAAATCAGTTAACTCCTTATTTTACTCAAATGAAATACGTTAACTCCCTTTAATTTGGAAATCTCCCTTTATGACTGAACTTCACCTTTAATCCTGACCGTTGATTGAAATCGATCTCAACCGTTGATGAATTCTAAGAAAGTCTATTTAAGAGACCCTCATCTCTTCATTTTGAAAGGTTGAATGAGAATTTGCATCAAATTGTTGCTGGAATTCATACTCACATTTGCTCATATTCACATACGCAAAGATCAAGTTTGACCAAAAGTTGACTAGATTTAACCACGGTTGATTTGAGATGACTAGTTTCGAAAATAATTTTAAAATAATTAAACAAAATTATTTCATTAAATGGAGTACTTACTTCTAATTAATTAAACAAAGTTATTTAATTAAATGAGAAGCCATTCCTAATTAATCAAATGAAGTTATTTAATCAAATAAGAAAAGTGTCTCTAATTAATTAAAGAATATTTAATTAAATAAAAAAAGTAATTATGAGAGTATATCTCATTTTATTAAATTAAATATCTCAACAAAATTTCTCTTCAGTTCAAAAAGGGAAATTTTCAGTCCACTATTGATCAAAAATGAGTTAAATGAGTTAACTCATTTTTCTACTCAAATTGAATCAAGTATCTCCTTATTTTACTCAAATTAAATCTATTAACTCCCTTTAATTTGGAAATCTCCCTTTATGACTGAACTTCACCTTTAATCCAGACCATTGATTAAAATCTATCTCAACCGTTGATGAATTCTAGTAAGGTTTCTTTAAAAGACCCTCATCTCTTCATTTTGAAAGGTTGAATGAGAATTTGCATCGAATCTTTGCTAGAATTCATACTCACATTTGTTCATATTCACACACACAAAGATCTCGTTTGACCAATAATTAACCAGATTTAACCATGGTTGACTTGAGTTGACTAGTTTCGAAAAGAATTTTGAAATAATTAAACGAAATTATTTATTTAAATGGAGTACTTACTTCTAATTAATTAAAAAAAGTTATTTAATTATATGAGAAGCCATTCCTAATTAATTAAATGAAGTTATTTAAATAAATAAGAAAAGTGTCTCTAGTTAATTAAAGATTATTTAATTAAATAGAAAAAGTAATTATGAGAGCATATATCATTTTATTAAATTAAATATCTCAACAAAATCTCTCTTCAGTTCAAAAAGGAAAATTTCCAGTTCACTATTAATAAAAAATGAGTTAAATCAGTTAACTCCTTCTCTACTCAAATTGAATCAGTTAACTCCTTATTTTACTCAAATTAAATCCGTTAACTCATTTTAATTTTTAAATCTCCCTTTATGACTGAACCTCACCTATAATCCTGACCGTTGATTGAAATCGATCTCAACTATTCATGAATTCCAGGAAAGTCTATTTAAGAGGCCCTCATCTCTTCATTTTGAAAGGTTGAAAGAGAATTTGCATCAAATTGTTCCTGGAATTCGTATTCACATTTGCATATTCACATACAAAAAGATTAAGTTTGACCAAAAGTTGACCAGATTTAACGACAGTTGACTTGAGTTGACTAGTTTTGAAAAGAATTATGAAATAATTAAATGAAATTATTTAATTAAATGGAGTACTTACTTCTAATTAATTAAGCAAAGTTATTTAATTAAATGAGAAGCTATTCCTAATTAATTAAATGAAGTTATTTAATTAAATAAGAAAAGTGTCTCTAATTAATTAAAGATTATTTAATTAAATAGAAAATGTAATTATGAGATCATATCTAATTTTATTAAATTAAATATCTCAACAAAATCTCTCTTCAGTTGAAAAAGGGAAATTTCTAGTTCACTATTGATAAAAAATGTGTTAAATCACTTAACTCCTTTTTTTACTCAAATTGAATCAGTTAACTCTTTATTTTACTCAAATTAAATCTATTAACTCCCTTTAATTTGAAAATCTTCCTTTATGACTGAACTTCACCTTTAATTCTAACTGTTGATTGAAATCGATCTCAAGCGTTGATGAATTCTAGGAAAGTCTATTTAAGAGACCCTCGTCTCTTCATTTTGAAAGGTTGAATGAGAATTTGCATGGAATTGTTGCTGGTATTCATACTCACATTTTCTCATATTCACATACGCAAAGATCAAGTTTTACCAAAAGTTGACCAAATTTAACCACGGTTGACAAGTTTCGAAAAGAATTTTGAAATAATTAAATGAAATTATTTAATTAAATGGAGTACTTACTTCTAATTAATTAAACAAAGTTATTTAATTAAATGAGAAACCATTCCTAATTAATTAAATGAAGTTATTTAATTAAATAAGAAAAGTGTCTCTAATTAATTATAAATTATTTAACTAAATAGAAAAAGTAATTATGAGAGCATATCTCAGTTTATTAAATTAAATATCTCAACAAAATCTCTCTTCAGTTAAAAAAGGGAAATATCCAGTTCACTATAGATAAAAAATGAGTTAAATCAATTGACTCCTTTTTC
Organism: Cupressus sempervirens; assembly: GCA_028749045.1. Taxonomy (NCBI): domain Eukaryota; kingdom Viridiplantae; phylum Streptophyta; class Pinopsida; order Cupressales; family Cupressaceae; genus Cupressus; species Cupressus sempervirens. Next base: position 664,150,615 of record CM053793.1, read on the forward strand.
TACTCAAATTGAATCAGTTAACTCCTTATTTTACTCAAATTAAATTTGTTAACTCCCTTTAATTTGAAAATCTCCCTTTATGACTGAACTTCACCTTTAATCCTGACCGTTGATTGAAATCGATCTCAACCGTTGATGAATTTCAGGAAAGTCTATTTAAGAGACCCTCATCTCTTCATTTTGAAGGGTTGAATGAGAATTTGCATCGAATTGTTGCTGGAATTGATACTCACATTTGCTGATATTCACATACGCAAAATATCAAGTTTGACCAAAAGTTGACCAGATTTAACCATGGTTGTCTTGAGTTGACTAGTTTCTAAAAAAAAATTGAAATAATTAAATGAAATTATTTAATTAAATGGAGTACTTACTTCTAATTAATTAAACAAAGTTATTCAATTAAATGAGAAGCCATTCCTAATTAATTAAATGAAGTTATTTAATTAAATAAGAAAAGTGTCTCTAATTAATTAAAGATTATTTAATTAAATAGAAAAATTAATTATGAGAGCATATCTCATTTTATTAAATTAAATATCTCAACAAAATCTCTCTTCAGTTCAAAAAGAGAAATTTCCAGTTCACTATTGATCAAAAATGAGTTAAATTAGTTGACTCTTTTTTCTACTCAAATTGAATCACTTAACTCCTTATTTTACTGAAATTAAATTTGTTTACTCCCTTTAATTTGGAAATCTCCCTTTATGACTGAACTTCACCTTTAATCCTGACCGTTGATTGAAATCGGTCTCAACCGTTGATGAATTCCAGGAAAGTCTATTTAAGAGACCCTCATCTCTTCATTTTGAAAGGTTGAATGAGAAGTTGCATCGAATTGTTGCTGGAATTCATACTCACATTTGCTCATATTCACATACGCAAAGATCAAGTTTGACCAAAAGTTGACCAAATTTAACCACGGTTGACTAGTTTTGAAAAGAATTTGAAATAATTAAACGAAATTATTTAATCAAATGGAGTACTTACTTCTAATTAATTAGAGAAAGTTATTTAATTAAATGAGAAGCCATTCCTAATTAATTAAATGAAGTTATTTAATTAAATAAGAAAATTGTCTTTAATTAATTAAAGATTTTTTAAAGATTATTTAATTTAATGAGGGTGTGCAAACTGTTAATAGGATGGAAGGCTTGGCTATCCTATATGCTTTGAAGTGAGCTTATGCCCTAGGGTGGCAGAAGGTGATTTGTAAAGCTGAATCTCAAGTACTGGTTAATTTTCTTCTTCAAAGGAAGATGTCTAAAGTTAGTTGGCAACTATCTATGTTAGTGCAACAAATATTACTGGTTAGCTGTGTAATGGATTCAGTGTCTTTTTCCCATATTCCAAGGGAATGGAATAGGGTAGCTGATTGTCTGGCTATATGGGCATCAAAAGATATTGATGGCCAGAGGATTGATGAGTGGGAGCAGTTGTCCTTCGAGCTATGTTAGGATTTGGAGAGGATTCTTGTTGAAGATGGAAGTGGTGTTGGGGAATGAAGTTCACTATTGATAAAAAATGAGTTAAATCAGTTAACCCCTTTCTCTATTCAAATTCAATCAGTTAACTCTTTATTTTACTCAAATTAAATCTGTTAACTCCGTTTAATTTGGAAATCTCCCTTTATGACTAAACTTCACCTCTAATCCTAACCGTTGGTTGAAATCAACCTCAACCGTTGATGAATTCGAGGAAAGTCTATTTAAGGGACCCTCATCTCTTGATTTTGAAATGTTGAATGAGAATTTGCATCAAATTATTGTTGGAATTCATACTCACATTTTCTCATATTCACATATGCAAAGATCAAGTTTGACCTAAAGTTCACCAGATTTAACCATGGTTGACTTGAGTTGACCAGTTTTGAAAAGAATTTTGAAATAATTAAATGAAATTATTTAATTAAATGGAGTACTTACTTCTAATTAATTAAACAAAGTTATCTAATTAAATGAGAAGCCATTCCTAATTAATTAAATGAAGTTATTTAATTAAATAACAAAAGTGTCTCTAATTAATTAAAGATTATTTAATTAAATAGAAAAAGTAATTATGAGAGCATATCTCATTTTATTAAATTAAATATCTCAACAAAATCTCTCTTCAATTCAAAAAGGGAAATTTTCAGTTCATTATTGATAAAAAATGAGTTAAATCAGTTAACTCCTTTTTCTACTCAAATTGAATCAGTTAACTCCTTATTTTACTCAAATTAAATCTGTTAACTCCCTTTAATTTGGAAATCTCCCTTTATGACTGAACTTCACCTTTAATCCTGACTGTTGATTGAAATTGATCTCAACCGTTGATGAATTGCAAGAAAGTCTATTCAAGAGACCCTCATCTCATCATTTTGAAGGGTTGAATGAGAATTTGAATTGAATTGTTGCTAGAATTCATACTCACATTTGTTGATATTCACATACACAAAGATCAAGTTTGACCAAAAGTTGATCAGATTTAACCACAGTTGACTTGAGTTGACTAGTTTCGAAAAGAATTTTGAGATAATTAAATGAAATTATTTAATTAAATAGAGTACTTACTTATAATTAATTAAACAAAGTTATTTAATTAAATGAGAAGCCATTCCTAATTAATTAAATGAAGTTATTTAATTAAATATGAAAAGTGTCTCTAATTAATTAAAGATTATTTAATTAAATAGAAAAAGTAATTATGAGAGCATATCTCATTTTATTAAATTAAATATCTCAACAAAATCTCTCTTCAGTTCAAAAAAGGAAATTTCTAGTTCTCTATTGATCAAAAATGAATTAAATGAGTTAACTCCTTTTCCTACTCAAATTAAATCAGTTAACTCCTTATTTTACTCAAATTAAATCTGTTAACTCCCTTTAATTTGAAATCTCCCTTTATGATTGAACTTCACCTTTAATCCTGACCGTTGATTGAAATCGATTTCAACCGTTGATGAATTCTAGGAAAGTCTATTTAAGAGACCCTCATCTCTTCATTTTGAAAGGTTGAATGAGAATTTGCATCGAATTGTTCCTGGAATTCATACTCACATTTGCTCATATTCACATACGCAAAGATCAAGTTTGACCAAAAGTTGATCAGATTTAACCACGGTTGACTAGTTTCGAAAAGAATTTTGAAATAATTAAATGAAATTATTTAATTAAATGGAGTACTTACTTCTAATTAATTAAACAAAGGTATTTAATTAAATGAGAAGCCATTCCTAATTAATTAAATAAAGTTATTTAATTAAATAAGAAAAGTGTCTCTAATTAATTAAAGATTATTTAATTAAATAGAAAAAGTAATTATGAGAGCATATCTCATTTTATTAAATTAAATATCTCAACAAAATCTCTCTTCAGTTCAAAAAGAGAAATTTTTAGTTCACTATTGATAAAAAATTTGTTAAATCGGTTACTCCTTTTTCTACTCAAATTGAATCAATTAACTCCTTATTTTACTCAAATTAAATCTGTTAACTCCCTTTAATTTGGAAATCTCTCTTTATGACTGAACTTCACCTTTAATCTTGACCGTTGATTGAAATCGATCTCAACCATTGATGAATTCTGGGAAAGTCTATTTAAGAGACCCTCATCTCTTCATTTTGAAAGGTTGAATGAGAATTTGTATCGAATTGTTGTTGGAATTCATACTCACATTTTCTCATATGCACATACGCAAAGATCAAGTTTGACCAAAAGTTGACTAGATTTAACCACAATTGATTAGTTTTAAAAAGAATTTTGAAATAATTACAAGAAATTATTTAATAAAATGGAGTACTTACTTCTAATTAATTAAACAATGTAATGCCACTCAAGACATAACTGAAAGAATTTAAAACAAAACACAATTCCATAAACGCAATTTTTTATTTTTTTTTAAAAACATCTCAACAAAAGTTCCATTACAAGGATTGAATCACTCTCATACAGAAAAATTCCCAATGAAAGAGAATATCGTCGAAATACATTTCTGTTACAATAAGGATACATAAAGAGTTCAACACTATAATGAAATACAATTTCATTTCTCGACACCTATGTCCAACTTTGGAACCCTAAATGGTGATTTAGAAGTAACTTCAATAAACATCCTTAGCTACTTGAATCTCAAAACACCTGAAAATCACACAGAATTCAACATAACACAAACAGGGGCTCAATACACACTGAGTTAAAAGGCGAAATCCATCTGCATACTTGTTAGTACCAACATATAGATATCCAAAAATAGATTTCTAATCCATCTAATATAGTGCAAACCTGATAATAATATGGAAGAAGTAAACAATTACTTTTCATTGCAATAATTAAACTCGCACTAAGAATAACTCATAAATGAAACATATATGTTCTGAGGTGTCATCATTATGGCACTAATTTTCTGCATCCAAATATGGTATGCTCATAGTCATCATACAACGGTACTCTCTATTTTACTTGTCATTAACAGAATAGAGACATGTCTTTTCTTCGTACTTAACCATATAGGTTTAAGTCATAGGTAAGGCCAATTTTCTTTTATGTGAAATTAACCCACCCAAATTTTTTTAAAGTTATCACTAAATTAATTAACTGAATAGGATAAACCAAATTCAGCCACCTCGATATACGTACATCACAGATATTCTTAAAAATACACATCAAATAGATATACTAAGAATGACATGCGGCAATTATAAAATCAGTTTACAATATGATACTACATCCTTAAATCCATCTGTAACACATCTTATACTGCCAAGTTCAAAGGTAAATATGGATAATTTAAATCAATAGGATTAAAACCTATAATATCAAGATTGCATAGATACCATTGAACTGTTGCACAGTTCAATGATACTTACAAAATCTTCATACTATACTTTTAATTCCCTGCTGACCTAATCATCTATACTTAACATTGATTTGACCAAGATAACGAATCATAATGCACATGATATTCACATCATCAAACATGTATCAAAATCTGCCTCAATTCATATACTACTTTCATTTTATTAAGAACTGAAATTCATCTTACATAATAAAAGAATTTTGTCTTAAGCATCTAATCTCAAACAATTCAATAAAGCTAATAGATCACATTATAATCATAGTAAAAAAACTAAGTACAACCAAATCAAAAGTGAAATCATTAAACAATAGTTAAAGCAGCTTATCACCCTATTACAACTTTTCATAACTTTAAGGAAATTGTGATGTCATAATTTTTTTTAATTCCCATTTAAAACTATTCGACAGACAACACACCTGGTGTTAATGACCATAGTTTTATCAAGTGTCCATAAGCCAATTAAAAGTAATTCTATCACAGCATTTTCCCCACGGCATCAACTACCGATAACACCCAAAATTTTAAGCTATCAAATGATATTACAGCATTTCTAAGATTTCGAGCTAACCATATGACTAAATGCCCACCCGATATATTTTAATGCAGATGATCAAAAGTTCCACCATGTTTAGATTCCATTCATTTCAAATGACACAAAATCTTCAATTACAAATGTTTTGACACAGCCTGGGCGGTTCGGATTGGTTTCATACACGTGAACTATCTATGCAATACATATGACAGGCTCGGGTTTATAACCCTATTTTACTATGAAATAGAGAGACTCTCGCCCACTCTAACATTCATAGATAGGCTAAGTATGGCGATACAGAACCATTCAAAACTAAGACTCATACTATTACTTCCTATAGATTGTAAAACAAATAGCCCTCTTCCAAAACAACATATGATGACTAGAATCTCAACAACCGACGAAAACCCTATGCAATTATAAACTTATTCAAATCTTAATGCAAACAGGGTATCGACTATTATCGAGTAAATGCAACATTGATTTAGGTTTCATGCAAACTGTTTAACAAAATGTCTTTGACAGGGTGTCAAATAACAACAGTTTACTAAGATTCTAAATATCATATGAACACCTTATACAATTATAAATAAATCCAAATCATATGCACATTCAACAAGGTATCAACTGTTACTAATTGAAACTTTTCTATATTTCAATAACATAATAAAAACTGTGCTGATAAATGTCAGTTCAACATTGTTTAAGTTTCATGATAGCTATTTGACATAATGCCTGCCCTCGATTTTCAAGCAAACTGATACACCCAGAATCCATAACAACTACAACATAAATAAATGATTTAACAAACACCATAAATCCAAAATGTATCATAAACTCAAGACAAACAGAGCTCCCTCAATAAAACTCGAAGCATTACAATTTAATGACTACCACAACTCAATTCGAAGCTTAACAAGAAGCAACGTTTCCCAGATGATCATGCTATACCCACATCCATATTTGGATGTACACAGAGTTTAACAACCCAATGTCCAGCCCTGCGTACACCCAACCATGGGTGCTGATATAATACGAAACCATATCCAAACATTTTAACAAACATAGTTTGCAAATTCAAATGAAACACATACAACTAAAATAGAGTATAGGGTTTTAAAGAGAGGCCCCCTACCTCCAAAATCTGAGAAGGTGAACAAAACTCTCAACCCACTGCTCTACAAATTTCGCTTGTCTCCGAAGCCCCAAAAGCTGAATGAAAAACTTGAAAGAAATCTCGACACAATGAATATAAAATGCTGTGAGCAACTCAAGAAACTAACACCCATAACATAGAACTCCTTTCCAACCATATTGCCTAATACACAACAACACCTCACAAGTGGCTTACTTCACAAAACAATCGGCCTAATGCCCAGCAAAAACCTTGCAATTTTCAAAACACCAAAATGGAATGACCGACTCATTCCTAAGTGCCATTACTTCCCACTTTCGTGCATTAATTCCAGTGCAGGACTGGGTACAATGACAACCCCTATGTACCACCAAACTTGGCTTACAAAACAATAATATAATGCCACAAGAAAGCATTCAAAACCCTCAAGTTTTAGGAAGAATGATCCTTCATTAGTATGTAAGTTAGGAGTATAACCTTTATTAATGCAGTGCTGCAAATATAACTTAACATATGCAAAGTTGACTATCTCCCACATTAACTTATGAGAATCTATAAATATATATATAAGAGTGATAATCTCACATTCAAACTTATGAATTGTGTGCGAATTTTCATTAAATATTCACATTTATATTTATATATATATATATATATATATATATATATATATATATATATATATATATATATATATATATATATATATATATATATATATGTATATGTACGTATATAAATATACATGTGAATTAATATCCACACGTATGTCTATATATATATATATATATATATATATATATATATATATATATATATATATATATATATATATATATATATATATATATATATATATATATATATATATAGACACACACACACACACACACACACACACACACACACCTAAAACATAAAAGAGAACTGAATTTTTCAAAAGATATAAGAACACCATCATAAGAGAGAAATTATCAAAAACACTTGAAAGAACATGCCATCTAAAAAATAAATGTGATTAATTTCCAGAATTCAATACAACATCCAAGGCTCATCTTAAAAGAATAAGATAAATTCTTGTCATTTAAATGAATTATAAATATTATGCTGAATTACATCTTACCACAATACTAGGGTCATACAATTAATCTTCAAATTAAATTCACTTCCATATTACGCAACTAAAGTATCAGTTCCAAGTTCAAACATGTACTAATAATCAACGAAATTAGCCAGATCAAAATAGCTGAATCTTCAAACAATAAACTGACATAAATAGATTATGATCACTATAATTGTATCTGCATAGACCACATCTCAACTAACTAAATTAACCAATAGTTAAATAAAGTTTGATAATGTCTTAGCAAGAAACTAGAAACATAGCGACAACTGAAGCATAAGAAGAGAATCAAGTAGAAGTAAGATCAGGCATGACAAACAATGTTATTTAATTAAATGAGAAGCCATTCATAATTAATTAAATGAAGTTATTTAATTAAATAAGAAAAGTGTCTCTAATTAATTAAAGATTATTTAATTAAATAGAAAAAGTAATTATGAGAGCATATCTCATTTTACTAAATTAAATATCTTAATAAAAATTTCTCTTTAGTTCAAAAAGGGAAATTTCCAGTTCACTATTGATCAAAAATGAGTTAAATCAGTTGACTCCTTTTTCTACTCAAATTGAATTAGTTAACTCCTTATTTTACTCAAATTAAATTTGTTAACTCCCTTTAATTTAGAAATCACCCTTTATGACTGAATTTCACCTTTAATCCTGACCGTTGGTTGAAATCGATCTAAACCATTGATGAATTTCAGGAAAGTCTATTTAAGAGACCCCCATCCCTTCATTTTGAAAGGTTGAATGAGCATTTGCATCGAATTATTGTTGGAATTCATACTCACATTTGCTCATATTCACATACGCAAAGATCAAGTTTGACCAAAAGTTGACCAAATTTAATCACGGTTCACTTGAGTTGACCAGTTTCGAAAAGAATTTTGAAATAATTAAACAAAATTATTTAATTAAATAGAGTACTTACTTCTAATTAATTAAACAAAGTTATTTAATTAAATGACAAACCATTCTTAATTAATTAAATGAAATTATTTAATTAAATAAGAAAAGTGTCTCTAATTAATTAAAGATTATTTAATTAAATAAAAAAAGTACTTATGACAGCATATCTTATTTTATTAAATTAAATATCTCAACAAAATCTCTCTTCAGTTCAAAAAGGGAAATTTTCAGTTCACTATTGATCAAAAATGAGTTAAATCAGTTGCTTCCTTTTTCTACTCAAATTGAATCAGTTAACTCCTTATTTTACTCAAATTAAATCTGTTAACTCCCTTTAATTTGGAAATCTTCCTTTATGACTGAACTTCACCTTTAATCCTGATCGTTGATTGAAATCGATCTCGACCGTTGATGAATTCCAGGAAAGTCTATTTAAAAGACCCTCATCTCTTCATTTTGAAAGGTTGAATAAGAAGTTGAATCGAGTTGTTGCTGGAATTCATACTCACATTTGCTCATATTCACACATGCAAAGATCAAGTTTGACCAAAAGTTGACCAGATTTAACCATGGTTGACATGAGTTGACTAGTTTCGAAAAGAATTTTAAAATAACTAAATGAAATTATTTAATTAAATGGAGTACTTACTTCTAATTAATAAAAAAAAATTATTTAATTAAATGAGAAGCCATTCCTAATTAATTAAATGAAGTTATTTAATTAAATAAGAAAAGTGTCTCTAATTAATTAAAGATTATTTAATGAAATAGAAAAAGTTATTATGAGAGCATATCTCATTTTATTAAATTAAATATCTCAACAAAATCACTCTTCAGTACAAAAAGGGAAATTTTCAGTTCACTATTGATAAAAAATGAGTTAAATGAGTTAACTCTTTTTTCTACTGAAATTGAATCAGTTAACTCCTTACTTTACTCAAATTAAATCTGTTAACTCCCTTTAATTTGGAAATCTCCCTTTATGACTGAACTTCACCTTTAATCCTGACCGTTGATTGAAATCGATCTCAACTGTTGATGAATTGCAGAAAAGTCTATTTAAGAGACCCTCATCTCTTCATTTTGAAAGGTTGAATGGGAATTTGCATCGAATTGTTGCTGGAATTCATATTCACATATGCAAAGATCAAGTTTGACCAAAAATTGACCAGATTTAACCACAGTTGACATGAGGTGACTAGTTTCAAAAGGAATTTTGAAATAATTAAACAAAATTATTTAATTAAATGGAGTACTTACTTCTAATTAATTAAACAAAGTTATTTAATTAAATGAGAAGCCATTCCTCATTAATTAAATGAAGTTATTTAATTAAATAAGAAAAGTGTCTCTAATTAATTAAAGATTATTTAATTAAATAGAAAAAGTAATTATGAGAGCATATCTCATTTTATTAAATTAAATATCTCAACAAAATCTCTCTTCAGTTCAAAAAGAAATATTTCCAGTTCACTATTGATCAAAAATGAGTTAAATCGGTTGACTCCTTTTTCTACTCAAATTGAATCAGTTAACTCCTTATTTTACTCAAATTAAATTTGTTGAATCACTTTAATTTGGAAATCTCCCTTTATGATTGAACTTCACCTTTAATCCTGACCGTTGATTGAAATTGATCTCAACCGTTGATGAATTCCAAGAAAGTCTATTTAAGAGACCCTCATCTCTTCATTTTGAAAGGTTGAATGAGAATTTGCATCAAATTCTTGCTGGAATTCATACTCACATTTGCTCATATTCACATACGCAAAGATCAAGATTGACAAAAAGTTGATCAGATTTAACCACGGTTGACTTGAGTTGACTAGTTTCAAAAAGAATTTTGAAATAATTAAACGAAATTATTTAACTAAATTGAGTACTTACTTCTAATTAATTAAATAAAGTTATTTAATTAAATGGGAAGCCATTCGTAATTAATTAAATGAAGTTATTTAATTACATAAGAAAAATGTCTCTATTTAATTAAAGATTATTTAATTAAATAGAAAAAGTAATTATGAGAGCATATCTCATTTTATTAAATTAAATATCTCAACAAAATCTCTCTTTAGTTTAAAAAGGGAAATTTTCAGTTCACTATACATAAAAAATTAGTTAAATCAGTTAACTCCTTCTACTCAAATTGAATTAGTTAACTCCTTATTTTACTCAAATTACTCTGTTAAGTCCCTTTAATTTGGAAATCTCCCTTTATGACTGAATTTCACCTTTAATCCTGACCGTTGATTGAAATCGATCTCAACCATTGATGAATTCCAAGAAAGTCTATTTAAGACACCCTCATTTCTTCATTTTGAAAGGTTGAATGAGAATTTGCATTAAATTGTTGTTGAAATTCATACTCACATTTGCTCATATTCACATATGCAAAGATCAAGTTTGACTAAAAGTTGACCAGATTTAACCACGGTTGACTTGAATTAACTAGTTTCGAAAAGAATTTTGAAATAATTAAATAAAATTATTTAATTAAAAAGAGTACTTACTTCTAATTAATTAAACAAAGTTACTTAATTAAATGAGGAGTCATTCCTAATTAATGAAATGAAGTTATTTAATTAAATACAAAAAGTAATTATGAGAGCATATTTCATTTTATTAAATTAAATATCTTAACAAAGTCTCTCTTCAGTTCAAAAAGGGAAATTTCTAGTTCACTATTGAACAAAAATGTGTGAAATCAGTTAACTCCTTTTTCCTCTCAAATTCAATCAATTAACTCCTTATTTTACTCAAATTAAATCTGTTAACTCCCTTTAATTTGGAAGTCTCCCTTTATGACTGAACTTCACTTTTAATTCTGACAGTTGATTGAAATCGATCTCAACCGTTGATGAATTCTAGGAAGGTCTATTTAAGAGACCCTCATCTATTAATTTTGAAAGGTTGAATGAGAATTTGCATCGAATTGTTGCTAGAATTCATACTCACATTTGCTCATATTCACATATGAAAAGATCATGTTTGACCAAAAGTTGACCAGATTTAACCACGGTTGACTTGAGTTGACTAGTTTTGAAAAGAATTTTCAAATAATTAGACGAAATTATTTAATTAAATGGAGTACTTACTTCTAATTAATTAAACAAAGTTAATTAAATGAGAAGCCATTCCTAATTAATTAAATGAAGTTATTTAATTAAATAAGAAAAGTATCTCTTAATAATTAAAGATTATTTAATTAAATAAAAAAAGTAATTATGAGAGCATATGTCATTTTATTAAACTAAATATCTGACCAAAATCTCTCTTCAGTTCAAAAAGGGAAATTTCCAGTTCACTATTGAACAAAAATGAGTTAAATTAGTTAAATCCTTTTTTCTACTCAAATTCAATCAGTTAACTCCTTATTTTACTCAAATTAAATCTGTTAACTCCGTTTAATTTGGAAATCTCCCTTTATGACTGAACTTCACCTTTAATCCTGACCGTTGATTGAAATTGATCTCCACCGTTGATGAATTCCAGGAAGGTCTATTTAAGAGACCCTCATCTCTTTATTTTGAAAGGTTGAATGAGAATTTGCATCGAACTGTTGTTGGAATTCATACTCACATTTGCTCATATTCACATACACAAAGATAGAGTTTGACCAAAAGGTGACCAGAATTAACTACGGTTGACTTGAGTTGACTAGTTTTGAAAAAAAATTTGAAATAATTAAACGAAATTATTTAATTAAATGGAGTACTTACTTATAACTAATTAAACAAAGTTATTTAATTAAATGAAAAGCCACTCCTAATTAATTAAATGAAGTTATTTAATTAAATAAGAAAAGTGTCTATAATTAAATCTATTAACTCCCTTTAATTTGGAAATCTCCCTTTATGACTAAACTTCACCTTTAATCCTGACTATTGATTGAAATCGATCTTAACCGTTGATGAATTCTGCGAAAGTCTATTTAAGAAACCCTCATTTCTTCATTTTGAAATTTTGAATGAGAATTTGCATCGAATTGTTGTTGGAATTCATACTCACATTTGCTCATATTCACATACACAAAGATCAAGTTTGACCTAAAGTTGACCAGATTTAACTACAGTTGACTTGAGTTGACTAGTTTCGAATTTTTTTTTAAAATAACTAAACGAAATTATTTAATTAAATGGACTACTTACTTCGGATTAATTAAACAAAGTTATTTAATTAAATGAGAAGCCATTCCTAACTAATTAAATGAAGTTATTTAATTAAATAAGAAAAATGTCTCTAATTAATTAAAGATTATTTAATTAAATAGAAAAACTAATTATGAGAGCATATCTTGTTTTATTAAATTAAATATCTCAACAAAATCTCTCTTCAGTTCAAAAAGGGAAATTTCTAATTCACTATTGATAAAAAATTAGTTAAATCAGTTAACTCCTTTTTCTACTCAAATTGAATCAGTTAGCTCCTTATTATACTCAAATTAAATCTATTAACTCCCTTTAATTTTGAAATCTCCTTTTATGACTGAACTTCACCTTTAATCCTGACCGTCGATTGAAATCGATCTCAACCGTTGATGAATTCCAGGAAAGTCTATTCAAGAGACCCTCATCTCTTCATTTTGAAAGGTTGAATGAGAATTTGCATCGAATTGTTGCTGGAATTCATACTCACATTTGCTCATATTCACATATGCAATGATCAAGTTTGACCAAAAGTTGACCAGATTTAACCACGATGACTTGAGTTGACTAGTTTCAAAAATAATTTTGAAATTATTAAATGAAATTATTTAATTAAATAGAGTACTTACTTCTAATTAATTAAAAAAAATTATTTAATTAAATGAGAAGCCATTCCTAACTAATTAAATGAAGTTATTTAATTAAATAAGAAATGTGTCGCTAATTAATTAAAGATTATTTATTTAAATAGAAAAAGTAATTATGAGAGCATATCTCAATTTATTAAATTAGATATGTCAAAAAAAATCTGTCTTCAGTTCAAAAAGGGAAATTTGTAGTTCACTATTGATCAAAAATGAGTTAAATGAGTTAACTCCTTTTTCTACTCAAATCTAATCAGTTAACTCCTTATTTTACTCAAATTAAATCTGTTAACTCCATTTAATTTAGAAATCTCCCTTTATGACTGAACTTCACCTTTAATCCTGACCGTTGATTGAAATCGATCTCAACCGTTGATGAATTTAAAGAAAGTCTATTTAAGAGATCCTCATCTCTTCATTTTGAAAGGTTGAATGAGAATTTGCATCGAATTGTTGCTGGAATTCATACTCAGATTTGCTCATATTCGCATACGCAAAGATCAAGTTTGACCAAAAGTTGACCAGATTTAACCACGATTGACTTGAGTTGACTAGTTTTGAAAAGAATTTTGAAATAATTAAACAAAATTATTTAATTAAATGGAGTACTTACTTCTAATTAAATAAACAAAGTTATTTAATTAAATAAGAAGCCATTCATAACTAATTAATTGAAGTTATTTAATTAAATAAGAAAAGTGTCTTTATTTAATCAAAGAATATTTAATTAAATAGAAAAAGTAATTATGAGACCATATCTCATTTTATTAAATTAAATATCTCAACAAAATCTCTCTTTAGTTTAAAAAGGGAAATTTCCAGTTCACTATTGATCAAAAAATACTTAAATCAGTTAACTCATTTTACTACTCAAATTGAATCAATTAACTCCTTATTTTACTCAAATTAAATCTGTTAACTCCCTTTAATTTGAAAATCTCCCTTTATGACTGAACTTCACCTTTAATTCTGACCGTTGATAGAAATCGATCTCAATCGTTGATGAATTCTAGGAAAGTCTATTTAAGAGACCCTCATCTCTTCATTTTGAAAGGTTGAATAAGAAATTGAATCGAGTTGTTGCTGGAATTCATACTCACATTTGCTCAGATTCACACACGCAAAGATCAAGTTTGACCAAAGTTGACCAGATTTAACAACGGTTGACTTGAGTTGACTAATTTCGAAATTTTTTTTAAAATAATTAAATGAAATTATTTAATTAAACGGAGTACTTACTTCTAATTAATAAAACAAAATTATTTAATTAAATGAGAAGCCATTGCTAATTAATTAAATGAAGTTATTTAATTAAATAAGAAAAGTGTCTCTAATTAATTAAAGATTATTTAATCAAATAGAAAAAGAAATTATGAGAGCATATCTCATTTTACTAAATTAAATATCTCAACAAAATCACTCTTCAGTACAAAAAGGAAAATTTTCAGTTCACTATTGATCAAAAATGAGTTAAATCAGTTAACTCTTTTTTCTACTCATATTGAATCAGTTAACTCCTTACTTTACTCAAATTAAATCTGTTAACTCCCTTTAATTTGAAAATCTCCCTTTATGACTGAACTTCACCTTTAATCCTGACCGTTGATTCAAATCGATCTCAACCGTTGATGAATTGCAGGAAAGTCTATTTAAGAGACCCTCATCTCTTCATTTTGAAAGGTTGAATGAGAATTTGCATCGAATTCTTGCTGGAATTCATACTCACATTTGCTCATATTCACATACGCAAAGATCAAGATTGACCAAAAGTTGACCAGATTTAACCACGGTTGACTTGAGTTGACTAGTTTTAAAAAGAATTTTAAAATAATTAAACAAAATTATTTAATTAAATGGAGTACTTACTTCTAATTAATTTTAAAAAGTTATTTAATTAAATGAGAAGTCATTCCTAATTAATTAAATGAAGTTATTTAATTAAATAAGAAAAGTGTCCCTAACTAATTAAAGATTATTTAATTAAATAGAAAAAGTAATTATGAGAGCATATCTCATTTTATTAAATTAAAGATTTCAACAAAATATCTCTTTAGTTCAAAAAGGGAAATTTTCAGTTCACTATTGATCAAAAATGAGTTAAATCAGTTAACTCCTTTTTCTACTCAAATTGAATCAGTTAACTCCTTATTTTACTCAAATTAAATTTGTTAACTCCTTTTAATTTGGAAATCTCCCTTTATGACTGAATTTCACCTTTAATCCTAACCATTGATTGAAATCGATCTCAACCGTTGATAAAATTCCAGGCAAGTCTATTTAAGAGACACTCATCTCTTCATTTTTGAAAAGTTGAATGAGAATTTGCATCAAATTGTTGATGGAATTCATACTCACATTTGCTTATATTCACATACGCAAAGATTAAGTTTGACCAAATGTTGACCAAAATTAACCACGCTCGACTTGAGTTGAATAGTTTCGAAAAGAACTTGAAAATAATAAAAAGAAATTATTTAATTAAATGGAGTACTTACTGCCAATTAATTAAACAAAGTTATTTAATTAAATGAGAAGCACTTCCTAATTATTTAAATGAAGTTATTTAATTAAATAATAAAAGTGTCTCTAATTAATTAAAGATTATTTAATTAAATAAAAAAAGTAATTATGAGAGCATATCTCATTTTATTAAATTAAATATCTCAACAAAATCTCTCTTTAGTTCAAAAAGGGAAATTTCCTGTTCACTATTGATCAAAAATGAGTTAAATCGGTTAACTCATTTTTCTACTCAAATTGAATCAGTTAACTCTTTATTTTACTCAAATTAAATCTATTAACTCCCTTTAATTTGGAAATCTCCCTTTATGACTGAACTTCACCTTTAATGATGCCCGTTGATTGAAATCGATCTCAACCATTGATGAATTCCAGGAAAGTCTATTTAAGAGACCCTCATCTCTTCATTTTGAAATGTTGAATAAAAATTTGCATTGAATTGTTGCTACAATTCATACTCACATTTGCTCATATTCACATACGCAAAGATCAAGTTTGACCAAAAATTGACCATATTTAACCATGGTTGACTTGAGTTGACTAGTTTCAAAAAGAATTTTGAAATAATTAAACAATATTATTTAACTAAATTGAGTACTTACTTCTAATTAATTAAACAAAGTTATTTAATTAAATGAGAAGCCATTTGTAATTAATTAAATGAAGTTATTTAATTACATAAGAAAAATGTCTCTAATTAATTAAAGATTATTTAATTAAATAGAAAAAGTAATTATGAGAGCATATCTCATTTTATTAAATTAAATATCTCAACAAAATCTCTCTTTAGTTTAAAAAGGGAAATTTTCAGTTCACTATTGATAAAAAATGAGTTAAATCAGTTTACTCCTTCTACTCAAATTGAATTAGTTAACTCTTTATTTTACTCAAATTATTTTGTTAACACCCTTTAATTTGAAAATCTTCCTTTATAACTGAATTTCACCTTTAATCCTGACTACTGATTGAAATCGATTTTCAACCATTGATGAATTCAAAGAAACTCTATTTAAGACACCCTCATCTCTTCATTTTGAAAGATTGAATGAGAATTTGCATTAAATTGTTGTTGAAATTCATACTCACATTTGCTCATATTCACATACGCAAATATCAAGTTTGACTAAAAGTTGACCAGATTTAACCATAGTTGACTTGAATTAACTAGCTTCAAAATTTTTTTTGAAATAATTAAATGAAATTATTTAATTAAATAGAGTACTTAGTTATAATTAATTAAACAAAGTTATTTAATTAAATGAGAAGCCATTCCTAATTAATTAAATGAAGTTATTTAATTAAATAGAAAAAGTAATTATGAGAGCATATCTCATTTTATTAAATTAAATATATTAACAAAGTCTCTCTTTAGTTCAAAAAGGGAAATTTCCAGTTCACTATTGAACAAAAATGTGTGAAATCAGTTAACTCCTTTTTTCACTCAAATTCAATCAATTAACTCCTTATTTTACTCAAATTAAATCTGTTAACTCCCTTTAATTTGGAAGTCTCCCTTTATGACTGAACTTCAGTTTTAATTCTGACCGTTGATTGAAATCGATCTCAACCGTTGATGAATTTCAGGAAGGTCTATTTAAGAGACCCTCATCTCTTCATTTTGAAAGGTTGAATGAGAATTTGCATCGAATTGTTGCTAGAATTCATACTCACATTTGCTCATATTCACATATGATAAGATCATGTTTGACCAAAAGTTGACCAGATTTAACCACGATTGACTTGAGTTGACTAGTTTTGAAAAGAATTTTGAAATAATTAGACAAAATTATTTAATTAAATGGAGTACTTACTTCTAATTAATTAAACAAATTTTTTAAATTAAATGAGAAGTCATTCCTAATTAATTAAACGAAGTTATTTAATTAAATAAGAAAAGTATCTCTAAATAAGTAAAGATTATTTAATTAAATAAAAAAAGTAATTATGAGAGCTTATCTAATTTTATTAAATTAAATATCTCAACAAAATCTCTCTTCAGTTCAAAAAGGGAAATTTTCAGTTCACTATTGAACAAAAATGAGTTAAATTAGTTAACTCCTTTTTCTACTCAAATTGAATCAGTTAACTCCTTATTTTACTCAAATTAAATCTGTTAACTCCGTTTAATTTGGAAATATCACTTTATGACTGAACTTCACCTTTAATCCTGACTGTTGATTGAAATTGATCTCCACCGTTGATGAATTCCAGGAAGGTCTATTTAAGAGACCCTCATCTCTTTATTGTGAAAGGTTGAATGAGAATTTGCATCGAACTGTTGCTGGAATTCATACTGACATTTGCTCATATTCACATACACAAAGATAGAGTTTGACCAAAAGTTGACCAGATTTAACCACGGTTGACTTGAGTTGACTAGTTTTGAAAAGAATTTTGAAATAATTAAACGAAATTATTTAATTAAATGGAGTACTTACTTCTAACTAATTAAAAAAAGTTATTTAATTAAATGAAAAGCCACTCCTAATTAATTAAATGAAGTTATTTAATTAAATAAGAAAACTGTCTCTAATTAATTAAAGATTATTTAATTAAATAGAAAATGTAATTATGAGAGCATATCTCATTTTATTAAATTAAATATGTCAACAAAATCTCTCTTTAGTTCAAAAAGGGAAATTTCGAGTTCACTAATGATCAAAAAGGAGTTAAATCAGTTAACTCCTTTTTCTACTCAAATTGAATCAGTTAACTCCTTATTTTTCTCAACTTAAATCTGTTAACTCCCTTTAATTTGGAAATCTCGCTTTATGACTGAACTTCACCTTTAATCCTGACTGTTGATTGAAATCGATCTCAACCGTTGATGAATTCCAGGAAAGTCTATTTAAGAGACCCTCATTTCTTCATTTTGAAAGTTTGAATGAGAATTTGCATCAAATTGTTGTTGGAATTCATACTCACATTTGCTCATATTCACATACACAAAGATCAAGTTTGACCTAAAGTTGACCAGTTTTAACCACGGTTGACTTGAGTTGATTAGTTTCAAATTTTTTTTTGAAATAACTAAACGAAATTATTTAATTAAATGGACTACTTACTTCAGATTAATTAAACAAAGTTATTTAATTAAATGAGAAGCCATTCCTAACTAATTAAATGAAGTTATTTAATTAAATAAGAAAAGTGTCTCTAATTAATTAAAGATTATTTAATTAAATAGAAAAACTAATTATGAGAGCATATCTTGTTTTACTAAATTAAATATCTCAACAAAATCTCTCTTCAGTTCAAAAAGGGAAATTTCTAGTTCACTATTGATAAAAAATGAATTAAATGAGTTAACTCTTTTTTCTACTCAAATTGAATCAGTTAGCTCCTTATTATACTCAAACTAAATCTGTTAACTCCCTTTAATTTGGAAATCTCCCTTTATGATTGAACTTCACCTTTAATCTCGACCGTCGATTGAAATCGATCTCAACCGTTGATGAATTCCAGGAAAGTCTATTCAAGAGACCCTCATCTCTTCATTTTGAAAGGTTGAATGAGAATTTGCATCGAATTGTTGCTAGAATTCATACTCACATTTGCTCATATTCACATATGCAATGATCAAGTTTGACCAAAAGTTGACCAGATTTAACCACGATGACTTGAGTTGACTAGTTTCGAAAATAATTTTGAAATAATTAGACGAAATTATTTAATTAAATAGATTACTTACTTCTAATTAATTAAACAAATTAATTAAATTAAATTAGAAGCCATTCCTAACTAATTAAATGAAGTTATTTAATTAAATAAGAAACGTGTCTCTAATTAATTAAAGATTATTTAATTAAATAGAAAAGGTAATTATGAGAGCATATCTCAGTTTATTAAATTAAATATGTCAAAAAAATCTGTCTTCAGTTCAAAAAAGGAAATTTTCAGTTCACTATTGATCAAAAATGAGTTAAATTAGCTAACTCCTTTTTCTACTCAAATTGAATCAGTTAACTCCTTATTTTACTCAAATTAAATCTGTTAACTCCCTTTAATTTGGAAATCTCCCTTTATGAATGAACTTCACCTTTAATCCTGAACGTTGATTGAAATCGATCTCAACTGTTGATGAATTTCAAGAAACTCTATTCAAGAGACCCTCATCTCTTCATTTTGAAAGGTTGAATGAAAATTTGCATCGAATTGTTGCTGGAATTCATACTCACATTTTCTCATATTCACATATGCAATGATCAAGTTTGACCAAAAGTTGATCAGATTTAACCACGATGACTTGAATTGACTAGTTTCAAAAATAATTTTGAAATAATTAAATGAAATTATTTAATTAAATAGAGTACTTACTTCTAATTAATTAAACAAATTTATGTAATTAAATGAGAAGCCATTCCTAACTAATTAAATGAAGTTATTTAATTAAATAAGAAACGAGTCTCTATTTCATTAAAGAATATTTAATTAAATAGAAAAAGTAATTATGAGACCGTATCTCATTTTATTAAATTAAATATCTCAACAAAACTTCTCTTCAGTTTAAAAAAGGAAATTTCCAGTTCACTATTGATCAAAAATTACTTAAATCAGTTAACTATTTTTTCTACTCAAATTGAATCAATTAACTCCTTATTTTACTCAAATTAAATCTGTTAACACCCTTTAATTTCAAAATCTCCCTTTATGATTGAACTTCACCTTTAATTCTGACCGTTGATAGAAATTGATCTCAATCATTGATGAAATTTAGGAAAGTCTATTTAAGAGACCCTCATTTCTTCATTTTGAAAGGATGAATGATAATTTGCATCGAATTGTTGCTGGAATTCATACTCACATTTGCTCATATTCACATACACAAAGATCAAGTTTGACCAAAAGTTGCCCAGATTTAACCACGGTTTACTAGTTTCGAAAAGAATTTTGAAATAATTAAAATAAATTATTTAATTAAATGGAGTACTTACTTCTAATTAATTAAACAAAGTTATTTAATTAAATGAGAAGTCATTCCTTACTAATTAAATGAAGTTATTTAATTAAATAAGAAAAGTGTCTCTAATTAATTAAAGATTATTTAATTAAATAGAAAAAGTAATTATGAGAGCATATCTCATTTTATTATATTAAATATCTCAACAAAATCTCTCTTCGGTTCAAAAAGGGAAATTTCCAGTTTACTATTGATAAAAAATGAGTTAAATCAGTTAACTCCTTTTTGTACTCAAATTGAATTAGTTAACTCCTTATTTTACTCAAATTAAATCTGTTAACTCCCTTTAATTTGAAAATCTCCCTTTATGACTGAACTTCACCTTTAATCCTAACCGTTGATTGAAATCAATCTCAACCGTTGATGAATTTCACAAAAGTCTATTTAAGAGACCCTCATCTCTTCATTTTGAAAGGTTGAATGAAAATTTGCATTGAATTGTTGATGGAATTCATACTCACATTTGCTCATATTCACACACGCAAAGATCAAGTTTGACCAAAAGTTGATCAGATTTAACCATGGTTGACTTGAGTTGATTAGTTTCAAAAAGAATTTTCAAATAATTAGATGAAATTATTTAATTAAATGGAGTACTTACTTCTAATTAATTAAAAAAATTTATTTAATTAAATTAGAAGCCATTCTTAACTAATTATATGAAGTTATTTAATTAAATAAGAAAAGTGTCTCTAATTAATTAAAGATTATTTAATTAATTAGAAAAAGTAATTATGAGAGCATATCTCACTTTATTAAATTAAATATTTCAACAAAATCTCTCTTCAGTTCAAAAATGGAAATTTTCCGATCACTATGGATAAAAAATGAGTGAAATCAGTTAACTCCTTTTTCTACTCAAATGGAATCAGTTAACACCTTATTTTACTGAAATTAAATCTGTTAACTCCCTTTAATTTAGAAATCTCCCTTTATGACTGAACTTCGCCTTTAATCCTGACCGTTGATTGAAATCAAAAAGATCAAGTTTGACCAAAAGTTGACCACATTTAACTACGGTTCACTTGAGTTGACTAGTTTCGAAAACAATTTTGAAATAATTAGGCAAAATTATTTAATTAAATGAAGTACTTACTTCTAATTTACTAAACAAAGTTATTTAATTTAATGAGAATCCATTCCTAATTAATTAAATGAAGTTATTTAATTAAATAAGAAAATTGTTTCTAATTAATTAAAGATTATTTAATTAAATAGAAAAACTAATTATGAGAGCATATCTCATTTTTTTAAATTAAATATCTCAACAAAATCTCTCTTCAGTTCAAAAAGGGAAATTTCCAATTCAGTATTGATAAAAAATGAGTTAAATCAATTAACTACTTTTTCTACTCAATTCAAATTAGTTAACTTCTTATTTTACTCAAATTAAATCTATTAACTCCTTTTAATTTGGAAATCTCCCTTTATGACTGAACTTCGCCTTTAATCCTTACCGCTGATTGAAATTGATCTCAACCGTTGATAAATTTTAGGAAAGTCTCTTTAAGAGACCCTCATCTCTTCATTTTGAAAGGTTGAATGAGAATTTGTATCGAATTGTTGCTGGAATTCATACTCACATTTGCTCATATTCACATATGCAAAGATCAAGTTTGACCAAAAGTTGACCAGATTTAACCATGGTTGACTTGAGTTGACTAGTTTCGAAAAGAATTTTGAAATAGTTAGACGAAATTATTTAATTAAATGGAGTACTTACTTCTAATTAATTAAACAATGTTATTTAATTAAATGAGAAGCCATTCCTAATTAATTAATTGAAGTTTTTTAATTAAATAAGAAAATTGTCTCTAATTAATTAAAGATTATTTAATTAAATAGAAAAAGTAATTATGAGAGCATATCTCATTTTATTAAATTAAATATCTCAACAAAATCTCTCTTCTGTTTAGAAAGGGAAATTTCCAGTTCACTATTGATCAAAAATGAGTCAAATCAGTTAACTCCTTTTTCTACTCAAATTGAATTAGTTAACTGCTTATTTTACTCGAATTAAATTTGTTAACTTGTAATGCCCCGCCAAGGGATCTAAAGAATTAACTTAGAATTTCACTAAGTTTGGTAACATTTAAATTTTTTTTTTAAAAACATGAAAGTAAATACCACATATAACATGTACATAATAATGGAAGCAATAGCAATGTCCATCTAAAAGTAAACATAACATACATAACTGATTTCATTCTCTAAGAATCTCTTAACCTTGAGTTACATATAAATTAACTAACATACATGAGTCCATCTAGTACATCATGCACATGAAATAATAATGATAAGTCCAATGTTCATGCATTACATTTCCAAATGCTCAATCATCCACTGTACATGTCACATGGTTTGAAGGCATAAAGGAATATACATATGTTAAATAAGGTACATCATCCTATTTTAATCCATGATACATCAAAGACAATCACATGATACACATAATACATCATCATAGAATACATATACATCCATCATAAGATCAAGCATAACTAACTAAGTGCACGATTCCTCCCAACCATTAATAGCATCATTAGACCATCGTGGGCCCTAGCCATCCCTCTGTGCATAACATCCCAAATCACCGAAGAGATCATCGGTTTTAACATAGTAGGAATGTCACTCCTAACATATATAACATCATATGTAGAAAGAAATCTAACATGCAAATATAAGCATAAGATAACATCATCTAACATATGCTAATCATCAATGATAGGATACATATCCACCATCATGAAGGATGCATTTGCCACAATGTCTCAATGAATTTCAAATGATAATAGTGAAAAATACACTACCACCCGGTCGCATGGTACCTAAGTGGTCCACTCCCACCATGCTGAGGAGATAATCTCAAGTCCCAAACAAGCTATCCATAACACATAGCATAAACCTCTATAGTCTAGGAATCCTAAAAGTATACTAACTCAAAGGTTCCAATCATGAAACTTACATCTACTTCCCAGAGGCACACAATGACATGTAGGAACCTACTATGCAAGCGAGAAAATGTCATCGCATTTATCACATACAAGTTACCCTGGCAGTTAGCTAAACTCCATGGGTCCATACTGATCTCATACGGCCACTAGTATCCTCTCATACTGACAAGGCATACTATGGAATGCAAGGTCACAACCATGCGTTCTCACTACTCCCATTCTAGCCTATACAAGCACTCAAGGCATGGGCGAGAACAAAACACTTATTTGTTTAGGTTTATTTAGTTAGTATTAGGTGTGAATGTTATCACTTATTAATCCAACTTAGAATGAGTTACCCTGGTAGCCTCTTAGGGCGCCGACCCCCATTGCAAGCCACTTCTCGACACTACATGCAGATATCCTACCCTAATGCTCATGGACTCATAAATCTCAAAATTACAAAAGATAATCCATAATAAAATCATCAAATATGCATAAAAGCATCAAATCTCCATGAGCAAACATCCATAGAAAATCATGACCACATCAGCTCTCTATTGGCAACTGAAGCATCACTGATAATCAAAAGTATCCAATGGTTCTCAATTACCAACAATATATCTCAAACACACTGATCGAAGACTCCAAAAATGGTTGAGTCAAACATGTCACTACATGACATCATCAAGAATAAATCCACATTTTAGTCCCATCATGGCGACTAGAAAATAACCAAGGATAATTGATCGATGACAAAAAATAATGGTTAAGTCAAGTATCTCATCTATAACAATCAGTATTCACATCCAATACATAGAGCAGTCCATCACATAACCATGGTTGGGTTCATAAAGATCGAGATTAAAACATCATCATGACATCACAATCACATAACTCCCAAGCCTCTGGTAGACGTCCTATAACTGGTCAACACTAGTCAACCCAAAACCCAAAACAATAGTATAAAGAATACACAGGTTTTGCTAAATTTACAACTTAAATGCAAAAGTCTCAGTTTACGTTCCAAGTTGGATAATGAATGGAGAAACATTTTGTATGTTTTCCTAGCCCACGTAATTGTTGATAGATAAAAGTTTTTCCCTCTAACTCTTAGAACTCAATTATCTAAATGTTTTTAAGAATATACGTTATACGTTATTCAGGTATGGAGTTATCATAACTCAATTTATAGTATTGAAAAGGGCTAAAATATTTGATAATTTAAATGTTATAACTTTTAAATTTACCTTAATTAGACTAAATTCTAATTAAGTAATTTTTATTAATTAAAACCCATATTATTTATTTAAAAACTCTAAATAACTTTGAATATTAAAATTTCATTATTATTACATATATATACATATATATACATATACATATAATAAATAACATATAACAATATTTACTAATACATATAACAATTAATATTTAATTTTAATACAAAATCAAATTTTGTTTAAGCGACTTATAACAAAGCCGAATGTATTTATAAACAAAGGCGAGTTTATACTCGCACCACCATTTATATACGGTAGCGCCGTGCAGCCTGCCTCTGTCGCAGGGCTAGCGACGGCAGTCGCAGTACCTGCGATAGCAAGCCCGCTGCCGGCGGCTCTAAAGAATGGGTCAAGTGGAATAAAAGCCCCCACCCTTCTTAAAACAAAGGTTTTGAAAACAAAAAATTTGCGTACGTATTGCATACGAGTATATTTTTCACAAATCATTTACTATGAACGATTTCAAACTTATAAATATATTATATATTTTTGAAAAACGTTTCAAAAAATGGTTTCTCATATATAATTTTTAAAGAAATGTTTGTGGATTCTTTTTAAAAGAACTTACACACACACACACACACACATATATATGTATGTATGTATGCAGCTATGAAAATATAAACATGTATATTTTACAATGAGCATATACACAATCTATTTAAAGATTCTAATTTTAAGAATTTTCCTATAAACCATTTGGCCTCAAAATTTATCCATTAAATCATTTAATGGTTTTGGCTATGAATTTAAACCCTAGCCTCATGTTCTTTTCAGATTTATGCATATAAAATTTTCAAATAAACTAAACTACCCATATGCATTAAAAAAAATACGAAATTCCTCAGAAGACATATGGAAGACACGAAGAAGACAAGGAATGCATGATGCAGAAATAGCATAAGTAAAATCACAAGAATCTACCTGAATTCTGATGCTAAATTGCTCTTCCTCAGAAAACTCGCAGAGCAAGCTCCTACCTTTTTCAGAGTTCTCGAGTCCTCCAATGCTCCAATTGCACTCCAAACACTATCCCTAAGCTTCTAGGAATGCTTGAATATAAAGAGCTCTCAAGAAACCTTTGGAATGCTTCTTGAAACAGCTGGAAGGTGTCACCAACTAAGCATGGGTCTTTTTCAACCTTTTTGATAAGTCATAGAGTTGTACACACCTTATGCTTAATTGATGCACTAACCCCCGTGTTGTTGACACATGTTAATTCCCATGCAAGCTTATAACTCCAATTTACTTTTTAAATAATTTCTATTTAAATTTTATAACTTTCATTTTAATTTTTATAACTTTTATTATTATTATTTTATTTATTACTTTATTATTATTTTATAATTATTATTAATTTTAATTTCTAGTTTTCTTTTATTTAATTCCTTTCCTCAATAATTCACATTTAATTAATCACAATCAAAATATCAAAGATCATGATATTTTATTAATTTTTTCAAATAAATAATTTATTAATTAAATCTATTTATTAAGACATAATTAATGAAAAATTTACCATAGACCTCCAAGATAAAATATGAAAACCCATCATACAACAAATCATACAAAATCAATCTAAAATGTTAAAAAATCATGAAATATGTCATCTAACACATTCAGTGGGTATTCAACTTTGATACTTGTCCTAACTCACTAGGACAAATGGTTTTTAGGTTTGGGATTTGGACTTGAGAATTTATCCCCCTTCTCTTATCATTGAGATAGTATAATAGGGTACGCTCATCCTAGCAATTCAGGGAAGTCGATACCCGGTACCTGCAACCTGCAAAAAAACCATGCATGTACATACAATATATAATGCTAATCTAAATAGACAATGGCAGGAAGTGGTGCATCGTGTAGATCTCGACTAAGCAGGTGACTACGACTCCCTTCCTTAACCACATCAGAAATGCCATACAATAAGAAAACATGCACACCATACACATGCAAGTATGGGGTAAGTAACCATAACAAAACACATGAGATGATAAACCATCTAACTAATCATTATTAATAATTGAAAAAAATCTAATGATCATCATACATACATGAAATGTAAAGTCTAAATGATCTCATCATTGTCAGTTGAATCTCTATCATAATATCTGATAGTGTCAAAACAACACCACTAGACAATCAACATAAAACTAGTCTACATAGTCTGATAATAATAGCAACAATAAGTCTAGAAAAGATGTCAACGAGGGTAGACAATACATAATTTCCTTTAATTTGAAAATCTCCCTTTATGACTTAACTTCACCTTTAATCCTGACCGTTGATTGAAATCGATCTCAACCGTTGATGAATTCCAGGAAAGTCTATTTAAGAAAACCTTATCTCTTCATTTTGAAAGCTAGAATGAGAATTTGCATGGAATAGTTGCTGGAATTCATACTCACATTTGCTCATATTCACATACACAAAGATCAAGTTTGACCAAAAGTTGACCAGATTTAACCACGATTGACTTGAGTTGACTAGTTTCGAAAAGAATTTTGAAATAATTAGACGAAATGATTTAACTAAATGGAGTACTTACTTTTAATTAATTAAACAAAGTTATTTAATTAAATGAGAAGTCATTCCTAATTAATTAAATGAAGTTATTTAATTAAATAAGAAAAGTGTCTCTAATTAATTAAAGATTATTTAATTAAATAGAAAAAGTAATTATGAGAGCATATTTCATTTTATTAAATTAAATATCTCAACAAAATCTCTCTTCAGTTCAAAAAGGGAAATTTCCAGTTCACTATTGATCAAAATGAGTTAAATCAGTTAACTCCTTTTTCTACTCAAATTGAATCAGTTAACTCCTTATTTTACTCAAATTAAATCTGTTAACTCTCTCTAATTTGAAAATCTCCCTTTATGACTGAACTTCACCTTTAATCCTGATCGTTGATTGAAATCGAACTCAACTATTGATGAATTTCAAGAAAGTCTATTTAAGAGACCCTCATCTCTTAATTTTGAAAGGTTGAATGAGAATTTGCATCGAATTGTTGCTGGAATTCATACTCACATTTGCTCATATTCACATACGCAAAGATCAAGTTTGACCAAAAGTTGACCAAATTTAACCACGATTGACTTGAGTTGACTAGTTTTGAAAATAATTTTGAAATAATTAAACGAAATTATTTAATTAAATGGAGTACTTACTTCTAATTAATTAAACAAAGTTATTTAATTAAATGAGAAGCCATTCCTAATTAATTAAATGAAGTTATTTAATTAAATAAGAAAATTGTCTCTAATTAATTAAAGATTATTTAATTAAATAGAAAAACTAATTATGAGAGCATATCTCATTTTATTAAATTAAATATCTCAATAAAATCTCTCTTCAGTTCAAAATAGGAAATTTCTAGTTCACTATTGATCAAAAATGAGTTAAATCAATTAACTGCTTTTTCTACTCAAATTGAATCAGTTAACTCCTTATTTTACTCAAATTAAATCTGTTCTCCCTTTAATTTGAAAATCTTCCTTGATGATTGAACTTCACCTTCAATCCTGACCGTTGATTGAAATCGATCTCAACCGTTGATAAATTTCAGGAAAGTCTATTTAAGAGACCCTCATCTCTTCACTTTGAAAGGTTGAATGAGAATTTGCATCGAATTGTTGCGAGAATTCATACTCACATTTACTCATATTCCCATACGCAAAGATCAAGTTTGACCAAAAGTTGACTAGATTTAACCATGGTTCACTTGAGTTGACGAATTTCAAAAAGAATTTTGAAATAATGAAACGAAATTATTTAAATAAATGGAGTACTTACTTCTAATTAATTAATAAAAGTTATTTAATTAAATGAGAAGCCATTCTTAAATAATTAAATGAAGTTATTTAATTAAATAAGAAAAGTATCTCTAATTAACTAAAGATTATTTAATTAAATAGAAAAAGTAAATATGAGAGCATATCTCATTTTATTAAAATAAATATCTCAACAAAATCTCTCTTCAGTTCAAAAAGGAAAATTTCCAATTCACTATAGATTAAAAATGAGTTAAATCAATTAACTCCTTTTTCTACTCAAATTAAATCAGTTAACTCCTTATTTTTCTCAAATTAAATATGTTAACTCCCTTTAATTTGGAAATCTTCCTTTATGACTAAACTTCACC
Source organism: Cupressus sempervirens (assembly GCA_028749045.1). Taxonomy (NCBI): domain Eukaryota; kingdom Viridiplantae; phylum Streptophyta; class Pinopsida; order Cupressales; family Cupressaceae; genus Cupressus; species Cupressus sempervirens. The sequence continues at coordinate 664,179,783 of CM053793.1, forward strand.
TTCAATTCTGACCGTTGATTGAAATCGATCTCAATCATTGATGAATTACAGTAAAGTGTATTTAAGAGACCCTCATCTATTCATTTTCAAAGGTTGAATGAGAATTTGCATCGAATTGTTGCTGGAATTCATACTCACATATGCTCATATTCACATACACAAAGATCAAGTTTGACCAAAATTTGACCAAATTTAACCACAGTTGACTTGAGTTGATGAGTTTCAAAAAGAATTTTAAAATAATTTAACGAAATTATTCAATTAAATGGAGTACTTACTTCTAATTAATTAAAAAAAGTTATTTAATTAAATGAGAAGCCATTCCTAATTAATTAAATGAAGTTATTTAATTAAATAAGAAAAGTGTCTCTAATTAATTAAAGATTATCTAATTAATTAAAGATTATTTAATTAAATAGAAACAGTAATTATGAGAGCATATCTCATTTTATTAAATTAAATATCTCAACAAAATCTGTCTTCAGTTCAAAAAGGGCAATTTCCAGTTCACTATTGATCAAAAATGATTTAAATTAGTTAACACATTTTTCTACTCAAATTGAATCAGTTAACTCCTTATTTTACTCAAATTAAATTTGTTAACCCCCTTTAATTTGGAAATCTCCCTTTACGACTAAACTTCACCTTTAATCTTGACCGTTGATAAATTCCAGGAAAGTCTATTTAAGAGACCCTCATCTCTTCATTTTGAAAGGTTGAATGAGAATTTGCATCGAATTGTTGCTGGAATTCATACTCACATTTTCTCATATTCACATACACAAAGGTCAAGTATGACCAAAAGTTGAACATATTTAACCAAAGTTGACTTGAGTTGACTAGTTTCGAAAAGAATTTTTAAGTAATTAGACGAAATTATTTAATTAAATGGAGTACTTACTTCTAATTAATTAAACAAAGTTGTTTAATTAAATGAGAAGCCATTCCTAATTAATTAAATAAAGTTATTTAATTAAATAAGAAAAGTGTCTCTAATTAATTAAACATTATTTAATTAAATAGAAAAAGTAATTATGAGAGCATATCTCATTTTATTAAATTAAATATCTCAACAAAATCTCTCTTCAGTTCAAAAAGGGAAATTTTCAGGTCATTATTGATAAAAATTGAGTTAAATCAGTTAACTCATTTTTCTACTCAAATTGAAATAGTTAACTCTTTATTTTACTCAAATTGAATCTGTTAATTCCCTTTAATTTGGAAATCTCCCTTTATGATAGAACTTCACCTTTAATCCTAACCGTTGAATTAAATCGATCTCAACCGTTGATGAATTCCAGGAAAGTCTATATAAGAGACCCTCATCTGTTCATTTTGAAAGGTTGAATGACAATTCGCATCGAATTGTTGCTTGAATTCATACTCACATTTGCGCCTATTCACATATGCAAAGATCAAATTTGAGCAAAAGTTGAGCAGATTTAACCACGATTGACTTGAGATGAATAGTTTCGAAAAGAATTTTAAAATAATTAGAAAATTTTTTTTAATTAAATGGAGTACTTACTTCTAATTAATTAAACAAAGTTATTTAATTAAATGAGAAGCCATTCCCAATTAATTAAATGAAGTTATTTAATTAAATAAGAAAAGTGTCTCAAATTAATTAAAGATTATTTAATTAAATAGAAAAAGTAATTATGAGAGCATATCTCATTTTATTAAATTAAATATTTCAACAAAATCTCTCTTCAGTTCCAAAAGAAAAATTTTCAGTTCACTATTGATGAAAAATGAGTTAAATCAATTAACTCTTTTTTCTACTGAAATTGAATCAGTTAACTCTTTATTTTACTCAAATTAAATCTGTTAACTCTCTTTAATTTGGAAATCTCCCTTTATGACTGAACTTCACATTTAACCCTAACCATTGATTGAAATTGATCTCAACCACTGATGGATTGCAGTAAAGTCTATTTAAGAGACCCTCATCTCTTCATTTTGAAAAGTTAAATAAGAATTTGCATCGAATTGTTGCTGGAATTCATACTCACATTTGCTCATATTCACATACGCAAAGATCAGGTTTGACCATAAGTTGACAAGATTTAACCACAGTTGACTTGGGTTGACTAGTTTCGAAAAGAATTTTGAAATAATTAGACAAAATTATTTAATTAAATGGAGTACTTACTTCTAATAAATTAAATAAAGTTATTTAATTAAATCAGAAACCATTCCTAATTAATTAAAAAAAGATATTTAATTAAATAAGAAAAGTGTCTCTAATTTATTAACGATTATTTAATTAAATAGAAAAAGTAATTATGAGAGCATATCTCATTTTATTAAATTAAATATCTCAACAAAATCTCTCTTCAGTTCAAAAAGTCAAATTTCCAGTTCACTATTGATAAAAAGTGAATTAAATCAGTTAACTCCTTTTTCTACTCAAATTGAATCAGTTAACTCCTTATTTTACTCAAATTAAATCGATTAACCTCCTTTAATTTTGAAATCTCCCTTTATGACTGAACTTCACATTTAATCCTGACCCTTGATTAAAATCGATCTCAACCATTGATGAATTCTAGGAAATTCTATTTAAGAGACCCTCATCTCTTCATTTTGAAAAGTTGAATGAAAATTTGCATCGAATTGTTGCTGGAACTCATACTCACATTTGCTCATATTTACATACCCAAAGATCAAGTTTGACCAAAAGTTGCCCAGATTTAACCATGGTTGACTTGAGTTGACTAGTTTCGAAAATAATTTTGAAATAATTAGACAAAATTATTTAATTAAATGGAGTACTTACTTCTAATAAATTATATAAAGTTATTTAATTAAATCAGAAGCCATTCCTAATTAATTAAATGAAGATATTTAATTAAATAAGAAAAGTATCACTAATTAATTAAAGATTATTTAATTAAATAGAAAAAGTAATTATGAGAGCATATCTCATTTTATTAAATTAAATATCTCAACAAAATCTCTCTTCATTCCAAAAAGAGAAATTTGCAGTTCACTATTGATCAAAAATGAGTTAAATCAGTTAACTCCTTGTTCTACTAAAATTGAAACAGTTAACTCCTTATTTTACTCAAATTAAATCTGTTAACTCTCTTTAATTTGAAAATCTCTCTTTATATCTAAACATCACCTTTAATCCTGACCGTTGATTGAAATCGATCTCAACCGTTGATAAATTTCAAGAAAGTCTATTTAAGAGACCCTCATCTCTTCATTTTGAAAGGTTGAATGAGAATTTCCATCGAATTGTTGCTGGAATTCATACTCACGTGTGCTCATATTCACATACGTAAAGATCAAGTTTGACCAAAAGTTGACCAGATTTAACAACAGTTGACTTGAGTTGACTAATTTTGAAAACAATTTTGAAATAATTAAATGGAGTAATTACTTCTAATTAATTAAACAAAGTTATTTAATTAAATGAGAAGACATTCCTAATTAATTAAATGAAATTATTTAATTAAATAAGAAAAGTGTCTCTAGTTAATTAAAGATTACTTAATTAAATAGAAAAACTAACAATGAAAGTATATCTCATTTTATTAAATTAAATATCTCAACAAAATCTCTCTTTAGTTCAAAAAGAGAAATTTCCAAAACACTATTGATAAAAAATGAGTTAAATAAGTTAACTCCTTTTTCTACTCAAATTAAATCATTTAACTCTTTATTTTACTCAAATTAAATCATTTAACTCTCTTTTATTTGGAAATCTTCTTTTATGACTGAACTTCACCTTTAATCCTAATCGTTGATTGAAATCGATCTCAACCATTGATGAATTCTATGAAGGTCTATTTAAGAGACCCTCATTTCTTCATTTTGAAACGTTGAATGAGAATTTGCATCGAATTGTTGCTGGAACTCATACTCACATTTGCTCATATTCACATACGCAAAGATCAAGTTTGACCAAAAGTTGACCAAATTTAACCACGGTTTACATGAGTTGACTAGTTTCAAAAATAATTTTGAAATACTTAGACGAAATTATTTAATTAAATAGAGTACTTACTTCTAATTAATTAAAAAAAGTTATTTAATTAAATGAGAAGCCATTCCTTATTAATTAAATGAAGTTATTTAATTAAATAAGAAAAGTGTCTCTAATTAATTAAAGATTATTTAATTAAATAGAAAAAGTAATTATGAGAGCATATCTCATTTTATTAAATTAAATATCTCAACAAAATCTCTCTTTAGTTCAAAAAGGGAAATTTCCAGTTCACTATTGATCAAAAATGAGTTAAATCAGTTAACTACTTTTTTTACTCAAATTGAATCAGTTAATGCCTTATTTTACTCAAATTAAATCTGTTAACTTCTTTTAATTTAGAAATCTCCCTTTTTGACTAAACTTCACTTTTAATTCTGACCGCTGATTGAAATCGATCTCAACTGTTGATGAATTCCAGGAAAGTCTATTTAAAAGACCCTCATCTCTTCATTTTGAAAGGTTGAATGAGAATTTGCATCGAATTGTTGCTGGAATTCATTCTCACATTTCCTCATATTCACATACGCAAAGATCATGTTTGACCAAAAGTTGACCAGATTTAACCACGGTTGACATGAGTTAACTATTTTCGAAAAGAATTTTGAAATAATTAAACGAAATTATTTAATTAAATAGAGTACTTACTCCTAATTAATTAAACAAAGTTATTTAATTAAATGAGAAGCCATTCCTAATTAATTAAATAATGTTATTTAATTAAATAAGAAAAGTGTCTCTAATTAATTAAAGATTATTTAGTTAAATAGAAAAAGTAATTATGAGAGCATATCTCATTTTATTAAATTAAATATCTCAACAAAATCTCTGTTCAGTTCAAAAAAGGAAATTTTCAGTTCACTGTTGAACAAATATGAGTTAAATCAGTTAACTCATTTTTCTACTCAAATTGAATCAGTTAACTTCTTATTTTACTCAAATTAAATTTGTTAACTACCTTTAATTTGCAAATCTCTCTTTATGACTGAACTTCACCTTTAATCTTGACCACTGATTGAAGTTGATCTCAACCGTTGATGAACTCATGGAAAGTCTATTTAAGAGACCCTACTCTCCTCATTTTGAAAAGTTGAATGAGAATTTGCATCGAATTGTTGCTAGAATTCATACTCACATTTCCTCATATTCACATACACAAAGATCAAGTTTGACCAAAAGTTGACCACATTTAAACACGATTGACTTTAGTTGACTAGTTTCAGAAAAAATTTTGAAATAATTAAAAAAAATTATTTAATTAAATAGAGTACTTACTCCTAATTAATTAAACAAAGTTATTTAATTAATTAAAAAGCAATTCTTAATTAATTAAATGAAGTTATTTAATTAAATAAGAAAAGTGTCTCTAATTAATTAAAGATTATTTAATTAAATAGAAAAAGTAATTATGAGAGATTATATCATTTTATTAAATTAAATATCTCAACAAAATCTCTCTTCTATTCAAAAAAGGAAATTTTCAGTTCACTGTTGATCAAAAATGAGTTAAATCAGTTAACTCCTTTTTCTACTCAAATTGAATCAGTTAACTCCTTATTTTACTCAAATTAAATTTTTTAACTCCCTTTAATTTGGAAATCTCCCTTTATGACAGAACTTCACCTTTAATCCTGACCGCTGATTGAAATCGATCTCAACCGTTGATGAATTCTTGGAAAGTCTATTTAAGAGACCTTCATCTCTTCATTTTGAAAAGTTGAATGAGAATTTGCATCGAATTGTTGCTGGAATTCATACTCACATTTGCTTATATTCATATACGCAAAGTTCAAATTTGACCAAAAGTAGATCAGATTTAACCACAGTTGACTTGAGTTGACTAGTTTCGAAAAGAATTTTGAAATAATTAAACGAAATTATTTAATTTAATAGAGTACTTACTTCTAATTAATTAAACAAAGTTATTTAATTAAATGAGAAGCCATTCCTAATTAATTAAATAAAATTATTTAATTAAATAAAAAAAGTGTCTCTAATTAATTAAAGATTATTTAATTAAATATAAAAAGTAATTATGAAAGCATATCTCATTTTATTAAATTAAATATCTCAACAATATCTCTCTTTAGTTCAAAAAAGGAAATTTCTAGTTCACTATTGATAAAAAATGAGTTAAATGAGTTAACTCTTTTTTCTAATCAAATTGAATCAGTTAACTCCTTATTTTACTCAAATTAAATCTGTTAATTCTCTTTAATTTAGAAATCTTGTTTTATGACTGAACTTCACCTTTAACCCTGACCGTTGATTGAAATCGATCTCAACCATTGATGAATTCCAGGAAAGTCCATTTAAGAGACCCTCATCTCTTCATTTTGAAAGGTTGAATTACAATTTGCATCGAATTGTTGCTTGAATTCATACTCACATTTGCTCATATTCACATACGCAAAGATCAAGTTTGACCAAAAGTTGAAAGATTTAACCACAGTTGACTTGAGTTGACTAGGTTCGAAATTTTTTTTGAAATAATTAGACGAAATGATTTAATTAAATGGAGTACCTACTTATAATTAATTAAAGAAAGTTAGTTAATTAAATGAGAAGCCATTCGTAATTAATTAAATGAAGTTATTTAATTAAATAACAAAAGTGTCTCTAATTAATTAAAGATTATTTAATTAAATAAAAAAAGTAATTATGAGACCATATCTCATTTTATGAAATTAAATATCTCAACAAAATCTCTCTTCAGTTGAAAAAGGAAAATTTCTAGTTCACTATTGATAATAAATGAGTTAAATGAGTTAACTCCTTTTTCTACTCAAATTGAATCAGTTAACTCCTTATTTTACTGACATTAAATATGTTAACTCTCTTTAATTTGAAAATCTCCCTTTATGACTGAACTTCACGTTTAATCCTGACTGTTGATTGAAATCGATCTCAACCGTTGATGAATTCTAGGAAAGTCTATTTAAGAGACCCTCATCTCTTCATTTTGAAAGGTTGAATGAGAATTTGCATCGAATTGTTGTTGGAATTCATACACACATTTGCTCATATTCACATACACAAAGACCAAGTTTGACCAAAAGTTGACCAGATTTAACCACGGTTGACTTGAGTTGACTAGTTTCAAAAAATATTTTGAAATAATTAGACAAAATTATTTAATTAAATGGAGTACTTACTTCTAATTCATTAAACAAAGTTATTTAATTAAATGGGAAGCCATTCCTATTTAATTAAATGAAGTTATTTAATTAAATAAGAAAAGTGTCTCTAATTAACATAAGATTATTTAATTAAATAGAAAAAGTAATTATGCGAGCATATCTCATTTTATTGAATTAAATATCTCAACAAAATCTCTTTTTAGTTCAAAAAGGGAAATTTCCAGTTTATTATTGATAAAAAATGAGTTAAATGAGTTAACTCCTTTTTCTACTCAAATTGATTCAGTTAACTCCATATTTTACTCAAATTAAATCTGTTAACTCATTTTCATTTGGAAATCTCCCTTTATGACTGAACTTCACCTTTAATCTTGACTGTTGATTGAAATCGATCTCAACCGTTGATGAATTCCAGAAAAGTCTATTTAAGAGACCATCATCTCTTCATTTTGAAAGGTTGAATGAGAATTTGCATCAAATTGTTGCTGGAATTCATACTCACATTTGCTCATATTCACATACGCAAAGATCAAGTGTGACCAAAAGTTAACTAGATTTAACCACGATTGACTTGAGTTGACTAGTTTCGAAAAGAATTTTGAAATAATTAGACAAAATTATTTAATTAAATGGAGTACTTACTTCTAATTAATTAAACAAATTTATTTAATTAAATGAAAAGCCATTCTTAATTAATTAAATAAAATTTTTTAATTAAATAAGAAAAGTGTCTCTAATTAATTAAAGATTATTTAATTAAATAGAAAAAGTAATTATGAGAGCATATCTCATTTTATTAAATTAAATATCTCAACAAAATCTCTCTTGAGTTCCAAAAGCGAAATTTCTAGGTCACTATTTATGAAAATGAGTTAAATCAGTTAACACTTTTTTCTACTCAAATTGAATCAGTTAACTCCTTATTTTACTCAAATTAAATTTGTTAACTCCCTTTAATTTGAAAATCTCCCTTTATGACTGAACTTCACCTTTAATCTTGACTATTGATTGAAATTGATCTCAACCGTTGATGAATTCCACGAAAGTCTATTTAAGAGACCCTCATCTCTTCATTTTGAAAGGTTGAATGAGAACTTGCACAAAATTGTTGTTGGAATTCATACTCATATTTGCTCATATTCACATACGCAAATATCAAATTTGACCAAAAGTTGACTAGATTTAACCACAGTTGACTTGAGTTGACTAGTTTCGAAAAGAATTTTGAAATAATTAGACAAAATTATTTAATTAAATTGAGTACTTACTTCTAATTAATTAAACAAAGTTATTTAATTAAACGAGAAACCGTTCTTGAATAACTAAATAAAGTTATTTAATTA